>BTHU01000011.1:6882500-7482500 GCA_036184795.1 Tokudaia tokunoshimensis | reverse complement strand
TAGATAGATAGATAGATAGATAGATAGATAGATAGATAAATGATAGTTAGAATGTGTACGTGAAAGACTTGTCTCAAAGGGGCTCTTTATCAATTTTTAACAATTTTAGTCTTGCAACAATTCTCATATCCTTCCTAAAATAAATGGGTTCCTGTCAACTGCAATTGCACCTAATTTTAAATCCTATCATAAGATTTAGCTGTTGCTAAGGGTATTCAGTATCACTCTTTGTAATGAAACAAACAAACCAAACAGAATCGACTCTCCCTGTCTGGTGCTTATTTACTATGAATCTTGCTGCCCCGAAGTATTTAGAGGTCTATGGGAGTCTGTCGAAACCATCTTAGCTAAAGTACATTTAAAAGACAACATATGCATGTATCACTTGATTTCCATTTCCGACTGTCAGCAGAAATCAGAGCCAATGCTCTCCTCTTCTGTTTGATTATTCTATTATGGACAGAGTGAGGGGTGCTAGAGACATACATGCTGATTTAGTGTTGTGCTGATGAAACCATTCAGGTCCTATGATGTGTCATTTCTCACTTCTGCCTTATCAAGGTGTTTCAGCTGTGCCCAAACCAGGCCTGGTAATTACTTGAGTTGCTGGTGGCAAAGTTATGTCAATGTCAATCCCTAAATGACTTTTGACTGTCTTCTGTCAGATGTTCTCTCCAATGAACACAGGGTAGAATGGTTTTCATGCCTGGGAATATGTATTGCTTCCAAGTCTAAAGACACAGACTCTTTTTGGTTCTCCAAGTCATACATTAAATGCAAGTGTATTTTATGTTTTTAAATGAAGAGAATGAGAGTTCCAAATTTTCCTCTAAGTTTAAGTCTCTTCTACTGAGAGCTTTCTTTCTTTGGACAAAAGCCTCTTGCACTTGACCCCATTAAACTCTTCATTCAAATTGATCCACGGTGCATTCTAGATCCAGAGAATTGTATGAATGGGTGCTGGTAGATCTGAAGGAGGATAAATAGAACAAGACAGTCTGGCCATCTCCTGGGAAATTGATGGAGAGGAAAGAGGTGATATCAGGGATGATAAGGTCTAGTGTTTTGGCTTAAAAGGATTCAAGACTGTGTTTCCAAGTGTATCCACATGTTTATGGATAAAAAGAATCAGCACTGTGAAAAAGAGACATGTGAAAGGCAGGAGGGAGAGGTTGTTCTAATGTTCCAGACTCCCCTCCCCCAAAAATGTAATTCTCAAGGTGAGTATCATTATGGTTTTGAAATGAGAAATGGGACAACGATGTAATCAATTCACTTATTCATGCCAAGGCATCGAATCAATCATGCCCTTTTCTTCCAATTTCACACTCTTGTGCTCATTTGATTTTAAATTTCTATTGTGTTTATATAGGGTAGAAGCAAGCATATTTAAGATAGTCATCTTAGGTAATGGTATACAGAGATAATATATTCTTTTTCTCTTCTGAAGTGGAGTAATATAATGCTTATTTGTATTTGGATGTTAATAGCTAAAGATCAAAATTTTCTAAGTCCCATAATGTTAGTTATAGCACGTAATAATTATTCAAAAGTTCTCCATGTAATTGAGGCCACCAGCAATCTAGCATTCGTGTGGCATTAGTTCACCAGTGATATAATTAGTGGAGACTAAATTCAACTTGATTCCATCGACAAATCAACAGTATGCTACAGAAGGCCAGAGTACTTTAAACAAACAGCTAACACCATAATCCTATGTCAATTCTAGAACTCCATTCCTTGGGAGCACTAATTTTAGAAGGTAAGTTTATTTCTATAAAAACTATCAATTTGTTAAATAGTTTTTGAACTATAGATGGCTCTTAGAATACAATGGATAATGTTGATATTGCTGAATGTACTGTTAATATTAAAATTAAATTTCATACTCTGTTAACTATGTGGATCAAAACTTTAAGAAGTAAAATTTATAAAAGAAATCCCTTTCTGCCACTGCTTCGCAATAACTCCAGCTATTACATCCAAAATTATTCTGTTTATGAATGCTTCCTGCCATTATAGACCTGCAGATTATTAAGGTCTATCTCTATTCTGCCCTTCTCCATTGTCTTTGTATTTTATGTAAATGATGCACACCTCAATCTCTCATCTACTCACTTTTGCTCTCTCAATAGCTATTGAAGAAATTTCCTTATAGGCACATGGACAACCTTATTTTTGCACATACACAAGCAGAGTCTTCTCTTCCATGGGTAAATCACAGTCTTCTTTATTAATCTGATAACAAACTAAGCTCCATGGTGAAGCTCTCCATATCTTCTGGAATGTTTCTGAGCTGCTGAACTTGTCAGCAGGAAGGCAGCCTACACTCCTACTCCACATTTTACCAGGGGAGAAAGGGAATCTGCATGTTTAATTTCTCTTCTCCCTGTGACTTTATGCAGATAAAGAACTGCCACAGGTCTCATACCTGGGTAAGGTAAAGACCTCGGATTTCCATTCTGATTAGTGGGCATGTAGAGTATACTGCTTTTTCATAGGGAAGAAAAAAGTCACATATTTCGTGCTTGTATTTATTTCATAGTTTGGAGATGGAGTGGGCAGTTAATTAGAAGAATTTAGAAATGCTATGAATCCTTCAGCTCCCTTTTGTCAAACAGAGCCAGAAAAACGTGTCTTTTTAACTGTAGATTAATGCTTGATTCGGTTTGTCTCATGTCCTGTGGGCCAGTAACGGTGAATGGAGACGTTTAAATCCATCAAGAGAAATGATAACCAGTAGGCCGTGGAGTGATAGGCACTGTTAAAATGATTTATGGGCAACTGGTGTGACTAACTGTGGTCAGTCCTGGAAGAGTGGCAAATTTGCTAGCGAATGTGTATCTAGACAAGTCAAGAAGAGTGAGCATTTATTTTTAGAATTATGCCACTATTGTGCTGGCTCATGTTGGCTTCAACCTGGATTATCTCCAAAGGTCATCTTGTTATCTAGACACAAGAGCATTGAAACTGGAGGAGACGGAAAGTTCTTTATGGCCTTATGTGCACTTCCAGGAGTCCCTCACTAGAGGCATGTCCAGTCAGGAATGCCTAAGTCTGGGGGTTTATGTTCTTTCCAAATATTTGACATTTCCTTTACCTTAGCAACTCGTTGCTTGGCCAACGCTGTTACTAAGATGGGTGGGTATTTAGTGATTTGAACAATATTCACGGAGTTATTCATTCTGTGTAATTGATTGAGCTAAGTGTTAGGAGTAGGGAAAGGCACACCAGAGCTGTCAGTTTCCACACACGTATGTCCACACAGATAACTAGAATAAAAGGTCAAAGATGTGATTTGCTGCTGCAGTGCAGGCTTTTACACAGAATAGAATGAAGCTTCTAGACAGCAGACAAGGAAAATGTCACGGAGAAAATACCATATGACTGACTGACTGTTAGGCAACTGGAAAGTATATGCAGAAATGGGCAAAGGGGGTTATTTAGAATCCAACAGTTCCCTTGACATTTATATGAAGTCAGTATGCGCAACATACAGAATGTGAACGTGTTAAGGTTATAACCTTATCTGCAAATAGAGCATGTGCAAAGGAAATTCTGTTAATATTAGATCAATAATGTGTCCTCTAATTCAATGGGGCCTAAATCACTGTGTCTGGCATCCTTATAGAAAGGGGTAAAACATACTTTGAGGTGCATGGAACATGATGTGAAGAGAGGTATTTTTCTAAGTGTTCAGCTGAGCGACTTGGGGTGTACTCCTTGTCTTCTTTTGAAGGAACCGAACCTGCTACAAATGTCTAACTTCCACTGTATAGAAGTAATGTATTTCTACTGCTGGAGACATAGCTATGGCCGCTCTATTAAGCTAAGAGAGGTGCGCTTGATGCAATGGGACTGTCAGAGAAATCCGACAAATTAGTGGGGCGTGGTCAGCATTTACTGCAAGAGAGAGAGAGGCGTTGTCGACATGTGGGATCCCTAAAGGAATAGAAAATGCAACTGAAAGAGAAGGTGAATAACAGTGGGGAGGTTCTTGCAAGAGCAAGTGGCTGACCTGGTGGGCGGACCTAGTGTTAAGGACCAATCTCTAAGCAAGAGTTCCCAACCGACAGCAAAGATGCCCATGCGGTGCACTGTGGTCACAGGAAGAAGCAACTCTGAATGGAAGGCGCTTCATCTCGTTCCTGGCAACATGCTCCAAACCTTACTGTTTGACATCGAAAGCTGAGGGCATCGGAACCTGAAGGTGTTTTTTACTCATGTGTGTCTACTGTCTTTATGAGTTTCACTGTAGGCAACAGAAGCCATTAAGAGTTTTGCTCTTTATTGTGCTCTGTGTTTGAAGGTGTTTATTTGGATAGAGGGGGAGCCATTAGGAAGACTAGCAAGCCATTAGGAAGACTAGCAAGCCGTTAGGAAAACTAGCAAGCCGTTAGGAAGACTAGCAAGCTGTTAGGAAGACTAGCAAGCCATTAGGAAGACTAGCAAGCCGTTAGGAAGACTAGCAAGCCATTAGGAAGACTAGCAAGCCATTAGGAAGACTAGCAAGCCATTAGGAAGACTAGCAAGCCATTAGGAAGCAGCAGGCAAAGTCCAGGTAAGAATTCCTGAGAGGCAAGGCTGTGGCTAGGGGCTCGAGTACTTGCTTATTATATCCAAGGAAGCAGAGGCTGGAGCAGGAGAGGACGGGAAAGAGAGAAGAGATATGCTGGTTTTGAGTCAGGACACCTGCAATGTGTGATATGGACACGGTTGTCTTTTTCTGAATAACTTTTATCATAAGCTTGTTGCTGTGACTCTTGGGCTATGTTTTTAAATAGAGACATCAGTTCCATTTGTTACATCCTAGACAGTATGTTAAATATTCTAAATTTTGAGTAGCCAATTCATCAGACTTTTCATGGAGATTATTTTCCATCTTCCCAGGGAGGCTGTGAAAGTCTGATCAGTCTAACAAAAAAAGGAGCCTTTAGACAGAAAGTACTGAGCAGAAGGCATGTCCAGGTGAGATGAGAGCATCTTTCCTTCCATTTTTGTCTTCATTGAAGCTGTATTAAAACTCCCTGGGTTCACAAAATACATACATACATACATACATACACACACACACATACATACATACATACATACATAAACACAATATACATAATACATATATAATACATACACACATACATAATATATACATGCATAAATATTACACATATACATGCATAATACATACATACAAAATAATGCATCCATACATATATACATACATACATACACACACACATGACAGGAATCAGAACAAAAAGGTCAAGTAGATAGAAACCTAACTACTCCTATACTGTAGCAATATTATAATTTCTAAAACTTTTCATAAAACTAAATGTAATTTAGTTACAGACACTACAGGGGTTATTTTTGAAGTTACACATTTTTATTAAAAGACCTAGGATATTTTGTAGATAAGAGCCTTTTTTTTGTCTGAAAACATGTGAAACTGCAGGTGTTATTGCAATTAAATAGCAAAACCTTGAGATTTTGTGTTCAGGTTTGTGAATACTTGTCAAGCTGATTAAGGATGATATGGGGAGACCCATCAATAAAGACTGGAGGCAATAATATAGAGAAATCAATTTGGATGTCCTATGATATTAAATAAAACTTCATTACCTTATATGACTCAGAGAACCCAAACCATCTATCTTTATGTGTTACCTACAGTGGTAAAACATGTCTGAGAAATCAATAAGAAATTGATATTTGGTTATTTATCATGGCAATCTTGATGCTTCCTCTGGGGTTTTAAGGAAAGCAATCCATTTTAAATGTATTTCATAGGCAAGGATGCTCCACCTATGATCTGATATTGGGAATTGCAGAGAAGGTCTAAATATCCTTTAGCTTTTACTATCACCCAAAGAAATACTGATGGTCTGTGCTGCTGGCCAGCTTGTTTTATTGCCATTCTCTGTTGATATATGCTACAGGTTTCATTGATTTTTAGCTATGTTATGCCTGCAAGATTCATTTTTCTATTTTCTTTGACTTTAACTTTTAGTATCTTTTCTCGACAGCCATTTAATTGTATTGATTTTTTTTTCTAGGCCAGTTATAATTTAGAAAGGAACATTTTAGCGTATTTTGTTTAGAAAATATTGGCCTCAGTGGCTTACACCTAGCAATATTCAAAAGAGTTGAGCCACAAATACCACTAATTCACTGGGCAGACTACTGCAGTAATGGGCAGATGGTAATAAACGGGCATTGTAAACTCACTGTCTTTAGTAGCTTTCCCTAGAACGTATATTGATAGGCTGGGGATGAGTCTGCAAGCCAGTTTATGGGACAATGTCTTCAAGTGCCTCTTCCAGGTTAACAGGCCACCAACCTCTTATATCCATGTGGTGGAAGTCATCAGGAGGGAGTCAGCAATCCGGTAACATCTACAAGGGTACTGATTGTCTTGGTGACAACTGTGCCTGTATGACCTCATCTAATTATTTAACTTTTTAAGGCTTAGGATCATCAAATAAAGGAGATGAGGTGCAGAAAGAGGCTTTAAACTGCCATATTGTACAAAAAAATAATCCTGATCCTATCAGCTGTCCTCATGTGATGCTCGCAGCCCTAATGCTTCAACCAGTCTTGAACATAGTGAATTACACTTCAACACGTTCCCAGTTCTCTCCTTCCTCCTTCTCTCTCTCTCTCTCTCTCTCTCTCTCTCTCTCTCTCTCTCTCTCTCTCTCCCTCTCCCTCTCCCTCTCCCTCTCCCTCTCCCTCTCCCTCTCCCTCCCCCTCCCCCTCCCCCTCCCCCTCCCCCTCTCCTTCTCCCTCTCCCTCTCTCTCATCTAGGATCCCAACCCATGGAATATAGTGCCTCTTACCATACGTGGGTTTTGCCAACTTGAATTAACCTAATAAAGATAACCACCCCCAGGCATGTTCATAGCTGTTTCATCTTGGGGTATGATTGGCTCTGAGTGATCCAATGAAAGAGTTCATCTACGGACATTCTTGCACCTAGGAGGAATCAAACCTTCAGTACTGAGGGAGAGAGAGAGGCAATTTTCCACAGTATCCCTGTGCTCAGAGTTGAAGAAAATCATGTTTCCGAGGAAAGTTTTCAATTTTGTGCTTTAAGCATTCCTTTGTCTTTAGAAATATTTTTTATTTAGTACTCTGCATTTGTTGTAATTTATAGATTGCCTCTTAAAATGAATCATCATTCACAAGGGAAGGGATAATCTAGATAGACTGTAAATGCTTAAGTTGTGTCTAACTCATGTAAAGCTATTATTAGTTGGCTCATAGAAATGCATCATGTATCCCGGACCTCAAGCTACAGAGCAATAGTGTTAAAAACTGCATGGTATTGGTACAGTAACAGACATGTAGATCAATGGAACAGAATTGAAGACCCAGAAATGAATCCACACTCCTATGGTCACTTGATCTTTGACAAAGGAGCTAAAACCATCCAGTGGAAAAAAGATAGCCTTTTCAACAAATGGTGCTGGCTCAGCTGGAGGTCAACGTGCAGAAGAATGCAAATTGACCCATCCTTATCTCCTTGCACTAAGCTCAATTCTAAGTGGATCAAAGATCTCCACATAAAACCAGACACACTGAAACTAATAGAAGGGAAACTAGGGAAGAACCTTGAACATATGGGCACAGGGGAGAATTTCCTGAACAGAACTCCAATAGCTTATACTCTAAGATCAAGAATAGACAAATGGGACCTCATTAAATTACAAAGTTTTTGCAAGGCAAAAGACACTGTCAAAAAGACAAAGCGGCAACCAACTAACTGGGAAATGATCTTTACCAACCTTACATCCGACAGAGGGCTAATATCCAATATATACAAAGAACTCAAGAAGTTAAACTCCAGAGAGGCAAGTAACCCTATTAAAAAATGGGGTACAGAGCTACACAAAGAGTTCTCACCTGAAGAATATCTAATGGCTGAGAAGCACCTAAAGAGATGTTCATCATCCTTAGTCATTAGGGAAATGCAAATCAAAACAACCCTGAGATTCCATCTCACACCAGTCAGGATGGCTAAGATCAAAAACACAGGAGACAGCAGTTGTTGGCGAGGATGTGGAGAAAGAGGAACACTCCTCCACTGCTGGTGGAATTGCAAGCTGGTACAACCACTCTGGAAAGCAGTCTGGCGGTTCCTCAGAAAACTGGGCATGACACTCCCGGAGGATCTGGCTATACCACTCCTGGGCATATACCCAGAGACTTTACCTGCATGCAATAAGGACACATGCTCCACTATGTTCATAGCAGCCTTATTTATAATAGCCAGAAGCTGGAAAGAACCCAGATGTCCCTCAACGGAGGAATGGATTCAGAAGATGTGGTATATCTACACAATTGAATACTACTCTGCAATTAAAAACAATGAATTCACGAAATTCCTAGGCAAATGGTCAGATCTTGAAAATATCATCCTTAGTGAAGTAACCCAATCACAAAAGAACACACATGGTATGCAGTCACTGATAAGGGGATATTGACCCAGAATCTCGGAATACCCTAGACACAATCCGCATATCAATAGATTTCTAAAAAGATGGAAGGAGAGACCCCTGGTCCTGGAAAGACTGGATGTAGGGGAACGCCAGGACAGAGTAACGAGAGGGGGTTGAATGGAGAAAAGAGGGAGGGAAGGGGGCTTATGGGACTTTCGGGGAGGGAGGAAACGGGAAAGGGGAAGTGATTTGGAATGTAAATTAAAAAAATAAAATAAATAATAATAATAAAAAAGAAATGCATCATGATTATTATTGAAGAAATTCAGTCATTATATTGTTGCAAGAATAAAGTCTGGCTTTGCTCATTTCCAGACACAAAAATATTATGCTTTAAACTAAGTAATGATTAGAACAAATATTCTCATATTTCTAACTCAATATTAAATACGTTTTCCAAATTATTCTTTATAAAAAAGATTTGTACATTTTGTGATGCTGCATTTTCTTTTTATGTTTGGTAAGATTTGCTAAGGGTGCCTTACTTTAATGATGTTCCACTTCCATAGGAGAATCACCCTTGTCGTAAGGACAATACAGCCATCTTTGTTGGATACTCATAGTGACATTATTAAAAAAAATGTTGGCTACCCATAGAAACATAGTACTATGCTTATATGATCTTTAAGCTTTTATCCTTAATTCTTTACACTAGCACTATTAATATTCTTCCCTGAAAGTCTATTCATATGCACATGTATTTATGTTACAATTGGGGGGAAAATTCTGTCTTATTTCTTGAGAATGCTTTTGTATATCTCAGAAAATTGATTGTTATTGTTAGGTAAAGGAATTTAGGTTTTTATATTTGTTTGGGCTGCAAAAATGAAGTACAGTGTGTGGAGTATCTTTCTGCTATATTTTTCGCACATGTGTCTCTGTGTGGAGGCATGCTACGGCACACATTTCGAAGTCAGAAGACAACATCAAGGAGTGAGTTCCTTACATCATGTGGCCCTTGAGGTTCAGACTCGTGTCTCCAGGCTTAATGGCAAACATCTTCATTGACTGAGATACCTCTGCTGCTCTGGAGAATAACAAACACATATTCTCCGTAGCTCTGGATTCCACTCATATCCAATATCAATATGTGATTACAGTCTGTCAGCTGAGACTGCTCTTCTAGGTAACAGCCCACCAACCTCTCATATCCATGTGGTGGAAAGGAATCAGAAATCTACTGATAGCTACAAGGGTCAATAATTCTCTTCATGACAACTGTGCCCTCATGACCTCATCTACTTATTTTCTTCTTTATGGCTTACAACCATCATACAACCACATGAGGCAGGGAATCTGTGTATGAATTTGGGAGAAGAAATGAAGACAAAGTCTCTAAGACATTGGTCACTTCAGACCTTTCAAGTCTTACTTTCCTACCACAACTTCAAAGGATTTCTATCAATATTGAAATGGGTGACACCTTCTGATACTCAGACTCAGGTAACATAGAGATGGCAATGAAAAAACAGTAAAGGTATGTCAAGTCTTTGTGTAGTCACGTTCATTGGGAGACTTTGTTTTCTTCTGAATCTCCAGGTCTTAGAATGGTAACCCACAGTTAGTTGAGAGTTTCTAAATAACATATATCTTAGGCAAAGTTTGTATAGATCTGGGCCAAACGACACAGGGGTGTAATCCCGATACCAAGAAGGCATATATGGGAGGCTCAAAGTTTGAAGTCAGCCTAGTCTACATAGTGAGTGCCAGGCCATCCAATGATTTTTGTCAAGATCCAGAGTCAAATAAAATAAATAAAAGTATCAATAAGCATTGTTTTAGAAAAAAAGGAACTGTTTTATTGTTATGCAATGAATCAAACTTAAGACATATCAGTTAGGAAACAATGAATGATCCACGAAGTTAAAGAGCTATAGATTTGTCCTCTTGTGAGAAAGTAGACCAAGAGATATTCTTATTTCTCCCATTTAAAAGGGAGCTATGAAATGATAGTAAATGTGAGGTTTGATAATGCATGCATATTATAACTACAGCACACACAGGGCTGGTCAGAAAGGAGTTCAGGTTAGCCTGTCATATGAGAGAGAGAGAGAGAGAGAGAGAGAGAGAGAGAGAGAGAGAGAGAGAGAGAGAGAGAGAGAGAGAAAGAGAGAGCGAGAGCAGGATGCAGGCAAGGTAGAAAGGAAGGACAATCCTAGAATGCTAAAGTCATCAGTTTCTTCTCTTAGTTAAAAATTAATCATATGATCTAATAGTAAATAATAAATACTTTAAACTGATTTATAATTAAGTTCTTAAGACTTCTCCTCTACGAAGTCACTCACTTACTCCCACATAATAAAGTGAGCTATCATACTGCAGAGATCTCTTTTCTCTGTGTGTCGGAGACAAACTGGGTAACGCTTTTAAAGCAGTCTGTGGGTAGATAACAAGAAACTGCAATGCAAAGCTTCTCATGCTCCAGGAAGCACTGCATGGTGTCCAGAGCCCCTGAGAGAGTTGGCTTAGCCTCCTTGTCTGAGCCATGCCCTTCACAGCCTGGCTGGCACCCACCTTGGGCCTCAGGCCTCGCAGAGCCAGGTCCAAATGCTCTAAGGGAAGGCATTTCTGTGTTGCAGATGACCTTCTCCGTGTAGAGTGGGGCTTTTGTTTGTTTGTTTTATGCTCTTAGCTTTAAGTTCATGCCGGCAGAATCTACCGCAACACCCCGGGAAATATAAAGCTCAACACCTGCCATTTAAAATTAACTATGAAACACCCCGTTTAACATTATAAACACATTTACTGGACCTCATGTGTCTGCAATTTTATTTTGAAATGTGGATGATCCTCTGCCACGTTTATCTTAATTACTCAGAATCAAGTGCTGATGGGCTTAGAGGTGCTACTTCATTTCTGTAGGGTCACAGTAGTTCCTCAGAGATAGAATTCTGAACATGTTATCTCTCCTTGCATATATTTTGCTACTTTATTTTTAAATTGTATTATATATATATATATAATTTGTGTGCACGCGTGCGAGCATGTGTGCGTGTGTATTTGTGTGTGTGTGTGCGCGTGCGTGCGTCCGTGTGTGTGTGTGTGTGTGTGTGCATGCGTGTGGATGCATGTGTGTGTGCGCGCGTGTGTGTGTGTGTGCGCGTGTGTGCGTGTGTATGTGTGTGTGTGCATGTGTGTGTGTGTGTGTGCATGCGTGTGGATGCGTGCGTGCGTGCGTGTGTGTGTGTGTGTGTGTGTGTGTGTGTGTGTGTGTGTGTGTGTGTATACTATCCAGCAGGGGATTATGCATGCCAGAGCACACATGTTGAGTTCAGAGAACAAATTTGGGGCACTAGTTCTTCAGTCCACCTTATGGGTCATGGGGATTGAACTCCATAGTCCCCATGCTTTCATGTAAAGACTTAATGCACTAAGCTCTTGATGGACTTACCTTGACAGTCCATGTAGAGGCAGTTTATATTTTATTAAAATATTCTCTTAGATATTCCACCCTGTGTTTGAAATGTAAATAAAAAATATCTAATTTAAAAAAAAAACTTTTTCATTTCTCTCCTTGACAGCCGAAC
The DNA here is from genome assembly GCA_036184795.1 of Tokudaia tokunoshimensis. NCBI lineage: Eukaryota > Metazoa > Chordata > Mammalia > Rodentia > Muridae > Tokudaia > Tokudaia tokunoshimensis. The sequence goes on along the minus strand of BTHU01000011.1, from coordinate 7,470,472 downwards.
AATTGCTACCTGACAGTGTTAATTTCCTTCCTACAAGCTAGGGATCCTGAGGGTTCTTTCTGATTTTAAATACAGTTCTCTTCTCCTTCACCTTCGCTCATATATACAAAAATGTCTAAAATTACAGTGATACTCAAGTTCATTCATCGCCGACATGATGGATTTTTGATTGATTTATCATTAATAGCCAGCTATAGTGGTCATCTTTGTCATTGTAACATAACCCACCCAAGAACAGGAAACCTCAGGTGGAGAATGGCCTCAATCAGATTGACCTATGGTCATGTTTGTGTAAGGCTGTCTTGACAAATGATTGATGTGAGACGGCTCCGCCCACTTTAAGCCTCATCTATACAGGTGGTTTTGGGTTGTGTGTGACCTGATTGAGCATAAACCCGAGGAATCAAAGGAGTGGGCAGCATTGCTTCATGGTTTCTGCTTCTGGTTCCTGTCCAACCTTCCTTCTCTGACTTCCCCTCAATGACAGGTGTGTCCTGGAAGTGTAAGATGAAATAAACCCTGTTCGGTCACTCTGGTTTGGGTTCTGGTATTTATCATAGCAACAAGAAAGCAAACTAGGACTCCAAATAACCTAGGTAGCCATTGACAACTCTACGCGCATTTCGGATCTTCCCTTATATGAGAAACTCTGTGTTCCTCATGAATTTATTTGTATCAGAGTTCTTTAAATGTTTAGCATCACAATATTTTTCTATGGAGGGCAATAAGCTTAAAATATAAAACTTTTACCATGGTAATGACTAACGGATATACCAACATACTAAATAAAATTAGGAATCGGAATTTTTTATTAATTTAAATTCATTTTAGTTGATTACAAGAGCATATTAATGTTACATTTTAAGTCTTGTAACATTTATTAGACTAGGTTAAACATTGAAACAAATGTTTTTAATTTGGCTACCAAACTGCTTCCCTTCCATTTTACTATTTTTTTCACATAATTATAGTTATTTACTTATTAAGTTTATACTTCTCACCTCTGAACCTGGCATCCTGTGTTTTTCCTACTTAGCCTGGTCTGACTAGTTCTCACTTTCAGCATATAAGTAAGCACATACATGAGAACTTTCTGGTATCCTTGACTGGCTGGGTCTTAAATCAGTGGTTCTCAGCCTGCCTAACCCTGCGACCCTTTAATACAGTTTCTCGCACTATGGTGACCTCCAGCCATAAAAATATTTTCTATTGCTACTTCATAACTGTAATTTTGCTACTATTATGACTCATAAGGGAACCTCTGAAATGTAGGGTTGATATGAGAGCATCACTTAAGACGCATTCAGCCCACGAAGGGATAGCCATCCTCAAGTTGGGAGCCACTGGCTCGCATGGACTTTGAAAGCACTGTGTCACGTGAAACAAGGAAGACAGGAAAAGGAAATAAAATGTGTCACATATGCGTATCACCTTTCATACAAGGTGCAAGGAATGACGAAACACAATGAAACAGGAAGTAGAATAGAGTGCCTCCAATGTCAATGGAAGATGAGAACAGGAAATTCTAGAGCAGTAAATTTGCACACACTGTTTCAGTGTGGATGCAGCGTAATTCTGGTAATACGTACATCTTGTGAATGCATCTGATGGTCTCGAATTCTGCAATTTAAATGCCCAATATGGTAATGTCTGCGCTTTCTGTACCTCATAATAGTATTCAGCAGCCCTATAATGTTAGTTTGTTTGCCGTTCTGAGTAAGAGTCCATGCAAATTATCCCATCTTTGTCTATACTGTACTGTGATCTATGACTTCAAATGTCATGTTCACCTCAAGGATCTATCGTTTGTCCATCTTTGTCTGCCTGCTTTTTTCTTTAAAGCCAACCTTTCTCAGTGCAAACAAATTCAATAAATTATTGCATTTCCACTCAGTAGCAAGAATTTGCAATCACAGAAAATAAGACATTAAAATCAGACATTACAGATTACTTCAATAATTCATTAAAGTAATTTTTAAATTGGCTTTGAGTGACTTAAGAGGCTTCACTTCTTAGATAAGAATTTTCTCATAATAGAACTCAAAGCAGGATTATGAAAAAGGATCTACTGCAGATATATATATATATATACATATGTATATATATACACATATATGTATGTATATATATATGGTTAGGGTTAGGGTTGTATATCATGTTATACATACATATACATATATATATATATATATATATATACACACACACACACACATCTGACATGAATGTAAATGGAAGAATATCAATCATATTAGGTGGAATATAGCATGTGGAGGAAAGGTTCATTAATGTCAGTCTTGGATATTTGGCATTTCAATAAATACCCTTGGAACAGCCCTGTGGTTAGTAGAAGCACACAGGTACAGTTGGGACTAGAGTCAGAAAAGGTCGAGGTACATTGAGAAACGAATGTTGTTCCAAGTTCCCACTTCCTTACTCACTCTAGGTCAGAGCAGAGAGATTAAGAAAAACGATGATTACCTATGAATCTCAGGTGTCTGCTCTCTCCTCTGACTAAATAGTCTCCATTTCCCTAATGTTCATCTCTGTTGTTCATGTGCTTTTTATCTTTAAAATTCCCTTAAGCATTTCTCGAAGCATAAATAATAATGACCATAAATACATTTAAATACTATTTGGATTTGTCTTGATGCTGCGTCATTCAAAGGAGGCCTTGTGACTATTAAAAGTGCTACTTGGAAGATTGCTAACCAGCTTTGTTTCAGTGACAGTGACTGACTTTTCTCCCTGAATACTGTGGCCATTTAATTTCTTTGAAATCTTAATGTCAGTTTTTGACATTAGATCTTTTCTACACAATTGTTCATAAATTAATGTTTTGCAGTCAGTAAGGTTAACTCAACATTATTGTGTAACGCCATAGTTTATTTGCTTTGACAAGAATGTCAAAGTTCAAGTTCCATTGCTTGTATCTCCCGAGCTTGTGAGGGGATTGGTTGAAAGATGCAAACACAAATGGTTTTTGCACTTGAACGATGTGTTTATTGCACATGAAAGATGCACATGCAAATGTTAATTACTTTGATTTTATTTTTCCCTAAACTGAAACACATAGACAATTGTCTCATAGCTAAATTCAGTAATACCTATGATTATAGTAACTGATCAAAATAGACATTATAAACTGAAAATGTCATATATTCACCTAGATACATGAAACTTAGATTTAGTAATCCACTGATGGCTTCCCCTAATATTTATATTCGAAGTCACTATTTAAACTTTACATTTGCCTGCATGGGTTTCCCTAAGAACTGCAATAGAGCCTTAGTACTTAGTTAATATTCAATATTATAAGATATGCACTCAGCAATTATTCTCACTGAAGATTTCAGACGTGTGCCATACTTGTCCTTTAGAAATATTTTCTTGTAATTTCTTCATGTTTGTATTTATTCTTTGATAATTTCATCTAATACATTTTGATTGCATTCTTTCCTGTCTCCTCACTTCTGTCAAAGCCCCCTCCCCCATCCACACAGTTCTTGCCATTTCTCTCTCTTACGAAATAATAGAGTCCATTTTCTGTTGGGCAACTACTCCTGAGCATACGACCTGCACAGAGGTATGGTTGTTACTGGTGTCGCTTCACTGTAGAAATCCAATGTTCCCTTCCCCAACAGCAATCAATTGTGACTAGAATTTTGGGTTGTGGTGAGCTTGTTTCCATTTTGACTGGCTTGCCCTTGGGCAGGTCTTGTACACCCTGGCACAGTCTTTGATTTCATTTGTGCATCTTCCCTACAGTGTCTGGACTACGCTGCTCCACCATCGTTAGCTACCACTTCTGGATGTTCCAGTCTTTCTGCCCCTCTCCATAAATCCCTGGACTTGAGGGGAGGGCTGTGACAAATATGTCCTTTAGGGCTGAGCTCTTGGAAGTTTCTCACACAATCTCTGAAAATTGTTCATTTCTGGTTCTCTGTATACTTCCCATCTACTTCTAGAAGGGTGTTTTTATGATGAAGGTTGAGTGATGTAAGGTATAGCAATGGAACCATAGGAGACAGTTTAAAACCATATCTATTAGTAGCATAATAGAGATCAATTCTCCCCTAGGACTTATGACATGTTCAGTCATTGGTTTTAGTCCAATATTGTTCCAGGCATCCTGTGAAGCAATACTTAAATTCAATCATAAGATGGTTGGTTATGACCATGATCTTATGTCTCTAGTGCTCCAGTAGACATATCATTCAAACTGGTCATTATTGTAGCTAATTGGGCTTATAACTGGTGATTATCTTTTTTTCTCTCTTCTTGTTGATGGCATAGTTCTTTCAAGCACTTCTTGTTGACTGCGTAGTTCTTTCAAGCACTATGAATTGTAGCCAATAGGTCTGAAGTTTCCAGTTGGGTATTAGCTGTATTTTCCCATGTTTGATGTAAATTAAGCAACAGGATCTTAACATCAGATTGTAGGAAATAACACATAACATTTGCAATAGGACTCTATGAAACAAATTTGACCAATGACCCAAAAATCTAAGTCTTTCTTAGTGTTGGTGGTTTTATTTTGTAGAAGATGATGTCTGCTTGGGGCTTTGTTTCTTCTCTTTTATATTGTTGCTCAATTTAAGTTCCTTTTATATATGTTTATATTTTAATAAGCTTCTACAGTAGTAGCTGTTCATATGACTTAATGTTTTCACCTAAATATATATATGAAGGATCTACAAAACACACTCACAACGTATTTTCACACAGAAACTTATCAGCACTTGAGAAATTACAGGAAAATTACAGTCACATCTACAGTGACCATTAAGATATTGGCGTGTGTGTGTGTGTGTGTGTGTATCTTACTAATGCCAGATACACTGTTAAATAGCAACTTAATGGAAACTTTTTCAGTATTGAAATCTTGATTTTCCATGAAACATTTTTCAGCTACAAACCGTTATTGCCTGCAGAAAATTTACTCTCTTCACTTCAAATTTTGAAATCATCCTGAATGAGTGTAAACTACATCACACGACTCTTGATTGCACTTGGAGGAATCCAATATCCTAGTTGTTTCTGGCTCTTAGGTTTCTTTCAGCCATACAAGTAGTAGGGATCACCCTGAAAGGAGCTGAACTGAAATATATTATGCAATGTTAGTCAGAAACTAAAGTTGCTTAGTAATGTCAATTTAGAATATGACATGTTTTATTTCAGTAATAAAATAATAATTGTTTGACATGTTTCAGATACTGAAATATAGAAATTTTGTGCCCAATGAGGAAAGTACTGATATGTTTAGTAGTTACTATGTCCATCAATGTTATATATATATATATATATATATATATATATATATATATATATCTCCTAATTATGTCATTTCAAATTAAGTATGTAATTATTTGTTATCAATGCAGAATATTTTAGTTGTACTTTGAAGTTATTATAGGAGTTAAGTAGTGTATGCAGCCACTTAGGTAGTAAGTTATTCTGTAACAAAGAAAAGCAAAGTCTGACTGATAGTAAAATCTTACAGTATTTAGGTCACCATGCTAGCCTGCATTCCATCTCAGGATGAGACTGTGTCCTGAAATTAAAAACATTACTATTCCACGTGTATGAATTACACTCGGAAAATCTTTTCCTGGTTTTATTTTCTGTAACATAAAAAAAATTCATTGAAAAAATGGTTTCAACAATTTTTCTATAAATCTAAGATTGATTTAATAAAGTTTTACTTAAGGGGTATTAAATTCATGAGCATAACACTTGAAGGTATTTATGTTTTGTTTTTTAAGTTATGAAATTGATTGCTTAGCTACAGTAGGAATGAGATAAACCACCATCATTAGGAATACCAGGAATAGTTGTTTCTTATTTAACCATAAATCATTATTATCTGTGAGAATATTTGAGGAACTCTTTGAAATTCATCCGTTAACTATTATTACATGTATTTGAATATTCAAGGCTGAGGGGTTATGAAAGGCTTAAGAATAATTGGAGATAGAGAAAGGTTGCCTTTACCATCATGCATCTTATAAGTAGCTTGTTTTCAATTAAATAGCAACTGAGGTGGTGCACATGCTGACAACAGTAGAGGCACTACTGTTAAGAATTAGGTTCCTGTCTCTTCTTGGAATGATTATCAAGCTCTATGCAGAAGTATTTGCAAATAGCCAATCATAATGTCCCAGACAGTATGCAATTTATCCTTAATATGTTTTATTTAATGGCAGGAAACAAACTTTGTATTCTAGTAAATTCAGCCCTATGTCCAAATTCAGTGTGTTCCGTTAAGTCATTGTCTAAGCTTCACTTATGGTAAAACAAGAACAAAGAAACAAAAAACAGACCTCTACAACTCTCATATATCTTTTGATATATCAGCGTGCCTGATATAATTTTAGATCATTTATGAGTCAGGAATAACAAAGTTTTCCCTTAATCTCTTTGAAACATAAAGTGCAGTACTCTCTGCTGAGGGCCCTGTAAACTGTGCCTGGATTACTTCCACCTCCTGCACAACATCCCTCTTGGAGGCACACACAGGGCTCTGAAATTCTGTGTGAGTGGGCAACTAAAACCCTGTGTCCCTCCTTCATAGATTTGCTTAGTGAGGCATTTATCAACATGAGAAACTGATGTTCAGAAATCAGGCTTTCCTTGGAGTTTATTTATGATGTCTTCCTATTTGACTTATTATATATTATATAGAAGTCGCATGCCTTATTATTCCCAGAGGGGAAAAAGATATGCAGAACCACAAAATGAAAAGTAGCAGTCACCTTTGAAACCTCAAGTGTATCCCACGTGAGTAAGGCGAATGATACATTACTGATGACCTGTGTACCAATGCACATATTTCTACAGGCTCACAGCATGAGCACCTCAAGATACCACTTCCAGGTAAAAGTTGGAGGTGCCCAGACCGTCTTGGAATTTTTTGTTTCCTTGGCCCAGTACATTCTCTAGCAGAAGCTGCCTACAGTTGGTCTCCTTGCTGTACTTCTTAGGTCTTCACTAGTCTCAGTTCTCTGTAAGGACAGCAGAAAAGAGTAAGACAGACTTCCTGTCCCTCCTCCTAAAAATGATAAAAAGTCATCTTCAAACATCTAAGTGGAACACTCAGCCTGAGAGTGAAATCCCGCAATGTCAATGAAGGCTGTGAAATACCCTGCAAATTACAATTGTACCAAATGACCACCTTGTTCTTCATTTAAAATCTACTAATAGTGATAGGTCCTTAAATGATGATTATGGAGTATTTAGGAACTAAATTCTATAAAATGTCCAATCAGTCTGAATAAATACTTCCTAAAACCACCATATAACATATGTGTTTTTGATGATAGAATGAGACTTTAATGTGTTTACTTAGAAACATTTTCCCCTCAGGTTGGTAATAAGATCACATAAATTCCCAACACTACATTTTATTTTCAAATCTAACACACTTTTATTAATATTCAACCAAAAATAGATTGATTAGAATGGTTTAGGATGTTGAAAGCAGTACACACAGAATCAAGTTCTAAGCATTAATAATTTTATATACATCCAGTTTTAACTTAAACTTCTATGCATTCTAGAAATAACATAGAAAAACAATGTTATTAATAATATATTTTATAAAGACCTTTTATACAGTAAATGGTCTTCTGAAAGTATTTAGTATCAACTTGAATAGCAACAATTTTTTCTCAGATTTCTAAAAAATCTTCAAGTTATATCCACTTAAAACTACCAAAAATATATAAAGAAATAATATAGTGGGTATTCTAGAGTTCTTAATTCTATCCTTTCAGTAATCAACTAGAACCTTTTCAAATTGTATCAGAATTAATCAGCTTACACTCATCATGCAGGTGGAATGAAGATGCAGATTTTGTCATCATGACATTCTGCATGGTTTGATGGGATCACCCATCCAGTTCTCATTATTACCATTTAAATGTCCATCGAGGATAAGCAAAGATGGTCCTGTGGTTTCATCCAAACCTGAGCATCTGTCAGATTTGATGTAAAAATCGAGTCAAATTTTTTTTTCCTTAACTTTGAATGAAGTATATTTGCCATTGTAAAAGATGTCAATCTTCTGTAGAAAGCTTTTAGTATTTTTCCTCTTTGGAAATGCATCAGATGCCTGAAATTTTGCATTATTAGGTTTCAGATAAAAGTCATTCTTAACATGCTTCAATAAGATTATGAGCCAAGGAAATGGAATGTGTCTATGCTTTTGATGCCTAGGATAGTTTCTCAAATGGCAGCCTCTGGAGCCTCTGCTACTGCTGTAAAGTATGCTTCTAACTTACATCAACTCCTCATCCCAACTTTGTGGAATTTCAGTATTTACAAATTACATATTACCTCTAACCTAATTTAGTGTAAAAATTTACAAAAACTATGAACCGACTATAAAGACGCATGTTAATTAGTGTGAATATTTCAAAATGTAATGTATTGTGACAAATTACCTTATAGCACATAAATTATAAACATTTGTCAACTTCCAGTAAAATGGATGGTGGGGAAGATAACCCAGTTAGCTAAGTGCATATAGTTCTTAAATTGACTTTGATCCTCAAAACAATTTCTTTGTTTCTTTCTTTCTTTTTTTAATGTTAGGGCAAGGAGGCACACACTAGTAATTTTAGCTCTGGGGAGGGCGGAAACCGGGATATCCCTGGGGCTTGCTTCGAATAAGTCCAGCCAGCTTGGAAGTGGCAGGTGCCATCTTCTGGGAGAGACCTTATCTCAAATGGGAATGTGGAAGATAAGGAGGAAGAAAATTGTTTTGACTTCTGACCTTTAATGAAGATACACAGGTGCACACATGTATGCTTCCTACCACACGCATGCACATAAAAACATGTATACACAAGTACAATTGACTAAGTAAAATAATTAGCAATGTTCTTAATCTTAGGCTGCCTATTGGATTTTTACAATAAACTTTTATTCTCATTTCCTATATCATTAGCAACAGCCATGAGGAATAATTAATACAGTTATATTAATTGATTTTCTTCTACCTGCTTTCAGTTATAAATTGCTGTAAAAATATGCAGTGGGGCATGGCTAGAGAAATATCACCACTCAGAACCTGTTTGAGAGATGTCCTTTTTCTTCTAAATTCTTTCTGCTTCCTACTCTGAATTTACCCTTCACTATTATTTATATTTATTTGTGTGTGTGTGTGTGTGTGCGCGTCTGTGCGTCTGTGTGTGTGTGTCTGTGTGTGTGTGTGTGTGTGTGTGTCTGTGTCTGTGTGTATGAAGGCACATACAGGGGTCTTGGGGTGGGTCTTGCTCATGTCACAGCACATGTGTCGAGCTCAGAGGACAACTTGCGTCCATCTGTTCTCCCCTCCCACCCTGTGTGTTCTGAGGATCAAACTCAGGCTGTGATCCTTGGAGGTACAATCCTTTATCCTCTGAGCCAGTTCAGCAACCCCTGATTGACTTGTTCATGGCGCTTTTGTTTACTTGTACAATGCAGTCTAGGCCAGTGTCCACCTCACAGTTCTCCTGCTTGAACCTGTCAGGTAGGTGACAGCAGGTCCCACTACCATGCCCGACCACTTCATGGTCCTTGCAAACTGCAAACGCTGTGCATTTAGCTTTCACAATCAATGCGCCCCTTTTCCTGCTCCCTTCCTTCCTCCCTTCTTTCCTCCTCCCTCTCTTTCTGTCTTCCCCATTCTTCTCCCAAACCAGTTCGGCAATATGGGTTACATATTTTGAATTGTGATTGGAGGATAATTATGGCCACATTAGAAAATTCAGGAAGGTCCTTGTTGTAGCTCATAATACATTTCCTTAAAAAATAATTATTTAATTCAAAATTAAGGTTGAAAATCTCAGAACAACTTTTATTGGGGCCAAGTGGAATATCCAGAAGTCTAGGAGAATAGTCCATTCAGCTAGAAGCTTGTGAAACTAAAGTTAATATTAACTCAAAGAAAATGAGACAGAAGCAGCCCTCCAGAAGGACGCCCCACACTTTATTCTTCATGGGAAAATGCTGACCCAGAGTCACTGTTCCAATCCAACGTTCCTGTAGAGAGATTGAGAAGTTTAAGTTGGCACATTTACGCAAGGGCAATAAATTTAAATCAAAGCATGAAAAGGAAAAATACATAAAGAATTTGAACATAAAAGGTAACTTGTAAGGATAGTGCAATCATAGGCTGTGCATGTGACCAGTGTGTAAATGCACATGTCTCTTCAAGTCACAAAATGAAAAGGCAAAGGTGGTGTGTACATGTGTGTGCTCATATGTGTGTGTATGTATGCTCATGTGTTCTACACTTAAATATGCTTATTAATGAACAGTCACACTATTTCTTTTGATGGTATAATATTATATGCATGGATATTGCTTTATTTACACTGTGTTTAAGTATTACCTAATTAGATCTATAACCAAAATCTATTTTCTTATCTTTCCCCATAATGTTAATTTATGTAGGTAATATGTTTGGTGAAATTTATTGTATTGGTGAAAAATATACCCTTTTTTCTATTTCTATTTCAGGACTTTTCCTATAGTGAACTATATGTATACATGGTCATGTTCTTTCTGTAGGAACTGTGAAAGGCAAATTCATTCACGCGTATGTAGGAAAATCTTTGATTCATACTCATATATGTAAATGATGTTGCTCTAAGTAGTAACATGTTTACTGTCACTGGCAAATGACAATTATTTCATTACCAAGTACACTTCTTCCTATCTCAGGGGAGTTTTCACCGTGATCTTTTCCCTTTTTATGTCCATTCTTAACTGTCTCTGTCCTAACAAGCTGAACAAGCCTATCGTTTAATCAGTATCTGATAAACCTAAGAAATGTACTTCTGAAGAGAGTTCTCCCAGAGGAGGAATCAGCACACACCTGTTTGTTTTTAACCAGTTTATAAAAACCTCTCTCAGAAAGTAAAACGACAAAAGACCAGACTCTACTGCGAAGATCCGTGCCCTCAGCACCGCTGTCAACTCCACAAAGCAAGCAAAAATGTGGGACAAAGATGTGATGCAAAATTGTCCTAGGAGACACACCACCTCTGGATGAGATCAGATCACTTGTGTCTGTTTTATACTGAGCACTGGAGTACACATCCATTGCATTCCTTTACCATTGCTATGTCTCTCACACCCCTAGAAAATGCCGCTCTCGTACAAAGGGGAAATTGTTTCCAATCCTGGCTGGAGAATTTAAAAGCAGGGTAAACTGGAACAGTAGGGTGAGGCTGTTGTACATCTACCCTGCTTAGCACCTCAACTTTGCTCAAGGTGTACCCAAGCCTCGTCAGCTGCTAAAATGAGGCCCACATGTCTGTAGCAGCTCCGATGTAATTTTTGTAATGAAGACTCCTAGTGTTGTTTTGACATTTGTAGAATCCTTCACTCTGAGAGGTGAGAAATAATTCATCAAGCCCCTAAGCCTAAGGTTTCCGACCTTGATGTGAATTGTACTTCATCATTATTTTTTTTTCACTTTGCTGTCCAAATCCTGTATTTCTTTTTTGTACATTAAGCCATGAATTTGTATGGGTCTTTGGCTTCCTTTTTCTTCTGGTCGTTCTCCTTCACCCACTTAAAAAATCTGCACATAGATCCTCTTGGCCATAATCTTACCCTTAACTTGCTTGTTTACAATGATGCCCAAAGCATGCTGGGTGATGTTGTAGAGTCTTCCGGTTTTGCTGTGGTAACGCTTATGGGGCATTCCTTTCTGAATAGTGCCCATTCCCTTCATGTCTACAATATCACCCTCTTGTAGATTGTTATGTTTGTGGCCAAAGGAACAACTCCATGTTTCCTAAAAGGCCTAGAGAACAGATACCATGTGCCTCTTCTCTTTCCCTTTGTGTTGGTCATTTTGGTGAGTTACTGGAAGATGGCTGCCACAACTGAAAAGCCATCATTATCTTATGAATCCCAGGGTTCAACAAATATCTCAAAGGCCTTTGTACAAAGTACTTGGTGCTTAAGCCAAAATTATCTTCAACTGATTGCATCCGCAGGAGACTTCTGTGGTTTCAGGTTTACTAAAAGCAACCAAGTCATTTGTGTGGAACGGAGAAGGAAAGGTTAAGACTACTTGGGGCATGTTGTTGATTATCACATTAATCTACACTAGCAGTTAGAGCCTAAAGAATAATGACTGTCATTTTTTTTTTTTTTTGCTCAGCTCTTAAGTCTAACATTTGTGCACAGGTCAAATGTAAAACAATTTGCACTTAACAATGATTGGGAAAACAAATGCAATTATTATAAATCCACACCAAGTAGAGAATGTTTTGCAAAGTTCACATATAATAAATCATAATTAAAGACATTGAGCAATCAGCTTGCATAAATAGCTTGCAACATATACAGAAACATTTCTGCATACAAACAGAAGGGAGTGTTCGCTGCTGTGCTATTCTGTCAAAAGTATAGGGCACTTAAAAAGTGTTGGGTTTTATCTGTTCTGTTTTAATAGAAAATAGGGAAGCTATAAAGATAACGTATGCCCCATTAAAAATGGGAAATTCCACAACATTCTTAGAACTCCTTGATGACTTAAAATTTGGGGGAGGCGTGCCATTTTGAAGACATCCCTAAGTCTACCAATTTTATGGAGCAGATGAAAAGAAAATCTCCATTTTTAGCAGCCAACTGCTTAATGTCAGACAGATGTGCTTATGTCCATGATTATAAGATTTTATTTAATTCAGAACAAAAGTATTTGAGCCTTATCTTGGCATGAGAGCTAGCTTTTCAATGATGATAGAACACAATTTAAGCATTACACTCAACTACCCATGAACAGTCAACCAAATAGAATGCGTAATTAACTAGTGATTTATACAATTTCTGCTTTTGACATACTCTTGTAAAGAAGTTATCCTTTCTTCTTTGAGTTTTTTTTCCAACATTTCTCATGTTTACAATGTTTCACATTACACATTCTCCCCAGTTCTCTTCTGAATAAGTTAAAATCGGTTCGTTTTCCTGTATACTAGACTAGACACACATATAGAAGTATCTCTGGTTTCTCTCTATCTTTTTGCATAAATTTGAACCAGATATGGACATATAAACCAAGTAAGAATATGATTTGTTCTATATGATTTTTTCTTGAGTCACAGTACAAAGAGCTAGATGCAGAGAATCACATTTTAATGAACTAACAGAGAATGTGAAATGATTAAGACAGAAGTAATGGGACCTGGAGAGATGGCACAGCAGTTAATAGAAGTGTCAACTCCATTGCCAGCACCCAAGTAGCAGAGCTGAAAGAAACCTGTAACTCCAGATTCAGGGATTCTGATGCTGTCTTCTGGGCACCTACACATGTGCCATTTGTTACCACAAACACTTGCACATGAAATTAAAATTTAAAAATTAAGTCTAAATAAATACAGAGCAATATGAAGATTTTCATGTAGTCATGTGTTAACATTATTGGTCCTAAAATAACATCCTAGTACAACATAGATTCATGTTCTCACACCCGCTGTAGACTGCAGAGATGGCTCAGTGGGTAACTCAGGTGGAAAAGCAAGACTGATGACCTGAGTTCATGTCCTCGGAACACAAGCAAACTGCGGACATGTTGACTCGGCTCTATAATCTCAGCACTCCAATAGCAAAACAGGTAATGAAGAAAGAAATTTCCTGAAAGGTCGTGGGTTGGCTATCCTGGAATGTACAGCACAATGGGAAACTTGAAGAGTGACACTACTAATAACAAGGACCAATCCAGGTTTATCCTCTGTCCTCTGCATGTGCTCCCTAGAAGAAGAGTGTTTTCATATGTGAACACATATACACGCACTGCATACAAATATTGCACATGAACACATACTCCAAAAAGTAAATAAAATAAATTGCTAAGCTAGATGACATAAATTTTCTATCTAAAGAGAACGCTCATTGTTTAACCCGTTGGTAAGTTACTATTTTCATTTCCTGTATGTCTTCTTTATGCATTATTGTCTAAATTATGCCCATATAGCTGTCAACACAATCTATGTATTTGACTGAAATATACTTTTCAAACAAATATTATCTTGAACATCAGCACAGCCCATGAGGATATAAGAACACAAATGGCGAGAAAATGTTTAGAGATGTCTATAGTGGTTTGACAGGATAATTTCATATCTACAAAACTCGTAATTTAAATGCTGTTATAGCCTATGGCCTTTCTGACCACCATAATTTTTATTGTATTTTACAAGTAAAACACTAGCTTGTGAATGGCTGGAAGAAAAATATGAAAAGCACCATATTGGATTCAAGGCAGCTATCATGTGAAGAGAAGGGAGATGAGTATTTGGGAGACAGTTGTGCTACCTTCTTATCAAACAATGATTCAGAGAGTTTTGTGAAGAACCAGAGATAAACTCACTATTACAGCATGTTCTGTCTACTCGTAATTAGCTGTTAGATTCCCTGGCGAAATTGTATTTATCATGGACTATAGCAAATATCTCAATGCCCATGTTCCCAATGGTTCTTTGTTTGCATAGGAAGAATAATTTATTCCATTCTGAAATTACTTTATGCTACTTATAATGTTCCTGCAAAAATGTCAAATTACAGGTTTTAACCTCGATTAAATATGAATATGGCAAAAATGTAACTAGTTTTGTTGACCTTAGTAGAATTCTATAGGAAGATACCATAATGTCTCATTACAGAACCCCCCCAAAAAAAATCTAAAATAAATTTGTATAGTTAACTGTTAAAACTTGTTAAGTTCCTGTTTACCTTAAAGAATTGAAATTGAAATTGGGATATATATATATATATATTGTATTGAGAAAGCATTTGCTGAAATAGTTTTTATTTGAGATGTTTAAAACCAACTCTTTATATAAAAGTGATTAGCATGCTACTACCCATGCCACGTACTTGAATTTGTCAAACTTAATTAATATGAGTTTACACCAACCATTTTAAACAATAGGGCCTCTCCTGCTGTTGTAGAGTAGCATCTAATCAAGTCCTACATACCATTTTTCATGATTAGCAATTAATTGAATTAAGTATCTTTACTGTCATGTTGAGTCTTTAAATTTGTTATAAAACAGAATTAGGTAGCCTTCACAATAGATTCTCCCTTTGTTTGGTTCATCAATGCTATCTGGACTCAATGTATCCAGGTAAGCCATATTTCATTTAAACATCAGAGTTTTATAATGATTACTACTCATTATATTCAGATTTCAAATAGATATGAAATAACATGCATGGCTCTCCTTGCTGAAGAAGACATTAGTAAATGACTTTTAGTAAAGAGTTTCAGTGTTTCAACCTCTTGAGAACTGAAGTAGATGAGCCAGGGAGGGAACCATCAGGGAATGATCTCTGCAAGTATTGCAGACCAAGGGTTTGCAAAGACTTTCGCTGGGGAAGGAAGCAAATCGATTGTCTTGCAGTAAGTATCCTTATGTCTCTGGCTCTTAGGAATTGCAGCTCATCATCCTGTATTACAGAAGAGCACTGAAGTTGTTCAATTAACCCTGCTTGCTGTGCTAGTCTGCTTATCCTTGATCAGTGTAGAGTCTTCCCTTAGAGTAGGATCATCAAAGCATATTTTGGCACCTGACTTTTACAGCCTTCCTTAGGCACAACTCTTACAAGACAAGAGATTAGGTCCAGTAATATAGTCATCAAAGGAAAACAATTCACAGCATACAAAAGAGGAATCAGGGATTTGGGAAGCAGTATGTATTATCGCTAGAGTCCAGATCCAATTAATCTTAATGTTTGCTGTTGTATTTTAATGTTAGACAGAAATATTCCCCAAAAGTTACCTTAAATAATTAACATCAAGCAAAACTTTCATGTTTAAACAGGAAGCTTTGTAATTATTTGAATATGTGAGAGAGACCACCATAAAACCCCTTCGAGAACAAGTGTTCAATTATTGACGAGATTTATGAGCTAGATCACATTTAATGGGCATGTCTAGAGTGTACAAAACATCCTGTTTTAAGGCACAATGTTCAATGAGCACATGAGTGTTTGGGTTTTTCTGTTTTTGTTTTTTTGTGGATGTTTTGTTTTGTCTTCGGTCTTTCACCAAAACACACTTCAGTATACCAGCATACCTTCTTTATGCCTGGGATGTTTTAGCAGCTCTGCATGAGAATCACATTTGCTTTCCTCAGCCCCTCAGGAAAGACAGCAAAACCCTGAAATGTCTCTGATGACATTGAATTCAGTTTATTAGATTTTGTGTTGCCCTTTAGGGAATTGTAGCAAAGATGACTTTAGACTTTTTATCAGCACCCGGGGGTTAGCTGTTATCCTGAGATACTTATTGAAGATTTTCTTGTTGTTCTTAAGTAACATGAAATTATTCCTTTTTATTAGAGTCAAATTCCCTATGTGTATGTGAGTTTCTTTTTTAAAAATTCTATTGTCATAAGCATGTTGGGAGATATTCAATGGCAAGCAGATTAACTAAGGTCTTTCTATAACAATGACAATTATTTATTATGAGTTCAAGGTATTGCTGTGATATTCCACACCACAAAGCTCGGGGCTTTGGTGTAAAATGCTTTTCCTTTATGGAATGGAGTCCTACAGGGAAACAGGTAATAAACTTTGTCATAGTGATTTCTTCCTGTCAGGCTTTGGCATTGGCTCGTGGAAGACACAGTAGCTGATGATCTTCAAGGAGTTGCTTCAAGGTTGCATTCCCACCCAAGCACCCAAGCTCTACAGTGGGACAGGAATGGCAGAGTTTAAATTCAGAGCTTCCTGATTCCAGTTTACATCATTACACACATTATATTGAGGGCACTATGCCTATTATCTCTCAATGTACAACCCGGACAGGTAGGAAAATGAAAGGGAGGTGCTATTTTATGGCCGAGAAAAATTATTTCCATTGTTATTTTTAGTTTATTGCTTTTACTAGCAGAGTAGGCACTCCATCAAACAAGAAAGCTCCTAATGTAGACACACCGAGTTACTGTAGTGAGGGAGCCTGCCCTTCGTCCAGTTTAGTCTATGGATAGGTGAAATTTAATTACTCTTTAAAATACTGTTCACATCCTAACATTTTAACCTTCCCAAGGCTTAATAACCTTCTCCATGCGGCTGATCTGTCTTCTGTCTAACTCCAGACATTACTTCCATATAGAGATTGAGAACATCTGGTTAACACCCTCTTAGTAATAACCTTTCATATTTCCTTGCTTTTAAAGTAGAATTAGGCACCATTATTCTTTGAAATGACATTTTTATATTGAAGTTCCTTTAGCTCCGTGACTCCTGAATGTACATGTCTTCTATGGCTATTAAGCATTCTTCTCTCAAGAGAGTTTCCTAATTCTGAAAACATTTCTTTCTGCTGAAATCCTGCTGTCAATTACTTTGTTTGTGCAGCTGAGTATAATTTGCTCTGGAAAGAAAACAGGAAATTCAGAGACAAATTTCGGTACTTAGGTGCTTCATCTCTGGGAACAAATGCACTGGGTATTTTCAAAATTTGCTTAGGGGTTCATTCTGATATAAATAATGTTGCCAAAGTGTTTTTTAGTTTCAGTTCTGATTGGTGGTGATGTTTACACAATTAACAGAGAAAATATTAAAATAGACTAATACTTTGCTGGTTAAAAATCGGGTTTCTATTGCGAAGTGTTACTATATTTTTGAAATTGTTAGCAGAAAATATTAAAAAAAAATGAGAGCCTAGGATGATGAAATAATGTAATAGAAAGCACACTCAGAGGAGTAGAATAAACAAGATCCATCAAGTATGCAGGTTGACATCGCTGGTTTTCCCTTGCTTATAAATTACTAAGTAATAAAATGTTCCTAGTTTGTTTTTTATTTGAAAAACCTCAGCTCAGAGGTAGCATGTTCTAAAAAGCTCAAAGTTCAAGCAGAATGGGTTTTTCATGAATTACTATATTGAATATCGTCAACACATCAAGTAACTAAATATTCACATCTAAGTAAAAACTTATTTTAATACACTCAATGGAAAACTTATCTCTTACTTTGCTTTTAACAAAATAAAACACAGTAGATAAAACAGGAGATATATAAAAGATAAACCAAAATCCATCACATCAAAGTCAGACAAGGCAAAGATTTTGATGAGGGCTTTTTTTTAAAAAAATGAATTTCTATTTTTAATATCATCAATATTTTAAGTAAAAGTTCATATGTAAACAACTTATTTTAGTATACTCAAAGAATACAGACTATATGTGGAATATTTTTACTGGTATTCACAGAGAGTTACTACTAATAAGGTACATATAGCCATGATTTATATGACTAACAGCATTGGGGGAATTTAAATGGTATATTATCAACATAATATAGAACCTAAAGAGTTGAGCAATCAATTTATTTTTTACTTATAGACAGCCAAATCTGTAAGTAACCAAACTTTCTAAGATATGAAATGACTTGTGGTGATTTTAAAATATGTGGAGTTCTACACCCCGGCAGGTCAGCCTACATCTATTCAGAATCTTCCTGTCCATAAGCAGCTATACATCTCCATTCCAAGGCTTTATTGTTCCTGTTGTTTGTTTCATTTTGATTTTCACTTTTGTAAACTGACTCTGTATTTAAAATTTTCTGAAGGACAGATCTGATCAACATCAGAACACTTACCGATACTAAATTAATATTGTGAAACTTTCTGAAGAGTTGGTCATGATTCTGTTCAAATATAGCCTCTGGTTTTGAAATAAAGCAATCAATCTCCCAGAAATGCACCAACATGCTTATTGGAATCATGTCAGTTGCAATCAGGTGTGTTCATCATAAACTGTAAGGAGAAGCATTGTAAGGGGAACTGGGGAGATAGTTCACTAGGTAAGGGCACTTGCTGCTTTTAACTAGGTAGGATGAGAGTTAAGTTACAGCAACCAGATGGTGGCTCACTATTGCCTCTAACTCCAGCGCTGGGGATCCAATGGCCTTTTCTCAACACAGTGGGTTCTCACATGTATGAAATTCACATGTACGTAATTCGCATGTACTCATGCAAGCTCACACACTTACACAAGGAAAAAGAAGCATAGCATGTATCTCAGTATCAATGAAAATTATTTATTAAGACATCATAACCATTTCTGCTTATGAATTGTTCATTTGTTTTGCACCTTTCCCTACTGTTTTATTTTAATTCCCTTCAGTTGAGAGCATCCTTGGCTCATCCCTAGAAGACTGAAACAATCCCCCTTAAGGAGGCTGAAATATATTATTAGCCAGAGATAACACTAAAGCCAAGAAAAATCTTATTTCAAAAACCTTGTGTAAAATAGGGCTGACGTTCAGTGTCTACGAGCTCTGTCTTGGGAATATTCAAAAGCTTGGAACACCTCAGCATGCCAGGAAAGATTAAGAGTCACGTTGCTGTGTGAAGTGATCAAGCCTGTATGTGTTTCTTAGCTCTGTACTTACCTCTGGTTTTCTCATGTATGTTCAGGACATTCTTGAAGACCCTTCTCTTGTTTATGCTGCTGTTCTTATGTTCGGGTATTAAGTCCAGGTTTTGACACCTACTCTATTAAGTGACAGTGACACAAATGGCCAGTGTTGCTCACCACATCTCCTCTAGTATATGTGCTGCCGAAGCGAGCACACCACATCTCCTCTAATTCCTACACGAACCCACTGAATAATGTAGGGAAGTATGCTCCAGAAAGGGATCATAAAACTTGTCAATAAATTTCATTTGTTTAAGGCTCTATAGGAAGGGTAAATTTTAATCAAAAATTTGTAATACGTTTTATTTTGATTTGTCTTTATTACTCTAATGACATTGATGCTACTTATGTTTTCTGAGAAAAATGTGCCTTCCAAATAAGCATCTCAAAGTATTGGAACAGTACTGGCTGTAATGTGGATTCCAGATACGTTTTGCGTCTGCAGAAATTGGTAGTATACCTCGCCATAAATAGAATTTTAAGATTTATCTTTCTATCTAAAGAAGTATCAAACTCATTCTTTGGCCATAATGTAGTAAAATTATGGATTCACTTTAAAAGAATAGGTAATAAATATCATATGTACCTGTATGTCCATCTGTCTGCTAAACAGCTCCTAACATTTCAATGCATGCACTTAGGGGGCTTTTTGACTAAAGAGAATGTAAATCAGAAATAGAGACACATTTAGTGTGGAAACTATAAGAATATAATTTGTGCGAGATAAAGGATTCAGAATTGATATATATATTTTTTAAGAAACTAGAAATTAAAAGCATAACTACAAATTTAGCTCTAGAAACTGGGGAATAAAATAAGGAAATGAACTTAAGATGAGGATTAAACGAATAGCAAAGAGCAAGATAGACTTCCTATGACATCCGGAAAGATCTATTCTCTCAGAATGTGTCAATAAAATAGTTCAATCATTGACATAATCAAGAAAGAGTGGAGAGCAGGAGTACAAATAACAATATCCACAACGCCAACAAAAATATTGATACGCACGACTATACGCAAACAGCAATTAAGGATGCCCTTTTATTCAACAATATAAGACTTTGCTATGAAATGAGAGTCTAAATACCCGTGCATGAATTTCATCAGCTCATGATATACTTTTATGTCCAATTAGTCATGGTTTCATATGATGGCTAGGAACTTGGAGGCCTTCTGTAATTGGTTTAAGAAGGATTTGTGTTTTTATATTTACATATGTTAATTGCCAAGTTTAAAATGAGTGACTGATTAATACTATTAGGTGCAATGCCTCGAAGCTGCAAGTATTTCCGAGATGTACGTATGACCTGTTATCCTACAGCTTTCCATCTAAAGGTAATGGCTCAAGCCAGCAGCATTGCCAGCACTTAGTACCAGCTCACTGCCTGCATTTATGCTCACGCTCATTGAAGTTTGAGAAGCACTGTTCTTCATAGATGGTTCTCAAACATATATATAAGGCTGGTGAGGTGGCCTAGTGGTTAAGAGCCCTGATTACTCTTCCAATAGTTCCTGAGTTCAACTCCCAGCAACCACATAGCAGCTCACAACCATCTGTAATGTGATCTGATGCTCTCTTCTGATGGGTCTGAAGACAGCTATAGTTTACTCATCATATATATATATATATGTGTGTGTGTGTGTGTGTGTGTTATATGTATACACATACATATATATATGTATCAAATATATAAATAAAATCTAAAAAAATAAATGTTTCCAACATACATATGTATTTTGTAGACACAAATTAAGTCCAGAAAAAGAATTCTATTGTAATGTAGACAGAAGTCATCTAATATGCCTGTGTGTTTCTGGCAGTTATTAGTGGTCATAGTTGTTGTCTACATTTTTATTTCCAGGTCCTTAGCCTCTTCTTATTTATAGAATTAAAAACAAAAAATCGTGCAAACAGGTCTAAAGTGGCAAAGAAACTCTTGGAAAGCAGAACAGCAGCTCCCTTGACTATCCCTCCCTCCCTCCCTTCGTGTCTTGTTTTGTGAGGGTCAAGAGAAGCAGCAACTGGTTACTGCGGGGCAGGACTTGAGTGCATCCTTATTTTGACTGACAGGTGTGGGTTGCACAGCTTATCCTCAACTGAGGATGTGCATGATGCCTGTTGTGTCTGATTTTAATCATATGCATGGCCACTTATGTTTAGGTGTGAACTTGTACCTGGAGGACTTTCCTATAAGTCAGTCTAGGCTGGGACAGTGTGTCTCCTGATGAGTTTGACCAGAAATGAGCATCAAGGGGTAGCAACTACCCTATTTTAAGTGGAGTTTGAGTACAGCTTCTCGCTGATGGGGGTTCCAGGTTGCTAGTGCTGGTTAGGAAGGGAGTGTATGAAGGTCAAGGACAGCATAGGCCAAGGTTAAGGAGATTTCCTAATGCTTGTGGGACCCATTTGCATGTAAAATCTAGGTTAACTTCACGCTGAAAGTGCACTTACTTGGTTTATCAAAACAGATTCTTCTTTTTTAAAAAAAAATCTTATCTATATGTAAATAATTTTGGAACTAAGTAAGTGGCTAAGAGTAGAAATAAAGTATGTCTGAAGGCCCATGGATGTAATTACAATATTATGGAAATGACTTCACAGCGGGTAACCTTCACCATTGAATATTTTTTTTTTTTGAAGAGGGAGGAAAAGTCATATGGAATGAATGTCTGTATAAAATCTCATCATCTGTTCAGCATATGCTGAATACTTTCAGGAATTGCTTTTATAACCTGATGCGGCCTTAGAGTCGTTTATGAAAGACCGCTATTATTATTAAAAGCCACAATCCTGTTGACTCTTAGAGTAGTTGATTAAAGTAAACTGGGAAGAAACCAATCCTTAAAATTTGTAGGTTGATCATACCTGTTTCTTCTAGATCTATAAAAGGGGTAAAAAGCGAGGAATTTGCAGATTAATGAAATAAAGCGAGACTCCAGCACTAATTAAAATGAGAATGGCTGAGCAGATGGGCTTAGCACAGCTGGAGGTGTGAGCCTGAGGCCCCGCCCCCGCGCTGAGCAAGGCAGCTCTGGTGACCGGGCACACCTGCCTATTCTCCCAGCACAAAACTGGGATTAACTGTAGTTTTTAGTTTTTGCTGCTTTGGTGGTTATAGCATCCCCTCATCTTTGAATAATCACTGTATAACCAGCTTTTAGGACCTCAATTGTATCCTAACTGTATGTGTTTCTCTCTGCATGATAGTGTTCACTTAACCATATAAGATTCATAATTGTTTCAACGATTTACTTATTTAAGTTGATTTTTCCATAGAAAGGCATAAACCAATGCGCGTACTCCTCAGTTCTAAGCATTGATGAGAGCCCTTATCGTCTTTAAATTTTGACCATATTATTCGTTTTTAAGACTTCCTGTGGATCCTGTTCAGGGATTTTTATTTGAAATGCCAATGAAAATCATTACAGTTTGCATTTTGACATGTGGGCACCTTTTGCTTGTGAAGCTGTCACAGTGAAGTTCTATGAGCTAAGACAGCAGAGATGTGTCCTGTCACTCTTCTAAGAACTAGACCTGGAGGAGGAGTCCCATGCTGAATGTGCTCCCTGCTGTGGGCTCTCCTTTCTGATGAGCCAAGCATGATCACCTAGGGTTCTCTACCCCTCTCTATATATGGTTATCCTTCCTCAGCTATCTTGCCTTGAAAAAAGAAAAAAGGAACAGTGCTCATATCGGATTAGCTAATGGACCCTTGCCGATGCTGACTTCATTTCAACTTGCCTACACACACAAACATTTGTAGATGACCTCACATCCACAGTCATGGGAGGTTGTTACTTCAATAGCTACTTTCTAAATAATTTTGTTTTTTGAGAACATCATTTTCCTCATTCCTGTCATCTCTCTAACCACACCCCCCCGTACACCCCCTCTTTCAAAATCCTGGTCTCTTTTCTTTCATTGTTCTTATAGATAGGGTGGCACAGATAGACTTGTTAATGTCCAATGGGGAAGGTCTTTGGAGGTCTTGGCCATAAAAAGAGAACTATGGTCAACTAAGGAATGCTGGGAATGGGAGAAGTAGACTTCCCCAGGGACTAGCATGCCAATTGGTTATCCAGTGTGTATTTTTTTTTTTTGGAGTGAAAAATGAGCTCCGTTTCCTTCTTTAGTATTTGACCACAGTTAACTATTGGTAGCAAGCTTGGGAATTCATTACTTAAGAGTATTACTTGTTTAAGAGAGGAATGATTTCTTTAAAAAAAAAAGAAAAAAGGATAAAAACCCGCCCGTATACTTTACCTACTAAGTACTATTTATTGTCTGTAAAGGATGACAGAAAAAGCCAAGCTTTTCTTCTGAGCACCAAGAGCCCATTAACCCACCCTATCTTTTATTTTAGGCTCAGTCTTTCCTAACAGAAGGGTCTCTAATCGGCTGCTAAATGTCTATGCATTCTGGTGTCTTCACCCTTTTGGAATCTCCTTACTTTAAGGATTGCCTGGCCTGTGAACTAACTGATGAGAAGGAGATACTGAAAAACATGACAATGTATGGTTTCAAGTCAGTTCATAAAGCCTGTGGGTTCCATGTTGTTAGCCAAGTTCTCTTGGATCAATCAGCAAAAGGAAAGTTGTTGGATGCAGGAAGACCCCCCAGCAACAATGAAGCCCAGTGAGTAACCTGTGAGACCCCGATCTTGCTTGGCATGGGTACATGCTCAGAAGCACATCTTTCCTAGATTAAGCTTTAGTCTGGCAAGAAACCCAGAGCCAGGTGGCTCAACTGCAGAATTAATAAGCAATGGATACTGTGACACCTGAATGTTGCCATCAGTCACTTTGTTAGTATCATTGGCTATGTGGCCATGATGACTAAGGCACATCTTCATCGCTCTCACAAGTCATCTCCAGCCGGATTCCCGCTGCTTCTAATGTTGCTAAGACCAAGCCCATGACCCGTATAATGGAGAGCCAGTGCCTTAGAAACACAGAAGCAGAAAGAGAAAAAGCAAATGCAGTTGGCTATGAAAAAACCTGGCTGTCCAGTACCATATATAACAAAAATCTGTCTGTCTTTGCTAAAGACTCAGGTCATCTTCCCTAAGGTATAAAAAGAGAGCACCTTGACCGTTCAGGTGATAAACACTCATGATTAAATCCTGCAGGTAAAAATTTTGTCATTATTCTTATGACCAAAAAAAAGTTGAAAGTTTTAAAACATTATTTTATGTTGAGGACATTTGATTTGCTTTGTAGCTACTTTCTCTGCAAGTTAGTAATGATGGCCAGTATTTCCGGCCATCTTTAACACAGATTTCTCTATTGAATTGTTCTGTGTTGAAATATTAGGTGCCTATACTAAATTTAGGTGGCTAATGGAGTGATACCCTTTTAGTATGAAGATATATAACTTTGAAAGGAAAGTTTTCACTAATGTTCCTTTTGACTTATTGTTCAAATGAAACAAAATACACACACACACACACACACACATATATACATATATATATATATATATATATATATATATATATATATATATATATATAAATGAAATCAAGATATTATGGTTAGGCTGGTTAATCATCCAGGTATCGTTGAGTTTTGTTCTGAAAAAAAATTCAGTGAGTTCTTCCTTTCATATCTTCACTTTTGAGAGGAGGCTGTAAATAATATTCCCAGTACAATTGAGAAATTATATCCCTGCCATGATTTCAAAGACATCAATTTCTTAACAGAAATCTGACTTCAATTTAGGATTTAGTTTTCCAGTGATTAATGTACTGGTTTAAAGATAATCTAGGAAATAAAGATTGAACACATCTTTTCCCTAACACTCTGCTGTATATCTCTGCTCTTGGATTTTGTTGTTCTTTTGGACTACTCACCAGGATTTATTTACACAAAATCATATGTCCCTGGCGTATCCCTTTGAAGGTGCGATCGCTCATTGGTGAGCAGTTCATCTTGATTTCATTGAATGATGAAAATCCATCCCGTAGAGACGTTATGTTTTCGTAAGTGAGAATGATTTTATCCCATTCTCCAAAAAGTTTGCCTTTGCTGTACTCAGCACCTGAGGGTACCAAAGTTAGCTACATCTCTATGACGCCTCACATTTTAAAAGGCAATGCTGGGTCACTAACAGTAGGATCAGTAGTGTTGTCATGAAAATGACACACGTGATGACTTGACTTCATGTGATGCTCTTAGTAGATTGTGAAGATAGAGAGCCAACTACTGTGAATTACATTTCCCCTTTTGTTTAAGCAGAATTTGAAAAGAAAAATCAAGAAACAAGTACAAGAGTACTTGTCAAGCCGTGCCTGTGCTTACCAGCATGGTACTACAGAGTGGAGTTACAGCAAGCACTAAGCAAACATACCAACAAACAAAACAAAATAAATAAATAAATAAATAAAAATCCCAAAGAAACAAAAGTAAAAAGAAATTTTTAGAAAAGGAAAACATTGCCTCTCAATCCCTGTCTCATTTGGAAATGAAAGAAAATGCAACTCATCCACTTCCCAGAAATGGAAATTCTGGAATTCCCTGCCCACAGAGGACTTCACAGCTTCCTTTTGATCCAGTCTCATCATGCTTACCTGTCACAACTGACCAAGGGCTTTGCCCTTCGTGGAGATTCTACACCCTAGTTACAACAGGTCCCTGACATGTCTAATTGATTTGTTTCTAAGATTAGAACTTCATAAAAACATGTTTTGGTACATGCTCTCCAAAATATGATTAGTAGAGAAAATTGTATTCATTTCATTTCAGCACTTTAGAAAATCAAGCCAATCAGTAAGGTTTTGGCCAATGGAAAACAGAAATTAAATGGAGTCTGTATTAGTTATAATTTCTTTGCTTTACTCCCCCAAAAGACTTAATGGTTTGAAGAAAGCAACTGTATTTGTATTTATATATTTAGCGACAAAGCTCCCTTCACGGGGGTTGACAAGTGCATTCTGACGCTAAAACAAGCCCTTCTTATGTGTGTGTATTCTATTAATGGAACACAGTAGTGGACAATGTGCTTCTTCCTGCTTGGTGGCACTCTGTGCCCGCTGACTCTTTATTAAGCCATATAGTATATTTACATGTAATATATTTATGTCCCTCCCTGCTTGTCCAGTCTTCGGGGCCTTGCCCATTCCCCTCCTCTCTGGGTTTGCAATAGCTCGTTGTTGTCAGCTTCAGTTCACACCCATAAAATTGGCCTCGAGTTTCCACCTTGTTTGACACTCCCTGCCCTATGACCTCCCTAATGCAAAACAGATGGGGAACAATTTTGAAACATGCCAAACTCGTCCACATCTTAAAAGGTAGTTCATAAAACCCAATCTAAAGTCTTATTCTCCTCTCCCTGGGGTATGTCACAAGCATGTCATGATCGTTCAAAGTTCACTTGCACAAAAGTCTGAAAGTCAGGATTGTTCCTCTTTCTTCTACCTTCCTCCCTGTCTTCCTCCACCTCCTAATTTATGTGTCCCAAACCCACTTCAATGTCTTTGAAATACTCTGGCATCCATCCTCCTGCCTCTCACCTCTTTGGGAATGGCCACTGGC
Source organism: Tokudaia tokunoshimensis (assembly GCA_036184795.1). Taxonomy (NCBI): domain Eukaryota; kingdom Metazoa; phylum Chordata; class Mammalia; order Rodentia; family Muridae; genus Tokudaia; species Tokudaia tokunoshimensis. Next base: position 7,443,509 of record BTHU01000011.1, on the reverse strand, counting down.
ATGCTTGAACCTTGCCAGCATTCTTCTGTCACAGCGAAGTTGCCCTTGCCTGAGTTAGTTCTGTATACCTTGGCATTCCCAGTCATCAGGGGTCACCTTCCTCTGAAACAGTCACCCCACACACAGCTCTAGATTTCAACCTTTTCTGAACTGAACTCCAAAACAGCAACAACAGAAAGAGTTTACTTTATCCGCTTCCTCAGTTTCTTACTACGTACCAAGTTCCCCAAATAGGCAGATTCCAGAAATTATGTTTTCTGTCAGATGGAGGAAAATCTTGTTTGCAAAATGAAACTGGAACTGAAATTTTGTTTATATGATACTGCTTCATTGAATGCTTTGTGCTTAATTAAGTATTGAGAAGCCTTTTCTACTTAATTTTCAAAGGCTAGATTTTGATCATATTCTTCCCCTCCCTCAACCCCTCCAGATCCTACACACCCATGTCCTACACACCTAACTTAATGTCCTCTCGCTCTCTGTCTCTCTCTCTCTGTCTCTCTCTCTGTCTCTCTCTGTCTCTGTCTCAAAAACAAGAGCAAAAAATGAAAATCAAAACAAATGAACAAACAAAAAGCAATCAAATAAAACAAAAGAACAACAAAAATTTCCGAGCTCCAATATTTCCTGGCATATTTAGAGCACTGCGACAGTCGGCAAGCCTCTCTCCTGAGCCATGTGGGTCACTTTGAGGAGCACCCACGTCTGATAACTATAATCAAAGGAGTATGACTTTGAAAATGATAGTGATAAGATTTTCTACTAAACTGTACGGCTCTTACTGTAGAGAACTGAAATCTTCCAAACGTGGACTCTATTCAGAAATTGTAGAAGACATCGCGTAAGCACTACCTATGGAATATTGCTTTCTGTCCCTCCTCTGTACTCCTTCATTGTTACTAACACCCTTTCTAGGCTCTTGTCACAGCCCATCACTCCCCACTTGATCCAGTCTCACCTACAACACCCCTTGTCTGACCTCTAACGAGCTCTCTGAGTGCCCTTCCCGCATCCGCTCGTGCCCTTCTTGATTGTTCACGCTTCACAACAAAATGCTTGCACTTAAAGGGCTCACAGAAAATACTTCAGACTTGTATTCCATATCAGCTCTCATATCTGCTCAGTCTCTGAGATATAATGCAAAGCCAATGACACCAACATCAAGCCAGTCACAGTCAATGTATAATGGAATTTATTACTCATACTCCCACAAAGTCCATTGGCCAAAGCACCAATCCTTGTTATATTTTCTTAATACTTATCTATCTACTTTGTGTGGAATGATGGCGCTACATTCTGTATAAAGTCAGAGAGCAAATCTCCTGCCACCCTTTGGGTTCTGGTTATCTAACATAGGTGTTCAGGTTTGGTGGCAAGCTCTCCATTCCACATCTTGTTGGAAAACTACGTCTTGGACACATCAATACCGTGCCTGTGATTGTTCTCTTCCCCACAGTTTGGGACTGATAAAAATCTTCTTTCCCTGTAACAGATGAGCAATCAGTCCAGGTGCCAGCACTTTGGGGGTCTGTGAGCCAGGAAGATGTGTAAAGACTGCTCTAGGTACAAATTGAGATGGAAAAGTAACAATCTGACTTTTAGAAATCACAAATTCTCCCTTGATTTCAGTTTTCGAAATAAAATTCAAAATTCTGCAAATATCCATGTCACCAAGTTATTATGAATTAGACCCTCTGTGGGTTTATTGCAGCCCCCTGCTGGCCCAGAAGAGATACCTCCAAGTACTTTGCAGAGCTTACCCCTCACACTCTGTCCTTTGTTGGAACTAATTACCTAAATTGCAAGAGCTTTGTCTTCGCAAGCCATCTAATGGCTCCTCTTGTTGAACTGTGAGGCAACAAGGTTTCCATTTATTTCAGGCCCAATCATATTATGCAAGAATGCTCAGGTCGAATAGTTGACCTGAGAACAGATAAAGGAGATTCTGAAAGAGGAGGAGAGCTGTTTCTTATTCTGGCAGCCTTCAAACATCCTGAGGATTATAAAGTCTAGCTGTGGCCTTTTTCAAGGCAGAAAGTTGATGACCTGGGAGTGACTTGCTAGATGTAGGTGGCCCTTAGAACTAATAAACCAGGACCTCACCCATTGCTGGAATGGGTGATCTGGGGCAGACTCTTAGAGCCCGTGACAATATGTTGACAGCATTCCCTCCCGAAAGGTCAGGAAAGAATGAAAACTAAATATGCAGTTTGGATTCTGATGTGGTTCTGTCTTCCCTGTGCTTTGCTACGAGGGAGTGCGGGAAGAGGGGAAAAAAGTCTCCGCGGAAGACTAGAGTGGCGCGCATTCTCGTATTACTAAGGAGAATGGGGGTGCCCTTTCTCCCAGAGTAATTCCAAAGTCAGCTGCAGTGCCAGGGCTATGGAGACAGAGGCAGTTTTCACAACAGTGTCTGGAACTAAACTTTTCTGCAGAGGGGGAACTCTGCAGCGTCCTTTGTTGTTGCCCTTTCTGGGTTTCTGAGCTGCTGTAAATTGCTGCTCAACCATCGTGAAAGCCCAGGAGAGAACTTAAGAACATGAGCTGAAGTCCAGCAGTGGTAGCGCTCGCCTTTAATCCTAGCACTTGGGAGGCAGAGGCAGGCAGATTTCTGAGTTCGAGGCCAGCCTGGTCTACAGAGTGAGTTCCAGGACAGCCAAGGGTATTCTGAGAAACCTTGTCTCGAAAAACAAAAACAAAAAAAAAACTTTCGCCGGGCAGTGGAGGCTCAAGCCTTTAATCCCAGCACTTGGGAGGCAGAGGCCCAGGACAGCCAGGGCTATACAGAGAAACCCGGTCTCGAAAAAAAAAAAAAAAGAACATGAGCTGAGTTCTTTCACCCTGACTGGAGGACCCAGCAAGTGGGGCTGGCTGTCGAGGACATTCATAGCTGCAGACAAAGGAGCCCATTTGTTCTGTCTCAATCACACACCAGCACCCTGTGTGCTTTATTCTAAGTCATATGTCTTCTAAGGAATGATAATTGAAACAATTACAATCAATCAATTGAATCAAGAATAATATTATTATTATAAGCATTTTTATTGAAGTATATGCTATAGCTACAGGTATCAACTGTAGACAGATACGAATATGTATCATAGATAAGAATATATATCATAAATTACAAATCAAATATCCACATGAAGGTAGTATAAAGAGACAAAGTAGCCATATTTGGGCATTTCAATGTTTACAGCAGGCTTACCTCTCTTTCTGAAACTGAAATGTTGCTTCTAGAAGCCAAAAATATCAGAGAAAACAAGTTTCTGCATATATGTCATCATGACGTTAACTTAGAGTGTGATCTCCAAGTAAGCAATGATGCTGTCTTCATCTCTCCATCCCCAGCCCCTTCACCTGATTGATAAATGCAACAGGAAGCGCAAACGTTGTAACTCCGTCCACTATAAATGTTTCCAATTGTCCCTATCGCAGAAACAGATTGCAGAGCGAACTTCGTGCTCCGAGGGAGGAAAGAGTCAACGACTGCATCCCCCTCATCCTACCATCTCTCTCCTTGGTACTCATTTTCCATGTATGTTTAGATGAGGCAGAGGTTGGCCCACTCTCTCAGCCCTCAGAGGATGGCTAGTTCTGCAGCAGGGTGCGGATGTCTCAGTCAGCAACTGCGGCTTATTAAGACCACCACAACAAAAACAAAACAGAAAAAACAAATATTGGAAATGAATATGAGACAGATGATTTTGTTTATCTCGAGTGAAAAAGACAAGCAATGAGACTCCTGGGAGCCCTGAAATGAGAAACTTCTAAAGCTAATTGAGACATGATTAAAAAGATTGCTGCGTCGTGTTGCCGGCAGTCACTGAGTTTAGTCATTAGGTTCCCCAGTGTTGAAGCAATCAAACCAGTTATTACAGCTTTAGTAAGCAGCAGACTGTCTTTAGTATACATATTTTCCATAAAATGATAACTTATTAAGGGCATAAGTGGCGTTTCTGAAACATTTAATAATATATTTTAAGAATTGCCCTCTCTGCTATCATTCCTCATAGTCTCAGATGGGTTTCTTGAATTCTTTTTCTGTAGTAGTAAATACACACAACCCAAATTACGTGTATAGTCTTAAATTTTCTTAGAACTGTATCATAAAATGTGCAAAAATGAAAAACATTTTGATATTTGATTAATGTAGATGGTCTAATATAGTTTCTCACACATGTACCACATAAAATTATTAATGAGATGTCTTACATTGCTCTTTCATTTTGAACATATTTTAAAAATCACTTGGGGATACTTTGGTCTGTCAGTGCATGCTTGGTGGCTAGTGTCTGTCATGCTGGAAAGGGTGACCCCAGCATTTCCTGTTGCTGTATACACTATATAGAGTACATAATTTCAGTGATGTTACGTGCAAAATTTAAGGCTTTAGTGTGTAGTGTTATTGTATGTGCTTGTGGTATAAAATTCACTTTCTATCAATGAAATTATCTTTTTTCTGAAATAACCTACTGCTCATAAATAGTATGTCATAATTTCCACTGAAACCATTGGCAACCAACGGTTTTATTTTAATTACTTCAATTTTAATTACATCTCAGCATAAGAATGATCAAGCTATCATGTATTTTTTCATGTCAAGGTATTAGTGATTGCAAATTTCCCGCTAAAGAAGAACAAATTACTGTTCATAAGGGTCTCTTTAGAAAAATGCTACTACATTGTGCAGGGTAGGAAGGCCTCATTTTAAATGATATCTTGATGTGAAATTCTTGTCCAACAAAATCATTAGAATTTCTCTAAATAGGACACTTTTCGTCATTTGCCATGGACTATGCTTTAGATTTAAAAACAGATAAAGACCATAGAAGAAAATCGAGGGGTTGCTAGACTTGCAGAAAGGCAATGGGCTTTCTAGTTTAAGATTGATGGGAGAGTAAAAGCACTTACTGAGGACCTGAGTTCAAATCCCCAACACCCAAGTGAAAAACCAGGAGAGGGTATGTATGCTTGCAATCGCTACACCATGGTGAGTGGGGACAGAAACATAGTTGGAGGAAGGACAGTGGTGGAGTAGGACATTAAATATACACTGGTCTTCTTGCTGGACAGACAAACTTCCGTACCACACACACACATGCAACATGCTTTCACAGACACTCATGCATAAATGCATAAAAACCAAAGAGCTTCTGATAGAGCGTCTTACTTATCTTACAGGTCAATTGAAAGGCTGAAAGGCTAATGCACTGCATAGCCTTAGTAAACCCAAGGATTCTGTTGCCAAGGGGATGTCTACATAAAGCTTCCACAAGTCAGTGGAACTAAGGGGAAATAGGGTGAATAGCAACCTATAACGTCAGTCATATCTCACGAACAATGTGTAGTTTGTACAATGAGAAAAATAGGAAGTGTTACTGAGGAGACACGTCTATCTCCTTAAGGACTGAAGAGTTTTGTTTGTTTGTTTGTTTGTTTGTTCTTGGTCAATTTTAACAGTTAATGCAAATTTCATGTCTTCATATTTTGTTCATTCAGCCAAATTAATGCATCCACATGACTTGTCAATAACTTTTAGCTAACATTAAAATTCAATCAGCTCAAATCATTGTTAAACTCTAGGATCCAGGCGATACTAGACATGAATGGCTGTAAGATCTCTTCAGAATTCAAATTTGGAGTCATTAAAATTGCTTTGAATTTGCACTATGTGTGTTGACAATTAAAGCCTCCTCACAAGTGGGAGCAATTACTGAGTTATTGTTTCACAATGAAGCCAGCATATCCTTCAAAGCTCCAAATTGTCAGGATGAGAGAGCCAGGACAGCGTGGTGACAGATTAATTTGGTCTTCCATTGTCTAGCTGAGTAAATTTAAAATTTTTCCATACTTTTAAGGAAGTAGAATTCACTGTGTTTCTGAACTACATAAAAAACATAGAGCTTTGAATTTGGCAATATTATTTTCACTTTTTATGGTGGCACACACCTTCAATTACAGCAATCAGGAGGCAGAAGTAGACAGATCTCTGAGTTTGAGGACAGCCTGGTCTTCAGGGTGAGCTTTGGGATGGCCAAAACTACACAGAGAAACCCTGTATCCAAAAAAGAAAATAATAATAATAAATATAAAATAGTATTTTCACTAAAAATAAAAACAAAATTTTACTTTAGTTTTATTTATTTTAATGTCTCATTTGAATAATTTCAAGGTAGACATTGCCTAATCAAAAACAAACAAATTGGTCACGATAGCGCTGCAAAATGATAAGCAAATTAATTTATCAAAAATGACAAATTGCAATTAACTCTGATGCGATATCCATTTAAAAGTAAACAACTACTTGGTTGTTAAAACCACAAATATTTCTCTTTCTTCTTCTTCCTTTGCAAAACACAAACCCATAAATATTATGAAGAAAACAAAACAATAACAATAATGAATGATAACCCATTTCAAACACAGTGGGTAATAAATACAGTACTAAATTACATGAACTGAATTATACAAGCTCACATCACCATATTCCTTCTAGTATATTGAATAGAATTACATTTGATTTTTAAGGATAAAATTTTAAATTGGCATATAGTCTGCTATTATTGCCTGGTTTGTCTATTCATGGAAAAGATGCTTCTCTTTTCCTATGAAATCCCAGTAGGTACTAATTTATTTTGTCTTAATGAAAATAATTATTCTTGCATATCTTTTAATCTAAGGTTTTAATCATGCTGACTTGAATAACTTGAGGAGATACTACTAACATGTTCTATGTATACAGGGCTTCTCTGCCAAGAACTCAAAATCTCCCATGGAGACAAAGAGAATGACCAGGAAAGAATCCTACCATATTTTTTAGCCTGATCACATTGATCATGAAACTGATTCGTCTAAACTTAGATGCATTCCAGTGTCGTCCTTCAGTATTCAAATTAAATATTTGCTGAAGTTTTAAGAGTACAGTGATAATTATAGGCCTTGCTAAGCCCAGCATGGAAAGACTAATCTATAGTCCAGGGCTGATTGGCCTATCCATTTCCACAATGCTGTTTGTATCTGTTGATTGACAGATCAATTCTGAAAGGTGATCTTCAGCTGTAGTAATAAGAATTGCCCAGGAATCTTGAGCCATTGTCCTTTAGAAGTTCTGACAATCTGTAGATTCCCAGGTATGCCAAGGATATTTCACAATGGGAAAGAGAAAGTAAAATACCTCCTGCCAAAAATTATTTAAAAGAAAAGGGGAGGGCTGGCGAGATGGCTCAGTGGTTAAGAGCACTCACTGACTGCTCTTCCAGAGGTCCTGAGTTCAATTCCCAGCCACCACATGGTGGCTCACAACCATCTATAATGGGATCCGATGCCCTCTTCTGGTGTGTCTGAAGACAGCTGCAATGTACTCATATAAATAAAATAATTTAAAAAAAAAAAAGAAAAGGGGAGGGGCTGGTCATTTGCTCTCAAAACATTGAATATGGAAGTCTAACATCCCTCTGTGCCAAGGACACATGCTTTAGTGTGAGAAGTTCTCAGGGGTCCAGATAGACTCACATCAGTGAAAGGGGCCAAAGTGCTCTTGAAACTATAGATAGATGTGAAGAATTTTTAAATGGCTGTGTATCAAAACTTAATCTTGTGGGAAACTTCCACAGCAGTCTAATCCGCTAACCCGGAGCAGGGTGCCTGCCTCGCTGACGACTGTGAACTGTGAGTCATCAGCTTGCTCCTGTGTTTCTCCGCCATAGACACACATCTATTTTTAATATATTCCAACATAAATTTAAGTTCCAGATAATGCATGCTGCTGCTCCTTAATGATAGTGATGAATAGAATATTGATTAGAAAATGGTCTGAGGATGAGGTAATTGATAGTGTTGGGGCGACGTGGCAATTTCCATCTTCGTCTTTTTCATAAAAACTACAGGTCTCTCAGCTGTGGTAATATATATCTGGCATAATCAAGGGAACGCAATATATGAATTAATTTTTAATTAAAATCCTTGATACCTAAGTAAATAAAATCTCATGTGATATTTCCACGATAATTTGATACATTCATCACGAAAGGAAAAATATTACTTGCCTAGAGGGAAAAAGGGACACCAATTAGTAATTTGGCAAGAAGTTCGGATGTCCTTTTGTGCAATCAGGTTCTTAAGTAGAAGGTGTGTTCTTATGGGAAATGTTGCAGTTGGGAAAAATGTACCCTCTCTTGTCTCTCATATATTTTAAAGGACTTAATTGTGTGAAAAGTGCCCACTATGTTAGCACAAAACAGGCCCAGAATTTAACTTCAGCTTTTGAATAGTTGTCTATGAGGGACAGACACTGTTGGGGTGGTTAAGGAAACACCCCTTTCCTCCCTCCCCACTATGCCATCCACCAATGATATTCCACAAATTCCTGGCTTCAGGTCCTGCATAAAACTAGAGCTTTACCTGCCTCTCCCTCTCTGCTGCTTATGTTGAGGGGATGTGTCTGAGGAGTTTGCATGTTCTGCAGTTCCTTAGTTGAACAAACATTGGTAGAAACTACAGTCTCAGTCAGTATAGACTGTTCAACACACTAAAAAAAACCTATGTGACCACTTACCAAGCTGCTATACTGGCCTTAGAGGGCTTTTAAAATGTAAAACAGGGCCTGTGTGGTGGACCTGGGGGTAGAATCCAAGGCTAAGAAGCCTGATGACTGAATTTCACCCACAGAGCCCACTTGGTGGGAGGAGACTTGATTCCAGCTGGTTGCCCTTTGACCTCCTCTCCTGAGCTGTGGCAGGAGTTCCCCCACACATAAGCACACATATACAATAAAGTAAATAAACATAATGAAAACAAAAGGCCCTGATGCTCCTTTAGGTTACATTCTGATGAAAACACTGAGGTTTTTCCTACATCTGTGCCATTTTCTCTAATCCTCTCCTACACAAAGATAGCATCAATTTCCAAGAAAACAGTTTTCTTAAATAGCCATAGTGCCAACTTGATTTTTACAGAATATTCTTAGAAGTTTAAAAGAAATGGAAGGAAGAAGTGGAAGGCAGATACTCTTTGTTTATTTGATTCTAGAAAATGCAATTTAATTATGTATAGTTTATATTTCTCTGCCTGATTTCAATAGAGCTGGAGGAGATGGTTTATAAAACTCTCACAGAAATATAGGTGACAATAGAAAATACATAACATTTTGTAGGGAAAAATATATTTCTAAAAAACAAGGCAAGCACTGATTACAAAAATGTTATCCTTTAAAGGTTTTGTTTTGTCTTGTGTGGATGGTCATGATAGGACCTAATGCTGATGAACAGAAGTGGAGAGAGCACTGAGCTTCCGCAGAGCAGTCCCTTCCCCCCACAAACACGCACACGTGCACATACGTGCACATACATGTACAAGTTTTACAACCTGCATACTTGAAGCAAACAAGAAAGTCCAACTGATTTCCTCATTACAGAGGGCTACAGCTCCTGATAGATCACTAGAGTCTTTGACACCCTCTAACACAGCTGTGTATTTTATACCAGTCTATTTCTTGGTTTTCTCTATGTAAATATCAACCCAATCCAATACAATGTAAGAAATATATTGTCGAATTGTGTAATAAGGCTTAGTGTCTACGAAGATTTAGTCTTTGACTAAACCTCCATAGACAAATGGCTTGTCTGAATAATTGTATCTCTAACATCATCATCATCACCATCATCATCATCATCCTTACCACTACCACCACCATCATTGCCACCACCACCATCATTTCATTTTTGTGCCTATAATGTTTTCATAAACGATGTGCTGGAACTTCTCAATTCATGTTACACAGTAGACAGAAGTTATTCCCCAAAGAGCAGTATCTGCTATGGTTGAGAAGACTGAGCATAAACATTCTCTACAAGTTCACTAAGCAGAAAATAGTGATTTGCATCATACCGTGGTAGCCTTCCTCAACTACAGTTTTCCACAGCCCCTGAAGGTTTAAGGGTACAGTTTCTCATATGACATTTGAAACAAAGGGATATGTGCACACATACACACACACACACACACACACACACACACACACCATTCTGTCTATTGGATTTAAAACAAAAGCGGAAAGATCACCAGCACTTCCCTGAGCTGAAGGCTCTCATCACAGTTGACATAATAATCTTCAACAAATTATTCTCAAAGACCCGACATGGACCAGGTGTGAAGTGGAGGAAATGAAGCATATCTGTGTTGGATCAGAGGAGAATCTTGCTTCTGTGCTAGAACATTCCAGGGAAAGACAAACGCAAACTCCAGAGGTCCTGAGACTTCTTGTGGATATGTCCTGCTGGCTTCCTGCAAATCCTTCACACTGAGATGTACTGCTTTAGGAATTCTACGGTTGCTATAAATCCCATTAATACTTTACTCTGGCACCTACAAACGTCACTATTAAAGATTTTGTTTGTGTGTGTGTGTGTGTTTGCATGTTAGTCAAGAAGCCTATGAGACCAGGAGCTAGAGCTACAATTCCACTGTGAGTAGCCCTGTCTGGGTGCTAGGAATCCAGCTCTGGTTCCCTGTAATGGATTAAGATGTGCTCTTAACCACAGAATCTTATCTCCAGATCCCATTAGATCCCCTATTTCTTTCATTTGTAATGTGTTTTTACATGGATTATATACAGCAGGGACATCAATGATTTTTGGTAAAGATGCAATGATCATGTGACCATTTGCCCATCTATATATCAGAGGAAAAAAAATGGTTGTAAGGGAAAATACTTTAGGAAATTCCATGTAGATATGGTTGACTGATGAGTTTTCTCTGTGTTCATGACATGTAGCATAACAAAGGGGCCCTTAGGAATTACCTTTGAAAACTGTGAAAGTCATGTGTGTTGTTCTTACTAGAGCTCTTGAGAAAGGTTCTATTCCTTAGGAGTAATGAATTATTTCTTAATTCTTCAATGTACACTTCATTGGGGCACTTGTGACAACACAGGAATAATCAGATCTCCTAGGAGATTGTCACTATGAACTTTATAATCCAGTAAGGATGTGGGGGGACATCAGACAACAAACCATGTAGGTAAAAGAGGCACTTTGTAAAGTGGTCAGGTGTATTTGGGAGTGAAATACAACAAAGGAAAGGCATAATGCATATTGGGAAAGAACTTTCATTGTGTGAGGTAGTTAACTAAGACTTCTCTGAAATTGAACTAAAGATGGAGAGGAGGTGATTCCACCATTGCTCTTTTGTTGGGAAAGTCACTGTTTCTTTAGGTTACAGATTACCTACATCATTGAATGGTTGCGTTCGAGAACCAGTAAACACCATCATCCAATACTGTAGAAATCATAACCCACGAGAGAGTGCTGTAGCAGTGGAGCATTGACCGACTGCTATGATCTGATGTTAATTATGTTCATAATTCATTGTTGATGTACATTTTGAATGAGATCTTCATGGGAAACCTGGCGTGGAAAGCGATGGCAGATTAGAGAAGGTAAAAGAATAACCACCTAAAGTAAACATGTAATGAACTGAAATGATTTGCTTTATAAACATTTCAAATGTCAGAATCAAATTCAGTGGACAGTGTTTACTTAAAACATGTTGCAGCAATTAAGGATACAGAGCGAACAAAGCCAAGGGCAAGATCCAGCATTCTGTAATTAGTTAGCCTGAGCGGAGGCCGCTCTTTGCTGGGAGGAATTTAAAACATGATCAGCATCATAAGTGGGGCTGAAATTGATAAACAGTTTAATAATCCAGTTGCTTTGTTGTGCCCCAACTGCTTCTTCATATTTGTTCAACAATACCAATCCTTTATGAAGTGAAATCTTGCAACCACGTGTCAAAGCTTTTAGGAGACTCCTGACACATTCATGTGGCAGGAAGGGTTTAGTGTTAATCTGCCCTCTGACCCCCACCAACACAAAAACACAAAACAGAACCATAAATTTAATACAGTCAAAACCAAAGCTATCTGCAACGTTAGTTCATGCAAACTAAAAAATTAATAGTCATGATTACGATCTGGCCTCTTGTGACTCATTGTGGGCTCAAACATTCCTTTATTTTTATGAGGGGAACTACCTCTCATCCAGTGCAGAACTTACATGAACACAGCGGTTCTGGGAGAGCAACAGACTTTTGATGTTGTCATTGTTTGTTGTTTTCTTTATTTCTTTCTCCAAGTTTAGAATTAGAAACATTGACTTGGTAATTATTGAGAAAGCCAAAAAATTGCTATCCATTTTATATCACACAATTAGTCTTCAATATTGTATAATATCACAAAGGATTCAGACTATCTTTCAGAAGTTCTTCATTTTCTCACCTTTGAGACCCAGAGTCATGGAATTTGTTATTTTATCTTTATTGCTATGCAGTGCCTTCTCTAGTCCAAAGTATTTTTTTTCTTGCTACTTCTCTTACAAACCATGAGATTCTATGAATCCTTTAAAATGTAAAAAAGTTGGAGCACACTTCTAACCACAGGTTAGTTCACATCGGATGCACCTCCCTCCATCTTTGTTAATAAAGTCTGCAGGGTCTCAGTGCTTACCCTCTCTTGAATAACAGTATAATGAACAGATAAGGTGGGAAGGAGATACCAGAATGTGTTGTTTATTTTCTTCACGAACCAACCTGTGTTTAGCCCTAGCAGTAGGGTTAGTAGGACCCTCTTGATCTGTTTGTTTATCTTTCACTCCATCCACCACAACCCTTCCAGAATCTTAGGCCTTTTCTCACTGAACAGTTTTACCCAGTAAGGGTTCTCCAATGGTGTAATAGGACCTATGTATAAAGAACTTTGTTGTTGATGGTATTATTTTCATCTTCTTTTAAAGCAACATTCACTCATATATATGAGTGTTTTGCCTCCTGTGATTATGTATTTGTATCATGTGTGTGCCTACTGTCCCTGGATGTCAGTAGAAGTCCATAAATATCTGGAAGTGGAGTTTCAAATCTTTGTGAGTCAAGACGCGGGTGTGAAGAAGTGAACCTGAATCCTCTGCAAAAGCAAAGAGTGCCCTTAACCACTGAGCCATCTCTCCATCCCCAACATATTCTATTGTCTATAAAAACAAAGTCAGGAAAAAATGAATCAGCAGGGAAATAATATAACGTAATCATACAGAAAAGAATATGACATGGAAAAAATTAAAAAAAAAAAAAGAAATAAACGGGCGGTGGTGGTGCACGCCTTTAATCCCAGCACTTGGGAGGCAGAGGCAGGAGGATTTCTGAGTTCAAGGCCAGCCTGGTCTACAAAGTGAGTTCCAGGACAGCCAGAGCTACACAGAGAAACCCTGTCTCAAAAAAATAAAAAAAATTAAAAAAAAAAAAGAAAAAAAAGAATATGACATGGCCAGTGATCTGAAGAACCACTTGATTAGACATTCATATCCTGTGTTGGGATTAATTGAACCTTCATATATCCCAGACTGGAATCTATCAACTGATTAATAAGAAAGAACATCATTAATATTGAACATCATTCAATAAACACTGTTATTGTCTTTAATTGTAGAGATATATCTTCAAATTGAAAATTAACACTGGAGATTTCAAACTGTGGGAAAAATGGAGACAAAAATGTATTCAAGTGTGCAAAACGAGCACACACGTACATGTGTGTGCCTGCATGCACAAGTACACATGTGAATCGTTTCGAACTCAATCCATTTTAGCCTTTTCGTTTGAGAAGCTCCCATTATATTTTTATGTATTTGAGACAAAGTCTCTGTGGAACCAAGCAGTCCACACTCTTGTTCCCCTCTCTCTGCCTTTTGAGCCCTAATATTAAGGGCCTTGGCCATCACACTAGGCTTCTTTTAGGCTCTTTCTAGATGAGAAGAATGCTTTGCATTCTATGAAGTTCATTGCTAGATCCAATGTTTGAGACAGTTCAAAATAAAACACAGATTTCAGAATTCATGATTTATATCCTTGTGTTTATTTCATGCTTCGGTGGAAGGTAGAACTCATAATTAGAATTCAGGGGCCATTTTTCAAATATTTCATGATAACCTTGTGAAGAAGATGGATAAATGGAGGCCAGGAGACAGGGAAGACAGGGATTTGTAGCTGATTGAACAGTTGTAATTTAAAAGTTGATTGATGTGCTGACATCCACATAGAGGTTGATGCATATAATGTTATGCCTTTTGATGCTGGTCTTAATTTTCTCTATCTACTCCATCATGTTTACCAACAGTCTGTACACCGACAGGTAGCGTGTTCATCAAATTCGCTAAATAGGCCTGAGAATTAACTCAACAATGTCACAATCAATATTCAAGTACATATGTAAAAAATAAATCAAGTAAGTACTTTCATCTGGCTAAATGTATGGCTATAAGCAAAGTAGGTCATCATTTCATCTAAAAGTCATGTCTAACATTGGGAGCTACATGCACACAGGTGAAGCTTAAGGCTGTGTTTATTGATGAATACGCTGAGGAGTCTAATGGGAGGAAAGTTTAAGTGGACATACATGGTGTTGCATGTACCATAAAGAAGCCTATGATTACAAGAAGGGAGTAGAGATTTAGAAATGAAGCCTGCTCCAGCAGGGTTTGAGGGAAATGTGAAAATATGGGTTGTATAATCCATTCCAAGAGTCTGACTTGAGTAGTGGGACTCGATCGTGGCATTCAGAGAGGTTACAAAAGGCGTATGAAAACCCCCTTTTATTTGAGGTGTCCTGGACTATAGTACATGGCAAGCAACCTGCACAGCACACATGCCAGAATAAGCCAACATAGCTAGTGTTTCAGGAAGAAGTGTGTCTGCAGTCTACCAACAGGGGTTGGAATTTGTGCATGTTTGCTTAATGGGGAAACGTCAACACTTTACCTTTATAGGACAAAGTAATTAAGTGGAGATTTTAAAATGCAATAAGTTATTATTTTATCAATATCCTAAACTTTTCTATAAAGATTTTCAATGTCTTTACCACTCTTTAGCCTCTGTTTTCAATGTCCCTTCTTTATAGGTTTCGTTTTGTGGGAGGGAGTGCTCATGTTTGCCTGCTACTCATCTACTTTATGATATTCTTGTATGTTCCAACTCTTTGTTGACATTACTCTGATTTTTAATGGTTTCAGATATATCTGGTGCTCCTTTCATCTTTATGATCTCCTTCCTAATGAAGATCTTAAGATATTTGCTTAATTCCCTCCTTCCCTGACTCTTTCCCTTCCCTTTACAGGAATGTGTTATGTCAGGAATGTCTCTCATGGGCCAGTGTTTGACATTTTTTGTCTCCATTAGTATCACCTCCTAGTAAATCTATTTCTAAGCTGACCTAATTGATTTTTTAGAAGTTCTGATTTTAGAGTTTTGGTTTGTCACTGCTCTTCTTGTCATTGGCACTCAGAAGCATTAATATTTAATTTTATTGACTTTACATTAGTGAAATTAATATAGACATTTTCTGGTTTTCCATTGTAAGGGTTTTGTTCCTGTGGTTTAATACATTGCAAATATTTGAGAATTCATGTTTATGTCCTTAACAAAATTTAGATCTTTTCTGGTTTTTATCTATTACAGATTCTTCTGCTCTGTCCATCCCTTCAGCAACCTTCCTTTCGACATCTAACTTTTCTGAGTTTAGTATCTCTTTCAGTGTTTTCCTCACCTCAACCAACACTGACCAGAGAATCCTCCATCTATGACCCAACTCAACTCCAAATTTTATGAAGAACACTTGGGCTCCCTTGTCTGCAGAAATTGACTCTGGCTGCATTACATTGCTTGCCTGGCTGTGTGTTTGTTTGTTTATAATTGAGACTTCCTTAAAATTGATGGGCATTTGTAACGTTATGATAACTCTTCTTCAATCTAATATAATACCCAGTACCTTAAAAATCTACTTTGATTACATTACTAACTATGAAATTCATTTAATCTTGGAGAGAGAAACCTCTTCCTTATAAGCATGAGACTGCCCCATGCTTAGTATAATAATTTCTGGTGTTTGAAACTCTTACTTATTCATTTGTATCGTTTTCTAATTTAAGATTTTTCTTTACTTATCTTTTCACTTATGCATGAACTTTGCTGTTTCCTTTACTTATTAAGTGATTTAAAATTCATTTTTAATTATCAGCACTTGTTTCAAACTAGCACAGGCTATTCCTTAGTTCTGAGTGTCCCTTCATCTCATGAACAGCAGTGAGTTTGGCCCTGTTGAGATTCATGGGTCATTTTTATGTTTGATTTTCCTTAGTTCATCATTATTCTGGTCCTAACAATTGAAATCTTATTTACACACCTTTCATCCCAGCAGAGGCAGGTGGATTTCCTGAGTTCCAAGCCAGCCTAGTCAATATAGTGAGTTCTAGACAGTCAGGGTATGTAGAGAGAGCCTCTGTCAAAATTAACAAGCAAATAAAACAAAGAAGCTGTAATAAATAATAAAATAAAGATTACTTACTACAGTTTCCAGTAATTAGTAGTACTCTTTTTTAGTGTGTACTCCTGTGTGAGAGCAGTATATAAATATTGTATATGTGCATGTTTGTGATAAGAGAATACACTTCTGTGTGCATGTAGTGGGGTCAGTGGATGACTTTGTATTTCCTTCCCTATCAAAATCTGCCTTATTCCCTGGAGATGTATATAGCTTGAGCTAATCCAGAAGCCAGTCAAACCAGGCATCTTCCTGTCTATGCCTGTCAGAATCCTGTTGTTCCATTTGCACATGACCATGTCTTTAGAGTTTTGCATCAGTGATGGGATTTGAATGCAGATCCTCAAATTTGAATAGAAAGCACTTTTGCCTATGTAGGCATCTCCTAATAGCATTCTTAAATCTTCAGATCAGTAGTACTTACAACAACAGTTAGTAGAATACTGATTTGGAATGCATCTTTCAACAGATCCCGAGTAAATACCTTCATTCATTGAAATTCCTAAATCTTCATGTAATGCCTTCATAAATGAATCAAACGACGATAACCCAGTTTTAATGAATCTTCTTCATCCCTTGCCTTGTCCTTCACAGAGCAGAGTGAGACTTTACTTTTCATGATAGTCTGCCTATACTTTCTTGCTGGAAACACATAAAGCTTTCTTCATTGGTTTGTTGTTTTTTTTTAATTTAAAGTGAAATTCTCAGATTCATGTTCCGGTTGTGACATATTTTGTGAAATCCAATCTATTATTTCATGTTCCCTTTTCAGTTCTGAAATCTTCAGTCACCTCCATCCTTTTTCTGAAGCTATATCATTTAATAGAAACCCTTCTTGGTTCTTCAGACCTGTTAGCTTTGATCAGGTACTTTGTTCTATTAGTGACCCTGGATTTTCTAAGGTACCATTTCCCTTTGATTGTCTTAACCTTAAATTCCTATTTATAACATATTGTAACCTACATCTTTTTCACTCTTCTTATATCTTTGGCAAGATAGTTCACTGCAGTAGTAATTTCATCTTTCATCTCCCATTCATAGTCAGTTTGAGATCGTACTGTAAATAATCCATGGACTTCCACCATTTGGTAATACCGGAACTCTCCTTTAGTTCTGTTTATTTATCTCCTTTGAATTTTACTTGTTGATCTTCAATCTGTGCTGCTTTTTTTACTTGTATTGTACATTTCCTCAGCGAGACTTCTTACAACACCATGCATTACCATACCAGTCATCTCAGTTTGTCTTCAAATAGATCATATTCGTGTTTTATATGCAAATAGTAATCCAGTATTCTAAAGCACAAATCTGTGACAATTATTTGTGTCATTTATGACCAGGTGATTATTTGCATATACGTGTTCACTGATGATGATGATGATGATGATGATGATGATGATGATGAGAAATTGCTAGCTCCAGGGAAAAATCTCAAGGGTCATCAACTGATATTGTTCCTTTAGAAAAAAATATGATGAAAAGTTACTTAGAATCACTTCATCCATACTAGGAATGAATAACTTTCAAGAAAGAATGACAAATCTTCATGCCTTTTCTAATAAATTTCAATGGATCGAAATACATCCATACACAGCATGGTTAAAGTATTTAAACACACTCAGTTTTAGAGGAGTTCTCTTCCTCAGCACTACCAATGCGGTAACAATGTCTTCTAAGTGGACTGAGAGATGTTATGATCCTCCTATCTTTTCAATAAGTGAAACCTGATGTTTGGAGTTAGCCGGGCAATAATGAAAGAGGAAAAGGGAGAGATTAGGGAGGAGGAAAATTCATCTAGTCAAGTGATTTGGGGAAGCACACCGAACAGAATTGTCTTAAAGTATTTGAGAATTAGTAATATTTGTCTTCATAGAAACAAAGATAAAGATCTATATATAAGTCAAAGAGAAGAAATTGGCAGCTGTCCTATCACGAAAATGTTTCCCGCTTGCCAAGGTAATTTGTCAACCAGAAAAGGAGAATAAACAGAGCAGCTGCTGAGAGGCTAGGAATATATTGTTTTCTTTTGGAGAAAGTATGGATATGATAGCTAACATTAAAAAAATATTGGCATGTGTACCTTTTAATGGCATGGGCACATTTCATGTAACTGGTTGTCGATCAATTTTATTGTCCTTCCAATACCACAGAGTGTCCTAAAATAAAGTAGGTGATATATCCACTCCATTGTTTATCTAAATGTCATTATGCAGCATGTGAGTGTAATGAGAAAGGACATGTAAGCATTCATACAAAGCTTAAGCCGAGCCTAATCAGTTTCTTCAGAACTACCCTTTCATAAAGTGAAAATTTATCCTACAGTAATTGGTAATTTGATTTTTAAACTCACTTGTGATAAAACTATGTAGCCCCAAAGTCGATGGAAATATAATCAGTAAAAAGGATATCACAATTAAAATATCAAACAGAAATAAAGACATCCCAGAATAGGCTGCATATTTCAAGAGTTTAGCTTAAAATGGTTGTCAGTATGACCAGAATGTGAATGAAATAAACATAGTTAGCTTCAAGGACTCTAGCTGACCACGCCAACTATGCCATGGTATGCCAGATTGTTTCTGACATTTGTCTGGGCGTCAGGTGAGTCATTCAATGGCTTCTCCACAAGAACTTTATTTCTATGTTTCTGAATTATCACAATGGTGACTCTGAAAAGAATTCACGAAGAGGTTGTACCCCCATTTTGGTGGGACTCTTAGCATATATATCAATGCTTCCTTGAACAGTATGGGATAATTCAAAGGAGCTCTGTATATAAAGGAGAGCAGAAGGGGACAGAAAATGTTTTCAGTCACTGTCTTTGTGCTACTTCAGCTCCCAGTCTTTGAACCATCTTCTGCACAGTGAGGGGTGGAGACCTGGCTACTTTACAAGGGCAGAATGTTGATTTGAGGGTTCCAAATTGTTCAGGGTGTCACCACCACAAGTCTTGACAAACTAGAGACCCACTTGTAAATACAGCCCAAAAGTCAGAGAAAGAGATGGTGTGTGGTCTTGCTGCCTATGTTAGAAGGATGATAAATTCTTTTGCTCTGTTAGTCACTGAGTTTTGAGTTCTGAGAATAAATTGCATTTAAGGCATTTTGTATGTGCCTGTGTCTCAATTACCCACCTGTTAGGTCAGCTCAGAAAACACACACCCTACGTTTCATCCTGTGGATATAAATCTACTAAACTTTAGAAGATCTTTCTTCCCAGATCCCCTGATCAATTCCTAACCATTGTTTCATCTCTGTTCTGCCCTCCAAGTTAAATTCTGCCCACTCCGCCCTGGTTTGTTTGGTCTGCACAACATGGCTTGACATGTTCTATCATCAATTTCTTTGGCTCCATTTTCTCCGACAGTATTATTAATATGCTATTAATCAGTTCTATTGTTTCCGTATAAGGATTCTGAGTATATGAGTTCAAAAAGACCTCCACACACTGTAACATTTTTATTGTAATGTTTTGATTTGAATTGCAGAGGTAAGACCGTTCTTAAAAGGGAGAGGGTCACTCCGATCTTAGTGTTCTTCAGACTCTTGGACTAGAAGATCCTGTGTCTATGATTAAAAAAAAAAATCTTGAAAAAAATTGGCATATGGAAGTGTGATGGTTTTACAGAGCTAGCGCTCACCTGATCTGTGTACTTCCCACAGTGCATTAGATAGACCGCATTCGGGAGCTCAGCAGGGCTCTCTTTCTGTACATCAAGGCTGAGAAGTTTCCAATTGTGTGTCAGGCAGATGCCGTGCCCTGTGCACAGGAGATGAGCTCTTGCTTATCTATGTGTTTTAAATTAAAAACAGAAAAGAAAAGGCATTTATGAATCGGGAGCTGCATGTTCTACCACGGCCTTCATTAGCATTTCAGCCCAGGAAAGCCCCCTAAGAGTCTAATTGATATGCTTGGAGAAGTTGGATGACTGTGCTGCTGGGCAACTTAGCAGTCAGTGTGTTGTGGAGCTGCAACAACCTGAAAGGGCACCCGTCATGTGGGCGGAAAGTTCCAGAAAGGCATTCTCTGCTGTCATGCCCGCGGGACCTGGGGACCTGCAGGCCTACCTCAAGCCAGTGATGGCTGTTACGACATTTATGGGCCAGCCTGCGTGTCTTTCATCGAGAGACAATTACTGGGGCAGTGCTGAGGCAGGACGGAGCCTCTGGGCACAGTAGCTGTCATATCTACTGCTGAGGTTTGTGAATTAATGATCAGATGGATTCAGCAGGTTGTACAACATTAAGTAGAAATTGTCAGCGCCTTGGTGAGTGTCCAGCACAGTTGTCGCTTTATATCTTTCCTTTCATTCTGGGTCTGAATTTTAAAGAATAAACAACATTTTAGGGATCCTGCTTCCTTGAATGAAGACACTTTTTAATCTGAGCAGGAACTTGGAAGCTCCTGTTTCCACCCTACTTAGGGTTGGTGGTAGCTGGCCTTATGTGACATTAACATCCCTTGTCTCAACTTCATTGTTATAGAACAAGGGACTCTGATGAGACCACAGCATCTCATTATCATATTATTTTCATTATGTTGGGCCATATTTTACATCACCTTGGTGATGATTTGCATAACTTTAGAAGAATGTTTTTTATGAATGGCACCAACACAGCTTGCTCAATACCATAGTTAGTCTCTGTCGCTCTCTCTTTCACACACACACACACACACACACACACACCCCTTCCCAACCATACGGTGGATATGTAATTAGCAAGCGATGAAACATACTCCAGTTACGCTTACCTTCAATAATGGAGAGATAAGTGGAACATGTTTCCAATATCTGAAGCTATAATGGATTCAAAGGCTCTGAGCTTGTACCAAGAAGAGGCTGAGAAGCTGGGAGGAGCTTGGTGACCCTGGGCTCCTAGAAGTTGTCGTGCTCTGTTGAACATTGTGTGAAACCTCCCTCATTTTTGTTACTTTACTGTTCTTGTGATAGATCATGGCAGATTATTAGATACTTTCAAATTTCCCACTATGATTGAATGAAGTTTTTTTTTTAAAAGGGAAAGACTGTTTCTCCCAGAATTTTGTATCTAGAATATTAATTAATTTTGTGATCTTTATATTAAAGTTCAATGGGACATTGATAAAAACTAGGGCACAAGTTAATAAGCAATGGTATATATAATGTAGTAGCTCAGACCTCCAAGTAACTTATTCAGGGTTCCTCTTTTCTTTCCCAGCAGTGCCTTCCTGATATTGTCACCCACCAGCTGTGAAGCCTTCCACTTTAGTCCTTCAGACCATTTGCTTTAGGAATGAAAACAACTTACCTCTAAGAGATAAATAATTAATCATTTCTTCCCACTGGGAGAAATTCCTGCATATGGCTGAGTAGCAAGGGACATTTAAAGGAAGAGTTGTCAAAACGGTGCCCTTCCTTTCCTCTTTGAACTGTGAAAGAATGCTATTTCTTCCCACACTTGGCAGAAGTTCAGTATACAAGTGTAGGAGCAGGAGTTCTACAAAGATGGGGAATAAAGACAATTTTAACAAGAATTTTAATAATTCTAAAACTGAGGTTTACTATTGTTTTTATAAATAAGGACATAGTGAACAGTATTCATGCCTAGGTGGATTTCTATTCCTTGGCTTAGTTTAATGATGAAGCCCAACCCATAAGATGGAGTATCGCTTCCCTTGACTCCTTATGGTTGTATTTTGTCTAGTCTCTGTGCATTGCCTCAATCAACAGCTTCAAAGGCTGTTTTTCAGAGTATCCAAAATATGTTTGCGACTTGTAGAGAGTCTCGGATGCCAGGTATCAAAGTGAGACCTTGATGGCAGGATGTCTACTTGGCATGAGGACGGAGGGGAATCCACCCTGATGTCCGTGAGCTTGGAAGGCTCTTTACATCTCTACCCATCATGGCGTGGTGGTGCCTGTCCCAGGAAAGGTGTGGTTTCGAACTCCATTTCAAGAAACTTACCATACACTTTCAGTCACATGAGAGCCAGACTATGTCAGTACGGATTATATGACAGGTGTTTCCGAGCTCTTGAAAGGACCTACTGCCATTTGAAATCCACCTCTAACATTTGATGCTTATTCAACAAATACTCAAGGGAAAGGTTAGCATTGCGCACTCACGCCCTTGTTTTCTTTTGATGTCAATACTGAGACTCAGTGCCTGTGCATCTCAGTGGATGGATCCTGCCCGCTAACAGCACAACGAGTGGAGAATTTTTAAACCCTTAGAAGTTTTTTTATCTCCAGATTTTAACCTAGTATTCTCCCCTTCTTTTAAGTTAAATCATTCAAAAAGAGACTTCTGTATAGGTGCAGATAGAACTTGTAGTGGATGTAATGATATTCACCCTTGCCCTTTGAAGAATGAGCTTTTCTAGATTTCTGGAATAATGCTCCTTTACAGAGTCTTAAAAATTCTGTGTAGGAGAGAGACACTGATGTGTTTGTTCTCTACTGTTATTTCCTTGGCTCCACCAAGAAGTTTATCCCTGAAATGGAAAAGATAACTTACATTCCTATTGGGAGACTGTATGTTTGCTGACATTTTTCCCCCAGCAAGATGCAAGGATGGTAATCTTTGAAACAGTGCTCATGGGAATTCCCGGTGGGAATGCTGCTCCCTCACTCTGCCCTGTGAAGGGCGGTGTATGTCAACAGAAGCACTTCCAGCGTCAGCCCAAGAACATCCTCCATTGTGCAAAACTGGGGTGTATACTTCAGTGTACTTGGTGGCCTGGAAACTAAATCCCAGAAGCCTCTGGTACCTATAATGACAACTCAGACTGGCTCTACCCAAGCCTTTGTACTCTGGAAAAGAGTGGCACATCTGTTAGGAAAGGAAGATATGGGTGGAGACTAAAGGACACATAGCCATGATAACCTGAACAGAATTGGGAAGTAGATATAAGGCAGTATGAGGAGATATTAAGATACAAGATACTAAGATACTAAGTTACTCTTTGTAGAAATGCCACAATGTATCTGATACCTTGTGTGCTAATTTCAAAGAAGAATCACAGGAAGACTTGGCTAGGCAGCACTGAGCTTTCTGGTTTCCTAGGAAGGGAATTTCCAGACACTGAACCAAGGTCATGACAAGCTCTCTGCTGTAACCTTCCTGTCCCAAACTGTTGTCTCCTTCACTTATTAACTCCTTTAGTAACCCAATGTACGTGCACTAGACAACGGCGCGTGCTAAATGTTCTCTAATTGGAATCCACCAGCTTTTCCAAGGCAGAAAAAATGAGAGCACAGCTTCACCTTGCCCTGAGCAGGTTAATCTTGCAGGGGTTTGTGCTTGGAAGTTGGCCTTTCCTGCTGCCGGGGGCAAGAGAGACACTATGGTGAGAAATGGATAACTTTTGCTTTCCTTTATGCAAACTTCACCATCTTTCCAGCTGCACTTCGGCATCTAAAGTCCCACTGATAAGCTGACAATTTTGTTTTAGGGACTTGATAGGAAGTGGGAGATTAAATACTGCCAACTATGATCACTAAGTTGCCCCCTAGGTAAATAAACAAATGCACTTCCAAAGAGACATGAAATTGGTTTTCCAGACTTAACTCCTACCACCGCTTTAATAAAGCTTGTAAAAATACCCTCTAATCGCTCTGTGGCACTCCAAACATCACAGAGACTCTCCCTCAAATCCTTTATACCTCCTTCATTCCACAGGTAGATGTTTATATTATGACAGATAGCTCTAATTAGCTAAACAAGAAGGAGGCAAATGCTTGTGGGACAAGCTTCCTATGCCATCATTCTGCTTTTTTGTGGTGTTTATTCTTCACATAAGCTTATGTATGTTCATCTACACACATAAGAAACAACTGTGGGAAATAGGTTCTTGGAAAACCAGGAGTACATCTCAGATAACACTGAACATAGATTTGAGGAGTCTGCAGTCTATGGGCCCAATGCTTATGGTCTGGGTCTATAAGAACAATGTAACCGGGCTGCAAATGTAGCATCTAAGACTTTGAATTCTGAGAAGACTCTGCTCAAGCCAGCACTGCAGCTGAGTGCTTCAAGATGAATTAGTGACGGAAGGAACACTCAGGCAGTGGGATGCATCGCTGCAGATTTTCTTTTTTTTTTTTAATTTACATTCCAAATCATTTCCCCTTTCCCGTTTCCTCCCTCCCCGAAAGTCCCATAAGCCCCTTTCCCTCCCTCTTTTCTCCATTCAACCCCCTCTCGTTACTCTGTCCTGGCGTTCCCCTACATCCAGTCTTTCCAGGACCAGGGGTCTCTCCTTCCATCTTCTTAGAAATCTATTGATATGCGGATTGTTTCTAGGGTATTCCGAGATTCTGGGTCAATATCCCCTTATCAGTGACTGCATACCATGTGTGTTCTTTTGTGATTGGGTTACCTCACTAAGGATGATATTTTCAAGATCTGATCATTTGCCTAGGAATTTCGTGAATTCATTGTTTTTAATTGCAGAGTAGTATTCCATTGTGTAGATATACCACATCTTCTGAATCCATTCCTCCATTGAGGGACATCTGGGTTCTTTCCAGCTTCTGGCTATTATAAATAAGGCTGCTATGAACATAGTGGAGCATGTGTCCTTATTGCATGCAGGTAACGCCTCTGGGTATATGCCCAGGAGTGGTATAGCCGGATCCTCCGGGAGTGTCATGCCCAGTTTTCTGAGGAACCGCCAGACTGCTTTCCAGAGTGGTTGTACCAGCTTGCAATTCCACCAGCAGTGGAGGAGTGTTCCTCTTTCTCCACATCCTCGCCAACAACTGCTGTCTCCTGTGTTTTTGATCTTAGCCATCCTGACTGGTGTGAGATGGAATCTCAGGGTTGTTTTGATTTGCATTTCCCTAATGACTAAGGATGATGAACATCTCTTTAGGTGCTTCTCAGCCATTAGATATTCTTCAGGTGAGAACACTTTGTTTAGCTCTGTACCCCATTTTTTAATAGGGTTACTTGCCTCTCTGGAGTTTAACTTCTTGAGTTCTTTGTATATCTTGGATATTAGCCCTCTGTCGGATGTAAGGTTGGTAAAGATCATTTCCCAGTTAGTTGGTTGCCGCTTTGTCTTTTTGACAGTGTCTTTTGCCTTGCAAAAACTTTGTAATTTAATGAGGTCCCATTTGTCTATTCTTGATCTTAGAGCATAAGCTATTTTCTAGTGTTTCATGTTCTTGAGACCTACGTGTGGAGACAGGGACTTCAGATACTCCTGTTCTTGCTCGGCCCCTGAGGATTACAGCAAATACTGCTTGGTAACTACTGGTTAGATTGTCTGTGATTGCTTCTCAGTTACCTCAGTTTGTGACTTGCTGAGGAAGAGTTCAAAGTTGTAGGCCAGCTCTTCAGCTCCCAGACTGGTCAGGGTCCAACAAGAGGCAGCATGAGTCCAGTGTGATTTTGAAGGGAATGTCTAGAGTTTTCCCCTTTGAACCATGTACTATAGAATCTGTCCTTTTGGAAGCCTGTAAACCCTTTCCCATGAACAATGGCAGCTGTTTTCAAAACAGAATGTATAATTGCATATGGGAAATAAAAAGTGAAGTTTCTACTTAAATCAATGATGCCTCCTCCGATAGGCATTTTCAGGACCCTCCCTAGCAGTGAAGTTCTCAGTTTCCTAATTAGCTGCAATCATTCTTCCTGCAAATGCGAATTCTGCTGTGTTTGTCATCATGTTTTTCTCATGTCTGAATTTAATTCACTCATCTCAAGTTCTGGTCCATGAGTTCAGAAGTTTAGTCACACTAACCGAATTTGTGTGTGGAGTTGTTAAACACACATACACAGAGAGAGAGAGAGAGAGAGAGAGAGAGAGAGAGAGAGGAGAGGAGAGGAGAGGAGAGGAGAGGAGAGGAGAGGAGAGGAGAGGAGAGGAGAGGAGAGGAGAGGAGAGGAGAGGAGAAAAGAGGAGAGACACAGTCACATCACACTCTCACATAGACACACTGTGATGGTTTGTATACGCTTGGCCTGGGGAGTGGCACTATTTTCAGGTGTGAGTAGGTGTGTCACTGTGGGCGTGGGCTCTACTCCTAGCTGCCTGGTAGTCAGTCTTCCACTAGCAGCCTTCAGATGAAGATGTAGAACTCTCAGTTCCTCCTGCACCATGGCTGCCTTGATGCTGCCATGTTCCTGCCTTGATGATAATGGACTGAACCTCTGAACCTGTAAGCCAGCCCCAGTTAAATGTTGCCCTTTTAAAAGTTGTCTTGGTCATGGTGTCTGTTCACAGAAGTAAAACCCTAAGACACACACATTCATACCCATATACTCTCACACATACATGTGCACTCTTTCAGACACATTCACACATACACATACTCACATAGCCACATACTCACACACACATACACACTCACACATTCACACCATACTCACACACATACATACACTCTCACAGACACACATACTTGCACATATATCCACACACACTCACACATCCACATCACTCTCCCAGACACACACACACACACACACACACACACACACACGCACGTATGCACAGACACACTCTCATATACACACATATGTACACACACTCTCTCTCAGACACTCACACACCTAAACTCACACATACACAGACTCTGACAGACACACACACTCACAGTCACACATCCACACACTCACACATCTACACACTCTCACAGACACACAAATATGCACACACACACTCATACACACATATGCACACACACTCTCTCAGACACTCACATACCTACACTCACACATACACACACTCTGACAGACACACACACTCACACTCACATATCTACTCTCTCTCTCTCTCTCTCTCTCTCTCACACACACACACACACACACACACACACACACACACACACACACACACACAATGTACAATTGTTTTATTCCATCAGCTAAGTTCCACATGAGTTAACTTTGAGATGACTTTGCTTTTCAGGGGCTTATAGAAGCAGTAAGAGGAGCCTGGCAGCTGGCAGAGGTCCATCAGGTCAGATGAGAGGGAGAGAAGAGTGGGAAAGATCCCCGAGAAAGGATCTTATGGAGGGCAGTGCATGATGAAAGGCTGAGGAATAATGTTTCTATCCACATCAGTATCTTTACTTTGTATCCTGGGTTACCTTTTGATTTGAGAAGATATCTCATATATGTTAAAATACATACTCTGTTTATGCATATGCATATATAATATATGCATTCCGATTTGGTAATAGTACTACAATGTATTAGTACATATTAAAATGGACATATACTAACCTTTACATGTTATTCAAAAAAAATTCTTTCCTAATTTTATATATAGATATATATTTATAGAGAGAGAGGCCTTTATGGTCACACTGTGCCAAAGGTTCTATTCCGGTCCTGTTTCCCCAAGCACGAAAGGATATGTTAGACACCTGCTCCTGTTTTTCAAATACCAGAATGTATCTGTGGAAGCCAAGCTCTGAATTGGCAGCCTATGTTTTTTTTGTCCTTCCCTATTGGCAGTTCCTAATAGTGTCATCATTTTCTAATCCCCTACATTCTTGTTTGAAAGTTTAGGTTTCAATGCAGGGCTCTCTAGCATCTGGTCCTATATTCTTTCCCACTCCATATCTCCTCGTCCTCTCTGACCTGCATATACAGTTATTTTCAAATGTTCAATTTCTACTTTTTTCATGCTTTCTCTTTTTTTTTCCTCTTGTCCACCGAACCACCTCCTCAAATTTACCTAGTGCATCCTAGCAATATCCAAGATACAGCCCATGGTCCCCAGTAGAAAATAGGATCTCCCCAAAAGACAGCCCTTCTGGTGCCAATGAGATCTACTGTAGAAAGGCTCTTTATATAACTTCTCTGAGCATAGTATAATATGTTTCCAGCTTGCCTTCCTTTCTTGATTGACATGCTGTGGACAAAACACTCTATTCCACCCTAACCCCAGGAATCCTGTGTGGCATAGATTAGCCATGTCTTGAACAACTTGGCCAAGGTAAACACAAGTATTAGCTCTGGGTCTAATATCTGAAGTGAATGACACACTAATTTTTCCCTGTCTACTTTTAAGTTTGTGTCCCCCCTCATTTTTAATTAGTTACTTGAGATTTTAGTACAAAGCATCTTGATCATAATTACTTCTTATCCCAAACTCCTCCCAAATCCACCTCATTTATCAAAGTCAACACAAGTGTGTGTGTGAAGCTTGCTTGAATCAGTCAGTTTGAGGTGTGTTGTTATAGTGTAAGACAGATTTTTTTGAATGACTTTCTGAAAGGTGTTACTTTCCTCTTACCTTCTGTGAGAACTCAGAATTGGTAAGTACGGCCTTACTGCTAA
Source organism: Tokudaia tokunoshimensis (assembly GCA_036184795.1). Lineage (NCBI taxonomy): Eukaryota > Metazoa > Chordata > Mammalia > Rodentia > Muridae > Tokudaia > Tokudaia tokunoshimensis. The sequence goes on along the minus strand of BTHU01000011.1, from coordinate 7,414,871 downwards.
GAGTCATTGCTGGTGAAGAAAAAAAGGTACCTAGTTTAAAAAGCAAATGGTGTTTTCTTAAACTTCTAATTCCTAACACTTTGTAACCTTGTGTGAGTAAAGCTAGAGCACAGTGTGAACTTTGAATTGGAGCACAGTGTGAACCCTGAGTTGGAGCACAGTGTGAACCCTGAGTTGGAGCACAGTGTGAACTTTGAATTGGAGTACAGTGTGAAAAGTGAGTTGGAGCACAGTGTGAACTTTGAATTGGAGCACAGTGTGAACTTTGAATTGGAGTACAGTGTGAACCATGAGTTGGAGCACAGTGAACTTTGAGTTGGAGCACAGTGTGAACTTTTTACTGAGATATAAGCAGTAGGTTGTCCTGATTCCCCTTTCTTCAGAGGAATACTGAATGCCACAAGTATTCATTTTCAAAGAGCCAGAAGGAGCCAGTGTTGGAGCCACGTCATTGAAGACAAGGCACAATGAGCTGTCAGGAACGTCAAATCTCCCCCAAAATTGGCCTAGAACTTCTATGTATTAATTATACCATGCTCATCCCTGGAGATGGGAGATGAAAGGAGCGTCTCCTTGCTTCTTGAGTGAGAGAGAATTTGTCTTTCCTGTGAGTCCCAGGAAACTTCATGGCCCTGCCTGCATTGCAAGAACCTGGCTGGAGCCTCGCCCATGAGGGCAATGGAGTATTTTCAAAGTTTGAGCTGGGCTGAGATGCATGGGTGGACAGGGGTGGGAAAAGAATGGCCCGATCTTTCCAGAAATCTTAAATACCTAACAGTACCATGTTGGCGGTGTGTTCTGCGAGGACCTCAGACTCTCCCATCCTTCATCGCCTATCCTTCAATTCTGCTCCATCCATGCCTGCTGAAGAACACGAATGTGCTCACCTTTGTTTAATATGCCCTCTGCTGCACTGTCCTCAAAATTCCCAAAAAGGAGAACATGCTCGGTGGGTCTCTGGATGTCAACCCTGCGATTTTGTCCCTCTGGTTTCATAGGCTTTTCACTAGAAATTGCTCAGTGTCCCTCAGAGTTCGCAAAGCACCATGAAAAATGACTGAAACAAAAAGCATTAAAATATGCAAATGGTCGCTATTGTTCTTAAGCGCTTCTTCACACAGGATATGATCAGTTCAAAGGCAGCTTCATGTCAACCATAATTTTGTTTGCAGCATGGGGTCCTTTCCAACAGGAGAAGTAGTACTTTCGGAAAGTTTTTTGAAAGTTGTTTTTAAGCTTCCAGAGTTTTAAAATTCCATTCTCATTAACCTCTTTTTACCCCTGCTTTCATTTCTGTCCCTCTATTTTGAAGAGATTTTTCAGTTTGGTGGCAGTTGCAGATATATGCAGTAGTAAAACTAACAGGAAATAATTTTATTCTCAATATTGTTAGGTGGACTCTGATTTGAAAACAGATTAATTTATTTTGCATGCAAAGTTTAACAATGATTGACTGAGGGGACATGTCTCTAAAGTACGGAGCAGTGAGAATTCAACTAAGTTTGTTATTATTATTATTATTATTATTATTGATATTATTGATATTATTATCATCATCATTATTATTTTAATTATTATTTTATGTGTACTAGTGTTGTATCTGCATGCACACCTGTATGCCAAAAGAGGGCATCTGATCCTATTCCAGATGGTTGTGAGTCATCCTGTGGTTGCTGGGAACTGAACTCAAGACCTTTGGAAGAGCAGCTAGTGCGCCTAAACTCTGAGCCATCTCTTCAGTCCCCAACTAAGTTTTTAAAAACACTTTTCTTCATCATTATTGCTTCTTTTTATTTTATTAGGAGATAGGGTCTCCCAATGTAATATATTAAATTTAACTTCTTTAAAAAAAAATCATGAGTTTTTGTTTGTTTTAAAGGCAGGCTTATGTTATATAGTCCTGGCTGGCCTAGAACTCATTATGTAGACCAGACTGGCCTTGAAATTTTCCAGAAATTCTCCTGCCCCTGAATCTTGAATGCTGATATAGGCTATCACCGCTGTCCTTTACATCTAGGTCTTACTTTGAGCAGGAGATGAACTAACATGTGCACATACACACACTCACACACACTTACACACACACTCATACACACACTCACACACACACACTCACACTCACATACATGCACTCATACACACACACACACACACACACTCACACATACACACACACACTGCAATGCCAATGCACTTTGCAGGACACTGCTCTTCTAAAGTCTGCATATGGCTTTGGAACAGCTGCTCATCTTCTCCCTGCACCTCCCCCTTACCCACCTATAAAAGAAAAGTGCTTTAAAACAGTTTTATTTTTAATCGATGAACAATAGTCATATTTATAGTTATATATTACCAGATGATATTTTGATGTAACTACAAATTCTAGAATGATATCTGAGTAGACTAGCCCTCCTAACTATTGCTTATAATCCATTCTTTTAACTCTTTTATGTATACAGGATGTATCAGATATCCTGTATTACTATCAAATACAATCTCAGTTCTGGAGAGCAAGTGGCTGAAGCGTATTCCTCTGCTCAGCAGAAACTGAGCACTCTGGCGCACTTGCTCTCTCCTCCCCCTCACCCAGACTCTGGAGAACACCGCAGTACCTTCCGTTTCTATGTTAGGGCTTTAGATTCTGCACAGAAGTGAGATCCCTGTTTTTCTTTCTGTGCCTGGCTTACTTCACTTAGCTTGGTATCCTCTAGGTTTATATAAACTGTAGCGAATAACAGCCTTTTCTTTAAAGACTTTTATTTCTCTGCTGACCAAAATGGGAAAAAAAATGCGGATTTATTCCCATCTTTATCCTTATAAATTATCAAAATCTTTTTTACTGAAAAATGTTTCAGGCAATACATTTTGGTCATATTTCTTTCTTCCCCCAATTCCTCCCCATCTTTCTACCCATTTAACTCTCTCTCTCTCTCTTTCTCTGTTTCTTTTTAAAAATGAAAGAAAAACAGAAGAAAAATACAAAAACTATACACACACACACACACATACACACACACACAATCCTTTAAATCCACAAAACTGGAAATCAAAACAAACAAAAGATGCCCAAACAAAGCAAAATGAAAAAAATCCAAAAAAAAAAATCCCACTGAGCTCATTTTGTACTGACCAGCTACTCCCAGACACAGGACCTTCCTGAAGTGTGATCGATATGCCCAGTGAGACTCTACTGGAGAAAACAGAATTTCTCTTTGCCAATGGAAATTACCAAAACCTTAATGAAGGCTTGAAACTCAACAACCTCCAGTGTGTCCTTTTTCTGTTTTGGAAAATCCAAGTATTTTCTCAGGAGTCATTTGGCTTGAGTCGTGACTGCTGATATGAATGAATCAGTAAGTGTTTGATCTGTGGTCAGGTAAATGCAGGACCCTAAGGACATAAGACATCTACCAGAATGAAGCTGCAGGCAAGGAGACATAGACCCCAGGAACAAAGAAGCAAAAGGAAAGATGGCTACCAAGAGTTACAAAATAGGGAGTAGCATGGGATTTACCAACTGGTCGGGAGTTTAAAAATAAAAGTTTATGTTTGACTTAGTTGTCACCTTTGAGAAAGGAAACTAGGTTTTTTCAAAAATATGATGCAAATGCAAGCATGACCTAAAAGCCTTCAAAAGTCCTACAGCTGCTCTAAGTCAGGTTCTCTCCGGCTGGCACACAAACACATGCAGATCAATCTACTCACAGGATCGTATTGGCGACCAGGCTAATTGTGATTCATACCTGCCACCCACTACGGGTGCATTTGTGAGCAATTCAGAGCATAGGTAATTATGGTAGATTGCTCCTGTGCCAAGAAGACATTGCATAAATCCTTCAGCTGAGGCCCAACTGACAAACTGTGAATAATACTAGGCACCTTGGAGGAGATTTATATTCAAAGCCCCGTGAGCCCGAAGGCACTCCGCCTTTCATTCCTCAACAACCTGACTGGAACCAAGGCACTCAGTTATTTCCCAAATTCTCCATTTTCATGATAGGATAATCAATAAAGAACAACTATTAATTCAGAGTCACTCTGATAGACTGGGACTAGACAGTTTTACTATGATATTGATTACCTTTGTAATTTACCACTGGGGATAGACACTTTGGAGGTCATTAGAAGTACAGTCCTTACTGATGCTGTTATGTATAGATGTCTCCCATCACTCATCAGACTGATATGGGCCCCTTGATTCTCCTGGACCACAGAGCCAAGAGTAACAGATCCAGCACTCAGACCTCATATACTATATCATGAAACTTAGAGGAAATGCTGAGGTGATTACTCCTTTTAAGATATGGTTCTGAGAACAGGGTCTAGGATGATTCAAAGACCTATTTTCAGGCTTAGGAAATGGGTGTCTTCAAGTTGTAAGAAAAACAAACAAACAAACAAAAAACGTGTTTTCCCATATCCTTTCTAGAACTAGTTACATTGAGAAGGCAAACTTCATTTCTAAATTAGGATGCCACTCCAGGATAATCTTTGGAGACATTATGATTTCCATGACAAGCACTGATAGTGCAAATTCTGTGCTGCCCTGAAGGTTCAAAGATGCAGAACAAATCAGGAAGCCCAGCCATCTCCTACCTGTTCCCAGTGCTGACCTTGGTAACATGATGCCTATTCTCCTTGTGCAGAGGATTTTCAGATTGTGTGTGCCTTCAAGAAGAAAAGGCTGCTATTTTTAAATTATCTCACTTTTCCTGGAATTTAGCTTTTGATCTCTAGGGAGGGAAAATGTCAGTATTTGTAAAATTCAAATTTGAATGTAAATGCATCCCTGTCCACTATATTTTACTGTAACATTGGGTTCAGGACACTGGAACCGTAACTTGCGTGAGTGCCTGCTGTTTATCTTCAAGAACCACTTGGACCATGCAGTGTGCGTATCAAGGCTTTGCAGGGTCTAAAATCAATGTACAAGTGTAGTTAATGCTCTGCAATCAGATGTATTGGTTCTTAGCTAGATCTGGGGAAATAACCTTGGAAACACTACTACCCGGAAGAAGTAAGACATAGAAACTTACAGGTCACTCTCAATTCCAAGCTGTGTCTGTGGTGTGTATTGAAGACCAGATGGGCAGCAGCCTACGTCCTCATAGGTCATGTTATAAAACTAGAAACTAACGAAGGGTGTGGGAATGCAGCTCAGTAGTAGAGCATGCCTGTGTGAGTCCATATGTTCATTCCCCAATATTGCAAGGTAAGTAAGTAAATAAGCCAAGAAGTGCTTGCTGACAGGAGCCTGATATAGCTGTCTCCTGAGAGGTTCTGCCAGAGTCTGACATATCCAGAGGTGGATATTCACAGCCAACCATTGGACTGATAATAGAGTCGCCAATGGGGGAGTTAGAGAAAAGACTTAAGGAGCTGAAGGGGTTTGCAACCCCATAGGAAGAACAATAATATCAACCAACCAGACCCCCCAGAGCTCCCAGGAACTACACCACCAAAAATGGAGTACTCATGGAGTGACCCATGGCTCCAGCTGCATATGTAGCAAGGGATGACCTTGTTGGGCAATGGGAGAAGTGACCCTTGATCCCGTGAAGGTTTGATGCCCCAGTGTAGGGGAATAGGAGGGCAGGGAGGTGGGAGTGGGTGGGTGGGTGGGAGAATACCCTCATAGAAGCAGGGGAGGGGAGATGAAATAGGGGGTTTGCGGGGGAGGGAACTTGGAAAGGGGATAACATTTGAAATGCAAATAAAGTATCCAATATAAAAAGAAAATAAGTGAGCAAGAGAGTAAGTAAGTGAGCTACGTATTACTCCAGACTATAGTTAAACACAACTCCTCCTTATCCAACTCTTAGACTTCTAACAGGAGCAAGCCTTAATTCAGGAAAAGCGTTTAAGTGTTACAATGAAACAGTCTTTTGTCAGCGGTATTATAAAACAGCAAAAGTCATTCTGGAGTTGACTAGATACTTGAAACCGTAACCGGGTCTTGAACCTTGCTTGTGCGTGTCGAACTTTGACACTTCTACTCTCTTAGAAAACGAAAACAAAGCAGGTGAATGTGGTGGGGATGTGGATTTGCTGCAGAGCTCATCCAGAATATGTGTAAAATAAAGCATCAGGCCGAGTCATTTCATTAAAATCAAGACATGTTTTTGGACATAAGATGTGCAGTATTGTACTTATAGGTAACAATAGTGTGTTGTTTTTCTTAAAATGTTAAAAGAGTAAATCCAAAGTTAACTATTTCATCACAACTAGGGAAAAGTTAAAGTATATGTCGGTAGCAAATCTAAAAAATAAGAGAATATCAAAGTAGTAATATTAAAGTGTAATACATTATGCCCTCCGGAATATCTTAGAAGTGTTTAATTTTGAGGAATTTGAGAAGGATGGTACAAATTAAGTACTATAAATATTTTGAACATTAAAACATCATAAATAAAGTGGTTTTTCATGACCATTGTTTGCTCACAGCCTTCTTTCAAAGTCGTATTTTAAATGACAGATTCATTCTGATGAAGCAACACCTATGTGTTTAGCTCACTCCTTAAGTTCAGCTAAAGGCAAATTAATGTAGTTGTCACTGTAGAATTACTTAATTTGAGACCACTCACTTTAAAAACAGTGGCCTTCCTGGTGGATTCAGAGAATGCCTATCTGGCCTGCAGTGCCTGGTCTACCCAGTGCTGCGTGTAGGAAGTCTCCTCCTGTCCTGCTTTAGGCTGAGTTTCCCAGGACTGTGGATATTGCTTCGTAAACACTAATCCTTAGTGACATAGTTGTTAACTTTTTAAACAAACAGTGAGAGTCACATTATGCAACTGGGAAGCTCCTGTCTGACCAGAGATATACCAAAATGAAGGCTCTCCTTTTTTAAAGATAATTTGGGCTGCTTATCAGAGCAGAAGCAGCTGTATTTTGGACTTACTCAGAGATTTTATTTAATGTGGCGTGAAAAACCAACAAGTGTTAAAAACAAACAAAAAACTCATGCACCCGCACATACATTTTGTTGCAAGAAATAATTCCAATGAGGTGCAGTTTTGAAGGAATTTCACTGCAATGGGTAGAAAATAAGATGGGAATATGTTTTACAATGTTTTGTGTCAGTTTTAATTGCTATAATCTTTGAGCTGGATACATATGTTCAGAATAAAAGCATGTTAGAATCCTTATCAATCAGAAAAACATCTTCACCAACCCAAATGAATTAGAATGTGTAACTAAAGCAATCCCCCTCGGTGCAGTGGTAGGGTGACGGTTGAAACATTGTTACTCCAAGTAAATAGCAAATACTGGCTCCTGTGTAGAGCTGATGTAAACTAAGCTCATACACTATTTCACAAATGAATGGAAACTCATAGGAAACACTTTTTTCAATGATCAGTGAAACTGATTGCCATCAAAGAAGGGCCTGATTGCTAACCACCACTTAGTGTTTAAGCGTAACATCTGGCCAATTCGGAGGGAAAACATGCGAGGCTTAAAAAATGTTTACTCCAACTTTCAACTCATACATGTGTAGACCACAGACAGGGAAACATCTGATGTCCTTCAGGTTTCTGTTGCTAAACAAATGTAACTTATCTTCAATCAAAAATTGACTGGGTTTTTTTTTCCCGCTCCTGGATTTTTCCTTGTAAGCTGAGTAATGGGGAGTGGGAGAGAATTAAGGTGATTAGAGTCTTTAAAATATATAAAGGATGATTTTCATTTTGCATTTTTCCATGTGTTTACACGTCAATCTCTGTGGAACTGCAGTATTTAATTCAACTCAGCTTGTGCAAGGCACAAACCTGAAGGATGCGTGGAGACAGATGAACTCAGGACCTTGCAGGCTTCCATGCAAAGTATCGTTCTCTGGCTTCTACCAAGCTATGTCAGATACTTTACTTTTTACCTCTCTATGTTGGCTTTGTTATTAACCCAACGATTAAATGCCTCCACGCCCAGCAGTCACTGTAATAAGAATCCTTCCTGGGCCATTAATGGTTAAAGCCACAGTGATACTTGAGTACCCGGATAACACTTATATTGCCGAATCATTTCTAACAGATTATCTGCCTTCCTAAGTGGAGACAAAATAGATAAGGGTATTTTTATGCACCTAAAGCAAACACTGACACATAACAGGTACTCAGCAAATACAGCATGCGTGAGTGAATGAACAATTGAGCAAATACAGCACATTTTCTATCGGTCTAGTTTAAATATAAGAACAAGGGATGGTATAAAACTGGTAAGGAGGACTGGGAGACAGCTTAACTTTAAGTGGCACTTGATTTATAAAAGGTATAATCCTAAGGACCAAAGACTTGGTCCCAGAATCCATGTAAATAAAACAGGCATCCAACCCATGCCTTTAACCCCAGCTTCAAGAGAGCCTGAATACTTGAGAACTGTAGTCTTCCAGGCTATGGGAGAAAATGTGACTTATGTGTGTAAGGAGAGACTTTGCCTCAGAAGAATAAGCTAAAAATAATGAGGTAGGACACCTGATGACTTCTGACCTCCTAGGCCCACAGGAATTCACACACACACACACACACACACACACACACACACACACACACACGGATATACACTACAATATTATATATACAGGCACACAGATACTCACAAATAAATATACATGTATACTTTATAAAATTATGATGCAGAGACAAGGGAATGAATGAAGACAATACAGAGCTGTTGTGTATACTCATGCATGTCTACTAAGATGGTCTTAAGAGAGGAGAGGTTGTATACATATGCTGGCTTCCAGATTAATAATAAAACTTTATAAAAAATTATATGTGTGCTTCATTGAAACTGATCTTGAAAATAACACACAGTGATGTTTAAATCTTTAATCAGAGAAATTGTAATCCTTGGAGCATGGTTTCTTTGCCCATTCCAAAATGCGTGTTCTTTTGCAAGGCCCCAGTGGTGCAGCTCTGTGGGATAACTTTCCCACTTACCCAAATTAGAATTTAAGCCCCAAATTTCCAACAACATGGAGTGAACTAAAATTAGCATTGATTTAGTGCTTGGGGCCAACTTAAAGTGACATGAGAACATGAGAAAAAGCTAGCTTCTAAATCCTATAAATCTCAGTGGAGACTTTTCATTGGTCCATTTCAGTATAATCTTGTTCTCAGGGATAAGGTTCTCTACGTCAATATTTTTCTAAGAGCCTGACTTTTTGTCTTCCACTAAATATGGTAGTCTTTGTTTCTCTGAGACCATGTGAGAACAGAAGGAAAATTTCTTCTCAGAGAAGACAAGGCAAAGCATATGAACTTCTTGCCAAAGGTTATCACAGTCTAATTGCAAGAAGGAATGTATGTGTCTATAAACAAATTTAGCCACCATTTATTCGGTGCTATTAAGTAGCTGGTGGAACGGTCCAAGTTGTAAAGATACAAGCTGTAAGCAACAGCCCCATTGGCCAGAAAGGAGCCTCCAAGGCTGGGAGAGATGTCCAGAGGTAGAATCACACAGAGGACAAGCAGATGGTCTTTCTCCAAGCATTGTACCCACAAGCCTGTGACCCAATTTTCTGCTTCTCCTCCCCCGACCCCATTGGTTTGCTTACCTCAGGCCTGCACACTTACCTCTTGCATATTTTTTCAATAAACATTTTTCTCCTGTACTTGTTGGTTGCTTTTATTTGCTTTGCTTTTAATCTTTAGCTATTCTATATGTGGCTATGTTTGCCAAATCCTGAACCAGATGGGAATCTCAAGTTTAAGGCCTAGGTTGACATGCAATTGCAGCTTCTAAATGAATATACAGAGAAAAACAGTCAACTTTACCTGAATTCTTTTGGTGGTAGGTCACATTTTTTTCATTACAATACCCACCACCTGGGAAACCTATAGCAATAAAAGAGGCTTATTATATTCTACCCCAGACCTTCTGGAGCTTCAATTTCTTATTTACAATATCTTTAATATGGGGACACAGTCGAGTGTTCTGCTGTGTCATGGACTGGAGGGTTTTACCTTGTCTGCCAAAGTCAGGCTATCCATGAGCGAATTGAGACAGTTGGTCACTTTATGTAAAGAGGCCCAGGGCCAATGTGCTTGTAGGTTTTCCGCCTTTCAGTCCCAATTATTCAAAAACAGCAAAACAAACCAGCCCAGCTTTTAGAGATATGATGTACAAATGCCCTTGTTTGTGTTTTTATATGATCTTTGTTGACTCTAGGGGTTGTTGATATTGTGTTTGTTTTGTTTGCGTTGCTGGAGTGGGAGCCTGGGGCTTGTGAAGAGAAGCAGGGACTGGGAGCTCTTAGCCACTTCCATGAATAAACATATAGGGAACCAGAGCAAAAGCCCTATGAAGTCAGTTTTAGGTTTAAACAAGACAAAATATATAAAACACTTGGCATAATTTCTCCTGGAAATAACCAGTGAATATCAGATATTGATTATCTGTTGAAATGCCCTGGATTTTTTTTTTTTTTTTTTAGTTTTCATCTTGAGATGCTGATCTTTAGTTGAGGCTGGTTTCTCCATAGACTTGGTCTTTACAGATGAGCAATCCTTGTGCCCTGATAGGTTGTGTTTTTCTCCTTCCAAGAAAAGCCATCTGAGGCACTGTGCACGTGGAGTTCCCTTCCCTGACTCAGAATAACTGTGTAAATAGTAGCTTGCCCCACACCTTTACAGAGCCTTAGAGCTTTCGCCCCATCTCGACGGTAAGAGAAAGGATTCTACCTCTCTTCATTCTGACTTTTTGTACAAACTCATGATTTCTCAATAGATCTGTTCCTAAGGCCAACAACTGTTTGCTGAAAATCACTTGCGCCAGTCAACTCCATTCCTTAGTTCACAACTATTAAAAACTCATAATTAATATTAGACTAAGACCCACTTTTCTCCTACCTATTGCTCAGATAAGGCTTCAGACATATGGGGCACTGACTTAAACAGCTCCCAGTCTTAGGAAGGTTCCTGTTCCCTGGATAATGAAAACAAAGACCAAAGTGTACCCCTTTGATAAGTTAGGGGGAGAGAGTGACATCTCAGCACTCCAAATTCTGTCATCTCTGGAGTCTCAACAACATACCTTCCCCACATAGACCATGCCCGTCTGCCTGTTTTGTGTTCAAAATGAGATATTCTGAAGGACTACTGGCACTCGCTCCATGCACAGGCAGATACACCATCTGTAAAAGCAACATGATCAGTTAGTTTGATTATAAAATAAATTTCACAGAGAACAGAAAGTCACAAAAGAAGTCAGGGAACTGGCTATAAACACAGTCAGGAAGGCTGACTCCCAACCCTCGGCCCTATACCATGTTTCCTTCCCTGGGAAAGGCTTGCCCAGACCGGAAGTGCCAGAGATCAAATCTCTAGATGAGGCCCCTGTGTGTCTCATGGCCAATCAGTGGCTCAGAAAAAACACAAGGCAGCACTGCCAGTTTGGCGCCATCCCTCATTTCCTTCCTCTCAAGAACACAGTGGTGCACAAATGGTAACTTTGTATCATTAAGGCCTAAGGGAACTTGGTGGGTTTGGAGGCATGGATGGTTACAAGCTCTGTGACTTCACTGATCCCCAGGTGACAATTCATCTTTCTTTGTTTTTGCATTCACTGTTTTCATGGGAATGAAATAAGTTTAAAAGCTAATCTTGGAAATCTTCAGCTAGTAAGAAAAGAATGCGAATAGCTTAAAAGGAACTCTTAAAATATTTGAACACCCAACTGGATACCCAAATACAAAAGGTGTGTGTGTGTGTGTGTGTGTGTGTGTGTGTGTGTGTGAATTTTCAGTGTGGGAAGAAGCAAAATTGAATTAGGTTGGATGACAAAAGCTCATACAGTTCTTGTACCTTGTTCTGTGTGATAAGGATGTAGACTTGGGAGTATGACTTGATCCACTCCAATGCCAAAGCCATAGCTCTGCCTGCTATAGTTTCTTGAAAATCATTATTCCTTTTAAAGAGTTTAGAAGATAATTTGTATACCATGTTGTCAATATGTCACTGTGGCCACAGTGTCCTTCAGGTCATTGATGGCTATGCAGAGTTGACTCAGTGATCAGTCTAAGAATCAAACAGCTGACCTCTGTGGTTGGAGTAGGGAAGGCTGAAAGAAGCTGATGAGAAGAGCAATCCTGTAGGAGGACCATCGGTCTCATTTAATCGGGACTCCCAAGATCTCTCAAACACTGGAATACCAAATGGACAGCATATACCAGCTGATATGAGGCTCCCAACACCCAGGTCTGTGTTCATTCAGAGATGATGCACCTAACCCTCAAGAGACTGGAGGCCCCAGGGAGTTTAGAGGTCAAGTGGAGTAAGGGGGATGGGGAGGAGGTATGGGATATGGAACAGTCAGAGGGTAGACAGGGGGGTGGAGGGGAATAAAATATGGAGTGTAAAAATAAATAATAATAATAATAATAGTAATAATGAGGATGATGATGATAAAGAACCAAACATTAGTTACGTCCCTGATGGTGCAGTCATGACTCCAACTAACATTAGGTAATTGTAAGATGGCTGGTGTCTTCCTTCTTTCCGTTCTTCTTTGCAAATATATCAGCATGGTTACATTTAATGTTATCTGTGAGATAAAGGCCACATCACACTGCTCTCTCCTGCGATGTGTCTGTCATTCTCCAGCTGAATGACTTGCAGGTCTTCAGTAGCTACAGCCCTGTGCCGCTAGCCTGGCCTCTCTTGCCTTCTGTTAAAGTGGTGCTGGTACCGAATGTCGAGTTTACTGGGGTGGAAATGAAGGATGGTAAACGGCATGTATGGCCAGTCATCTTGGAGATTGTGCTGAGAAGCAGATAGGATGCTGGGGATGTGAATGATTGAGAGAAATGAACTGGTGTCTAGTTAGGACAGCTCTAGCCTTGCCAATGAAACAAGCATAATACCACAGCCAAGCTAAGAGAATGCCCTCCTATTATATGTGGTGTGGAAGATTAATTATAGAAACTCCATGCTTTGAACCAAGGATAGCCTTATGCTCTTCCTTACATAGAACTCCTTGTCTGCTGGGAGGCCAAAGGGCAGGCGTTTAATCACAGCCATTCTGAATGATCATCTAACCCAGATCTGAAGAACTCCACTCTGTCTTGCGTCTTAGTGTGATATGGGCTGTTTTCGCTACAGCCTCCAGAAAAATCTGTGAACCTGCCCAACATCAAAATCCCTTCCTCTCAGAGTTCTTTCTCTTCACTGAAAATGTGATAAGGCCTTCTTTGTGTGTGTGTGTGTGTGTGTGTGTGTGTGTGTGTGTGTGTGTGTGTGCATTCTATCTCTCCTACTATATAGTAGGTTAGGGGAGAACATTCTTTATAATCACAAAGAGAGCAATGCTGTGAAAAATTTATCAGAAACATAACTAGGCAATAAGAGAATCCGAATAATTTCAAGATAATAAAATACTTTGTTATTTAGCTCAGTTAGAGTTTGTTTTTAAAACTTTATATTACGCACTTCCAAGAATTTCCCAAGTCAGACTAAAACAGCCTGATTCCCTTGCCTCGATTCTGACTCATGTACTGACCTGTGACTACGGGGATTCTTGTCAAATCTCTTTGCCAAATTCTTTAGCTAATCAGAAGTTGAAGCAACCTTCTCTCCTGTGGTTTTCTTGCAGGCCTTGCATTTGCTTGGTTTATGCCCTCTGACTTGGCAACCCCCTTTCAGAATACTTTCTGTGATTCCATAGTCAAGAAACCCTGACCTGCCTGCTGTGCTGTTCAGCACCATGCTCCCAAAACTTCCCCAGCCATCCTGGCATGAGAGTCATTATAAAAATGTGGGCTAGAACAGGTCAGCTTGCCAGCAGAACAGCGTCAAGTCAGAGCTTTCCTTCAAGCAGAAGCCTGAAGTGGTCTCTGAAAGATAGCAGACCTCTCTTTGCCATGCCATAGGCAACTCAGTGACAGACTAACTCCAAGCAGGCAGGCAGGGGAGCTGTCTTCATTAATATACCTTGTATTCTATCAGAACCATGCTGCCCACAGAATCATGGAAGTAAGTATCTCTGCATGTGGTCAAAAATAATGTCAACTACAACAGACACCATCTCCAGAACATGGAGACTTTTTAAGACATGCAGTTTTGGTCTACTTCCATCCAGACTTGATCCAATTTGACTCTTTTATCTTTTTTAAAGGTATCATTTTTAAGTTACATAATTGGTGACCAAGATAGTAGAACTAAAACATTTATTGAAGATGCACAAGATTCCTATAAAGGCTTTGTGTATACATGTGGATAAATGGATAAGATACAGATAAATGAGAGCATGAGCTCACTTCTTGTTTTAATAGTCATGGAGTCATTTGAGAAGATATTACTTAATTACTTAAGACATATATATCCGTCCATCCGATCTCCCCTTAGTCTATGACGTCCCACAAAATCTCAGGCACACCAAATGTTGTAATTAGTAAAAGTCATGTAGAACACCTGCATGGCAGATTAACTTCTTCAGAGCTCTGTCTGATAATACAGTGCTGTGATATTTATCTAAGTGGTAAGTTACCATTGAAGTGTATGCATTATTCTCTTAGCAGGAGGTATTTTATCCACAAACATTAAAGACCCTGGTGAGTCATGGTCTCATTAGAACTTTAGAAATTCAGGAAACATACAAAAGATGAAATAAATAAAATCCTTTTTAAGAAGCATGTCTGGGGATACTGACAGGTAAAATACACAAAGATGTTGTAAATAACAGTCATGTTTAAATGAACAGGAGAAAGTAAGGAGACACGCATGGCAACTTTAAACAAACAACTCATTAGAGGACCAAAAGCTGAGATGCTCTGAGTTGAGACACAAAGAGATGAATGTGTTTCAGGGATGGGGATGGAGCAGTCATAGAGTGCAGGCAGGAGGGAATGTAAATAACACTTGATAAGCATGTATAGGGTCAGCAACTGTGATGGTCCTGATGCTGTGTGCGTTGCTTCCCATGGTCAGTGAGCAAGCCGTTCCATCTATGAGAGTTTTATGGACAAGGAAGCTGAGGTCTGAACAGGTTAGGACATATACTCAATGCCCCAAATTTAGACTCTATATCACTTTAAGCTGAACCAAATTTTCTAGGGGAAAAATGCCTCTGTCTAACAGGGCTTCGGGAGATTTTTAAAAAGTTAAGTTCCAAGAACAATAATCTAGCAAGTGATCAGAGATGGAATGTGCATGTCTTGGGCCAAGCAAGCGAGACTTTGCAGTATGTTAGTGAGAGTTAAGTATTTAACACCTTCGAAATCTCAGGGTTGATGACATGTTCAAATTGTGATTTCTGTTGACTTTTGAACGGTCTGAAAAAAAAAAAGATTGCTGTGATCAAGAACTGTTGGCCCGGTCTGTCTTCGCTAAACCTACGTGGCTCACACTTCACACTCAAGGCAAAAATTGGCAAACATCATTTAAACAAACCAGATTCAATGGAATTTTAAAGTTACTTCGGGATTTATGGCTGTCAGGAAAGCCCCAGTGACTCTACAGTGTGGGTCATTGTTTACCACACACCACACCACACCACATGACAACACACCACACTACAAGAACAAGAAGGTGGTTGGCATGGTATGCAGAACTGTAACCAGGACCAGACCATCCTAAGAAAATGTGTTTTATCTGCATTAGAAAATCTTGCTTTGTTTTCATTTTTCCTTTTTCTCTGAAGATGGAAATAGGCAAACATTTTCTCACGTTGACCCACCAAGAGTGATTTTGACACAATTCTGTCTGGGTAATCTCTCAGAGTTATTTTTCGGCGTTAGAGGGTCAACCTTGCTAATAATGATAATGAAAGTATATAGCTATTCAACCCTCTTTATACAGGATATTGCAGACACTTTAAAGCCATATTATTAAGTTATTAATAGCAGGGTTTTGAACAACTAAAGAAATGAGGCTTAGACAAACTAAGTAGCTTCCCTAGTCATTCTGAGACAAAGCATCTGTGATGATAAGCAATCACAGTCAACCTCACCGAATATGGAATCACATAGGACACAGGCCTCAGGGGGATTATCTTCACTGCCTTAACTGATGGGGAAAGACTTGACTATTGGTATGGCCAAGTCCCAAGACTGGGATCACTGGCTTTGTTAAAGGAACAAACTCCCTAAATCATAGGAAGCCATCATTGCTGTATCTTGACTATGGATACGATGTGAACACTGCACAGAGCCCCTGCTGTACTGACTTCTCAGCCTGTGATGCACTCCATCTCCAGCTATGTTCAGAATAAACATTGCCGCCTTTAAATGGCTTTTTTTCCCAAAGAGTATTTTACCACAGCAACAAGAAACTAAGGCAGTAAATGAAACTAAGACAGTACAGTACCTGACTTAACAGTGAAACCCTTCTACAGTATCACTAAACTGTCTGCAGACAATGCAAGCAGCATCTTCCTTTGAGCCCTGATAACATATTGGTGCAATGAACTAATACTATTTTGATCCATGTGTACATTTCTCTACTTAACTTTGAGGTTGTTCAGCCATTTGTGTTCTTCTTTTAAAGGCCAGCATGATCTAGGCAAACACCCTTACAAAGGGAAACAGAAATAACCCTATGGTCAGTAACTACAAGGCCAATAGGGATTGTTTTGTATATGCTAATTTATATAGGAAAAAAAAACTGCATGAGATCTAACTTTGTTTCTATCCAATCATGCCACCCATCTCTAATGACTGAGTGACAAGCCTCTCTACATACCAATTGCCTGTGGAAATAAGTAAAATTTGGTCTAGTCCTTTCTGAAACATTGATGAATATTCCAGGGCACGGTGGTGACAATATTATCGAGAGCCACACTTTCCTATAGAGCTAAGTGCTGACCGCCTTCCTCGTGCTAAGATGTATGCCTTATACAAATGCGTGGAATTAAGCCCACATTGGGTGACTTCAGGTCTCATCACCTTGCAGCCTGAGCCTTCAGAGGCCAGCTCAGTCCTCTGCATCTTCTGATTTTAGCTTTCAGCGTGGAAATGATGATGTCATAATGAAATAACATTTTGTTATGGGAGCTTAAGAGTGGGTGCTTAAGAATATACCGAATTCTTCTCTCAGTCCTGTCTTCTGATTTTCCTGCTTTCTCCACTTTTGGTATCATTTCTCCTATACTCTTCGCTCCCTTTTGTTCCTTGGCTCTCACCATATGTGTTACAGCAGCAGTAGCTGAGGCTTCCTAGCAGAGTAAATCCTATGCCCTCTGCGTTCTGATGCTGCTACTACATTTTTGTCATTGATAGTTTCATTGTTTGAGTATCCAAATTATTTCATTAACTGAATGGCTTTGGAGATTCATTTGATTTAATTTTACTACTGGCTTGAGGAAAAGATATACAGCTTTTGTTAAGAGAATATGCCAAAAAATACAATCTCTACCTACACAGACATTATTTTTATTTTAATTTATATCCTGGTATAGTAATAAAAAGATTTTATAGGTTTACTCTAAGACATTTAATTGCTGCCCTGAGAGTTTCAAAGTTAACATGTGCAACCGCTCCTACTAATTTCCTTTCATTGTGGAGCACTAGGTCCAGTCTTTCCTGCATTTGTATCAGACTTGATATATTGCATGTCTTCCTCTGCATTTGCATGTACCTGTGTCACTGACATCTATATGTTAGCCTACCTAGAGTCCCTTTATTATATTTTCACACACACTTCTCACTAAAATGTATTAAGGAAAATGCAAGTTATCGAGTCCACTGCACCTTCATTTACAACACCAGAGGAGCACTCCATGTAAGTGAGATCTTGAAAAAAGAGTCAGAGGTGAGCCTTCTTCAATGCTGGTAATTAATTCTTGCTTTGCATAGGCTAATTGAGGGCAATCATCGAATACTCGGTGTCATTTCATCTCCTAGCTGTCAATGTGACTACAGCCTGCTTTCCCAGCTGCATCTGTTAACCTCTGTACTTCCTAGTCCTGCTGGAAGGATGTTAAAGACAGAGGGCCATGAAGAACTTTGTTCTGTTTTGTGAATGTCAATATTTTTCCTCAATAGAATGTTGCTCTCCTTTGACAGACTCTTTCCCCCTGACTTAAACATCTCTGTTAAAGCACACACACAAAAAAGTACAGATGTAATTTGCTGTTACTTAGGGAACTCAATGAAGATTAACCATAGGACAGGTTCTGTAGCAGTTTGCCTTATGTTACATAAGACTTGAATGCCTTTAAGTCATTCAGCAAATAGTATCTATGAAGTTGCAGGTTGAACAGAGGGCCAAGAAAGGAAGTATGAAATGTGTCCTTAAGCAATGGTGGGACGGTCATTAATAAGAGCAGTGTGTTTGTTCACATACGCCCTTCCCCATGGGGAATATTTCAGAGGATCAGTTCTACTATTTTTGCATCTATCTTCCCTTCAACCTTCTATCTCAGGACAAATTATTTTCCCTTTGTCTTAATAACTTCAATCTTTGTTTTTCAATCCTACATGGGTTTACTAGTTTTTATTATATAACCTATAATCATACGCTATGAGAATCTTTATAAGTTATTATCTAGATCAGACTGACCTGTGAACATTGTGTGAGGGATTTTCTTAACTCTTAATTGATGGAGGAAGACACAGTCCTACTATAGGTGCCACCATCCGCTAGGTCACAGGCTCATGGACCTAATGCGCCTGTGTGAGAGCCTCATGTAAGAATGGAGAAAGCTAGCTCAGTGTATGGAAGCCAGAAAGTGGTATCACTATATCAATTTCTTTTTGCCTTTTACTGTGGATATAATACAAGCTGCTCCTGAAGCTCCTACCGCTGCAACTTCATTGCTGAGATAAACTGTCTGGAATGCTAACCTGACAACTTTGAATTGCCATTCAAGAGGCTCTTGGATAGGGTATTTTATCATAGCAAAAAGGATGAAATTAGAATACTGGATATGCAGTATTCTCAGAAAGTGACTTATCAATGGATGGTTGAATCTACAGTGCCCAACCTATGCTACAGAGGCCAATTCAGCAATGGTGATCAGAGTCTCTGAGTTGAGCAGACATATTTGAGTTGATGGTCTTGACATTATGGCTGTATCTACCTTCATCTAATGTCTTAGAGAACTATAGCCATCTACAGAGAACAAATCATATTTGGCTTTCTGAAAATTAATTGAACTAAACATTTCTATTTTTATTTACTTTTGCTTAAATATTTGCCAGTATCCATCTTGAATATTTTAGAAGTTTTAGGACTAGTCTTTCACTACTTTATTTTTTGTATTTAAAATTGGTATTTACTCTCCAAATATAATACACCTTTATATTTTTTTTCTCTTCTGCATTTATTTGTTCCACCTTTAATGCCTAGTTTTGCATAATTTTCAGGAAAAGAAATAAGTCTGTTGTCTTTAGAACCTCTGTACAATGATATGACTACCATGGTGAAGGAACTGAAAACATTGGTCTAGAGTCGCTGGGTTTTAGTCAGTATTTGTTAGTGAAAAATTGTAACAGTCTACAATATATCCAAGTGCCAGTGGAATGCAGCCTTCCTCTGAGTTTACAATGAAATGATTATGCAGAAGGTTGGAATGTCGCATGTTTCACTCATACTCAACACAAAATATCTGAGTCCAGGTTCTGTGATTGTTTCAAAGAGATTTTTCCCAGCATCCAACACCAAACGAGTTATGTGAGTGCAGTCCAGTCTGCTTTGCTCCAGTGGCCACTCAGTCCTTTTCTGTGGAAACCACTCTTTGTCTTTTTTACAAACAAGGAAGACAGTGTCCTGAGTCCAAGTTTAGGACTACTTACTTCCCCAGTTTTCCCTGTGACACAGTGTGGCTTACATTTCTTAGTATTTAGTATGGAGACAATGTTGTTTCTTCTCATGCATGGTGCCAGCCTCCACTCTGCAGACAAAACAGTATGGCTTCTCCTCAGAGCTCCCCAACACGATTGTCTGCAACTTAGAAGTATTAGTCTAGAGTTCCTCATGGATGGCTGGAACCATTAGCTTTTCCTTATGAATCTAAGACATTAGTTTACCAATAGACCACATCTAGAATACTGCCAACGTGAAAAGTTAGAAGAAAATAAGGCAATGTCAATCAATTGGCATAGGAAGATCTGAGACAGACTAAGGAAGGTGCACAAGTGTGACGTCAAGAGGAGAGAAACCACAAAATGCTCCAGCAGTGTCCCTTTCTTGAAAGGATCTCTGTGAAACTGAGGTATGATTGAGAAATTTTATTATAAAATAGGAATAAGCATATAAATAAGGAAGCCGAGCAGCAACAACAACCAAAACAACAGAAATTCATTCTCCAGGGACCATCCCTTTAGGCTTCCCAGAGTCAATTGTGTAACGTGTTATGAGACTCCATCAGCTATTATAAACAATTAGCTCAGCCATCATTGTGGATTTATTCTTCCAAATCACCACATCGTCAAATGACCCCTGGCTTGGTTGTGTTGTTAAAAAAGGCAGCAAATAAAACAACCCCTGCAGCTCTCTCTAAACTTCTCCACAGCATTCTTCATTATTAAACAGCTGGCACTAGAGCTATATGAAATTTCATTAAATTAACCTTAATGGCTTTGTGATTTAACAAACGCACATATAATAAAACTTTTAGGATGTCATTTCTACCATTACTTCAGACCACTTCTATTAAAGTTGTGGCATTGTGGATGTTTGAAACAAATCTTAAGGGTCATTTAATAACACTCGATTTTATCTTTCGCTTGTACTCTATTTTATCAACAACCTTATCTTCTGTCATTTTGCTTCATGAGTGATGCGTACCACAATGGCATTAATGGTCTCACTGAAAATAACACATTTTTACTTCTGTTTGACCTTGACATCACTAATAGACTAAAAGTTTACTATTTAATGACCTATATTGTTCAAAATAATGGTGTTCAGCATCCATGTAGAAATCCCAGTTTCCAAGGTTGTTAGAGATGAAAAGAAATGCACGGTCACACTTTGTTCTTAAATAGAAGAAGGCTTTCACAAGTTTGTGTGTGTGTGTGTGTGTGTGTGTGTGTGTGTGTGTGTGTGTATTCTTATTGTGTAGATGAAATGCAGAGTTTTAAAACAATTAACCCTTCCAAGTTCAGGGAAGGCAACAAACAGAGCCAAGATTAAGATTTTGTGCCCTTTTAGGATTCAGTGATTCTATCCTTAGAATTTGAGTATTAAAAGACTAATTCTTAGGCAAATGGATGGAACTAGAAATATCATCCTGAGTGAGGTAACCCAAACTCAAAAGAACACACATAGTATGCACTCACTGTGGATATTAGCCCAAAAGCTTGGAATACCCAAGATACAATTCATAGACCACATGAAGTTCAAGAAGAAGGAAGACCAAAGTGTGGATACTTCATCCTTTTTGGAGGGGAAACAAAATACCCATGGGAGGAGAGGGAGCAGAGACTGAAGGAAAGACAAGGCAGAGACTGTCCCACCTGGGGATTCATTCCATATATAGTCACCAAACCCAGACACTATTGTGAATGCCAACAAGTGCTTGCTGACAGAAGCCTGATATAGCTGCCTCCTGAGAGGCTCTGCCAATGCATGACAAATACAGAGGTGGATGCTCTTAGCCAACCATTTGACTGAACACAGGGTCCCCAGTGGAGGAACTAGAGAAAGGACCCAAGGAGATGAAGGGCTTTGCAGCCCCATAGGAGGAACAACAATATGAAGGCTCATTGCCCCAGGGTAGGGGAATGCCAAGACAGGAAAGCGAGAGTGGGTGGATTGGTGAGCAGGTGGAGGGGTGATGGGATAGGTGGTTTTCAGAAGGGAAACGAGGAAATGGGAGAATATTTGAAAAGTAAATAAAGAAAATATCTAATAAAAACGGGAAAAAAATCAAAGCTCTATTTCTCTGAGGAAAAAAAAGACCATGTTGCCTCATTTGCAGTTCTTGTTGTGGTGAAAGCCGGTAAGAGAGCCTAAGAACATTAGTCAATTATGATTGACATTATAGGATAAATACTAAAGATACTATGATCTTTTCTAGGTTTGTGCCTCAGCTATATAATAGCAGGAAAAAGTTAAGTAATCTATGGGGAACACATTAAAGAGTCTGTAAGGGTCACTTCGTTAAATGTATGTTCAGTGTGACTTTTTACTTTTAATATTATAACCTTTTCTTTTTAAAGTGGATCTAATTTTATTTAATAACTAAAAACTATATTTAATATTACATTTGAAATATGTGTCTACCACAGCATGATAAAGACTGCTAACTATGGCTACTTCTGTGTACTTATTATCTTGACAAATTAAAATCTACTCTTAACAAATGTTACTTATATAATATGTGAATTTTAATTATAAGCACAGTGTATACAGAATATTTCTTAGGTATAGTTCTCCTACCAATCTTCAAATGTGCATTCTTTAACCCACATTTCCTCAGTCTCTGGTTACTACCAAGCTACTCTCTATTTCTATGAAGTCCAACCTTCTTAAAGTAATAATATTGCATAAAAATTATGTATATTTTTGAAGTATAGTACAACAATTTTATATGCAGTGTTTAGTGATCATATCCTATTACTTTGTATTTTCTGCTCCTGAAGTTCTGTTTTAATCTGAGAAACTTCAACATTGTCTTCTAGTGCTTTCCATAATATATAATCTATGTCCTGTTTGTATGGGTTTATTTGACTTGTCTCGATTTAGCTCTTAATGTTTGATGTTTTGGTGTTTGATTTTTCTACTTCATCGAGTTATTATGATTTACTTGATTTTTAACGTTAAATAGGCATTCAACCTCCTGTACATAATATATGTTCTTCACATGGCCGTCCATTGAGTCATAGGTTGGCAGCACTGCAATGAACATGGAAATATTGATGTCTCCTTGGCATACTGATTTCCTTTTCTTTGAATGTTGGTGCAAAAGTGGATTGCTAGGTCATCACATGTTAATTCTACTTTTACTTTTTGAGAAACATTTATTCTTTATAATATCACTGTACCAATTAACTTTGTGACAAAATGTAGGATGGTTTCTCTTATCCATGTCATAACATTTGTTACCTTTTAATGTTTGTACGTTATCCATTGTTATGATTACATTTGGAATTATTTATCAAAAGTTTAGATATTAACATCTTGATGCTTGGTGTAGCAATGTTCAGAGTAGAGACTTTGGCAAACTGATTGGATAATCAGTGCCTTGAGTTCATCAGTGGATTAACCCATAGGTGTTTACATTGGTTGTTAGGGTGTTGGAATCTAGAGGTAGAACATAGTTGACATGGCCGGGCTTGAGAAACCTGCACTTGAGGACAGTATCTTATCCTCAGTCTCTGCTGGTCTCTCACCTGCTCATTTTCCATGAAGTTGGCTGCCATTTCCAACAGAAATGGCTGCTACTGTGCTATTTCATTGTGTCTCATGTCCACACAATGCAAGCCAAAATAAGTATCTTCTCCTTTAAGGGTGTTCATTTTGTCACAGTGATGATAAGCTCACTAATAGTCACTTTAAAAGATGAACAGTGGCTTTCGTTAGTATTCTTCTGGTAGTCAGTGATGTAGAACAATTTCTCAAAGACTTGTTGGTCACTTGTACGCCTTCTTGTCTGAGATATCTTTTGATATCTGGATAATTTTAATCGAAGTATTTGTGACAATTTTAATCAAATTATTTGTTTCCAGAACATTTGTTCTTTGAAATAAGGGTACAGAGCAATACAATAAGTGCCCACAAATTTGTACTTACCGTTATTATTCTCCAGCATTGCAGCTTCTACACTTGTATTGCGAATGCCTGCTTTCTTCTACACACATCTCCCATCATGCACTTCAATGTGCTCTAGGCCCTTCTCTCAAAAAGTAGAGCAGAGTCAAGTATTTGTGTTTATACTAACTCTTGTCTCTCTTCCTAATGTTATCTAACTTGAACAACACTGTAGTAGTCTATCCTTTTGCCAGTCACAGGTCACAGTTTCTGCCTTCTTGTTTCCCCAGCATTTGGAATACACAAAAAGAGGGAAAGATAGAAATTGCAACTCAGTGTGAAAATTAGCTTTAGACATTTCAGTCTTCAACTGTCCATTATAGCCTGGAAGAAGATATTTCCTATCTGGTCCTCACTATAATGTCCCTGTGCCCATAGAAATGTTGAACACTTAACGTGATGCTGGCAAAATGAATATTGTTTCCTTAATGGGCTCAAGCAGAGAGAGGCATTAGAGGAGTTCGGGGTGAGGATGGAGTGACACCTATAATGGTTTTTATTCAAGCCCTGGAAATCATAGTTGTTCTGAGCTTGAGAAACATTAGTAGTCCTTTCCTGGAGGTCCCGCTCACAGAAAAAAAGTTGAACTAAGTACTTGCTTCTACTTGACAGGGCCAGAGCCCCTCTGATAATTTATTGGCTGTTGTTTCTTTCTTTCCATCTAAACTCCTCCCTACCTCAGGAGCTACTGAGCAAACAGAAATGCATGGAAACTTCCATCTCTATAACACAGCTGAGGCAAGTAGGCATTTCTGAAAACATGAAGTTTTTCAGCCGTGACTCTGCTCAAACCAACATGCCACTAAAATGTATGCTCTCTAGCTTCTCTTCCAGATACAGAAGTATATTTCCAAGGCCATGGTTTATTTTGAGTTCATTTTATCTATTTTTGGATGCTGTTGCTAAAACTTCTTTCCTATTTTCAACCTGTTATTTCTTGTACCGTGCCAATAGAGGAGTCCTGCGATTCATGAATATATGTGAAGGGAAATTTTCAAGGCTGTGTTAAAGCCGTATGTGAAATTCTTTGCAAACTGAAACTGTTGTCAAGTCAATGAGCTTTCTGTTCTGGAGTGAGCAGATGACAACTAGTTGACCCCCCTCTATGTGTGCAAATGGTCATCCTAGCGACAGAGTTGGCACCTAAATGCAGCAGGCTTTGTGAATGATGTGTATTTAAGACTAACCTTGCTTCTGCATTGCCAGTCCACTTATGCTCAATGTATTGATTTTAATTTAAGCCTCAGTGCACCTGGAAAATCTTGAATCAGCTAAGGGGTTTAGGCAAAAAATTCTGATTTCCTGAGGATAGGGCTTTGTGGGCATCAACTAGAAGCCGTAACTATCACGGGGACTTGAACATGAAGAGAGGCAAGCAAGTGCTTTGTAGCAAAGCCAGTGATTTGACAATTGAGATTATGATTCTGTTTGACAAACCTGACAGTGGCTGAAAACTAGAGACTGGGGAGTTGTCTCTCAGGTTTTTAGTGATTATCCAGATATGAGGGATAAGTGTCTGGATTACAATAAGAGGACCCAGTGCATGATACCGAATGGGAGAAACAATTGCAGCAGTGTGTCTCTTGGAGAGCTGGAGTACAGTTTGAAAACGTTAAGGGATGATTCTCCACATCTGTTCTGTGTACTTGCCGGCTTTAAAGCCCCATTGTCCTGGTTCTGGCTCTGAATGTCTTCTTGGCTCGTGATAGACTTTTTTTTTTTTTTTAGCAAGTGGCTCAATCTTTTCTGGAGACTTCTCTACATTTTGTGGGTTTGTTTTCTTATTTTGAACTTTTTTCTTAGACCTTGTCATTGTAATCTGTAAGCTATGTGAAGGAAACCATTCCTTAAATAGCGAGAAGGAAAAATGATGAGCTCTGAGCACACTGGCACCACAGTTACGAATATATGCAACGCACCCAGTCATGTTCAAGAGCTCCTCCACGGCTTACCGATGGCTCCAACACACACAGTCACAGCCTAGAGCGATACCGTGGCTTATCGATGGTCAGAGAGTTAGAGAGTCAAGCACAGGGCTGTAACTACCAAAACCATGAGAGTAGTTCAGGAAAGAAAGTGAGGAAGAATAGAAAGGAATGAAATAACGGTTTCAGCTTTTCTAACAGTGGAGTCCTAAAGCACAAGAAAATGGACAATCCCTATCTAATGAGAGCAGCTCAGTGTTAAGGGATCCCTGGTAGACAAAACTAGGGGAGTTTCTCAGACAAAGGTGTGTTTGATTGTTTGTTTCTTCTACAGAAGTTTTAGACTATTTCATAAACACCTCATTACTCATTATGGTAGCTAATCCCTTATTTAATTGTTATATTAAATTGGGAGAAAATAGCTGTTCACGTGAGCATCTTCGTGAAGTGGCTGTGATTATCATATTGTCTTCTCTTCCTCCTTTCGCTAATGAAATGACAGACTAAACTGAGGACACGCGTGCCAATGTGCACTGGGAGGCCTGGATTTCTCAGACTTAATGTTGATACAGGGATCACCATTAAACGACAAATGAACATTTGAAGACTGGGAACTTTTGTTTGGGATAAAATGATCCTTGAGATATACACAGATCCTAAACAGTTCTTAAAATCCCTTACATCCTGCAGTTAAGCAACCTGTAATATATTTGAGTGAAAAATTAGATACATTCATAATATCAGAGGCTAATAATGACTGTCAGTGTAATCTGGATTCAGCTTAGATGTGCCAAAAGGTGAGTCTTAGCATCATGAGCTCTGATATTGCTTCCAACATGACGAACCTGTGATGTCGGCATCTTCTCCCAGGCATATATGGCCTTGAGCAGTTTGGCCCAGAGCCATTTTTATTTCAGCAAATCACTTCCCATTGTTGTATGTTTTAAGGATGTACTGAAAGGTACTTTCAAGTCTGAAGAATATCAACTGATCATAAGGCACTGATAACTAACTCACAGAGGCTCCCATGCAACCACAATGTTTTCTTTAAACACGTCTGGAATAGTAGTGAGCGTAAGCTTCTCTATTATTACCTTTACAAAAAGTCGTGTTCTTTATCTAACCCATGAACCATGTCATATGTTTTTAATTTTCCATTCTGTATAACACAGATTAGCAGGTTTCTGCAATGAGCCACAGCATAAATATTTTCTGATCAGTGAAAAAAGAGCATTCATTCTAATACCCCAGTCTTTCATATTACATAAAAGCAGCTACGGACACTGTGGGTTATAATGGGTACAACTGTGTTCCAGTCATACTTTGCTTACAAGCAGGCAAAACACCTGCAGGAGACAGGTTCTAGATTCTATAAAATTTCTTCTCTGACACAGGGTATGCCAATATATATATATATATATATATATAGATAGATAGATAGATAGATAGATAGATAGATAGATAGATAGATATAGATATTTAATACATATCATATAAATGTATAAGTGTTATCTAATATATAATATATAAGTTATATAAAACATTATGCTATAATTATGCATAATATATACAATTATCAGATTATTATTTGAATATTTTCTATGTTTATGATATTGAGTTAACATTAAATTATGTGTCCTACTCTGAATATCAGTATCCTGACAGTCTGTCACTCCCTAAGGAGTGATATGTCTATTACACAAATGAAAGGATCATATAGACCTCTCAGAAAGATGAAGGTCACAGTGTGAGATTACTAGTTCTAATTAGTAGCCATGAAGTGCATCTCATCACAAGGGCCTCTTTTTATTTTATTTTTGCCATGTGATTCCACTGACTATACATCTTGTGAGGGATGTGGCTTAGGTTTCTGACTCCTAGTGCTGCCAAGTCCAAGGTTGTGGTGCCAACAATGTAGTTGCTTTCTTAGGAACACACTCTTCTTCTCTGAGGAAGGCTTCATGCTGTGTTGTCTGAGTAGAGGAAAGTTGTGTCTTCACAGGGCAGGAAACAGCAGCTGAAGCAAGCCCAATGCTGTATAGGGAGGGACCTCTGTTATGATAGTCTTTATCTCTTCTGTACAGGAGAATCCTTCATGACATAATCACTCATGAAGCCCCGAATCTTATAATACCATTATATTGGTAACACTTTAACTTTTTAGAGGATACACTGAAACCACAGCATACCACAATTGGCATTTGGAGACAAAATTACTGCAGACTGAAATGCCTTTTATTGTCTATTCTCTCTCTCTCTCTCTCTCTCTCTCTCTCTCTCTCTCTCTCTCTCTCTCTCTTTCTCTCTCTCTTTCTCCCTCACTCCCTCACTCCCTCACTCCCTCTCTCTCTCTCTCCCTCTCTCTCAATGTGGGTTGGTGTATGTGTGAATGCTTGTGTGCATGTGTATTTCTGTGTGTCTCTGTCTCTCTCTGTCTCTGTCTGTCTCTCTCTCTCTCTCGTGTGTGTGTGTGTGTGTGTGTCTCTGTCTCTCTATTTCATACATACAAACAGAGCCATACACACATTTTGTCTGTCTTTAAACTCTTGAATTCTTTATAAATCTCTTCTGCAAATACTTGAAGTACCTCCCAAGTGCACCGATTCCTCCCTGTAGTGTCTACACCAGTGTGCACTCACTTGAAAGTTTCTCAGTGCCCAGGACATGGAGAGTAAAGGCATGGTAAGCAAGTAGGCAAGGATCAAATCCTGAAGGTCATTTGTGTACCGTGATAGATGGGCTGGATTTAACCAAGACCAGCAAATGCAGGACACAAGAATACAGGAAAATATACACATCTGAATGTTTTCTCAAAAAAAAAAATTAGTGGTGCATCACTGCATAGAGATCGGATTCTAGAAGCATGGGGTAAAATAGGAGATGTATTAGCAAGATAGTGAAACCAAATCGTGTTAACTACTAAGGAAGCGAGCAAACCTTAGAGGAGTACTCTGCTTTTGTTTGGGGGATAGCACCTGCAGCGCAGGCATAGCTGAACAAGAAAGAAGGTGAGTCTGGAACTCAACAATAACTTTAATGTTTAGGGATTAAACACGGACATGTGGAAACACACAGGAGATGTTGCCAAAAACAAGGAGGGGGAGATAACAGGTCTGCTTTCACTCTTCTTGTGTTAGAATCAAAAAGCTGGTAAAAATATCAAGTAGAAAATTGGGAAAAAATAAAACAGTAAAGTACCTGTTGAAAAGGATCATAGCCGAACATAGAAATACCCATACCGTGTCTGAGACTGGCAATTACCAGTGAGGATTGCCTGCATCTTTCTGTTCTGTGTGGTCCTTGACTGTGACTTTCACAATGCTGAAAGAACTTTCCCCTGACACCTGGGTTCAAGGGATGGCAAATACCACCTATAATTACAGTTTTAAACATATATTTGACCAAAGCACATAATATACTATTTACTGAGGTGCAAAAAAGATCCAAAAACTTTCAAGAAAGCAGTAGTCCAAGAGTATGTGTACCAAAGGTGGAGATTGTCACAGGACTCCACTGACAAGTATGTCTCAGACGAAGTTGTGTTTCATTTCCTTTCTCTTGGCTACACCTCTATTTGTTAAGCAGAGTCAACCCAGAAAGAGAGCCAAGAATACAGGAGAGTTTGGGTGGGAATTTTAGGTGCAAGGAATGATGCTTTCTGTTTATAATCTGTTTTTATTTTTGTTAGTTTTTCCTGTTCTAACAAAGGAATGAAAAAAAGATGAAGTTAAATTCCTTGAAATACATTCCAGGGATTTTCATATATAGTAAAACTACTATAACTGTTTATGAGGCCAGCTTAGATATCAATATTTATTGAAATTAAAGATTCAGTTACTAAAGTCTGAACTTGCTCACTGTATTGCAGAGTATGTATCTAACACTCTGTATGACTCTCAGGAGTCCAAACCTTGGGCTTTCTCTGTTCTTCTTGAACAATCTTCCTGAATAATCAGTTCATAATTTGGAACTGGAAGATTACGTCCAATTTCAAATCTATATTTAATCTTTAGAAAATAAGCATGAAACTCTTAGATTGATATGTGTAAATGCAGACACTATAGATCCCTTTATATTTTATACTAGGGCTACAAGTACATTTACATTTAAAATTTGAGGTAATATGATTTTGGTTTCCAAGGAACAGAAAGCCTAATAGGAACCAATGAGGTCCAGGCAACAGAAATAAGTCAGAGGTATTATTGGTAAACAAGGTTTCAAGTAATAGATATTAATTGGCTACTAGTGAATTAAAGTAACAAAAACATGTATACTTGAATGTTTCTTTTAATATATGTTTTAAGAAAGCTGTCATGTTCAAAACATATTTAGAACATCCATGTTTTATTTTTAATGAGTTTTTCTTTTAATCTATGGCACCTGCCTAGAAGCCCAGCACTTGGAAAGCCTCCGAAAGAGAAGGATCATAAATTCAAGGGTAGAGTGGGATAGTGAGACTCTGCATAAAAAAACAATCCATCCCAAAATATAAATGTTGATAAAGAAAAATCTACATTATTGCATTGCTGAAACAACCACAATTTGGTTGATGTCTTGCACAGATAATTTGGCTCTGACCGTGATTCCGGAAGCCATAACCGTCTTCCCTGGTTTGAGCAACTTAAAGTGTAGTCATAGTCGACCTTTCTTTAGTGAAACCAAAATGGCCCTTAGGGTATGTGGTATCTTTAATAGAGAGAAAGATGGTAAAGACATGTTACAGACCATTGATGGTGTTCTCGAAGAGAGAAATGACCATGAAAGCTGTGTTGGATAGTGAATAGAGATTATTTTACATATAAATGGCAGTTTGAGTTACTTGAAGAAGGACCATTTTTTAAAACCCTATCCAAAATCTTATTGCCACCATCAAATTCTGATTAAGCCTCCTACCGACCCCATAACCTTCCACATATCAAGATCAATCTCAAGGATGGATGGTACAGAGAAAAGCTCTGACTGTTTCATTAGAGATAGGAATACAACCCTACCCTCTCTTTTCCTTCATCAGATAACCCATAACTCTAATTATCTTATTAAATAAGATTTAGCATCTGTCTTTTTTGTAGCCTATGTATTATCCAGCAAGGAGAAAATAATAGGATAAGTGAGATATGGCCTTCAGACCCAAGTCATGTCTATTTCATAGAAATAAAATAAAGCAAAATATTAAGTTCAGTTGGAACCATTTAAAATAGAAAGATGAAAACCTGGCAGTTGGATGAGGCCGATGGGCGTGGTCTTTAAGAGAGGGACTACTTCTCAATGGGCTGTGAGGAAAAGAAATGTTTTAGGCACAGAAAACAGCAAGTTGGAGAATTGACTCTTTGAGTCAGCCTGTCAAAGAAAAAAACTTTTAGAAACAGTTCAGTTCTGAGAAGTGCTAGCAGCAACATTTGGAGCTCCTGAACCCCCATTATCAATGCAGTTATAGGGTTCAATCTCAAGACCGCCACCTGTTAGTGGATCACAAGTGTGTATTCACATTTACCAAGTCTACTCACTCTCAGCGCCTGGTACATAGATACCAGGAATATTCACTCTCTTGTTCAATGATGGAAAACATACTTCTTTCACTAGAGATGCCAAGAATTGTTTGGGACAGTGGCAAAGCTAGAATCTTTTATTACAGATACATATAGAAAACAAGATGAAACAAACCTCTTTTAATTTTCAAAAATTTTGCCAAAGTCAAGGCTATTTAAAAAACATGTTCCCTTATAAAAATTCAAACTTTCCAGGATCCTGTGATCCTGAGATCCTGGGTGTATCAGCTCCTGGAAGTCAAGCTGGCCTCTGGGGTCTTGGGATCTTGGTGTGACCAAGCTCCTGGGATCCTGGGATCCTGTGACCAAATGGTTCATCTGGGTGTTGCAGGGCTGACTGGGGAGTTTGGGCCACCAGCCCAGATCAGAAGGAACCCGTGCCACTGGCTGGGTGTGGTTCCTGAGTCCCCGGGTCCCACTGGTCACAGTTACTCCCAGTGGTGATGGAACACCTCTGCTCCTATGATCCTGGGCGTGTTAGAGCACCTGGGAATGGAGATTTCTCTGGGTGTTGCAGGGCTGGCTGGGCCAAGCTTTCCAAAAAATGATGTAACTGTACCAAATTAATTATACTGATGGCAGGAACCCAGAAGCCAACATACCTATCAATATTTTCAGGTGAGAACCAGAGTAAGACTACATTTATTTACAAAGAAATTCAACAAAACATGCATCCATATTAAAAAAGAAAACCTTCCTAAATGGAGTTAAAACTGAACTTGACAAATATAGTCCCAGCTGTGTGCAAACCTGTGTCTCCCTCCTCCTCTTGGCACATTAATTAAAATGCTGAAGCTCCCTGAGCTATGTGATGCCCTTGTTTGTTTTGTTGGAAGCAAATGTGGAAGACACTGTTGACAGAGGATGTTGACAGTGTTGGCAGAGGGCTGGGAAACCTGGTCCTGCAGCACTGCATTGAAGAAGCGTTGAAACTGACTGTAAACTTGCTTAGATTGTGATACTGAAAACAGCACAAGGGGAGGCTCTGCTTCTGCTTCCCATGACACCACTAGCATCTTTGTTCCAACCCAGAAGCACAAAGGAATTCATTCTCCATCTATTCTGTTACTCCTGAAAAATCCTAACCAGGGAACGTGGGACAAAGTTATGGTGTTCTTTTAAATACATTTTTTTCCTAAATAATAATCTACTAAGTTTATTTAATGTACCAAACAAAGTCATTTTACATATATATGTATATATACATACATGTATATGTATGTGTATCTGCATATGTATATGTAAATGAATATGTATATATTCTAAGAAAGAATAGCCATTTTTTAAAATTTTGACATGACAATGGGATAGTATTTAACCTATGAATTCCATCTCAGTGAAGAACAGAGGATAAGCCCTTCCTGCCCCTTTTTGTCCTTTTACCCTATCTTGGTAGTTTCTCAGTAGTCTCCTAGAGTTTCCTAAAGCCGGGAATGATCTTCTCCACAGGAACTAAAACCTCTTTGTACATTTGATGAAGGGACATAAAGCTACGCAATGATCGTGTGAAGCCTTGTAACAGAGTGGTGATCTTTATTTACACTCCAAAGAATGTATACCCATGCTATGCTGACAGACAGAGAGCATGCATCCCGGACGGCTGATTAACGAGGATAAACCAACCTCAGTAGAATGAATAGGTAGACAGATATGTGTATAGGGCAAACTTCTCAGAGCCAACATCCCCAGGAGACTTGAAAGTAGACATGGTGTACATGTAGAAAATCATCTGAGTGTGAACTGGGATTTATGTTGTTCCTTACTAGCCAGGAGACCTTAGACATTCTGAATATGCTCGCCTTTCTACTTCTCCATTATCTGAGTGCCTATGATACTGACAGTGACAAGATCATTTCAGGAATAATGTCTGACATGTTGACTTGGAATTAGGGCCTATCAAATTGCAAGATTGTTGTCTCTCAGAAGATATATGTTGGTTGTGTAACACCATTTTCTTCAGCAGGATACACACACACATGCAGGTGTACATGCACACAAACACATATATAATATATATGTGTGTGTTTGTGTGTATTTATATGTATACAAATGTGTATATGTGCATGTATATATATATAAGTGTATATATATATATAATTTCTGTCTTCTTGTTTCAATGAAATATTTCAGCCATTTTTGACATCAGCATTAATCTTCAATGTATGCAATGAGCTAACTCTAAACTGATACCAGTGAAGTCCAGCTTTGGAAGAACCAGGAACATCTGTTCTTCCTCACTTCCTGTATTTCTGCAGAGAAAGATTGGACTATTTCATTTTATAGCATATTTTGCAGCATATCTGAAATTCACTGTAACATTTTTTGGTGGTATCTATGCTAAGATTAGGGATCAACTTTCTCCCTTTGTACCATCGCTTATCATGCTCTACTGAGGGCGGCAGGCCAGTCCCTAGTAGACATCAAGGTGGTGAAATCTGAAATTCTAGTAATTATGTTTAAAATGAAGATCTAAGCTAAAGAATGAAACTAATATTTGTGTGATATGAAACCATGGTCTTATTTTGGTCTTCTTTAGAAATAGAATGTTGACACTCATTGTCAACTTGATAAAGCATTTCTATGTAAACATTAGCTTGTATAAAAACAGGTTTGTGTATCTTGAGATGTTTTTATATTCCTTGAACCTTATCCATACACCACACATGTGTACATGCATATATGCAAATTAATGTGTGAATTATCAGTTCAATGCTATAAAATTGGGAAGCTCAGCAGAAGGCTGTAATTTGGCCTGAAACTATCAAAATATTTAACAAATATTTTCACATCTTTTCTGTACTCATTTCCAACCTTAATTTTATAATAAGTTTTATGACAGTGTAAGGTTCAGGAGAAACAGTACTTTTTTTTTCTATATTCTTTGTTTACATTCCAAATGATTACCCCTTTCCTGGTTCACCCCTCCCTGAATGTCCCATAAGCCCTCTCCCCTCCCCCTGTTCCCCAGTCAACCCCCTCCCGCGCTTCTCCATCCTGGTATCCCCTGCATTGCTGCATCAAGCCTTTCCAGGACCTGGGGTCTCTCCTTCCTTCTTCTTGAGAATCAATTGATATGTGTACTTTTTCTTTAAATGCCCTGAGAAAAAGCAAATCTACATTTTATGTGTTTTAAGAAAAAATAATTAGAAGATGTTTCTATACAGGCATTCTATATGCACATTATAGGAATTTAATTAAAAGTGGAAATTCCCACATCCTACTAAACGGTTACTAACTCAGAACTCTGGAACTGTGGTGTGCCCAGTGATAGCATTTGAGTAGCCTGTGACCAGCTTGGTATTTAGTCAAGTTTGAGAAGCAGCCTTCCTACTCATGGCCTTGACATGTCATTTCAGTGGGCCAGGTATTCCAGGTTAATACGTAAGCACTGATGTTTTTAAGTGCCTATTTAGTGAAATGTGTGTAAAGGGGAAGAGATCTAATCTACTGAAAACTCAATCATATTTTAAGACATGATTCTTAAGGTCTGGGGAGGAATTATATGAGAGTTTGTGCATCCCTTGATGATAGTTGGTTATATGACCAATTTGCCAGGCTGCTAAGGTCTTCGCTTCTAGCTCTTGGAGCCGCATAAGGTTTTACATGGTCTTAACAGACAGAAAAGATCATGTAAAGCGCAAAGCACTTCTCTGAAGTCTCTCAGTAAATGTGAGCCTTTCCGTCAGCTGTGTGTCGCTTTAATTTATCATGACACAGGTGGTTTATGATGAAATTGGTGCTCGCAGCAGATGCAGAGCACAGTTCTTCCATGGGCGAAGTTCTGGTGAGAACCACACAGTGTATAGCATCCAGGAGTGGACAGAGAAACGGGCACTTTAAAGGTTCTTGTCATCTTTCATTTTTTGAAAGAATTTCACATGCACAGTCCGTATTGGTGAGAAGAAAGGCCCCTCACCCCATCCCTTCAATTCCATCACCATCCCTTCAACATCACTTTTTCCTTCCAAATTCACATGCTCCTGGTTTTGTTTGTTTGTTTTTTGTTTTTTGTTTGTTTGGTTTTTTTTGTTTTAAGCCGAGAGCATGAATGTAGGACTATGGACTAGCATCACAGTTCTTACTAAGGTCATACTCCAGGAGGGTGCAACCTTCCCATGTGGCTGTATACTTTGCAGAGATCTACAGTACTTCCCAGTTTCACCACTGTGAGAAACAATCCTCCAATCACAACTGACCTGTAAAGAACATTCAGCCGTCTAAGTAAACAGTAGGTAGCCTGATCTTTTACAAGAGTAACCCTGTTCTTTTAGAACATGAGGACTAAGCACATTGACAAAATACATAGAATATTGAAAATCCAGGTTCCCTTGGTGGAGAAATTAACTTACAAATAAGTTGGGGTAGTAAAGGAAGACATGAAAGTGTGTTCTAAAACCTCACATAGGTTTTTGACTTCAAAGACATAATTCACATATCAGTAGGCTTCATTCCTGGATGTTGGATTCAAGAATGGTCTTGATCGCCAAGGTCTAATCTGTCACCATCTGTGAACACTGCAGTGGGGACTTATGATCTTAGATTGTGTTGGAATTTTAATATCTGAGGAAGTGCTGTGGGAAATTATGAACCTTGCTGTAACACTGTTCAGAGAAATGATTCAGATTTTCTATCCAATGCTTGGGGTTGAACCCAGGAGTTCATATATAAACTCTGCCATGGAGTTGCATCCCAAGGGTTAAATAGCAGTGGACACTGTTAAAGAAAATTCCAACCTCATAGTAAAAGTCTACACAAATGCAAGAGTTTCATTTTATAAAGAAAAATAAAACAGAAGATGTGTGTATATGTTAATGAGATGGGTTTTTAGAATAACAATTTCTTCATTTCATCATACTATTTTAATACTTCAATACTTTAGGATTATTAAAATATTTTAATACTTTAGTATTTGGTAGGTTTTTTTATTCATTTAATTATGTTTGTGATATGCCTTCTGCCAAGCAATCATACACTAATAAGCTTCCCATCTGTTTATTTTCACTGAAGTGTTAGGATTTTGACAGAAAACACTACAGTTGGATGCAAAGAAACCTGGCATTCTGATTGCATTAAAGACTATAAAGTTTCCAAAGACATTTAGATCGAAGATACTTCTGCATTGCATGAAAGACTGAGAGGTAATTTAATGAGGAGACCAAGTGACAAGAGGGATCCTCTTTTTCTCTAGCACTATCTCAGGAGCACAGCCTTCTTTCCTTCCATTGCTCATAAGAACCTACTGGTTTTGTCGTCTTCTTGTCCTCAAAGTGCAGTGCTCTCAGAAGAGCTGAGGAGATGTGAGGACTCATTTGTTTTGTGGTAGCAACCTGCCCCTGGCTTTGCCTTTCATGGAAGATCTTAAGCTCTATCATTTTCAACCCCACACTGTTGATTCATATAAAATATGTGAAGTTTATCCTCATACTTTGTTGCTGCCATTTCTGTTATCAACCAGAGCAAAGCTCCCAAATTTCTTGTTCACAAAGCAGTGAATTTCCATACATCAGCACCCCAACAAAATAAAACAACTAAGCAACTTTGAAAGGACATGAAACCTAGCACTGGAAAAGAGAATAGTTCTGGTGTGGTAGTCAGCAGCAATAGGTGTTGATTAATGGTTGCTTTCTTTGCTCTCTAACAAAGCTTTAACTAAGGAGCAATCAGTTCTTGAGCTGAAGAGATGGCTCCGAGGTTAAGAGCACTTGTTGCTCTTACAGAGAACCCAGGATCAGTCCCTAGCACCCACGTCATAATAATTATCTTTGACCGTAGTCCCAGGACATCTGATGACCTCTTCTGATTTCTCAGGCACAAGTTGCCCATGTGATGCACATAGACATGCCAGAAAACACTCTCACATTTAAATATGAATTCCAATTCTCTTGGTCTGTAGTAAGTCTGAAACTTAACATTCATTAAAGGCCCTGGGCAATTAGATAATACTCACCATACATTGTCCAATGATATCAAGGACATATATTTTCTTATGAAACACAATTCCACTGGTGCCAGCTTCACAGGATTTAGGTGAAGTCAAGGAATTAAACCAATTGAGGGAAATACTTTGCTTCCCATAATGTGTATCCAGTAAGAATGTTTAGAACATGGAATGAAAGTTTGTGATGCTCGATTGGCTCTTCTGTGAATAGAGAGTGCTTGAAGATACTTCTATGTGTCATAGTTTATGATTCCAATAAATACTAACTAAAGACTGTAAGGATAATCAATTGAATGAGGGAGTGTTGGGTTCTGAATTGCCAGATCAATTATAACAGTGTAGGTATGGTACCCATCTATTCTGGAAAGAAGGTTCAGCCCTTGGGAAGGGAAATAGAGAAGGATTTCAGTCATTTTTATAGTATTTGAGCTATGAAACTATGAAATAGTTGCAAATAACTGAAAGAAAGCCAACCAGAAGAAAGGATGCTGGGTTTTCAGGCAGCACTGATGCATTAGCCTTAGAGACTGAATTTAAGCAGAGTCTAGGCAGTAAGGTTTGGCTTATTTTCTTTTCATTTTGTCACAGCCAAGGGAGTGCTGGAACATGATAGTGATCTCTAGATCACAGTTTCCAGTTGGTTTTTACAAAGCTCACCATTTTTGCTTGCTTTAACACAGACCAGTTATACAATGACTAGAGTAGTGGTGCAGAACCAAGGTTCCTTAGGAAACGAATGAACTCATGGGTTACTCAAGGACAAAGAAAAGATAGTAGAGCGCCAGAGTCCCAGAAGCCTGTGACTCTCTGACGAACAGATGATGTAAATCAAAGAAAAAGAATAAGCTAGTGGCTAGCGAATGCGATGCTTCAAATTGAGTCTATGGAAAGCTAACTACTGTGAGCAGAGACAAGCTTTAGTGTGCAGTTGCCCAAGTCACACAGTGATGCCTCTCTGTTCCCAGGAATTATTGAAGTGATGAATGGGTGAGGAAGAGAACCAGATCCACCACTTTGAAAATGTACTTTCTAATTGGGACCAGATTTGAAACTGACACAGGTCTACTGTGAACCCAATTATTTGACTTGAACACGTGTAAATGACATGCTAACATGCACATGTACTTGACAGCGAACTGAAACTTCAGCCAAGCAGGTGATAAGATGTTAAAATTTAAACTCTGGAAAATTAGGTCAGTCAACCATAAAAAAACAAGACTTAATAAGCAGCAGATGACATTTTGTCCAACTCTATTAGATTTTGCAGTACAAGAAAAATATAGGTTATTCAGATCAAGTGCTTGCTGTGCTGTGAAGTGCTGCGTGCATTCTCTGCTCCAGGCTTGCTACATTTCCCATGAAATAAGGACATATGGCTACCAGTGAGGTCATTTAGAATGTGCCTCCCTCAACAGGGACAGCAGTTTAGTATGCACAGGCATACTAAGAAATTGAATAACATTATTTGTAAATGCTTTTCATATTAGAGTAACATTTTACTATTTTCATGTACAAATGTCAAATACCTAATCTGTTCAAAGGATCTGCCAATCCTTGATGAGTTTTCTTTGAGAAGTTACTTAAGCAAATATAACTGGTTTGTTTTGAGTTAGACATCCGATGAAGCTCCCATCTCAAAGTTTACTTGGTTTAAACTGGAGCAATGGGGCAAATACACAAATATTACAGGTGTTATTTTTTAAAATCATAGCCTTCAAGAAACCTTCTCTGCTTTACCAGCCTTTCAAATCAGAGCATTTATGTTATATAGGCATATGCACATGTGATCGTGTGAGCGTGCACGTGCACACACACACATACACACACACAAACACACACACACACAGTGGTTAAACTCTTTTAAAAAAATGATTGACTTTAATTCTAGATACCAAGAGGTTATGGACCTCCATAAAATACCTATGTATTATTTTTACCTATCCTTCAACAACTAGATATCATTCTTATGAGGATTATGATGGACTTTTAGCAAATGCTATATCATTTATCAACAAGGAAGAGAACTGAATTGGTCTAGATTACAGTAGATCTTACTGGCAGCTAGCAGAATGAAGGATAACTAGGCAGAAGAAGGCATCCTGAATCTGGGCTCATGCCATTTGGTTTTCTAACTTGCTCTCTGATTCTGGTTCTTAAGTTAAATAAAACAGGAAAGAAATGCCCACTTAGGTTGACTCAGAGCTTTAAAGATGCACAACTCAACGCATCTCATGTGGTCCATGGTTCTGGACATCAGAGCCCAAATTTAACAGAAATACACACTTTCCACTTGATGTTATGTGCTGTGTAGGTACCACATTTAGGAAGACATGAATTTAAAGACATCAAACCTGCCTCATAAAATTCAAATTTCATAAGCTGCAGGCCTTAGATACTGAATAGGGCCATATGGTGGGAACAGTGCCTTAAATGTTGTTGTTCCAAGAGAATAGAGCACACAATAGTTTGTTTCCCACAAACTATTGATCCAGCTTTTTAAGTAATGTTGAATGCATCCTTTAAGTCTTTAAAAGGAAGGTTTGGAGAGTAACCTCCTTAAGAAGGATACCTTACGCTATTGCAGAATAATTTAAATAACTTCTATTCATATCTACTTTTGTATCATAATGTCTTCAAAAGTCTGTGGCATCGAGCCTGAGCCTGACAAACCTACTGTGTAATCAACCAAAGGCTTTAGGTTATATATAGATAATTGGCAAACCTGAGAAGTGTGAAGATGCCCTAGCTGATTGTAACAAAAAAAATGTAGAGCAATCTAACTGAAGACTTTTCTAAGATAGAACTGAACATTTTGAGAAGCCTAGGACTGAGGAAGTACTTAGATCTTGAGGGCATCTCTAATAGTAAACCAAAGAAAAGGCAAACCTGCCTTCTGAGTGGAGATTGTGTCACCAACAGTATGTTGTCTGATGCTAGTGACCCATGACAGACATAAAGAGTGTTGTGTATAACAGAATGCCTGCCAGGAAAGCATTTATGGTGAACTGGAATGGTACCAATCTCTATGACAATGTGGCCTATAAAACTGATTATGTTTTTGCAAGTCATTCCATCTGTAAGCAATGTGCATGAAATATGTTTTGTTAAAATAAAGAAAATTGAATTCAAAGTGTGCAGTAAAAATTATCCTATCAGCAAGAACATCAACCTAGAAAATTGGATGCGGTGATTTCTCATATTTCAATGTTTCTCAATATTATGGGGTATTTCTTCTATTTGTGGATCTGCCTGCCAATGCTATGAGATTGTATTATTTTTGAACTTTCAGTATTTAGCAGATAGTGTTAGACAAGGATTTGTTGGCTGAATTATATTCATTCCATATTGAATTTGCTTTGGGTCAGAGCAAGGAAACTCTGGGTGTCATGATTATTTTAACATCACAGATAGACCAAAAGAAGCTTTGAATGAAATTCTGAAAAGGTGTAAGAAAATCATCAGTCCTTGTTTGGGAAAATGGTTCATCTCCCACATGTCAGCCTGGTTGATGTCACAGAACTAAGTAACTCCAAGGACCTTAATGAGGTATCACTGATCTAGATCTGCCATCATGTGACCCATTGGGAGCACGTTGTTATTCTTTACCTAATTTTTTTTAAATAACCGTTACCACTAAAATGTAAACACTAATTCAAAACAAAAGAAGAAAATGTAGTTTATTTTGGAAGCTACTGCCTTCCTAAAAAAATATAGAAAAGTCCTATCTGTTCTCTGCTGGTGGTAGGCAATTGGGGTTCGACTCCTCTTGATGTATTGGCTTTTGGTCTTTTCTGAAGCCACATACTGTCTGGCTTTGTAGGATGACATTCCCTCATGCTCAGACTCTCCTGTCCTCTGGGGACATCTTAGTCCCATTCTGTAACTGTTTCTTTCCATTCCTGGAAAATGCCCAAGGGCCACATCCATGCATGAAAGATTTCCCTAGCCAGCTGAGCTAAAAAGAGAGAGAAATTGAAGAACTGATCAAACAAAACAGTTGGAAATCCTAATATGTTTTAAGCTTATGTATTTTATTTGAGAATTCAGTTAAAGATACTTATAAAGTTTGTAAATATGGGAAAAATAAAAATCAGAAATACATGGAGAACATAAGGAAACAAAGATAAAGACTCCATCTTCCATTGCAACCCAAACATTTCAGCTTCGTTTCTTGGAGCTCATGTGAGGATTTTAATGAGTTCATGTTAGAATCCTTAACACTTGTGCAAATAATAATGTGTCTTCATTTAACTTTGTGTTCTGCCTTGTCTTCATCTTTTCAATGGCAGAGTAAGTAAATAAGACACTTCTCTCTCTCTGTTAATGGGTAGCATTTCCCCTTCTGACTAGGTATTTAGTAGAATTGATGTGTTTTGATTCTAAGTACATACTGTAAAAGAAACGGTAACATGCATTTATCATCTAAGTATTCTGGGCTTTGTTCTATCCTCGTGTTTGTACAAATAAAGGAAACTTTATTTGTGTTCTGTTTCTCTGTCTCCTGGTTTGCTATTTTTTTCTAATTACCTGAGATATCTGTATGGCATCATCTCCCGTCAGGCACTCAGACAGTTCCAACAAACAGGACAACCATGCTTGCTTTTCAAAATAGAAGTGTGATAACTTTAGATAATTCTTGACAATAGGAAGAAAAGTTAGCATGGAAGACAGTAAACCTGACTGACAGAGCAGTGGGTTTGTGTCTGTGCGTGTGTGCGTGTGCGTGTGCGTGTGTGTGTGTATACTGTATATTATTATATATTCATATATTAGTATATAATACATATTTATATATAATTAACTTATATAATTATATATAATACATATACTATAATTAATATAATACATTATATAATTAAACATATATTAATATGGGAAATTACAAATGATTAATAAAATCAAAGCAAACATTTTTAAGAAAAAAACGTGGATAACACATGCCCATTTGTGTGAAAAGAAAAATAAATGTACAGGTAGAGAAGCCAAGGGTCTCCTGAGGCTGAGAGTGGGAGGGTGATAACACCAACAGAGCCCCAGTGCCCATTCAGGTATTCATGTGCATGGGTTATTTTAGAGAGAAAGGTTTCTTTTGGTTTTTCAAGGCAGGGTTTCTCTGTGTAGCCCTGGCTGTCCTGGAACTCACTCTGTAGACCCGGCTGGCCTCAAACTCAGAAATCCACCTGCCTCTGCCTCCCAAGTGCTAGAATTAAAGGCTTGCGCCACCACTGCCCACCTGAGAGAAGATCATTTTAAACATTGATTGTGGTGTTGCTTTCATATCATAAATCAGCTAGGAATAGATGGAATATATAGAGAGTATTGACTTATCCCATTCAAACAGGTGATGATCTCCCCATATAATAAAGCTGTTGATAAAATTGAGTATAATACTTTTAAAGGGAACAAGTTAAGAGCAGTGTTTTATTAGGGTCTTGGTCTCCTAGAAGTGAC
This sequence comes from Tokudaia tokunoshimensis, assembly GCA_036184795.1. Classification (NCBI taxonomy): domain Eukaryota; kingdom Metazoa; phylum Chordata; class Mammalia; order Rodentia; family Muridae; genus Tokudaia; species Tokudaia tokunoshimensis. Next base: position 7,372,327 of record BTHU01000011.1, on the reverse strand, counting down.
TTAAGAAAAGAAAAAGAGGCTTTCCTAAGTTATTGCCAATAGAGCTAAAAGTTGTATGCCTGATGTGACTAATTACCCTCTTTTTCTAGAAAATGCATATACAAGTAAAATTGTCATACATGTTGATGACCAGAAATTATTCTGTGGGAGGTAAAGAATGAGAATCAGTCTTAAGTATGTCTAGCATCATGGAGACGTTCTGGTTTGATGGCTTTGAGATTGTGTTTCTCTGATACCTTCCTTGTAAGATCGAAGTTTCATTTTCTGGCTCTTCACCCATCAGTCCTGAATCCTATGCTGACCCCAGAGCATTTCAATGTTAGAGCTTCAGTTTTATATTACGTAACTAAATAAATGCACATGCCATCAATTAACTTTTCCACTCGATTATTAGTCTTCAGCGAAGTGAATTCATTTGCTTTCCAAATCAGCTTCACTTAATATTTCTAATGCATTGGTCATAGGGCTTGTCTGCCAAAAATCTGTAGAAAGTGTTCTAAGAATTCAGGCCCTATCATCATCTTACCCTTCCCAAGTTTGCTGATCAAGGATTGTGGATGACATTTTACCACTATGCTCTTGCAATGCCTGGACTAGAATCCTCTGGGGCTTTTCCAATTAATGTTTGAATGATATTTTCCATCACTGATATCTCTTAGCTCACTGTGATCTAATGAATAAAGAGAGCCATTCCTTCTCTCGATCTTAATAACCCTAGTAGAGGGACAAGTTCACATATTAGCTGCTGATGGGATGATATTTTGAAAAATATTATGAACATTTGAGGAAATCACTGTTTCTTCCATTTAATTCTTGTACACAGGATTTATTATTACTGTTATCATTAAGAAAAATTATAGTCACAGATATTAATAGAGCAATAGGACCAAGAGGAGAATCAAAGTAATAAATATTGGCTAAGAGCTAATGGGATTTCAGAATTACAAAATAAAAGTCACATGAAGAGTTAAGACACACCTATCAAATGTCTCTTTGTTGATGCTCTAGTAAAGAGAATGATTTTATAATGATATCTATATTTTAATTTATTAAAAATAATGCTTCGCACAGGAATGGTTTATAACACATATTCCTCTGTATTCTGAGAATTTTTTTTTCTATAAACTATAGACATGTTCTATCACGGAGACAGCCTTCAGTGAAATGGTACCTCTGTATCACATTTTCAAAAGAATGGAGGACCATAAAGATAGCTTGGTTTGTAAGAACATTTGATTTGCCATTAAACCTGAAGGTCTGAGTTCAGTCCCTGAGAACCACATAGGAAGGAAAAAATAAACTTTTGAAAGTCATTTTCTAACCTTTATACACAAACCATGGGGCATGTGGAGTACACTTACATATAAAACCCAAATAAATAAATAAATAATAGATAGATAGATAGATAGATAGATAGATAGATAGATAGATAGATAGATAGATAGATAGATAGATAGATGAGATAGATAGATAGATAGATAGATAGATAGATAGATAGATAGATAGATAGATAGATAGATAGATAGATAGATAGATAGATAGATAGATAGATGAATAGATAAATAGATAATAGATAAATGATAAAGAATCGGTGGCAAATAATAAATTGAAAATTTAAAGAAATATAAGAAAACAATATGGAGGATCAGAAAAAAATTGCAAAGTGTCACATTTCTTACAATGTTGCCCATTTGTTTTACTTTTTAGGCTACCATATGCTACACTGTAATGTTAGGGTATTAGGTGAACTATGTAGTCTGCTGTTAGGTATTTCTTGTGTTTTCTAGATACAATAGATACAAACTTCTCTGTGATTGATAATTCTCCATTATGTTTCTTTATTTAATAGGTGAGTTTACATCAGTTGTAAAGAGGAAGCATGACTGTTCTATTTCCTGTCTTTGGTATTAGTTTTGTGTTGAAATACATCTTATCTACCAATTAAATTTGTTTCAGTGGTTGAGCGGCTAGTTTCAACTTAATTCTCTCATTTGTTCCTCTTTTATTCAAGCAAAGTGCCATTTAATTTATGGCCTCCTTTTTCTCCTCAAAGACTAAGCTTCTTAGAAAGTAAATGAGGCTGTAAGTCTGCATTTAGCCTGTCTTAGTCTTGGGGATTCTGACTGAGGGATTTGAATCTTGTCAGTCATTCACCAACTATTCCTGTAGGTCACCCTATTCAAGTTCTTCAGCCATATCAATTTTCTTCGAAAGAGCTTATAAATGTGTTTTTATAGGAGTTCAGATATTGGAGCAGCCATGTATTTTTTTAATCAAGAGTCAGTTTCTTAGAACAGCACAGAATTCATACGTGCTCTGGCACCCTGTAGAATCAGTTGGAAGATCCTTGGGACTGAAGATGAGTCCTGAGGTTTCCCTTGGTTGTCATCAGTACCTGCATTTTACAGTGTGGCCAGGGGTCTCCGTCCCAGTGTGAATCCATAGGCTACATGTGTTAAACAGTGGCACTGACTTGATTCATGTAGCTTTTCACTTGGCATGGTTTTTAGGTTAGGTAAATATTAATACGGGCTCTGTTTATATTCCTGTGGACACGCAGAGAAGATATATAGTGTTAGGAACCTTGGCTAACAGGGATACTGCCAACTGATAAAATATTAATTCTATTACTTTGTATGCAGATATCTGAAAACCAGAAGCAATTACCCCGACTCTAATTGCTTCATAGATGAATACAATTATGATGTTACACTCATTCTGTCTGTATTCTCAGTATAAAATAACATCCACATAAGACAGTCAGAAATTTCATTTAAAAGTAAACCTTACCAATGTGAAATATATTAAGGCAATAAACCAAGAGATTAAACTTTCATAAACAGTAAGAGCTCATTGTTTTGTAAATGAGTGTATAATAATATCTATGCAGCTCAAATGAAACTATAAAACTGACTGGGGGACTCTCCCTTTATTTTTTTTTCCAGCAAACTTTTGATTTATCTTTTTAATCTGTTCTTAGCATTGTCTAGCAATTAAACATTGGAAATGGGCTGGCATCCTCTTGCCACATCACTCTTCTCCCATTTCACTTCTGTCATTTCTTTTATAATGACAAGCAATTTAGAGGAGCCAGAAACCATTAGATTGTAAGTAGCTCCTGCTGTTACAGGTGTTTTCCTACTAATGAATAAAAATGACGGGATTATAGTGAAGGTGAGATTTAAGGAAAGCTCTCTTTGGGGGGTTTGAAGATTTAAAGATCTGAAGACAACATTTGGAAAGTAAGCAGAGATCCCCAAGACATAGTTACATTGAAGTAATTTAAAAGATGGGAAGGTAGCTGCCAAAAGTACTCTTACCTGTAGTCTGGCCAAGTGAAATCACCCCTTTAATGACAATGGATCTCTGTGCACTGCAGCCCTGACTAATGCCAGTTAGAACACTATGGTGGGCCACTCCCCAGAGCTCCAGATCCAATAGACCTGGAACAAAGGCAGTAGTGTGGACTTGCTCAGGTCCCAGGTTATGCTGTGGCCACACTTGTGAAAATCACTAGACTCATAGAAAGAAGTAGCTTTCCTACTCTTCTGTGTCCTCCTCCACGGGAAGAACTGAGAATGTGTGCCAGGACACTCTCGGTGTCATGTTCCGTGTCACTGGCACATGGAACATAACAGGTAGTTGCAGACTTGCTTTAGATGAACTAAGCGCAGGGCTCATCTGTGGTTGAGCTCCACCAGAAATCCCACAATTCCCCTCTTATTCAGTGTTGTGTGCTCTCTTCAGGAAGTGGTGCCCGTCTTAAACACAATTTCTGGGACACTGTCATTTCCATGAAGTCAAAAGTCTAAGGAGCTATGAGTGTATTTTAAACTCAGTAACTGGCTTGCTGTAGAGCGGTTGAGTCAATCAGACACCACCGTAGTTACAAAACTAAATCTGCCGCTTAGACTTCACTCTCCAGTGGCCAATTAGTATAACAAATTCACCCTAATCTTTAAGCTATGTGGGAAAAACTTCAAGGGGTGGTGTCAACCCAACAAAGATCTGTTACCTACCACAAACAACTCCCTGAAATGACTTGCATAGCAGAATTTCTTATAAATATTGTCACTCTCATTGGTGAATATAAGTGCCAGGCACTCTGCCTGGATTTCACCATACAGATGTTTACTAGGAAATGAAGATCACTAAATAGAATTCTTGGAAAGAAAATTCTTGCTCCAAAACCTATGAGAGTGTATGTTTCTTTGACAATTATTGACTGAGTCTCTTTATATAGATAGATACAGATATATAGATATATCCCTAAGACGTTTTCTTATAGCTTAAGATATATCAGTACAAAATTCAAAAATGGCTGCCCTGTGGAACTTCAGATTAGATAAAGGGTGTTGGATTAATGGCACCAGTCAACATCAAAATTCTGTGTGGACAAAATGGAAGTGAGATCAGTTAGAAAGCCTTTGTAATCACTCAGGGGAAAAATTCTGGCATCTCCAGCCAGTGTGTTAGCTTTAGAGCTGACGAAATGTTTTGCAAGTATTAACATCAGTATCTATTTGTGGGTAGGACAGTGGCTCTGGTCAAAGTAAAACTGAAAACGTATTTCAAAAGAAGTAGAGTATTCAGTGTAGTGGGGGTTTTGTTGTTGTTGTTTTGTTTTTTATTTTGGTTTTGTTGTTTTATTTTTGTTGTTTTTATTTTGGTTTTGCTGTGTTTTTTTTTTTAAGATCCCTCACTTTTTTGACAACTATGCCCTGTTTCTCTTCCTCCTTCCTAAATATGCTGGATTGTCATCTGTGCCAGAAGTACTGTGCCAAAATGGATGCACTTTCAAAATTGGGGTGCACATGTAGCTCCGTGTTTAATACTGTTCGTAAAGAAGACATGATTACTAGATGTGATTTGGTTTTGTTTTCATTTAATTAAGATTTATCTTAAATTTACTTTGCATATAAGGCTCTTGTTTCAAACATTAGAGTTTTGAGGGAGGGAGTGTTTGGCTATCACCATCACTGAGATGGAAATTAAGTGTTTAGTAGCATTGACAGACACAGCATCCATAGAGACTGTCCAAAGGGAAGCTGCTTCTCTGATCCCCAACAATTCTCTCATGTTTCTGGATGAATCTGAAGTGTTTGCATACGCATCCGACAGCACTACGTGGCTTATACCTATCCACGGCTCTGTTGTCCCCTGGCCGTGTACAAGCCCATGCTCCTGGTCCTGCGCATAGCCGACTTGCCATAGAAACTTCAGTCTCTTTGTTGTTATGGGCTCAAAACTGTTCTTCACCATATTCTTTATGCAGTTTATAGTGACTCCGTCTTATCTTCATAACCTTCCAACCTTCATCTTTCTCTCCTGCAACGTCCCTTTCATACCTGAGACTCTAGGGAGATTTAGTTCTGATTAAGTCCATAAAAAACGAATCGCTGGACTTTTTCCTGTTCCCTTTGCTTTTCCTTTAGTGTATCCATGAGGATAGGGTCAGCATGGGCACTCTGCTGACCTCTTCAAGTCCTTCTTCCCCATCTTCTCCATGAATATCACCATCTGCCCATGACCAACTAATATTTCGATCATGTTTGACCAAACTCAACTTCTGATTTTTCTTAGCAAGCAGTCACTGGACATGTCTCTTAGTTTTCTAGAAGCAGAGGAAATTTAGTATGAGAATAGCTTCAAATGATTGAGAGATTTTTTTTTTATGACTCAGACTCCCGAGTGACACACAAAGTCTGTCTTATATTTTCCTGTGCCATCTCTCTGTCACTGTCCTAAGTAAATGCAGAATCCCCATACACAGGTTGCTGGTTATGTAGCTTCCCATACAAATAAAAATGAGATAGTAGATATTCAAGCATAAATGACTATAATGCTTCAGTCCCAGCTTTCAGGTATTCAAACATTTTTATTTGAACATGACTGTTGTTTTTTTTTTTTAAGGAATTCTCTTTGTAGTATGATTCCTTTAAAAATACAGACAAAAAAAAAGATCGTATTTCCTTGTGCAAGTGCTAGACTGGACAATAAATTGTTACCGTTCTACCTCTCAGGCAATGCACTGAATTCAAACCAAGATAAAAAGACAAGGAGGAAAAGTGGCAGGTCTAATTCACATGCTTAAAGTCAAGGAAGTGCGAGCATAATTTCCACGGTCAAGCGCTTTGCATATTAAGGACCATTTTGCTTTGACTGGAGGTGAAGCCCCGGCTGATCTGCGAGTCTACACAAACCTCCTAGAAGGGTGTACAGCAAAGGCGGGACGAGTTTATTATTCATCTCGTTTATTCCTTGTAATTTTAACAAGAAGACTTTAAATAGAACCGTAGAGATGGCTCCATGCTTAACATTGCGTTTGGTTCCCAGCACACTCTTGGGTTGGCTCACACATGCCTGTAATAACAGCTTCAAGGTGACCTACCTCCTCTGCCTGGCCTGCTGCAGGTTCCTACACACTTGCATGCCTGCCTGCAGTAGAGACACATAATAAAATGACTTTGTTTCAAAAGAAGCCCATGGCCAATATCTCCTTGGCCTAGTTCTACCTATTTTCACATAGCTGAACTTCACTGTGTGGCCACAGTCAAACTAGTTCAGAAGAAATGCCTCCTCTTACCTCAGCAGTGAAGATTTATGCTTTTGACTTTGAAGTCAACAACTGTGTAGCCTTTAAAACCAAATCAAATGCAACATCAAATTACCTTGTATTCATTTAAGTGAGTTTTCAGATTTATGGCAGTTGGGCACAGATCCAGACAGCTAAGGAAAGGACAGACACTGCAGATGTCTGTATGGAAGGAATGTGTAGTAAATACTCGGGAATTAATTACGTGTAAGGTTAAGGTCCATTCTTGAAAAGAGTCGGGGGCAATTTATCCTGCAATCAATTTGCAAGCACTCAGGGTGTCACAAAGCTGTAGGTGGCTTGGGCATGAATGAGCCATGCCAAGCAAAAGTGACTTCCCTTCTCCCTGTGACTGATCCTGCCGACTGGCAGAATCCACTGCTTACTGACCACACTGACCTTTGCATAATCCCTAGTGCTTTCTCACATGGAATGGTCATTGACAAGCTTGTAAAAAAACACTGCGGGTAGAATAATAATCAGACAAATATTGAACTGACTAAGGAAAGGCCCTTGGAGTTAGTGAATAGTATAAGAACCAATTTGTGGTTATTTGCAGGTTTCCCATAACTTTGATTGTGGATCTCAATTATCTTTTCGATAAAGGGTTCTATGACAAAAGGGGGAACATATTCATTGAGAATGGAAGCAAAGTTTAGTGTTGTAAGATCTCAAATGGATTTCCCAAAGGAAGCTTTAGAACCCAAACTGAATTTCAATTAAGTATAAAGGTGACCTTAATTAATTGAAAAATGTGTTTCTGGGTGACAAATGGTTGTTTTGTTTTGTTTTTTAAGGCAAGAAAACAAACCCGCTAAGTCTGATAAATGTAAGAAGCCAAAATAAAAGTATTTTGAGTTATTTTGTGATCAGGAGTGTTAACCACATGCCCCACATCTCTGCCCCAAGCCTTATTTGTTATTGCGAGGAAAAGTACCAGAAATGTCTGGGCTAACCCTGGTACCTACATATTTCAGTAAAACATCTACTTAATCATGGGTAAAAATATTAGTATATTCACTAAAATATTACTACACTGATGTCTCACTTACTGACAGCCCCTAAGAAGAGGCATTTGAAAGCTTCCCAGATGCTCACCTAGAAAGGGACTGTAATTGATCACCAGGCACCCAGAAATTGATCAACAAAGGACAGAATAGAATTGCATAATATTTTGCTTATCTTCTATTTGATTATGCTCTATAGGTAATTTCTATAAGTTCTATTTAGTCAATGGAGACTAAGACATTGTTAACAATCTCATCTATTTTTTTGACCCTAAATATGTTTTTGGTCCTTTGCAATAAATTTCATGTGTAAGAAAGACCTCATTGATCTCTTTCAGTGAGAAAAGTGAAACTTATCTCTTCATGCCCAAGACAGATTCTCAATGAGCAGTGAAAACTGACCATTGGTGCTTGTTTCTGAGAAGGTGACGATGAGAACTCTTAGCATGTTGTATTGATGGTATGCCTGGTGTTGCTTTATAAATACCCCATCCACACACAACTTTTAAAAATTAAGCCATGTGTGCAGGCTTGTCAGTGGCAAAGAAAGAAGCTGTAAACGACAGAGAAATTGTTTGTGCCCTTCACTGAGAAAACCTTTTCAAGCAGATGTTTGCCCTGCTCCTTCATCCCTTACGCAGCACTGATGTTTGACACGTCATGAGATGACACGACATTCCTTGACATAGTTCTAGGACAATCTTAAGTTAATATCAACATAGAATTTCTTAAAACACGCCTTAGCTTCTGTATCTGATTTTCAGAAATCATTTATTCAAGTAAAATGTTGTTTGTTTGTTTATATAAGTTACGGTTTGTTTCTAGAGAGCGTCTTTCTATGGTGCACAGGCTGGCCTTAAACACAAGCTCTTCACACCCCTACCTGCAACTATAGGTGTATGTTATCATGCTTGCATTCAAAGTTTCTCAATACTCTTAAATTGTATATTTGTGGATCATAACACAAGTGGCTATACTAACTCCTGGATATTTTCAACCTGGTCAGATTTGATTTACCTGTTGGACAAAATTGTCCTAAGATTAAAATACTGTCCAGTAGAGTTTTGTCACACATGCTAAAATTATATTATTCTCACCTTTTCCCACGGCTACTTTGGAACTGCACACTTTGGGATCCCCGTAATCTGACATCTTTGGCACACTGAACCAGGACCTAACTTGGAAAGACACAAAATCTGCTTTGGCAAATGATCTGTCAACTGACCCATGAACAAAAGCGAGATTGGGTTGCCCTTTGAAATAAACCCATTTGAATTTTATTATCTGCAGAGCACCTTGTGTCTCTAATCTTGTGAAAGGTTAGCATTCTATCCATCAGAGCAAGGTTGGAGTGTGAGGCGATATCTCCTCTGGATGATAAGTGCATGTCGGGTTGGATCTGGAAGAGGAAGATGAACCATCTGAATGGCCAAATGGAGGGGAGTGTGGAGGGAGGGGGTCGCACTGATCAGGGCAGACTCCTGGTCAGTCTAACCAAAACAACCCAAACCAGCACACTGTCTTTTGAAGGAAGCTTTGCAAGTATTTAAAAAGAATTCCTCTCCAAACAGAACTTTCTTAATTCTTTCACGCAGATTGTATTTTCTTCTTGACAATCATGCCGATTGTCTTTCTTATGACACACAATAGAGAAGAATTAAAACTTGTATCCCGTTACTCTATAAACTATGCTTAGTTAATAGCAAACAAAATATCGACTAAAGGGAAATAATAAAACTCAAGTAGATTGTTTTTTTAATTGAATATTTTATTTATTTACATTTAAAATGTTATCCACTTTCCCAGTTTGCCCTCTGCAAACACCCTATCCCATCCCCCCCTTACCCTGCTTCAATGAGAGTGCTCCCTCCCTCCCTCCTCCCTCACCCACCCACCCTCCTCACTGCCCTAGCATTTCCCTACACTGGGGCATCAAACCTTCACAGGACCAAGGGGCTCATTTCTCTGTATCATGAAATATAAAATAGCAATCCACACTATAGCCAGCAAGGCACCGGTGGGCCTTGTTCTCATCTGGGCAGGCTCTGACCCGGCTCAAAATCTCTCCACCCAATCGCTGAGTTCCCACCAGTCTCTGACCCAGGCTCCAAAATCTCTCCACCCAATCGCTGAGTTCCCACCAGTCTCTGTCATGCCAGCCACATGCTTCCAAATTCCCATGCCTTTTTAGGGTGCACTTCCTGAAAACACACGCTTTGTCTCTGTACCTTTCTTTCTGGAACACAGTAGAGTCACCACATGAAGGAAAACACCACACAAACTTAGTTCAGAGTCAACAGGTAACTCAATCTCTGGGCGCAGCAGCTAGCATTCTAATTTATAAGCCATTCTAAGTTAAATCCTCCAGGTGTGAATCCTGGCCTACTCTCCATCTAAACTAGGAGCCTCTTGTTAGCTACAAGATCTTGTTTCCTCCAAGATCTCCCATTCCAAAAGCAAGACACCTTGTCCTACCTCTCCTCTTCCCCCTCTCCGACCCGGAAGTCCTGCCTACTCCTTGCTCCGTGATTGGTTCCTAGAAATCTTTATTCATTAGGGGAAGGTTCACAGGAAGTCACCTGAGTCATTCCTCATCCCAGGCAGCCTCTCTTGGGCAAGTGGAATTAGCATCAAAATACAAACAGCACCAGGGCTATCCATAACATTTCTCAACTTAATTTCCTTTTTGATGGCTTTTATTTATAATCAATATAACCCCCAAATGAAATATATAAAGAAGTATATTCATATATTAAAAGTTTACCACTAGATTAAAGTCAACCTGTCTCTTCTTAGGATTTAATTTGACTTAAATAGAATGATAAAATAAAATAGATATATTCAGTACTGAGGAATTGCCTGGGAGCTCATTAATTGTCTTTTTATTTGTATTACTTCTTTAATTTTATGCATGCTTATAATGTATTTTCACCAGATTAGTTCTTAAAGAGGATTATTTCTAATATTTTTATATAATTAATTTTATAGGGAAAACAATCATCATCCAAACATGAACACCATGTTTGTTTGTTTGTCTTTTAAGGTTATCCCTTGGTACTGGCCATGAAACCAAGGGCCTCTCACACACTGGACAAACACTTTATCACAGACCTATAATTCCCAATCTGATTTGATATTTTCGTTTAAGAGATCATAAGGCTGCAACCCTATACAAACTATAGGCAAGTTAATAAGGCTAAGTGGAAAAAAAAATAGCTTTCCCAAGGGAATACCACACCAATTGGTTATCTGATACCAAATAATCAGCTCTAAAAATGTAGGTAAAAGTGGCACTATAGAGACTGAGCCATTTATACTTACGTATTTATGCATATACATACCCACACATGTATATAGCAACAATTAATGAAAATAGATGCAATGAATTTGAAAGAGGGCAGATGGGGGTATGTGGGAGGGCTTGGAGGGAAAAGATGGAGCCAGATGATGTAATTACATTATATTATCAAAAAAGAAAATAGCAATTTTAAAACTACTGTAAGAAAATCTGTAAACTTCTGCCAGTGCAAATTTAAAGAGTTTTAAGCACATTCAGGCAAACCATAAAGCAGTTCACTTGCTGTTGGTTGGCTCTTATATAATACCTTATGTCTTATCTTATATGCCTTAAACCAGGATCTATATGGTTTATGTATTCATCAAATGTTTGACACTTACTTTTGAGCTGAGACATCTGTGTGCATTAGACTGGCCACTTGCTGCTGATAAAATTAAGGATTACAGAACAGAGTTGGGTCTGTGCTCCTTCCAAGTCCTACCCAACAGATTCTAGGGGTGTGTAAGTGAGGGAAATGGAAGGCACTGACTTTTCTCTCCTTTTGATGACAACTGCTGGTTTTCTGAATGTCATTACAAGTAGTCACTATGTTCATCAAATGTCCACCAACAACTCTACAAAGAAAATAATCAAGGACTCCAGGCCTATAGACATTTGTATCTAAGACTTTAATTTGGACTGACTGTATATTAATGAATGTTGGGATTGTAATGGCTTGTGGTGGCCTCATTTTGAGGACCTTCACTAGGGAAGGCAAACTAGTGCCTGAAAACTCTTATAGTTGACTGTTTATGGTTTTCTTTACTGCCCTCTGTTAAAAAGTTTCTCAACCTCCTATTACTCCTTGTTTCAGATGGACCTGAAAGAATATCAAACAATTTTAGCTTTAAGTTAAAACACTTGAATGCAATTTTTCATGCATCCTTGTGCCTGTACAGCACAGTGTTCCCCATAGTCTTTAGCTTTTATTGTCTGTTTTCTGTGCTTAAATGCTGCCCTACTTACTCTGGGTCATGCATTCTCTCTCTTCCTTGGCTATTATTTAGCCCTGTGACTGCCAAGTCCTTTTCTTCATTTCCCCAGTGCTGCATGTACCTTTCTTCACTTGGTCTTGAGTCAACCCGCCATATGATGATCAGTCTAGTGAACAGGGAGGCTACCTGGGGTGTATCTGACTCTGTGGAGTTACAGGTAAATGAGAGGAGCAAGCACAACCTGTTATGGCCTCTTGGTATCCTGGGGTTCCCCCCACCCCACTCCCGTGTGTGTGTGTGTGTGTGTGTGTGTGTGTGTGTGTGTGTTCACTATAACTTCTCAGCCCATGCAGTCTCCCACATGCATTGATCAAAATCAAAGTCTTGAAAAACAGAGTTGTCCCCACCTTGCATGCTCTATTTCAAATGCACTGTATACTTTTCTTTAATACTTTTTATATATGTGTGTGTATATATATCTTCCCATATATATATATATATATATATATATATATATATATATATATATCAAGACATATATATATGTCAAGACATATATATATATGTCTGTGTGTGTATAGTATATATTCATATGTATGACTTGATTCTTATATTACACAAATATATATTATGCGTATATATCTAGATATATATTCCTAAATATATATGTTATAGTATATATTCTTATATATTCCTAAATATATATGTGTAATACATATGAATATATATGATTTGATATTTATATTGCAAAATTATATTATGTATATATTTAGGAATATATTCCTATATATTACACATATGTACATATATATGTATATACAAATACAATATATATAAATACAATAGGATAACTTGTTTACTCTATGCAATATTACTTGTGTGTATATGTTATCATGATTAACCTTTTAGAATTGAATAACCAGTTGGTGTCCCCTTGTAATAATTTATGTGTATGTGGCCATGCCCTTAGAAAGCATGCTACATACGTGTGATGAGCTGTAGGGACCCGAGAGGGCATATTACGGGAAGTCACAGCTGTCTGATGTGGGTGATGGGAACTGAATTCTGGTCCTCTACTTGGAACAGCAAGTGCTTTTGACCATGGACTACTTCTCCATTCCTGTAGAAAATGAGTTTAAAGGAAAGGAGAAGTTGAAACTGTATGAAGGCAAATGTGACAGGTGAAACAAGTTCAGTGTCCTGTGTCCATAATCCCACTGGACTGGCTTGAACACTGAGCTCACCTGTGTGTTCCACACTCAGCTGCTTTGATAGTGGAGTCCTCCTCCAGAGAGTGTCGCCGAACAAAGAATGGTGACCTTGGGAAGAATTAACTTTGTGAACGCGGAAACACAGATCACTGAATGGACCATTCCACATATCTACCTACCACCTCCATTTGGAAATTTAATCACTTCTTTCAGCTGAGAAAAACAAAGAAGAATAATTTTAACTTGTCTTTAACATAGTTCTACTTTAGGTATGTGACAGATTAGTCTAAAGCTGTGATTAATGCCTCTTTAAGAGAAAAATGAAGCAGCCTTGTGGGCAAGACCTAATGGGTATTTGTGGAACAAAGCTAAGAGATGTGAATACGTCTGCTGCTTTCCTGCAGTGCCTGGAGGGACAGCAAAGTAGCTGCCGGGCTCAGAACCGTTGTTTGCTTATGGCATGAACTGTCAGCAGATTTCAAACTTAATTCATGATTGCGGGAATTAAGAGTGTGTCTATACCACCTAGAGAACCCAGAAGCCCTAATCAGCCTTGCTTACTTTAAAGATGTATTTGGGAAAAATAAGCTACCTAGATATGAGCATTCCACTGTGGGAAGCTCACTGAGTATAGAAAACTTTTCACCTCCTGAAATCTGAATTCTCGTCAACAATTTCCTGCTTTGTTATCACAAATCTGCCCTTGTCAGATGGTCCTGCGTTGGACACTAGATTCTGAAAAATTGTCTGCCATTAAATCTTTTCTGCTGACTTTACATTAATGGTAATAAATTGAGGGACTTTGGTGCAAGGTATTGACTAATTTTAATGAACACTTATGGTTGTAAACTGATGATTTATCATTAAAGATGTCTTCATGGAAAAGTCTAGTCGATTAGATAAATTAGGAAAATATAAAATGGCAGAGTTAGTCGACCCGAATAATGCATTAAATATGCATTATTACAGTATTAGTCGTGCATTAATTGATGTCCTTAATAATAAATTAGCATACTATTATACTATTGCTAAATGTTTAATTATATTTTTGAAAATCTAATTTATTGATTATATTTTCCACCAGCATCTAACTTGTAAGAATTCTCAACACATATTGGAAGAAAGATATAACAAATAATCTTGTAGATTAATATAGAGAGTAGGTTTTGAATTATTATATTATTACTAAATAACTGATATTTTATAGTATATTTATAATGTTATGAAAAAGAATTATTGAATTCTAAAGAAAGCTATATTTTGTTTTAGGGCATTTGACAGATTTGTAAGGTATTGAAGTTTACATTTCTATTTTTACTAATTATAGTGAAGGGGAAGCTTACAATGTAGCAGGTGTGACACAATGTTTGTGTGCTTGCCAAGCACTCCAGGAGCCTCAGATTTGACACCCAGCACAACAATGATAATGATAATAATAATAATAATAATAATAAGAAGAAGAAGAAGTCTAAAAAAGAACCCAAAAATTTTTAATTGGAAAAATTCAAAAGAGTTTTTTAAATTTAACATCAAAATTGGATGGATAAACATTTCCTCTATGGTTTATCTCCTATTTCAGATCCCAAGGATAATTTGGATTTTTGTCTAAGGCATTTTATAGGAATTTATTGGACTATAACCTTGAAAGCATTTAAGTTGTCTCACCTTTAAGTCAATAAAATTAAGTTCTTTAAAGAGCTTATTTCTGCATTTCATTTGCCTTTAAGAGAGAATGTAAGAATGAGTAAACCTCAGAGCTATCAAACTACATTTTAACACATGTAATGAAAATAATATCAGAAGAAAAAAACTGTTTTCCAACTGCTCATATGAGAGTCAAGAGACTAATCGTTCAACTCTCTTCTTGGCTATAAAAAAATTAAAGCTGTATATTGTTCAATGATTTTATCTTCAAACATCTTAGTGAGAACTTATGATCCTTTGTCCCAGAGACCAGTGAAAATTTTCTAGAATGTGTTGGATGTTTAATATCTTTGGTGCCACATATGGTCTCTTTTGCATGTTGTTTACAATTTGTGGTTTTCTGCTTGTTTTTAATTTACACACTGAAAAAGCATAGCATCTATTCCTAGATCCTGATCACTGACTGGAAACTAAACAAATTCTCAAAGTACTTCCTGAAGAATGTTTGCTGACTTGGTTCTGTTGAAGTCACTAAATAATGGTATAGGGAGGAGGGTTCTGTTGACAATACAGCTGGGTGATGTTCCCATTGTCTAAGGCAAGCATACTGCTAGCCAGATTCTCAGTAAGCACCGAAGTAATATAGCCATCACATCTTCAGGGACCCATGATGTTTATGATCAAGCTTGGCCTCCTTTATGAAAATGAACACTGAATTAGGACATGATATTTTTAAGTTCCAACATTCTGCTCACTTTCATCACTTGTAATCATAATAATTAACTATTTATAAAATTCTTAATCAGAAATTCATTTTTTGTATTGTTCAGTGGCACATCACTATAGATGAACTCTGACAGTGATAACCTTGCTTTCCCAGATGGCTTTGTCTTGGCCTTGACATGCTCAGAAAGGTTAGGACCTCATCCTTGTGGTTCTTTTTGTTGAAACAAATAATATCGGTATCCATTGCTCTAATGATATCACATTTCTCTAAATTAAAACAAGCATTAAGCTAAGTCACAAGTCTTAAGTATGCTATCATCAGAGTTCGAAGATACAACTTACATGTAACTTAACAGGAATATGGAATATATCCCTCTGAATATATATTATTTATAATATATGTGCTGTTATAAAATATTGTGAGTTTACATCTGTCATAAATTGAGACACACTTTCATTAGATATTTTATCATCCCTTCCTAAGCTAGTAACTGTTTTGTACCATAGAAAAATATCATAGGTTTTATGGTTGAATTTCTGCTCTAATTGATGCAAACTATTTGTGGAAAATAGATCTCTAGAGATTTGAGCATGCTCCCCAATTCCAATTACCTACATCAACTAATTAATATTTGAGGCAGAAATTATATACACATAAATCATTTTGTAAATAATTTATGTACAACTTTAGAATGTATTTTGTGATTTGACCTTAAGCATAGTTGTATCCATTCTCTTAGGGATTTATAATACTTCCTATTAATTGTTCAGATCATACTGTGAAAATTTGATGGGAGTAAAATGCATGCCTACTTTCTTCTTGGAACTCTTCCTTGTCTTGGAGCTCATGTTCCGTCTGGAACATTTCACTTAACATTGGAAGCCTATGTGTCCTCATCAACAGGTTAGATAAACTCATATCTGATTTACGTAGATTATATGTAATACATATATGTTCCAGATCATATACCTTTAAAAGGTAAAGTCCCTCACTTCTCAGGTCTTGTGTCTAGTCATATACCTCATTCGTTGACCCAAACTCATTTTTATTCTTAACTTAAAGTTTTATATGTTTAGTTTATAGTTAAATTGTAAGACAGCTGAGAAAGGTAAATGATATAACTTTTGTTGTACTTTTTTTTCTATTTTTAATGAAGTTTGTCCTGTGAGAGGTGATTCAATGCTCCCTTAAGGAACAGAAATGGGATTACAATAAACCTTCAAACATAGAGATTTTTAGTATTATATTCTGTCACTTTGAAATCATCTCAGCTTCTATTGACTCCTAGAAAGCACCATTATGATCCTTGTTATAAAGTAATTAGTGTAGATTATATATACTAGAAATAAGAGTATATAGAGCAGTGGAAAATATGAGTTAGGAGAAACAGGAGCAGCAAGTCAGGAATAAACTTATACCCATACATTGTCTCTCAATAATTATAGATTCTAATTTCTCCCTTGAATATAATTTCCACCCCATAATTTTTGAAAATGCATCCAAAAGGTTTACATCATACAAAAATTAAATGCTATTTAAGAAAAGTAAGATCATGACAGGTGATTTAGCAGAATATCTACTCAAAGTGGATATTCTTTCTTCCTCTATTATGCTAGCTATTTTCTAAATAGTACAAGCTGGAAGGACTCACCTGGATAGAAGCAAACTGTGGCTTAAGAATGGTGGCAGGCATTGGGGCAGAGGTCAAGGTCTCATAAAGCAGTATTGACAGTATTGATAATCAATGTCACCGTGGAACAGAAACCACTGTGTGTTTTACATACAGATGGCTGAGAACTTGGAACATGGCATGGTTTAAACAATTGTAGGCAAAAATTGAAGGACTATAGGTGAGTGAATCAGTAGTGTTCCTCTCTCTCTCTCTCTCTCTCTCTCTCTCCCTCTCCCTCCCTCCCTCCCTCCCTCTCTTTCCCTCTCTCCCTCCTTCTCCCTCTCCCTTCCTCCCCCCCTCTCCCTCCCTCCCTCTCCTTCTCTCCCTCCCCCTCCCTCCCTCCCCCGCTCACAACTTAGATCCAGCTTGCATTTCAATGAATACTTAAGTTTATCTAGCTAGCTACAATCATTCCTTCACTTCATCACTTTTTAAGACTATGTAACAGGTTCTGTGCAAAGATATTCAATATTGACCTCTAAGGATTTTATTCTGAGCATCTCCTATACCATATTTCCTTTTGTTTAAAACATAACTTGTCATTAAAAAAAAATAAGCCCCAAGGATGACAATGACTCAAAACATTCTTGGCCAAGGCAGGTAGGGTTAAGGTGGAGAGAGTGATCCTATTCCCCAGAGGACATTGTAGACATTCTTATTGACATCGGGAGTGAAGGGTAGTAAGCAGAAGGTGGGGAGGCTAATTACATCCTCTATATCCCGTGGTGCCCTGGGAAGGAGAATTGAATGTAACAGTGCTGATGCTGAGACTCCTGTAGTAGAAGAGTAGAACCCAACTGTCAAATGCCATGCTGTGTGTGACATTACATGACATCTTCAAGCCCTAAGCAACAACAATCTTTGCCTTTACTTACTTATAAGATCACAGCCCCTGAACAGTGGAAGGCCATAGCCCATTGCAGAATCATGTGGGGTTTTGTTGTTGTTATTGTTGTATGTGTTTTCCCCTCAAAATAGAACACAGATGAAAATGCATGACATTGCCTGTTTTCTTCTATTAGTGCGGTGAATTGAGTCAACGTGTTCTTGTCAACCAGAGATATCTGGTTATAGGGCAAAAAAGAGATTGTTTTTAAAGGAGAAATATTTTGAAAGCTGACAGACAGCTAGCTGCCAAATAAGGGAGGACACTTCTATTCCGTTGAGCTTGAAGAAGTCATGGAGGAGGCAGCTGAGGACTGTGTTGTGTGCGGATCAGAGCATTTCTATGTCATCACTTCCATGTTATCCTCCGAGACAGTTCCTCATCTGAACCATTCCATAGCTAACATCTGACTTACCGCGATTTTAATGGCAGGGAGTGGAAGAGAGGAGATTAAGGAAAAAATGCAGGATCAACCTCCCCTCTGCACACCTAGTCTCTGTAATCCTGTGTAGCTGCAGCTGTCAGGGACAACACAGTTCTCTTTTTGTGACTTCTACAATTTTGTAGTTTCACACTATTATGCTCAAACATTCCTTTTACTTTTCATACTCATAACTTTATTTTTATTAGTGTGTATGTGTGTGTGTGTGTCTGTGTGTAGGATCACACATATGTGTATAGCAAGGTGCTTGTCTCCTTTTACTAGGTAAATCCTGGGAATGAAGGTCAAGCCATCATCAGGCTTAGTGGCCTGGGTTTCTTTATCTGGTAAGCCATCTTGAGGGCCCTGAATCATTCCCACTACACAGTATTCCATAAAAATATAAGGAACCCGGTGCAGAGGCACACACATGTAATCCAGCACCTGAGACTCCAGGAAAAGACTGTTGGGAGTTTGAGGGCAAACAGAGCTATGTGAAATCCTGTCTCATACACTCAAAACTAAATGGCAAAGCATACATGGGAGTATGAGTGGAAACGATGTCCTAGTGTGCTTCAGCCCATCTGCACTATCTCCAAGCTGACGCACATAGGATGTGCCTATCATCAGTAGTATCAGTAACACAGCCTTTCTGGGTTGATTTTGCTGGGTCCTATAGCTTATGAATGTTCAGGATGCCTCCGCCAACCTTTCCTTTGTCTGTCTCTTCACTTCCCTGTGAGCCTGCATAGGGTTTTCCCTTTAGTCATCCACTTGGACGCTCCAGTTGAATTGTGTCTGAGATGTACTTAGGCTACCCCATGGCACCTAGGAGTTGATGTTTTCCTCCTTCTCAGGCCTCTCAAGCAGTTACTTATGCCCTTACTTTTGGAAGAACAATGTTCTCTGACATTCTGGCTTGCCCTGCAGAAAAATGTTTTCATGGAGACCTCCCTCTAGATGACTAGAATCCTCTCAAGGCTAATGCTGGCTGGGAAAGTTGGTTTGTGCACCTGTGAAGCTTCCCTGACCCCTGAGCTGCCTCTGATCTCTATTTTCTGATTGGGAAAGAAAAGAAAAATCAAATAGCATTTTGTTCAGACAAACTGTGTCTCGATGATGAAAATATATGTTGACTGGAGGTTTTCTCACATGGGAGCTTTGCCCTTTTCTATTAAGCAAAGGATCACAGTGAGGGAGATTGCCTTTTCTTTTTACTTCACCTGCATTTTATTCCCTTTGATGTGTTAGGACATAATATTTCATCAGCAAAATGGATGAGATAACTGTCTTCCAAACCTCAATTTCGTTTGGTTTGCTGAGAAACAAATATTATCCAAGCATAAAATACTTAGTTCACAGAGTCACCTTTCAAACAGTAGAAGTCTCCAGGCCTGAGGGAGATAAATTACGGATGCTCTCTGGTGGACATTACTTTTGCTTCATTATCTTGGGTCTCTATTTCTCATCACATCTTAAATGTATAATATAATGTTGTAATATATTAGTGTCTTTCTAAGTAAAATACTAACTAAAACCATAAGGTCAGTAAACCATGTAATGATTTGGACCAAAAAGAATTTTATTCTTGAAGACTGGTCAGACTAGTAGCCATCTTCAGATGATGACGCGTCCATAGACAAAAACATCACCTTAGAGTCTGATGACTGTTGTCTTTCTTCTGTTTCTATTGTGTTCTGTTTGATAGAGAGTCTTGTTAAGTTGCTCAGACTCACCTGGAACTCATGATCTTTCTGCTAAATATGAGATAACAGTCATATACCACCAAGCTTTGCCTAATAAATTGTTTCTTGAGCCACATAGATTAAATTGAAATATCTTAATTTCGGTACTTAGCAATGAACACTAATGTAAATGTTAGAAAATACATCATAAGATAGAATGAGAAAGCCATTTTTTTATCCAACCACCTCTAAAGTAGGATTATAACCACTATGTCAGAATTCCCTTGTTTGTAGGGAAAAAAATGCCTTAGTGGCATCAACCTTGGTAACAAGAAAATATTAATATTTTCCTATTTAATTTATTTAATTTAATTAATGCAATTAAATACATTTATGCAGCTAAATACTCTGTCATGTTTGGTGAAGATGAAGATACAGTTAGATGACTCAGCACTGTCCATATGTTTGTCTGTCTGTCTATCTATCTATCTATCTATCTATCTATCTATCTATCTATCTATCTATCATCTATCTATCTATCTATCTATCTATCTGTATCTATCTGTATCTATCTATCTATCTATCTATCTATCTGTATCTATCTGTATCTATCTATCTATCTATCTATCTATCTATCTATCTATCTATCTATCTATCTGTATCTATCTGTATCTATCTATCTATCTATCTATCTATCTATCTATCTATCTATCTATCTGTATCTATCTGTATCTATCTGTATCTATCTATCTATCTATCTATCTATCTATCTATCTATCTATCTATCTATCTGTATCTATCTGTATCTATCTATCTATCTATCTATCTATCTATCTATCTATCTATCTATCTATCTATCTATCTGTATCTATCTCTATCTATCTATCTATCTATCTATCTATCTATCTATCTATCTATCTATCTATCTGTATCTATCTATCTATCTATCTATCTATCTATCTATCTATCTATCTATCTGTATCTATCTGTATCTATCTATCTATCTATCTATCTATCTATCTATCTATCTATCTATCTGTATCTATCTGTATCTATCTATCTATCTATCTATCTATCTATCTATCTGTATCTATCTGTATCTATCTATCTATCTATCTATCTATCTATCTATCTATCTATCTATCTGTATCTATCTGTATCTATCTATCTATCTATCTATCTATCTATCTATCTATCTATCTATCTATCTGTATCTATCTGTATCTATCTATCTATCTATCTATCTATCTATCTATCTATCTATCTATCTGTATCTATCTGTATCTATCTATCTATCTATCTATCTATCTATCTATCTATCTATCTATCTGTATCTATCTGTATCTATCTATCTATCTATCTATCTATCTATCTATCTATCTATCTATCTATCTATCTGTATCTATCTCTATCTATCTATCTATCTATCTATCTATCTATCTATCTATCTATCTGTATCTATCTGTATCTATCTATCTATCTATCTATCTATCTATCTGTATCTATCTGTATCTATCTATCTATCTATCTATCTATCTATCTATCTATCTATCTATCTGTATCTATCTGTATCTATCTATCTATCTATCTATCTATCTATCTATCTATCTATCTATCTATCTGTATCTATCTGTATCTATCTATCTATCTATCTATCTATCTATCTATCTATCTATCTGTATCTATCTGTATCTATCTATCTATCTATCTATCTATCTATCTATCTATCTATCTATCTATCTATCTGTATCTATCTCTATCTATCTATCTATCTATCTATCTATCTATCTATCTATCTATCTATCTGTATCTATCTGTATCTATCTATCTATCTATCTATCTATCTATCTGTATCTATCTGTATCTATCTATCTATCTATCTATCTATCTATCTATCTATCTATCTGTATCTATCTGTATCTATCTATCTATCTATCTATCTATCTATCTATCTATCTATCTATCTATCTATCTGTATCTATCTGTATCTATCTATCTATCTATCTATCTATCTATCTATCTATCTATCTATCTGTATCTATCTGTATCTATCTATCTATCTATCTATCTATCTATCTATCTATCTATCTATCTGTATCTATCTGTATCTATCTATCTATCTATCTATCTATCTATCTATCTATCTATCTACCTACCTACCTATCTATATATCTATAATGACTTTTTCCTTTGTAAAAATACACTCTTGATTACTAAGTATTCATTGCAGAAGGCACTACGCTGTGTTCAATAAAGTAAAATTTAATTCCAGAATCTAACATAATATTTGACATCAAAAAGAAGACAAGTGACTGAGTTGTTCACAGTTCATGATTAAAATATACATTCTAGTCTCATTATATTAGTATTCTGCAATTCAGCAATTCCCCCATTATTTATCTTCCTTCCTAATCTGAATAACTCTCATCCTTTTCCTGAGTTAGCACAGTCAATATTTCTTTATTTTTGGTATCAATATAAAAAGGTTTTACTTAGGATATTTTCGTAGTTGAATATTGGATATTAATAATTGTATTATTTCATTTTAGGATCAACTATGTAGCTATTTCTGAAAAGCTTTTGTTAGGCATTTGATTTCATGAAGTCATAAGTCAAAGTTTCATACAATATACATAGTTGTCTGCTTCAACACTCATTTTCTTTGAGGCTAAAATGTTTGTGTCTTTCCATTCATGCTTTCTTATCTAAGTTTTTAGTTGTAGAAATTTATGGGTACTATGATAATTTGATACCTATGTATAATGCATCACCATTAAATCAGGATAGTTTCCATTTCCTTTTCTAAAACATTTTGTTTAAATTTTTGGTTAATACACCAGTATATATGTTTGTGAGTATAATATTTCAATATATAATCTAATATGTCCTCATCAAATGAAGAATATTAATTTTCATTATAGAGGCTTTAGTAATATGTGAGACAATTTTACTTTTAGGGAGCAAACAAAAATATATTTTCTTCCTTGAAGAAAATTACACACGTTCTGTCTGCCATGAAGACTAAATAATCTCTTAAATGTTGATAGATCTGTGACAAACAGAATGTCTATACGTGTCTACACTTATGGACATTAATGTGAAGAAAGAAAAGCTAAAGGAAAAACATTACAAGTTAGGGGAAATTATCTCTTTATTAAAATCTTTACATTGAAAAAAATCTATCGCAATCATCATACTTAGTTAATGTTTGCAGGACCAGGAAGCAGTTTCCCAATTATGCATATTTTATAAATAGCTAATTTTTTATTAAAATAATAATACGAATATAAAAAACAAAAGTGTTCTTTCTCCATAAAAGTCAAGTGAATAGAATCCTCTG
The DNA here is from genome assembly GCA_036184795.1 of Tokudaia tokunoshimensis. Taxonomy (NCBI): domain Eukaryota; kingdom Metazoa; phylum Chordata; class Mammalia; order Rodentia; family Muridae; genus Tokudaia; species Tokudaia tokunoshimensis. The sequence goes on along the minus strand of BTHU01000011.1, from coordinate 7,348,867 downwards.
TAAACTCTGTTGCTTTGGCCTTGTTTGATACTGCATGAAATAGGTATGATCAGTATGGGAGTGAATTAATTATCTGGAAGACGCTGATGTCATATAAATCTGAATGGAACTTCTAGACTCAAATACTCACTCAGTCAACTTCTGAGAAAAATCAAATTACTTCCTAGAGATGCCGCAGAGGAGGCTTCACCACCTTTCATTTATGTGCTTGGGAAAGAGTTGCCTAGGGCTCATGAAGAAGAGTTGTTTTCTAGTTTCTACTTGGAGCCCTTGAAATTTGTGGGCCTTCATTTGTCCTTGCACTTACAAGGGAGGACACAGCTTCCAGGTACAGAAAGAGATGAGATGCTATACAATTGCCATGCTGTTGGAAACATGAACTGATAAACTCAAAGGATCTTTTCATCTTAGCCCCTTCTCGCCCAATTTATTCTCTGAAAATGGGATGAAAACCTCAGAGTCCTTTTTCCCCAGGATCTCATTCTTGAAGAACTTCCCTGCTTGTGTATCTCTGGTGATCACGAACTGCCTCTTTAGACAGCCTGAAGGAACGCCAGCCATTTAGGCTGTGTCCACTGTCTGTAATTTCCATTCCAGGCTAAGTGAGTGTATCCGTAAATTTTAAAACATTAACATGAGCACAGAAAGGTATATATTTTCCATTAAAGAACTCCAAATCTGAAAGCCCAGCTGTCAATATTTTGCTCAAGCTCTATAAAATGATAGTTTATATTTATAACGATAATACAAGCTATCCAATGGCCCCGATGTTCATTATGACCATCTTAGTTATAGTCTTTACAGCTTTGGAGGTTTTTTTTTTATTACATATTTGCTTTATTTATGTTTCAAATGGAATCACCTTTCCTTGTTACCCCTCGGAAAACCCCCTATCCCATCCCTGCTTATCAACCCCCCACCCACTTTCCTGACCTTGCATTCCCCTACACTGGGGCGCCAAGTCTTCTTCATAGGACCAATGGCCTCTCCTCTCATTGATGTCTGAAATGGCTATCCTCTGCTACATATGTAGCTGGAGCCATGGGTCCCTCCATGTGTACTCTTTGGTTGGTGGTTTAGTCCCTGGGAGCTCTGGGGGTACTAGTTGGTACATATTAATTTTCCTCCTGTGGGACTGCAAACCTCTTCAGCTCCTTGGGTCCTTTTTCTAGCTACTCCATTGGGGACCCACCCTATGCTCATTCTATTGGTTGGTTGTGAGTCATGGGTATTTTGATCCACCTTCCAAGAAAGATCAAAGTATCCACACTTTGATCTTCCTTCCTTTTGATACAACTTTAGAGTTAAGCAACTTAATTTCATGTGTTTCTGGACACTTTCAGTTGATTAGTTGACAGGAATTAGAGTCCAAGATAGTACATTAATTTAGCGTACCCCTTTCCAAATACAATCAGTTTGAGTTGTAACCTGCTGCTGCAACCAGTGTGACAAAGGGGAGGAAATGACTATTAGTATTCATTTGCTATTATGTTAAAGATGAACCTTTGCCTATCATGTTGTCAGTCTATTTTGTGTTGAATTTCTATCACATCATGAGATTTTCTAAAAATTGTAATAATACTTGGAAGAATAATTGAGTAATTTTTTTAGAAAGGCATTAATTGGTAATCTCCTAATATTAAATGATGTGTTTTAAACTAGAAATCATGGGGTCTTATGATTTCTTTGTGTAGTAGAAAATAACGTATATAAATCAAATTCATTGCTCTCAATGTTCTATTAACGACTTAATCATAGGATTGTTTTTCCTGTATAGTTGTGCATTCAAAGTGCTTATGTGGAACTAAGAATGACGCTCAGTGGTAGAGCGCTTGCCTACCATATGTGATGGCCTAGGTTTGAGTCTCCATCAAATAATAATAAAAAAAAAGTCACTAAATATCACCAAACAAATAAATCTATAAGTAGTTATGGTTATTAAGGTAAGATGTGTTCTTAGGTTTTTCTACAGATAATCCATTTGCTTATGACAGTTTCTTATTTGCTCTCCAGAGTTTTTCCGAGAGCTGCTGGAAAATGCAGAGAAGTCCCTAAATGACATGTTTGTCCGAACCTATGGGATGCTGTATATGCAGAATTCGGAGGTCTTCCAGGACCTCTTCACTGAGCTCAAGAGGTACTACACTGGGGGTAACGTCAACCTGGAGGAGATGCTCAATGACTTCTGGGCTCGGCTCCTGGAGAGAATGTTCCAGCTGATAAACCCCCAATATCACTTCAGCGAGGACTATCTGGAATGTGTGAGCAAGTACACAGACCAGCTGAAGCCATTTGGAGATGTGCCCCGGAAACTGAAGATTCAGGTCACCCGCGCCTTCATTGCGGCCCGCACCTTCGTCCAGGGCCTGACGGTGGGCAGAGAAGTTGCCAACCGAGTTTCCAAGGTAACTGAGAGCTGTCTCTCCACTTGATCATCTTCTTTTCATTAAAACAAATTAAGGCAAACATTCTCATTCCCAGTTCTTAAATGCATTATGTCCATGCGTGCCCAAGCTTCTTAATTTTCTCCTTTGTAAAAGAAAATGAATTCCAAGCCATTCCGTATAGTTTGGCAACTAACATAGATATTTATCACCAATGTAGGTGAGTTTTTATGGGTGATACTGTTTAAGCAAGATGGCTTACCACTAGTGTCACCACGATCGAGTGTTGTGGATGATAAATAGTTACAGAATGATCCACTCAGGTTCTTGTCCTCCAGTAAATGAAGGACACCGTCTCCAAAGATGCTGAACGTAAAGACAGAATAGGGGCACTTGCTCGCTCTTCTATATCGGCATGGTAGGGCTCCTTAATGGTGCAAATGGAGCCCTTGCCTGGCACCTGAGGAGGCAACGCACATTAGGGGGACTGATGGATACAAAGTGTAGGTTCCGCCCGGAAGTCCTTTGGGTTATCTGTTAGCTTTGTAATTCCGTGCTGTGTGTCAGGTCAGACTTATGAAAAAGATAAATCACTAATCCACTTTGGGGTCTTTCCTTGAGGATAATGTCTGTAAACCTTTAATGCAAGAGATCCTTCTGGGCTATTGACTTTCAGCACCGAACATTTCCTGCGTGGAGCAGGCCTGCCTTTGTTTAAGTTCTGCCTTGACATTTAACTGCTGTATGAGGTGGGCCTGCCCATGTGAGGTCAGTCCTACCCAAAGCCTAAGAGATGATTTATATAAGAAATAAAGAGGAAACAATATATGAAAGGAGGCTGGTATTATGTCTCTTAAAGACGGTCATATTTGTACAGAAATTATTGCCAAACAGTATTTTTTATTGCAGGTCTGTGGCCAAGAGCCATGGAGGGTTTTTGTTGTTGTTGTTTTATTTGTTTGTTTGTTTATTTTTCTTGTTTTTTTGTTAGTACTATACAGAAATGTTTTTGTTGTTGCTCCTCGCTCTCCTTCCTTTCTTTTTTTCTTTCAAAGATTTCTTTATTATGTATACAGTGTTCTGCTGCATGTGCACCTTCAGGCAAGAAGAGGGCACCAGATCCCCTTATAGATGCTTAGAAGCCACCTCGTTGTTGCTAGGAATTGAACTCAGAACCTCTGAAAAAAGTTCATTCTTAACCTCTAAGGCATCTCTCCAGCCCCCACCCCCTCTGTCTTTCTCATTGTTTACATTTTGGCATACAGTGTAGTCTACATTCTTAACAATATTTCTCTATGGAATGACTTGTAAAATTCCTAGCGATTCCTTTTAATAAAATTATCAGTTTCTAAAAAGGTATAGCATATGGAAGTATTTTTTTTAAAAAAAGGCTTTTTAAAGTGATTTTTTTAGGAAGGAATGAAATGATATAAAAGTCATATGGCAAGGATGCTTAAAGCAGTTTTTTATTGGATATCAACAATATTTGACCTATCGAAGGAACAAGATTTTTAGAAGTGGTTTAATAGAAAGGCGGTCAAGTGGGATTCCAGAAGATGTGCTATTTTCAGCTATGATGTGTTAAAACTAAAAGGAAGTGTAGAAATATAACATATATCCTATGTGCCCTAACAAAGATATATCTTGCTTTGAACAAGAAATGTAATTAAATTATTATTCAATACATGAAAGTAAAATTCAGTCACAGAGGCTTTCACCTTTGTTAAAGTTTGAAGTGTACCTATGAAGTATGAGGTGAGACGCATTTGTCAGTGTGTGCACTCACTATGTGCACTATTCTACTTATTTGTGATGATTCTGCCTGAATGTGAATAACATTTGGACACATCTATCATGATCTGAAAAGGTTTCACATAGATAAGAAAGTATTCATTTTCTTGTAAAGTAAATAAGGAGCCGAAGGGAAGGTTTTCACTGGTTTCTCAGAGGTTGGCAGAAATAACTGTGCAGGGCCCTTTCCTCAGTCTTTCACAGAAAGGTGTCCTCTGGAGTCTCTGTTTCCCAAACTCTCACATGTCCCTCTTTATTATGAAGAACATCAGGCACCAACCATGACTAGAAAACTACCTTCAGATATTTTAAGAATTCAGGAAAGTTGTATCCCACAAACCATTTTTTTTTCTGTAAGCACCAACTGCAGAGGTTTGGAATGTAGTTTGTGGTTCATATAATGTAAAACACAGCTATTCTCTACAGATCTTGGCCTGACTGACCCGGGCTGGAGATAAAATTTAAGCTGATATGTAACCATAGATGGGAATGTAGGTGATAGTTGGATGTATAAAAGTTAGAACTTCACTTCAAAGAAGCTGAGAATCTTCTATCAAATAATTTATGATGCAAGTGTTTTATGGTTTTCACTTTCCCCCATACTTTCCAGATAATCTATTGGAGGCTAGAAATGTATGCACTAATTCTGGAGTGCTCAAATGGGCGACTGACTACCTGATTCTCAGGCCTTCTTGTGCTTTCTGTTTCTGCTTGCCAATTTGTTTTGTCCAGCTTCTATGTGTGTGTGTGTGTGTGTGTGTGTGTTTTTATAATGTGTGTCCTATTATATTTTTGTTATATTTCATTTTCTTTTATTAAAAGGAGAAATGTATCCATCTGTAGTATAATTGATCTTCAACCACTTTGTAGAGTATTACAGAGGTTAACTACGTTGAGAGGCAGAGAAGGATTGAGTCTGAAGTATAAGTCTGGTATAGATCTCAGCTGCCTTCCATGTTCTGCTCACGAAAGGGTTTGGAGCTGATTGTATGGTGGCAGACATTTCATGATTCAGGGAAAAGTTCTCAGGGGGCATCGGCTGCTCTTGTCAGAGTGCTTTGGGACTCTGGTCCCTCTAGTGTCTCATCATATTTTCAGTGACAACTTAAGTGTTTGAAGGCATCATTAATAGTTTTTAATTAATTGTTTTGACTGGGAAATGTACTTCTTTGGCAAATAAAACAGGAGGAGGAGACAAATGTTTTGACAACATAATAGGGAAATTTCTTTGCAAAGAGAGGAAGAGTAATTTGTGAGCCTCAACAGAATTATTTTTTAAGCTTGTGCTTGCCATTTTCTGGATACAAATGATGCCTTTCCTAGCCTAAAAATTTGGCAAATTAATTTTTGACTCCAGCTGAAGTTCTAGATGAAGCATTATATGATTCTCCAATGAATAGCTATGATCAGTGAACTGAGATTTATTTTCTGTATAAATTTCCAATTTTGTGTATGCCAAGAGTTGCCAAAATATGGAGTGTCAGGATCTTTCATTCTTTTCTCCACTGAGTATAACACCCTCACTTCAGCTAAACAAATTGAAAACACCTGTCTAGTTGAAAGCAGCCGTACCATATTCCTATACTCCTTCCCAAGGGTAATTCTGCATATGTGTCCAAGGAGACATGTAGAAAAAATTTCAAAAAAGCATTTTGAACAAACATGCAATACGAAAGATGTCAATTACCACATCTATGCAATGTGAACAGTGGTCTCCCCACATGATGGAATCGTGTGGAGCATAGAAGTAAGTGAACTATACCACAGTCGCTGTGTGAAAACACAAATCTCATTTCAAGAAGGAAATACCCAAATCACCAAAGATGACATACCATGAATACGGAGCTCAAACAATGGGAAGGTTAGCAGTACTATTCGGGAGAGTATAAACTTAGAAACTTCAGATGGAAAGGGAAACTCATACAATGGAATAAATTATATTGTATCATACAGCAAACAAAAATACACTGGAGCCCTTGAAGTTATTTCTAGCCATCTTTAAGCTGGATAACAGATATAGGGAACCAAATAGGTGTCTCCATGTAACACATGTATGTAAGATTATTCTATCAAAGAAATAAATGTAAGAATTCATTACCAGTTGTCCAACTATGACTCATTTTGCCTGTACTTGTGATCAGTCAGCCAGGAATGTAGGTATGAATTCTTCCCTAACCAACCCCCCCCAACCTGCTAATCCTTCTCTAGATTATACTTAATAATGTTTGATATAGCAGGCAAGGCTCTAAAAATAAATGTATAAACCAGCTTTGATAATGTAGCATTTACTACATTAAAGGAATGGATTCAGACTAGTTTTTTTTTCATCATTCTTCGCTGTACTAAAGAGCTGTTCTTATCCTTTTATGTAGACCCATTATTGAGCAGAAACATGGGTGCTAACAGCTACTCTAAGGGCTTTGCAGGAAATGTGCACATTGCACAGGGTTTCCTAGAGAGGTCTTAACTGAGTGTCTGGTTACATGAAGGTTCTATCAGTCATCACAGAGGCAAATATGGGGATTACTCTGGTGTCTTGCCTGGTCCACAATGATGCCATTTACGGACAAGAAGACTTGACTTTTCTCATTTCTTTAATATAAGTACCATCCTAGCCAAGCATATAGATCAGTTAGCGAAGTATTTCCAGGTTTAAAGACCTTAATTTAATCCCCAGAAGTCTGCCACACACAGACACACAGAAATACACACACACACACACACACACACACACACACAGAGAGAGAGAGAGAGAGAGAGAGAGAGAGAGAGAGAGAGAGAGAGAGAGCTGGGTATGGTGATGTATGTCTAGAATGTCAGTACTGAAGCACAATGTGAGGCAGGAGGCCTCTGGGGCTCACTGAGCAGCCCGCCTAACCTACTTAGTGAGTTCCATGATAGTGAGGAACAGTATCTCAAACAAAATCAGCAAATAGTTCTGTGGATGATGCTTTAGGAATATTATCCATGATTGTCCTCCTGCCTAGGCACACACATGCACTAATGGAGGTATAAACACACTACCACCACCACCCCAGACACACAATTTTCTTTGGTAGGTAAAAGCTGAAAATTGTACCGAGAGCAGTCACAGCAACTGTGCAAATCATATCATTGATTTATTTTATAAACATTGAGTCAATAGCAGAGCTGAAAACCATTGCACCTGAAGTATTGACAAATACTGTCATCTCTCTATCTAGTCCTTTCTTTCTTTATAGGCAGGTGTAGCTCTAGGCTGTATTTCCTGACATGTCATGCTTGTAGATGTGAGGAAGAGAAAGTGAATCTTCTACCACATAGTGACCATATCTTCAGTCCTAAGGAGTAATGTATAGAATATTCATGGAAGAGACTGTATTCTGTTTTATTATCTGCACTTTGGAAATTTCTAAGATATAAATTAAGACACCTAATAGCATCTGAATTATAGGCCCCCTTTCTTCTGCAGTGATGTTTTGATTAGAGTTGGTTCCGTGACATTTTCTGGAACCGATGAGAACTACAAAAAGCCCTTGAGTGGATGAGTCCTCTTCACAGTTCATCTGTGGTTTGAGTATTTGCTTCTGTGATCAGTGCTTACCCAAAGGACCCATAAAACCTCCGGATTACACAATGTTAGAGTAGGTATGCCTTTGAAATTATCAGTAATGCTTTTACATTTGCAACTTAAAATATCTTCTCTCAAACATTACATCCTGACTGCAGTTTCCCTCCCTCCACCCTTCCCTGCTCCCTCCACTACACTCATTCCTTCCACCCTCCCCCCTCCAATCTCTTCCCCAGATTCCCTCCCTCCACCTCTCCACCCTCCATTCTTTCCCCCAGTTCCACTTCTCTTCTAGTTTAACTTTTAAGGCAATCTAAGCATTTTGCCCTTGAGGTCATATGATGGTTTGTGGATGTTGGATATTATATTTGGAAGGTGCTTTACACTTGGTTAACACATAGTTTCATAATAAAATAGTAAAAAAGCCTAGGTGTGGTAGTGCACATCTGTAATCTAACACTTTGGAAGTAGAGGCTGGAAGTCTGAGTGGTTCAAGGTCATTCTCACCCACATAGCAAGTGTGAAAACTTCCTGGGCTCCAAGAGATCCTTTCTTAGAACAATGGCATTAGTATCAAGAAGCACAGCATCAGCATGTTTATTAAAGCAAGTCAGTAAAAATGGATGGTTTTACTATGTCCCAGCTTCTGTGACTAGCTTTAGAAATCACAAGAGAAGAAAATCTAGGTGTCATGAAAAGTATCAAATTCCCTTCTACTAATTGCAAATCGGATAGACCACTCTGGAGTCTAGTGAAGTAAGAGAAAAAATAGATCCTGATTTAAAAAACTTGATGGTACAACCACTCTGGAAAGCAGTCTGGCGGTTCCTCAGAAAACTGGGCATGACACTCCCGGAGGATCCGGCTATACCACTCCTGGGCATATACCCAGAGGCTTTACCTGCATGCAATAAGGACACATGCTCCACTATGTTCATAGCAGCCTTATTTATAATAGCCAGAAGCTGGAAAGAACCCAGATGTCCCTCAACAGAGGAATGGATTCAGAAGATGTGGTATATCTACACAATGGAATACTACTCTGCAATTAAAAACAATGAATTCATGAAATTCCTAGGCAAATGGTCAGATCTTGAAAATATCATCCTTAGTGAGGTAACCCAATCACAAAAGAACACACATGGTATGCAGTCACTGATAAGGGGATATTAACCCAGAATCTCGGAATGCCCTAGACACAATTCGCATATCAATAGATTTCCAAGAAGATGGAAGGAGAGACCCCTGGTCCTGGAAAGACTGGATGTAGGGGAATGCCAGGACAGAGAAGGGAGAGGGGGTTGAACGGGGAAAAGAGGGAGGGAAGGGGGCTTATGGGACTTTCGGGGAGGGAGGAAATGGGAAAGGGGAAATGATTTTGAATGTAAATAAAAAAACTTAGAAAATAAAATAAAATTAAAAAAATGAAAAATAAAAGACTTGATGGCTTCTACAAAAGTCATTCTATCCCTTACTAATTTTAAGATTTCTTAAAAGATGCATAACTAAGGGGATGCAGAGTTGGAAAGTGACTGAGGTAGGAGAGTAAAGAGTGGAGTCAATGAAACCTTTAATTACCTATCCATTAGAAGCTATTTGCAATTCCATCCATCTCATTCTTTTTTTAGGTTATGTCTATTTTTAATAACTTATGCTTGAGTTGTTATTTGATTTTAAAGTTATATTACTATTATAATTCCATTCAAATGGGCACCTTTCTTTCTGATGAATCAATTTGAACATTTTACTTATTTTGAAGGGTCAATGATTTGATCATGAGTAGGAAAGGCTTGGGAACTGGGGCTCCTGCTCTCCTGCCCCTAGAGGCTGTCAAGTACATCTTCTTACACTTTCAGATGGATAGTTATAGGAACCTACCATTTGTCTGATCTGTTATGAAACTACAGCCATGTTAAAGATTTTTCTCAGTAAACCTTTGTTTGGTAAGAAATTTTGTTTTCTTGAGCTACAGGGATTAAGCAAATTAATGTGTTTGCAACTACTAATAAGAGAATAAGAAATGAAAACAAAATTTTATATCCTGAGAATACAGTGCAGTGAATGTTTTAGGAACAGAGAACAACAGTACTCTACGCTTGTAACTTACATGATGAAGGATATGTTGTTGTTGTTGCTATTGTTGTTGTTGTTTGGGTAGTGAGGATGCTTTCAGCATGGGCAGAAGCTGGGTAGTGCTGTAGAGGCGTGAGGGGATGCTTCAGACAATGAGATTCAAGCATGTGGCATCCCACGGCTTGACATACAAAGCAATGGCTAGGAAGACACAAGTCCAGATATCTAAGTGGAGCTTACGAGTTAGAATTGCATTGCTCACCAATTATTTTATACAAATCTTTTCTGACTGAGCAATTTTTTTAGGGATTGAATGATGATTCAGTAGGTAAGGGCACCTTCTATCAAGTCTGAAGACATGGGTGACATGGGTTCCATCCCTTGGAAACCCCTTATTTTGCACATGCTCCATAGCAACTCTCTCTCTCTCTCTCTCTCTCTCTCTCTCTCTCTCTCTCTCTCTCTCTCTCTCTCTCTCTCTCTCTGTGTGTGTGTGTGTGTGTGTGTGTATGAGAGAGAGAGAGAGAGAGAGAGAGAGAGAGAGAGAGAGAGAGAGAGAGAGAGAGAGAGACTTTCTATACATAGAATCGTTTTTGAATAGCAAAAGCATGCAGTTCACCTCCATGTACCAACAATATGATCAACAAGGAATAAAAATGAGTGGCCTGACCCTTAAGAAAGTGTCATAATTCTAACAACAATGGGATTCAGATAAAATAATATGTCATCCATAAAAAATGGATTTGTCTGGGAACATGGAGAAAGCAAGAAAACAGGCAGTAGACATGAATATATAAATGAAGGGTCACATTCCAAGGGAGTAATGGGCTGACTAATGGGCTGACTCTTCCCTGACAGGGCTCCAAGTCATGGTGTTGTATAGATGAAGCCAGGAGGTCTTCCTGAGTCATATAGTGTGAGCATCATTTCTTATCTTTAGGTCTCTGAAGAACGTTACACAAGCTAGGGTTTTTCAAAAGACAATAAGTAGATACATTATTTTTCTTGAGAAAAAATGGTCCATACAGAATATAAACAAAGTGAAAAACAATTCTTTAGATTCAGGTTGGGAAGCTCTTAAAACTGACCAGTTGAGAGACAGTAAGTTCTGGATCAAACCAGGTATGGATCAAGGTGGGTATTCCTTCTAGAGAAACACAAATTCCCCAGCCAGCAGATGTGCAGCCCAGTGTCAAGTACGTTTTAGGAACAGTGTTTGTTTCCATTTAGCAAGGACATTGAGCTGATGGATGTGAGAATTACTTACCAAGATACAAATATTTATTTGTAAAGCACAGTAACTTATGAAAGAAGAGACAAGGATCAGACAAACTACTTGATCTTTCTGTATTTGAAGAGGATTCTGAACAGAAAAACAAATTCAAATACTCATAAAGGATGCCCTCCTGAAGGTAAACACAGTGAGAATTCGAAAATGTGACTGTACTCAAACAAGTCAGTGGTTAAGTAAAAAGGGCAGGATGAAGGCTTCACTGTGAGAATATTAATTAAGCATAGCAGGAAAGGAGTGGTTTCACTGGCTAAGACGTTAATGGTATCTGGAAGTGGTGTATAAACTAAGGATCAGAGACTAGCAAATGTCTGTGGACAGAATGGTCCTATTCTGCAATGGGGAAAATTGTAAGTATTTTTTAAAATCTCTGTAGCAGCTTCCTATTTCTGTGACAGGCAAGGACCATCAGTAGAGTACTGTTTAACTCACAAGCTGCCTGTCTTTAAGAGGGAACTCTATTATGATTTTCTCTGTAGGATCAGATATCCAACCTTGCCACATTTGGAAACTATAAATTCTTAATCAAAGATTCTGAAGCTATATTGAACCACATGCATAGTTTAAGATACACTGTTCTGGAACATTGTGAACCATGGGTAACTTTTCAGCATGCTTTGGTTGATTTCAATAGAGCATTAGGATGTTTTTTTTTTTCTGTATTCAATTTTTCTATACTATTTTTTTTTCAGTGCCCAGGGTTTACCCCCAGGATAAAGTGTCTGTATTTACAACCATGTTGAACTCAATATAGCCAATTTGAGTGGCATGTCTGCTGTTTGCCTATGCCCCAGAATCTAAGAACTCCTCTGGGGCAATGGGAAATGTGTGCAAAGATATCTTTGTTACTAATTGGGAACATCCACTGGTTTCCAATTAAAGTACATCACAATTTTTTTTTTAAAAAAAAAAGCTAAATGGATAAAGTTTCCAAGCTGTAACTCAACAATTCTTCAAAAATGACTTCAGGAAGAAAATTGGATATGAGAGTTTTTCCCAGCACCAATGCGTCCTCTGTTCTTGGGTCTTTATCTCTAAATGCAGTCCTGTACTTTCTGCCAGGAAGCTATAGGAAGCGTGTTGTTCTGTAAGTCAGTCCCCATGTAAAGCAGATTTGGAGTGTGGAAAGGAGGTAATTCAAGGTTTATGATATCACAAGCCAAACTCGAAAAGTTCAAGGATATCTCTTTTCTTGTCCCATCTTCCAAGAGTCAAGGCAACAAGGACAGTCCCTGGTATAATATCAGTGCACTGTAGAGTTTTAATAAAGCCTGACAGGTATATTGCGTTATCAATGCCCACATAGTGAAGAAGAGCTCAGATTTGGATGTTAGTATAATTTCAAATGACTTATTAGGTCATGTTGACATTTGTTTGTTAAATCAGTAGGAAATGCATCATTATACTATTTGAACTCTCTCTAGTCTCATCATTGTGGTGACAGGTAAAGGTTATTCCTTTTCATATATGGACATTATAGCTATTTAACCTGGTCAACATTCAGCACAACCAGGATTGAACAACTTTCTATGCTCAGAATACACTGATCATCTCAATGCTGAAGGTCTGTATATTCTTGTGTCTTACTGGGATAGCCAAGCCTGAAGATCAGACAGTCATTAATAGGGTAATGGTGGTCTTGACATTCTCATGGAAGTAAAAGTGTGGCCAATAGCAGATGACAAGTATGCTGCATAAACAGAAATTTTGAATTCATTTTTGTTCTTGGAGCATATGCTACCTGTCAAAAATGCCACTGTCATGTTTAGTATTCATCAGAATGCAGTGGTTTGTGTATGGAAATGACTTCCCCTCTAGTTCACAGTATGTGACAAAGCCAGAAACACAATTGCTTCTGTGTTCGTTTTTGGTGAATTCTTGAGAATAAAGAACATTCATTCATTGAATATTTTAAACTTTAATAAACATATTAATTATAAAAACACTCCACATAACATTTATAATAGGTACAAACATCTCTCCATAAAGAAATATGTTCATTTATAAATAATGTTGTGTTAAAATTTTTAGTTTTTTTCTTGGCTTTGTACAAAATATATTCTCTTACTAAAAATACATCAAAAAATAAGACATTTATTTTGTTGTATTTTAGTGGAAACTAAAAATGTTTAGTGAGAAGTGGGTTTATTTTTTATTTTTAGTTTCCTTATTGTGTCATGGACTATAACCGAGACTCGAGCTGTGGTAGATCTCCCCATTCTCTCCCTTGGAGGATTTTTGTCTTTCAAATTAGCAGCTGGGCCCAGGAAATTTTAAATTCCCTTGCAATAAAGAGTTTTATCTAAAGAATGAACTCTATCCTACCCCATTTGTAGATAATGGAATAAAATATTTAGTATACCATTTCCATAAAATATTTCAAATTATCTATTTTGAATTGGAGAAAAACATACCCTGACATTTTGGCTTTGGATGTTGAATAGAATTCATGGAAAGACTCTTTTTATTTGTGAACATTTATTTTAATGTTAAAGATACAGCTTTTCTCCTCTCAGCAATAGCCTAATATTTGAAATCTTTAATAAGCTGTTAAACTTTCTCTTCTACTCTGTCTTGGTCCATCTGTAGGCTGTCATTTGTATTGTGATTATGGATCTAAAAGTGCTAACAAGATAGCATTGGAATCATCCAGCTCAAATATGTAATTACTCCTTTAAATCACAAAGAAAATTTAAACAAAATTGTCACTCTATCCAAATCAACTCGATATTTAATTTTCATTGGTCATCAGAGAAACAGTTTTGTACATTTTCCTGTATTTTCCTGACTCGGTCAATATGTGTTCACTAAATAAGACTGTTATTTTGAAAATGCACTATACAGACAGGGCATAAATCAATCCCATCTATAAGTGCTGAACAGAGAGATGACTGGCCACTCGTCTTTGCAGTCTAAAGTGACAACCAAAGCTAAGACACTATTCAGTGCCCTACTGAGCTATCTCCTGCTCTTCACTAACCTCCAAAAGTTGACTCTACTGAACCTGGGTGTAATTTTCTGTTTCTAAATCATGTGACGTGTTTAATATTGGGCTTTCTGTTTGAACTACCCTGCATATTTCATGTATCCATGGTTTTTCTTTAACAAAATAATATTCCTTAATGTTTTAGTCACTGATCATCTGTATCTGTTGTATTGTGACCATGGCTCCAAGAGCACTCACTGGGAAGATGTTTTGCTTATAGCCTCATAGAACCTCCAGACCAAATAAATGGTCAGTCACCCTTCACAGGAGACTGCTACTGGTCATAAACCCTTGTGTTCTTACGAAGAATAATAAGCAAAAGGGGTGTGTGTGTGTGTGTGTGTATGTGGTATGTTATATGTGTGAAATGTGTGTATGTGTGTATGGTGTGACTGTGTGTATGTGTGTGTCTTAGTCAGGGTTTCTATTCCTGCACAAACATCATGACCAAGAAGCAAGTTGGGGAGGAAAAGATTTATTCAGCTTGCATTTCCACATTGCTGTTCATCACCAGAGAAAGTCAGGACTGCAATTCAAGCAAGTCAGGAAGCAGGAGCTGATGCAGAGGCCGTGGAGGGATGTTTCTTACTGGCTTGCTTCCCTTGACTTGCTTAGCTTGCTTTCTTATAGAACCCAAGACTACCAGCCCAGGGATGGCACCACCCACAATAGGCCCTCCCCTCTTGATCACTAATTGAGAAAATGCCTTACAGCTGGATCTCATGGAGGCACATAAAGCTCCTTTCTCTGTGATAACTCCAGCTTGTGTCAAGTTGACACACAAAACCAACCAGCACAGTGTATGGGACGTGTGTGTGGTATGTTGTAGGACATGCTGTGTGTGTGTGTGTGTGTGTGTGTGTGTGTGTGTGTGTGTGTGTATACTGTGTGTGTGCTATATATGTGTGATGTAGTGTGTGTGTGGCATGTGAGGTATGGTGTGTGTGTGTTTTGGTCTTGCCGCAGCTTTATACTTCAAATTTCATGGAGGAGAGGAGCAACTTATCTCAATTTTTATATGTTTCAATGTTGAAAATTATTGTTTAATTTCTTTATATTACAATGCCATGACTTAAGAAAAAAATATATGAAGGTCTAAAATAGAGAAAGAATTGAGAATAAGAGAAGAATGTTTGATATATAAATCCACAACAGTACTTTCCATCAGGCCAAACACTAGAGTTTAACCCAAATGGCAACTGGTGAATTTTGTTCAAATTTGGCCCATGAACATATTCTTTTCTGCCATGGTTTCTTTAAGATTCCAAACGATATTTTAAAAACAGGAAAACTAATATAAAATGTGATTTCTGTATTTGGAACATTTGACCAACCTCATGCATGTGACCACATAGCAACAAGCTGGAGTTAGTGAGCATTTAGTTTGAAGTCAGTTGTGTTGAATGTCCACCACCCAGTCTAATGACACAGGTTGAATCTCTGGGTACTTGAGCTGATCATGAAGTCAGTGTTTGTTTCCGTCTATTGTAATCATTTCTCTTTTATTCATAATAGATGAATGTTTCTCTGTACTTCTTCCTTTGACAAACTTGAAGACATGAATGCCAAATGAGGTCATATTTCAGGGGGTGCATAGAGTTTGTGGAGACAAGGCCAGTAAAGCATTCAACATTGTAAAGTGTGCTGTATTTAGAGATCCTCTCAGTGAACATCAGCTGTTACTGAACCCCTAGTCTTTGGCTTCTTTAAAGCTTTGTGTCAGCCATCAGCATGAAGCAAACATTATTCGTTAATCAAGTGACAACTAATCAATAGGTAAGAAAAGCCTGTCTCTTCCTGATGAGGCACCAGGCATGAATCCTGCCTCTTGATTGCCTCCCGAAGATTCTCTTCATATTCGCTCCACTTTTGGAAGTTCTCGTCTACAGAAATGGGTCTGAGGAGATGGGCCTCACCTATCATTGTAGCAGTCAGTACCAATGTGTCTTCCTTCTAACATGAGTGGAAGCTCCCAGGGATTCCTTTCCAGCCTCTCTGGTAAGGACCTTTCATACACTGTCCTCCTGCCCTTCGGTGAATCCTCCAGCTGTACTGTGGTTCTCATTTCATTGCTTAGCTGAGAGCTCTGGCTTGCAATGGCCTGGGCCATGGACTGCAATTCCACTCTGATTCATTCAGGGATAAGATGTTCTTTGACTACAAATCTTCCCAACTTTCAAGAAAGTCATGAAATAGAATGCTTTGAGCCACATGTGCACTTTAAAATTTTAAGTAAAGATGAAATAAGTGAGAAAATTAGTAATGATTTATCTAACTCAATCTACTCAAACATTCACATGTATACAATCAGTACGGTCTTGATATACACATCTTAATCATTAGAAAATGTTATAGAGAGATGGCTCAATGGTTAAGAGCACTTGCTATTCTTCAAAGGACCCAGATTTGATTCCCAGCACAATGGAGGCTCACAACCATCAGTAACCCTAGTTGCGGGAATTTGATAGCCTCTTCTGTCCCCTGCAGGATCTGCTTGAAGGCACTTCAGGTACCTAGAAGTATGCAAACACTCATAAGCTGATAATAAATAAATCAACTTCAAAATTGTAAACTAAAAGTTAATAATAGTTTAATATTTAGCCTTTTAACCTAGGCTCTTGAAGGTTATCTCTCAACAAACTAAATGACTTAAAAAAAAACTAATCTGTGTTCAGAGAGAGTTGAAGCTACCTATGTTTTATATAAAGTGAGTCATTCCCAGGCAATAGCCCCTGAAGTACTGATTCCCTGAGTTTTCTCATTAGATTAAGTATATGTGCATTTAGTCATTTTTCAGTGTGGAGTTTGCACGAGTCTCACTGTGGATGTGCCACACTCCACAGCTCAGGGTCCATGCATGGCTCAGACCTAATGAAATGGACACAACAGATTTAAAAAAAAAATTAACACATTATACTTCTACTTAGAATAACAAAAACTTGGCAACTGATCCAAGGAAATCTAATCTTACAGCTAATTATCCTGAAAGTTTCCCTAGTTATAAGCATAAGGGAGAAGTATTTTGTCTTGGCCTAACACATTTTTATCCCTTATTCAAATTCTAACAAGGAACATAGACTTTATTTTATTGAAAGGTTTGTCATTACCAGAGCCCCTGAGATGCTATGTGTAATTCGCTGCAGTCCCTGAATATGAGAAGTACCAGGAAGGTCCCAGACCATCACAGATGGATTACTCTGTGATTTCCAATGTGCTATGGAACAATGAGATGAGACTAATTAATATAGCAGCTGACAAATATCAATGGATTTTAGTATCAGAAACAATAAATAAATAAATAAATAATAGATAAATAAATAAATAAATACTAAGCTATGATCCCAGAGGAATGGGTCTCTCTGGGGTGCTTAGTTCTCAGAAAGCTTTCTAGCATTCCCAGAGGTGATCTCCTGCTAGATGGAAACACTCCGAGTCACATGTCTCATCTCTATAGATTTAATACTGAGTCTTGACAAAGGTAATATCGATCCTTCTCAAATGCCTACCCCCAAAAGAGGGATTAGGTCATTTTCAGTTTTCCTGTGGGTTTTTAATGAGCCTTATAAGCTATTCAGTGTCACTCCTGCTGTGCATGCCACTATTGGCTGCTAGGTTTTCCTATGGCATCTGGTAGATCATAACGCTGGCAAATACTGGGCTGTATACAAATTCCTGCCAGCTCATACATACTTCTGCACTGCTAGGGAGCTGACGGTGGACTTATTTTATAATTCTATTCACCAACTCCATTTAGAATATGTAAACCTATTTATTGTGGTATTTAAGATCACTTTCCTCAGGAGAACCCAGAGCATTAAGTAAGCAGTTTTTTAAAACACAATTTTAGAGGTCAAGTCGATTTAATGTCAGCATCTCATAATTTAGCTATACAATGGGATTTTCCTGAAGCTTGCCAATGCTGAAGTGAAAATATATGCAAAAGCCTGCAAGTATGTCAGAGTATTTCCAGCACACAGGTAGCCCACAACCTGTCTATGTGTATTCCCGAATTCCTGTTCTGTTCATACTTGATCCTTCATGGCCATACTTCCTTCTGAATACTCGGCATTCCCACAACATAACCTACTGCAAATGGAACTGAATAGAATTAAGCAATATTTATCATATAGTAGCCTCTCAAAAAGTCATTCTCTTTGTAGTACATCGTTATATTTTCTCTTTTCCTATTAATGTACTGAAATGTAAATTCTGGCTACTACAGGACTAGACTTTTGCTGGTCTAAGCCATGTCTCCCAGGCATAAAACTTTGCTTTTTCTTGGAAATCTCAAGACTATTTTTGTGAGAGACCATTTTTATTACATCACTGTCCTGGTTACAAATCCTAGGGGTGGGGGCTGGAGAGATGGCTCAGCGGTTAAGAGCACTGACTGTTCTTCAGGAGGTCCTGAGTTCAAATCCCAGCAACCACATGGTGGCTTACAACCATCTGTAATGAGTTCTGATGCCCTCTTCTGGCGTGTCTGAAGACAGCTATGGTGTACTTACATATAATAAATAAATAAATATTTAAAAAAAAAACAAATCCCAGGGGTGTATTGCTTATCCATTAATGGGGCATGCTATAGAGGGCTTGGCTTTTATAGATTAGTCCCAGATCAATGGCTAGTTTTATCCTAGAACGTGTATTAATGCATCTCACCTGTTATATTATGTACAGGAAGACTGCATCTTTTGTGGTGTGTCTTTCTCTTTCTCTGATGCTTCTTTTAACCCACTGCAGTATATGGACTGCCATCCAGCATCCAGGAAGCTTCTCACACGGCATGCAATCCTTCCTCATTCATAAACCTCCTCATCCTGAGGACCACAAGCTGGTACTCAAGGGAAGAACACACCTCCCACCCTTAATGTTTCTCAATAAGCACTGATGTAATCTCATTGTATATACTGGATAGAAAGTCATTGTGACAGTCCTCCTTCCTTTCAGTCTTAGAGAGACTGGGCAAAGCCACACGTATAAACACAGGTCATGCTTTATAGAAAATAATGCCTTTAGCATACAGTGGCTTTAGGAAAGGATATAATATAGGTGTTTTTGGAATCTCACCTAATCACAAAAGATTTGTTAAGTGTTCGGTGCATGCAGTCATGCAAGAGAACAATAGCTCCTTTTAAAGTCTATAAGAACATCCAGGACCAAAAGGATATGACAGGGTGTGAAATATTAATATCAGAGTATAGGAGGAAAAGCTGCATACTGCCTTTAGCTTTCATAGGTAGTGTTAGTACTCCAGACATACCAGAGGGTAAAGACTCTGCGTTTCCCTCCACTCTTCCAAGGTGTTTATGTCTATATCAGCTACCTGAACACATAGGCATCGAGAGTGGTTTCTGTGTTTCCATAGTTACTGGGGCAGAGGTTTCCCCAGATCTTCCTTCATGTCTTAGATTTTTGCTTTACTGGTTATGTGAGGAAAATTTATGTCACAAAATAACTTTTATACATATACGTCAATGAGACTACAGACCATGTGTGCTGAAACTATCTTAAGAGGCCAGAAAGGACACTGGATTCTTGAAGCCAGAATTACAGGCACTTGATAGCCATCAAAATGGGTGCTGGGAGCCAAACCCAGGTTCTCTGGAAAACAGTTCTCTTAACCACTAAGATATCTCTAGCCCCAGTTCACAGAATTATTAGTGAAGTGAGGTTTATAACAATGACTTCATAGTCTTCCTGCATTAACATTATATATTGCTCTCTATAGTTACATAGAAGAGTGGTATGTACAAGGATGCTACAATCTCATGAATAGTTTTGCTATGTATAATAAGAATTATTAAGAGGAAGGGAGGGAAGGAATGAGAAAAGCAACTATTCTCATTTGTAATATGCTTGCATTGCACATTTACAATTAAGCTGCTCTGATTTCTGTAATTAAAGTAACTTCCGCTGAGAGGACTTAATAGTTCATGTGCACACATAACAAAGGGCTGCTGTATGAATGAAGAATTGAAAGAAACTTCTCACTCAGATCAGTTAGCTCCTATGAGAAATACTTGAAAACCAACCAACTGTGAAAAGGCTTGCCAGGGTTCTTTTAGACATCTGTGGGATGTACCCACTAATATGTCTGTTCATCTTTTATTCAGCAAACATTTATAAAACACTATTTGGATGAGGCAATGGATACCATGATGATTTCGACCTTTTTCTTCTGTGGAAAATTTCCCATTTCAAAACAGGTACCAGACAAATGATCAGAGTATAGCAAAGACACACATTGGACATCTATGAACCTTTATCTACTGCTCATAAGAATTTCAAAAAAACAAAAAGGAAGGAAGGGAGGGATGGAGGGAGGGGGGAGGAGGGAGGGAGAGAGAGGAGATAGAGAGAGAGAGAGAGAGAGAGAGAGAGAGAGAGAGAGAGAGAGAGAGAGATACTGGAGGCATAGCTCAGCTCACTGATAGAATGTTTGCCTGGTATTTAGAAGACTCTGGATTTTGCCCCCAGTACTGCAAAAAGAGGTAGAGAAATAACTAAATAAAAGAATAAAGAACTAAATAAGCATTTAAATAAATAACCCACGCATGTAGTTATATAAGTAAAGCACGTGCTGGTCTTTTGTCCTTAATGCATATCATGCTTTAAGTCATAGGTTTCACATGAACTAGTGTATGAAGTCCATGCAATGTACAAAATTCAGGCTTTGTTGAGAAATTAAAGCTACATAAGCATTTTGTTCATACATTCTGGTTAGTTGCAAAATAGGTTCTCTCAGTGTGACTAGTTTGCCATGTGTTATTATTCATGCATGGAATATGAATGTATTTTTCTCCATAAATGTAAAACTATGGACCATCAAGTGAAGGAAATGAAGAAGAATCTTGGTGCAAAGCAAAATCCATAGTCAACAAATAGCAGCTGTCTGGGGATGAGTTTGGACTTGGGCTCTAACTAGTTCTGTGAGTCATCTCCTTCCTCTTCTTTTTGACAAAATGGCAACAGTAGTCTACAGTTACGGGGTCTTAAGGATGAAGGCAGGCATTGAGAGCTATCCATCTAAGACATTTAGATTTGGCTAAGTTATCTGCTGGAATTAAATTGAAAGTTGTATGCCAGACTGCCTCCATATATGAAACTTTGAATGTGAATTTGAAAACTCTTTCTTTTGACTGTTAGTAATGTTTTATAACATAGATGGTGGTCTGTTCATAAACCACTTCAGATTCCAAAGACATTATTGAGCAGTAGAGTGTCTGAGTTGGATTTCGATGGGTCTCCCATAAATTCAACTATTCCTTTTGGCAAATATCCACATCTACTGTGTGACATTTTCTACAACGATCATCAAATATTAAATTGGCACTTACTTATCATTCATTACTTCATAATCTAAGATAATAAAGAGAACTCTGTTGAAATTATAGCTTTGTTTTGTTTGCTACTGAATCCTGCATTTGATGTGATTATATGTCCTAGGAAAACAATTGTGGCACCTCATGAGAAGATACTGTCCCTCCTAACAGTTTGGGATGGATTTAGGCTTGCTAGAATACAGGGAAATATTGTCATGAAAATCTCCAGCCTTTCCATATAAAAATTTCTATTAACTCTATGGCTGCAAACATATCTCAAGAAGATTGACAGACTCTTCTACTAACTTGGAAAAAACAGCGTTTAAAATTCAATTCTATAATAAAGTTGAATAATGACGTTTTTATTTACTGTAGTTTATGAAATCAATATGCCAGTGAAAATAGTCTATTAAATCAGTTGAATGCGTAAAGGATGCTATTCTTTCCCACCTGTTGCCTATCCATAATTGTTTGTTTAGTGAGAGTCAAGATCTCATCTGTGGAGATAACAGAATGTGAGGGTGAGGTCCTCATTCCACATACTCCCAGTTCTAGGAGTAGCATAGGACAAGGCCAGTCATCAGAACCACTTCCTAGGATTATGAGATGGGCCAGCATGTGGAAGTGCTTACAGGCAAGTCTGAAACCTGAACTCAGTTTAAACCATGATTTCACAAAGGGGTAGAGTGAATGACATCTGAAAATCATTGTCTTTCCACCACACACAAACACACACTCACACACACACACACACACACACATACACACACACACACACACACACACTACATTTAAAGTAAAACAGAAGGAAGAAGAAGGAGAAGGAGGAGGAGGAAAAGGATGACAACAACAAGAACAGAAGCAACAAGGAAGAGCAACAGGAAGGATTCAGGATCCTAAAGACATAGCTCACTGTGTCAGAGTCCCCACTAAATAAGCATAAGGCACTGGGTTCAAATCTCCAGCATCCATATAAAAGCCAAACATAGCTTAATGCATAAGAGTCCTTGCTTATCAAGTATGATGAACTGTGTTCAAATCCCCATCACTGACAAACAAGCCTGGATCCTGGGAGCTGAATGGACATCCATCCTTCCTGAAAGAGCCAGCTTCCTGTTCAATGGAGGACCCCGAATCAAGGGAATAAGGTACAGAGCAGCAAAGATAATTGATCAGCCCCTGTCCCCCTTAATGCTAAACACTGATCTTCCAAGTTAGCAGAAGAGTCTGTCAGCTTCCTGTATGTGAAGGGCTAAAGTCAGTAGAAACTTGTGTATGAAAAAGGCAGGAGATTTTCATGGGAGTATTTATTTCTTTGTACACTAACAAGTCAAAGCTTCATTACTAAATATGTCCTTCACAGTGTCTATGCCACCTTGGGAGAGCTCTGCTTTGTGTGAACACTCTCCAGAAGGCATGTATATGCTCACAGATGTACATATATGCATAAGTCACATACAAGCATGAGATACACCTATCACACAAACAATTCAATGAGCAAAAGCTAATTCTATTTTTTTTTTTGCTTCATATATATAAATCCTACATAATAATGTGTTTCAAATTTGACATTTTCATACATCCCTGTATTTAGATCACCAAACCCAAATTCTGGTGAAAACTTTATTTGCTGATCTGATTGTATTTTATTGTTTTCATGTGTAAATATGTGTTATGTACATATGCATATCTATGCATGTTCACATGTGTGAGCCTATGCTTGTATGTGTGCATACATTTGGGTGCCTGTAGATGCCTGACACTGTCACTGGCCATCTTCCTTGATTGATCTCTGTATTTATTGAGGTTGGGTCTCCCCTGGAACCAGGGTTTGTCTGTATGGCTAGTCTAGCTGGGTATCATCCTCTGGGAATTGTGCTCCACCTTTCAAACACTGGGATTATAGTGGGCCACCAGGCTGACTAGATATTTACAAGTGAGCTAGGGATATAGACCCCAATCTTCACACTTGCCTGCAGGGTGTATTATCCATCCCCCGAATGTGATTTTATACAGAAATGAGCATCTTATATTCAAAGCAGTTTATTAGAAAAGTCTTCCAAGTAACGTCAATGTCGAAAACTATAATTTTCTATTTTGTAAAGGCGGAGATGCTATTAATGGGAGGGAGGTCTGCTGAGAGAAATCGCTTCTCTCTGTCAATAGTCTGTTCTTTCAACACGCCACAACTGCGATCTACAAACACAGGCAAATGCGTGGAGTGCTCTGGATAATTTTCTCTTCTGGGGTTCTTCAGACTGTGTGCAGTTCCTTTTAGAAACACAGGTGTTGTAGGCTCCATGGAAGATTCTCATGGACCTGAGACTCCCTGTGGTTTTAATTAAACCTCTGCCGTAATGTGCAATGTAAAGAAAAGCCAGGAGTGGCTGTTTGCTACGGGAACATAGTGTCGTTATTAAAGTAAACTTCAGCTGCCACCAATCTCACATTACTCCTATTTATATTCCTTCCAAAATGCTCAGGGCAGTTTTGTTCTGGAGTTGTGGGGCTGCTGTTCTAGTGCCTCCAAAGGGTCAGAGCCTCTCATGTTTCAGACATGCCCTGGATATGAACATACCTAAAAGAACAGGAGCCACTACCACAGCGACAAGAAGATATTTTCACCCTCCACTCTCATGTCAACCCAATAAATTCAAAAAATGATTTCAATTATTATAGGAAAATTTCAAGTCTTAATGAGCCTAGTACCTCTAACATAAATGTTACTGGTTCTTTCTAAGTAGCTCTGTAGGATAAAATGAAGACAGAAAACAGCAGTCAATCTTCATTCCTGTCCAGCTGAAGATTCCCGGAAAGAAGCACTTACCTCTACCACTCAATTCTACTGTCACGGTCTTATTATTGCTTCTGTCTGAGAAACGGTTATTCCTCTTGCACTTTTATTGTTCCCTGAGTATAGATTTCAAAATCATGGTCTCTTTCTATTGAAGCTTCCAAATAACTATTTGCTTCTAAATTAGGTAGATAGCCTCCTTTCTTTTAAGCTTTACCTCATCGCAAAAATTTCTGTTTCTGATCTTAATATTTCTTCAGGTTTGTACTGTCATTGAGGAATATTTTTTATATATGTATTCACATATATACACATATATATATTAAAGGATTGAATTAGCAATGTAAATTTCTATTGTATTAGAATATGACTCTTATACCTGTCATCCTAGGACTCCTGAGGCTAAGGTTAAGGGTGTGGGGGCTCACAAATTCAAGACTGGCTTCAGACATAAGGCAATCACTTCACTTAATGGCAGCACCAGTAACAGTAACAAGAATAGAAAATTCTGATTGGGAATTTTGTTTACATATTTTTTATTTTAAATTTATATTTCAAGTGTTATCCCAGGTTATATTTCAAGTATATATATTCAAGGTTATATTTCAAGTGTTATCCCAGGTTTCCCCCTCTCCCGGGAAGCCCTCTCATATCCCCCCCTCCTCCTTCTAAGAGGGTGTTTCTACACTCACCCACCCACTCCCACCTCCCCGCACTCGATTTGTTTACATATTTTCATGGAAAAGGCAAAAGATGCATTATGAATTATAGCTCTATTTGATAACTTCCAAAGATATGGAAGATATATGAAAATTTTTCTGATGTCCATCAGACTGTGTGCAGTTCCTTTTAGAAACACATTTGCTGTAGGCTACATGTAAGATTCTCATGGACCTGGACTCCCTATAGTTTTGATTAAACACCTGCCCTAATGTGCAAAGTAAAGAAAAGCAAGGAGTGACCGTTTGCTATAAGAGTACTGTGGTATTGTTAAGTAAACTTCAGCTGCCATCACACCCCATTATTTTCTTTTATGTTCCATCCAACGTACTCAGAATAGTTGTCTCTTCCAGATTTGAAAATAATCAATTAATTAATCATTGATGTTTTATCAGAATCCATGTAGTCCAAATATAAACAGTTTAAGTGGAAGGAATTGTTTTAAAAATTCTGTCAGTCTCTGGGATGCCTTTAGTAAGTTTTCTGGCATTCTCTCTCTGTGTCTGTCTCTGTCTCTGTCTCGCTCTGTCATTCTCTTTCTGCCTCTGTCTCCATGTGCATGTCTTGTATGTGTCTTCTAATAATCTCATTGAAGTGGGTACGTGCGAGTTGGTAACAGCACAAAATTACAGGAAATATTTCACTTAAAAATCACATAAAAGTAGTCATATTTTGTAATTTCAATAATAATTCTATCACAACTCCTCTGTATGTGTATGTGTGCTGCATATATGTGCAAGTATGTTGCAAGGGTACACGTATGCACGTGAAAGTCAAGTGTTTACTCCAGGTGCCTTCTACCCCCCTCTACTTTATGAAGCAGGGGCTCTCTCTAGATTTGAAGCTCAGAGTTGTATCTAGACAGGCTGCAAGTGAGCTCTGAGGTCCATCTATCTCCTCCTTCCCACAAGGCCTTCCCACCATGCCCAGCCTTGTACATTGCAGCTAAAGATCCCCTTTCAGGTCCTTCCGTTTGCACAGTTCCCATTGAGCTACATCCTCAGCCTCAAATTCATTACATTTTAGAGGTTGAACTAATTGATTGACGAACTAAGGCTTGCAACATCATTTCTGAGTCATTAATCAAATTCCTTTACTATCCAGATAACTATAAAACTTTCTATGTTATGTCTTAATTAATTACTCTATTGCAATTCCTAAAATCTTTACTTGAGAATGAATCAAATGATAATGGTATTAAAATTGTATTATATCTAAAGCACGTGAATTTATGTCTACCTTTTCTTTGGAATACAATAGTCTTACATTTTGGCAATAATTTTGTCTCTGTGAAACAGGGCAGCTAATCAAACTCAGATTCCTGCACAGACAGTGGCATAGAACTCCATGTTTCCTGACTTTCGTTACAGAAGCAAGACAAGTTTATTGTATACATCTGTTTTCTAATATTTAAGACCTTATTCTTATGAGAAATTATAAATATTATATGTGAGCACTATTGACATTCTCACGATAACTCAAGTTAATGAAACCTAATAATGTGCTTGTGAGGAGAAGACAAAATACCTGGAACTGCTGTCAGATGTCAGAATTGCTTTAGCCTTTTCCATAAATCACGGTGGGAGTGTCATTATCATATGTGATTAATAGCACTTCACGTTGCGAATCTGATTACTGCTACAAAACAAAGAAAATAAAGAGGAAATCACTCATGAACACCTTACATGAAGAGGTTGCCAGTCTCTTCCACATTACCATAATTTGATTACTCAGTGAGTCTGTTAGACACAATTCATTGAAACCTGTAGAGACCCAACCAATTTCTATGATGATGTTCATGTCTCTTTTATAAATATTGCCAGGCATTTTAGGAAGAAGATGAAGATGCAGCTTATCATCTCTCTTTTGTCACCTGCTTCCTTACTTGGGAACTTTTCGCAGTAATAGACTTCTGGTGATAGACTATTCTGGGTGTTGAGTAGCTGTGCTTGTTATTACCCATGAGAAGGGCTAGACTTTAAACAAAGCTGTTCATTTCTTCTCTGAGTGAGCACTAAGTCCCTAGAGCTGTTATCCTTATATTGGATGAACTTATATCTTTCATTTGAATTCCAGTGTTAAAAATTATCTTCCATTAAAAAATGGTATCTCCTATAGCTGGTGAGATGGATCACTAACTGCTCTTCTCTTCTATTTCATTTTTCTTAAATGTTTCCATTTACTTTTTGAGACATATACTATTCACTATACTTTGAATACCATCTTTCCAAGCAGAGGTGGGGATGAGTTGAAGAAAACTGTTTTCCAGATGTAACATGCATGATGCACAGATGAACTCACAGAGACTACGACATCATATAGAACACTCACCCAAGCTTAGGATAGACAAATCTCCATCACGAGAAGGGGGGTAAACAGAAAGTCCGGCCTCTAGCCAAGAAGATAGATGAGCAGGAAGAAAGTCCAGTTTACTTCAATGAAATAACACTGGCTGTGTCAGGCACACTCCAGGGATATCCCCACGCACAGACGTAGTATTGATCAACATAAATTGGACTCCATAGTTTGAACACGGGTGGGTAGAGAGCTGAGGAGGAGGTATGAAAATTAGGAGATTCCTATAATGTTTCTGCCTCCTCATCCTCATAGATTCATGAACTTTGAAGGGAGGAGTAACATAAATACAGACAATTTAGGGCCAGATGTTTGAAAGTCTCTCACTCTGCAGATTGCACATAGTGGGTCTCTGTGTTATCTGCCATCTGCTACAAGATGCTCATTTGTACCCCTACTGAGCCACTGCACATCTCTTGCATTCAGGATATTATCACTGGAAATTGTCTAAAATGTTTAGGGCTGTCTGTGAGTCCCCTTTGGCCAACGACTCCAAAGAATATAACATATCCTTTGCACCCGGAATTTTATTTGGTATCATATGATATGTAGATTATGTATTCTCCTACCCTCTATTGTATGGTAACTACATTTATGCAGAGGGCCCAAGTTTGTTTCTCAGCACCTATGTCAGGTTTCAAACCTTCTGTAATTAGTTTCAGGAGATTGAACGGCCTGTTTTGACATCTAAGGGCACATAAAATATGTGCATTCTCTCAAGCACACATGCACATTTATGTTAGAGTTCATTTCTGGTGCTGTTTATTATCCAAGCCTCTGGACCCTGCTATGAATAGATCATAAAGGAAACTATCACACACTGTTTACAGTGCTCTCAGAATATAGTATTATCCTTACTCATTATTTCCTTCTACCCGATCTTTACCAACTCTTAGCATCTCCTCACTTTATTCTCATGCAGAATACCATATAATCAGAAATGTGCAGAATACACCAATTTCTGATTGCCTGTTTTAATTAGTAATCTGTAACTAAGATTCTTTCTTATCTTTTTTTTAACTTGATAACTCATTTCTTCATAGATCCAGGTAGTATTCCATTGTCTGGATGTGAAGAGATTCATTCATGCATGCAAGCAAGGACTTCTTGGATGCTTCTCAGTTCTGACAATGATGAATGAAACTGCTACTTATATTAAATGCATATTTTTGCATAGACATGGTTTTCAATTTTGGGGGGAATGTATCATGGAGCACAGTGGCAGGATCGTATGGTAAAAATATATTTAATTTGGACAGGAACTATCAGACTAAACAATGCATCCTAGCACAGTATCACCAACCCCAGCTTTTTGCAAGCCAGAGCATGAAGAATTCAATGTCATTCTCAACTACTTAATAAATTTGAGACCAGTCCAGGCTATAGGAGATTCCATACGAATAAACTGCATACTTTCTTCTAAAATAACTATTATATACATGTGTGTATAACATACATATACTTGTCCATGTATATATACTGCTGAGCCTTTAGGTTAAGATCAGATGTAAAATAGCTATACTTCATTTCACCAATGAATAAAACTCTTTTTCCAAATCATTTATGATTGTGTCAATAGTCAGGATTCTAGTTCTTTGGCAGCTGTACTGTCGAATTATTTAATTTTCACTTCTGTAATGACTCCAAATGGAACATCTATTAATATTTTTTATTACTTGTGTGTCCTTTTAGTGACCAAAAATCCAATTTTGATGGTGTTACTTCTTTATTGTTCTTTTTTTTTTTTTCCTGTGGTTCATAGTGCTTCCTGATTTTCTTTTTTTTTCTTTTTTTTTTTTTAATTTAATTTTATTTTATTTTTTTAATTTACATTCCAAATCACTTCCCCTTTCCCGTTTCCTCCCTCCCCGAAAGTCCCATAAGCCCCCTTCCCTCCCTCTTTTCTCCGTTCAACCCCCTCTCATTACTCTGTCCTGGCGTTCCCCTACATCCAGTCTTTCCAGGACCAGGGGTCTCTCCTTCCATCTTTTTAGAAATCTATTGATATGCTGATTGTGTCTAGGGTATTCTGAGATTCTGGGTCAATATCCCCTTATCAGTGACTTCATACCATGTGTGATCTTTTGTGATTGGGTTACCTCACTAAGGATGATATTTTCAAGTTCTGACCATTTGCCTAGGAATTTCGTGAATTCATTGTTTTTAATTGCAGAGTAGTATTCCATTGTGTAAATATACCACATCTGCCATGCTCATGGATTGGCAGGATTAATATAGTAAAAATGAGCATCTTACCAAAAGTAATACACAGATTCAATGCAATCCCCATCAAAATCCCAACTCAATTCTTCATAGAGTTAGAAAGAGCAATTCAAAAATTCATCTGGAATAACAGAAAACCCAGAATAGCTAAAACTATTCTCAAGAGTAAAAGAACCTCTGGGGGAATCAGTATCCCGGACCTCAAGCTGTACTACAGAGCAATAGTGTTAAAAACTGCATGGTATTGGTACAGTAACAGACATGTAGATCAATGGAACAGAATTGAAGACCCAGAAATGAATCCACACTCCTATGGTCACTTGATCTTTGACAAAGGAGCTAAAACCATCCAGTGGAAAAAAGCCTTTTCAACAAATGGTGCTGGCTCAGCTGGAGGTCAACATGCAGAAGAATGCAAATTGACCCATCCTTATCTCCTTGCACTAAGCTCAATTCTAAGTGGATCAAAGATCTCCACATAAAACCAGACACACTGAAACTAATAGAAGGGAAACTAGGGAAGAACCTTGAACATATGGGCACAGGGGAGAATTTCCTGAACAGAACTCCAATAGCTTATACTCTAAGATCAAGAATAGACAAATGGGACCTCATTAAATTACAAAGTTTTTGCAAGGCAAAAGACACCGTCAAAAAGACAAAGCGGCAACCAACTAACTGGGAAATGATCTTTACCAACCTTACATCCGACAGAGGGCTAATATCCAAGATATACAAAGAACTCAAGAAGTTAAACTCCAGAGAGGCAAGTAACCCTATTAAAAAATGGGGTACAGAGCTCCACAAAGAGTTCTCACCTGAAGAATATCTAATGGCTGAGAAGCACCTAAAAAGATGTTCATCATCCTTAGTCATTAGGGAAATGCAAATCAAAACAACCCTGAGATTCCATCTCACACCAGTCAGGATGGCTAAGATCAAAAACACAGGAGACAGCAGTTGTTGGCGAGGATGTGGAGAAAGAGGAACACTCCTCCACTGCTGGTGGAATTGCAGGCTGGTACAACCACTCTGGAAAGCAGTCTGGCGGCTCCTCAGAAAACTGGGCATGACACTTCCGGAGGATCCGGCTATACCACTCCTGGGCATATACCCAGAGACTTTACCTGCATGCAATAAGGACACATGCTCCACTATATTCATAGCAGCCTTATTTATAATAGCCAGAAGCTGGAAAGAACCCAGATGTCCCTCAACGGAGGAATGGATTCAGAAGATGTGGTATATTTATTGTTCTTTTTATAGTTCTTTGTGTATTTTTGATTTCAATCATTTATCATAGATAGTTCTGCACACAATTGGGCCTGGTTGCTCTCTGAAAAATGTTTTAAGAAAGACTCAGTAACATCCTTTGTGTCTGTGAAACCAACCGTGTGGAATGGACCATGTTGGCAAGTTCTGCTGCAAACTGAGAATGGAGCCTACACCCTAGTCAACATTCGCACTCCCCTCCATGCCATATGCCTCTGGCAACCCTTCTCTATCTAAATGGTTGATCTTTAGGTTATTCCCTATATAACCAGGCTCTCTCCTTTAGAATAAATTTGATTTCTCACAAGTTGGAGCCATGGTGTATGGGGTTTTGTCTGCAGGGCACTTTTGTTGTTCTCCCTGTAAAAGAAGGAGGTGATTTCTTTGCCAATTATTCTTCCTCAGCACCCATCTTGACTGAGTCTTCAAATGTGTTTATGTTCCTTTTCTCACCAAGATGCACATTTTAAAAAATCTTTCTTCCCAACTGTTGCTTTTTTAATTAATTAATTTATTTATTTATTTATTTATTTACTTTTTACTATAGAGCTCTATATGTGCAATAGACAGCCATGACATGGACTGAATGTTAGTTATCCTATCTTTAAATTTCTTCCACCACGTAAATTGATCCACTACTTTTGAATTCAACCCCACACAAGTTCTCAGGACATGGGCAGAATGTAGCTAGATTCTTTACCAGAATGTAATACAAATGCTTTCCAGCACAGTAACTGATAGGGTTCTGGTTCCTCTCTGAAAACTCTTGAGCTGAGGTCTTTGCTGGTCCATGTTTCTTTCAGCATTCTTGCCTTCTGAGTTCCCACCAGAATGGTCCCGTCATCTTGTCTTACTGTATTCAAAGGCATTCTTACACCAAAGCTCTGAATTCTTCCAAATTCCTCCTGCAAACTTGTTCCAAAGGCCCAATGTCCACATTTTCAAATGTATGTCATCAACAGCCCACTTTCTGGTATCAGTGTTCTGTGTTAACTAATTGGCTCATCGCCGTGACCAATCATCTTTCACTAGCTGTTTAAGGGAGCAAGGAAGGGTCTATCTAACTCATGATATGATGCTCTTCTCAACCCTGACAAAGATGGCATGGCATGAGTCGTATAAAACAACTGAAATCATTGCATCTGCATTCTGAAAGGAGAGTGTAGTGATCACTTGTCCTGCTCCCAAGCCTCTTCCCACCTCAATTAATGTAGACTAGTAAATTAATGTATATAATAATTTCTTATTGACATTCTAGGAGTCTTTTCTGTTTATTGATTATAGACCTCGTCAAGGTGGCAATCAATCTTGACTCTCACATATGTTTACAGTGTGTAGAAGGTTATTCTGTTTAACGAAGGACAGAGGACTTGTTGCAGAATCTACAGCAAAACTCACAAGGAATCTGGGGGTTGATGAAGACATACATGATTAGATCATAAATCTTACAGATAATTTTTCATCATAGATGAAGCATCTTTTTGTTGTCCTCCAGACAAGATTCCTTGTGCCACAGCTTAGAGAACATCATTTTCCAGACAAAACAAAAATCATATTTTGTAGATTTGTATTTTGCTTATGTAAAAGCTAAGTCAGAGAAGAAGAAAAAAAAACAACTAATTGCACTTTCTCATGGGTGTTGTTTGCCAACGGTTTCTGATTACAGGTTTTGCCCAATATATCCAATGTTAAAATGTTGCCAATAAAAGTTTTACTGTTACACACCACTTAATTAGTAACCACCCTGTGCTTATCAATGACATCATTCTTAAGTCTTTATAGTCCTCCCCTCTGGTCACTATGAGAAGGTTTATAAGATTTATTTCTATTGGAATGAGGGAAGGAGAACACGATAAATTGCAAACGCATCAGGGAGTTTACTCACAAGCAGCATGGGGAGAAACAGAATGAGTTTTCATGCAGAAAGTAATGACAACTGAACAAGGCACTCTGTGGGAGACTGCTCACCATGAAAACACCAGAGGTGCGGAGCAGGATTTGTTCAGAGTCAGCTCTCTGGAACCCTGTGTGTCCCACCGATAGTGTAGGGCTTGTGCAGATGTTTTCCCGAATAACTTGATCAGGTTGCAGCTTGTTTAGAGGATGATAAAGTGAAGGCACTGTCAGCATGTGCAAGCAACTTAACACATTAATTTATTTCCTTTGCGTTAGAAATTTTCTAAATAAAGAAAACTGAAAAAAATTGCACCCACTTTCAAGACCTTTGGGAGAGAGGCAAAAGCAAAAAGAGAAAAGTTGAGATGGAAATTCACTTAAAATGTTGGAGATAATCATACACTATTCATGGGAGTACTGTTAAAACTTTTAACTCCTGGAGACACATACATATTAAAGAACACAGTTTATGTTATTGAGTGTTCCAATAAGTTGGCATTTTAAGAGAATTTTCCATGTATTTTTAGTATGAAAGAGAGGATTGATACTTAAGTGTCTCTTTTTAAGTTCCCCAAATGAAGAGTAACAAACTTAGACATTAGACAGTTAAATATTGACCCAAATAACATACAAAATCAAAAAATGGTGTGGCTTTGGGGGATTATAGTTAATGGGAAAATGAAGATTATTTAACTGAACTATTGGTATTTGTTTTTACATGGGTTGTAAATATGTTGATGGTGCTATACATCAAAAATAAGATTACAGTTCTTATTCTATCTTAAAAATATTTATAACTTATCATTTATATCTCCTTATAAAGTATTATTTTTAATATCGTTACTTACATCATAAGGACATGTGAGTTCTCTGAAATCTATAACCTGAAAATGCTGTGTAGGATCATATAACATAACTTGCCAGCATAACGTATTTATTTGACGTTTTTAAAAGCTGTCTCTTATTGAAGATGCTAGACTGGATGGCTTCAAGGGTAGTGAGTACAGAAAAAAGTTCAGAACCAGACTAGATTTTAAGAAATTGGGGGTGGGGAGAGGATGGATTAGTCAAAAGGATTGGGAACAACCAATAAAGTAAAAGGAAAACCACAGAATATGTTAAAGAATCTAAGTGCAAAGGCTATAGCAAGCTGCAGGAGGAAGCCATGACAATCCACAAAGGGATCCATATAAGATGACAAGAGAGTGAGCTATGGACTGGGTCCTGTGCATGTCCTTGGTGGTCCTGACTGACAGCTGCAGTGTAGCAGGAGGATGCAGGTGTAAGAGGTATTATGGGAGAATAGAAGAAGGATATTTTTAAAGTGTATGTGTATGCTGATAAGGATATTCGTTTGTGTGCTTGGGTACAGAGATAATAGGTGGGTATCAGGTGTCACTTGGACTATTTCCTTTTCCAGAGAAATATCTTTTTCCAGGAACATGTCTTATGGTAGCCAATATTAATGTTTTATGTGGGTTATATATTTTTTACTTGTCTGACCACCTTAGAATAAAACCTGTAGCACAGTGGCCTCTGGCTGCTATGTTTTTTTCACTCTGTGTCTTAAATCCATTGTTATCATACATGA
Source organism: Tokudaia tokunoshimensis (assembly GCA_036184795.1). NCBI lineage: Eukaryota > Metazoa > Chordata > Mammalia > Rodentia > Muridae > Tokudaia > Tokudaia tokunoshimensis. The sequence goes on along the minus strand of BTHU01000011.1, from coordinate 7,314,616 downwards.
ATTTGGGTGAAACTGTGGAAAAATTGCAATGACTAATTTACCAGCAGATAAACAAAGAACTGCTAAGAATGGGCACAGGCTAGCAACAATCTCAGCCCATCAGGGTCTTTGAGACTATCAGTGGCAGCCTCTCGCTACATTGTATCTCTTAAACCTTGCATCCTTCTGCTTCCTTAGGATAGATACCTTTGTCTCCTTTCTTTTTTCAAAGCTTACCTTACTTTGGCTCACTTTTCAACTACTAGCACTTGTCTTTTTATTATGGAACTATGTGAACCAGCTTAGAGCAAGTCTCCCCCTTTACCTTTCACTCCTTCACACTGTTGTACTTTTTCATTTTGGTATATTGCCATTTGATTGGCACGAGCACTCACAGTCTCACACGATGAAGGCCATGAGTCACCGAGGTTTCATCAGTGCCAGGCCCACAGTGGACAGCCAATGCTTTGTTCCTTTCTAATCGGAGAATTGCTTGCAACTGTTGGACCTTTTACTTCTGGTCTTCTCATGGTATCGAACTGGAGGGTCTCAACTCTTCTTAGAAATACGTTAGTTTTTTTTCTGCACATAATTTGACTGAGCTCACAATCCCAAGTTGTCCGGTAGGGATGTGTCAAATGAAGAGTGTAGAAATTCCTAGGAAGAATGTCTACTGATAATCCTTGAAGGTGATTATGGATTTACAGATTTGTTTTCATATGATATTTTTATTTCTGCCGTACAATTCTTTCTAAGACTTGAAAATGGGGTAGTAGATCAATTTTATTTCTACTTTTTATTAGGTTGGGGAGGGTAAATTAAAATAATGTTACTAATCTTTAACCATATTTATTCTTGGGCAAAATGTGTTACTACCTACAATATTGCACCAATAACTTAGGTGAAAGTAAAAGTGTTGTTTTCAATTGTATTTAGTATAGCCAAATAAAAAAGATTGCTGAATATGTATATGTGTATGTGTATGTATATGTATGCATATATAGTTAAGAGGGTAAACTTAAACAGCATTGATTACATGATTAAACTCTGGATCTGGGACCAGTATATTCTAGTTTCCGACAGAGCATGCGGCAGTCCTGTGTCTTGGCGTCTTCACCTGTGGTGTGGGAGTCCCTTTTATGGGACTTTTGAGGATTAACAATGACGTTATGACTATGTTATTCATAACAAGGATTTCAAGATGGTAGCCATTGTCATTAAACATATAATCACTACAACTTAGCAAGATTGTTTTCTCCCGTCCAGAAGGGAAGTGAGGATTTTTTTTGTATGAGTTTCAGGAAGACATGAAGACCCCTGTCATCTTCTGTATAGTAGGTACGATGTGGGGACTAAAAACTATTGTGTCATTTCTCATAGAGAAGTTATGCATAATTTTATACAGCAATTAAACTAGAGGTGTAACCACATTGTGTTTCTTTGGGTTTTTTGTTGTTGTTGTTTTGGGTTTTTTTGTTTTGTTTTGTTTTCTGTTTTTTTTGTTTTTGTTTTTGTTTTTTTTTGTTGTTGTTTTTGATAGTGTATTTTTTGGACAGTATTCAAGTGGAACTTTTTAAAGCATAATGTTTTGTGTTTACCCATCATCTGTAGAGTGTGCATAGGTACTGACCTTCATTTTCCAGAGGTCTAGCAGAAGTCAGCCACCAGAAGTGACCAGCAGGGTTGGGGAGAAGGAACTCTGAGTCTGGCTCTCTTGAGCATGCTTTTCAAGCCTTGGATTTCACTCACCCCGCCAGCCACTCTCATTTGCCGCTTGAAGGGCGTTACTTTTGCTGTTGCTAGTTTGTCGGGGTGTCACTGGTTGAGTTTCATCGTGTCCTTTCTGTTTTAAATTGGTGTTGGGCACAGACAGAGGAGGTCTGTTGGGAAACAGTGAACGGCATGGCACCTGGAGTCAACCCTACCCTGACTGCCCTCCAACTTCTGACCAGGCCACTTCATCCTCTGTGCTGGGCATTAGTAACCCAGACTCAGGGAAAGTTTTCCCAGCCTCTCTGAGCCTTGCTTTCCCCACTAGTAGGGGAAGGAGGCCCTCTATGAGCCAGTGCATGGAAGAATCTGGGCCATTATGGAGCTGTGGTCTCTGTCATTCTTAGAATGCCAGTAAACCCACTTAGACGCTCTCTTGGGTGATTATAGGAGGTTTTTGGTTTTTTTGTTTCTTTGTTTATTTTATTTTTGTTTTTTCTTTGGTTTTCATTTTTTTGGGGTTTTTGGGTTTCTTTTTTTCTTTCAATTTGTATTTCAGAAACGACAACATAGTGAGAGCACTATGCTCTGGAACCAGGAAGTTCACCGTGATCGAATGAAGACAAATGTAATTCTATCTATGATGAATTTTTCTTAAATTTCCTCCCACAGTAACCTAAATGCTATTTCTAACACATTTAGGAAGACAGCGTCAGAATTTTCAATCCTCACATCAAAGTTTATGTGACATCCAGGGAACGCAAGCCCTGCTAAGAATAGACTTTTCTCCTTAAGGGGAGGTGTCAATCCCTTCTCTCTCTGCACTCTAATATTCGGTGGTATGTAGATAAAGTGAGGCTAGGGAGAACGGAAAGGACTTCAAGGCACTGCCTCTGAGTCAGGGAGTGGGAAAGTCAAAAGTAGATTGCTTAACAGGAGTAAGGAGGAATGTATGGTACCCAGGTCCCAGAAAGCTTTAATCCAATTCAGATTCTCATCTGAAGATAAAATATAGGTCTTGTCTGCATCCTTAGGATATCTAGATAGATAGATAGATAGATAGATAGATAGATAGATAGATAGATAGATAGATAGATGGATGGATGGATGGATGGATGGATGGATGGATGGATGGATGGATGGATGGATAGATAGATAGATGGATAGATAGATAGAGATGGAGATAGATAGATAGATAGATAGATAGATAGATAGATAGATAGATAGATAGAGATGGAGATAGATAGATAGATAGATAGATAGATAGATAGATAGATAGATAGATAGATAGATAGAGATGGAGATAGATAGATAGATAGATAGATAGATAGATAGATAGATAGATAGATAGATAGAGATAGAGATGAGATAGATAGATAGATAGATAGATAGATAGATAGATAGATAGATAGAGATGAGATAGATAGATAGATAGATAGATAGATAGATAGATAGATAGATAGATAGATAGATAGATAGGGAGATAGATAGATAGATAGATAGATAGATAGATAGATAGATAGATAGATAGATAGATAGATAGATAGATAGATAGATAGATAGATAGAGATGGAGATAGATAGATAGATAGATAGATAGATAGATAGATAGATAGATAGATAGATAGATAGATATCCTCCAACACATATAAGGAAGTACCTATAAAAATAGTATAAGTCAGAAGATATTGGACACACGAGCTAACATACTATACTATATAAGGAGGCAAATCCAGTCACAAACCTTCCAGATCAATACCCCTATTGACAGTCATTATTCCCTCATGGACCCAGTGTGGTAAATTTTGTTTGTTTCTCTGCTTTTCTTTCCTTTGAGACCTACAAACTTCCCAAAATATTCTCCCTTTTCTTTTACCTTGTCTGTGTTTAGACAAAGTCATTTGCTGTATTGAAGAGCAAAGGGCCGTGTCTCTCCTATTCTTTATCATTCACTTTTTACACAGTACGTGGCCCAAAGAGCGAATCCTCACACGCTGTGCTAAGAGAAGATAAAGGAGTGACTGTGGTCTTTTAGTGCTTGCCTTATGTGAGTCAAGGTTGGGAGGTGGGAGCTGTTAAGAAGCATCGACCCCAGAGAGACAGTTAGAGAACTGTGTGGGTGGAGAACCACAGCACTCAGGATCACTCCCAAAGCCCTGACGCTGGGTTCCTTTGTCTGTGCTCACTGAGATGGCTGGAGCTTCAGGAACTGCAGGGGGTTCATGCTTATGGTCACTTTGCCAAGATGGCAGTTAGCATAAGAGACAAAACTCTTGACACTTCTGTAGCAAAGCTATCTGATCTGGTTCACAGAGTCAGGATGGCCCAACCTAACTGAGAGTAGTCCCGTTCTGTGGATTAGGGTCAGAGGTGATAAGACAGATATGTGAGCTGACCATTGACATCCGTTCTCTCATGTTTCCTGAATGTAGACACATGTGACCTTTATCATATCACACATTTAGCATCATGCTTCCTCTGCAGTGACTGTATGTTCAAACCACGAACCCAAGCAAACTCTTTCTTCCTGAAAACATATAAGGCATGAAGCACTATTTTTCCAACTATATGTATTATAGACAAAGGGCTGCTGGTGGACAGATTAATAACTCTAAAGCTTTTTCCACAAACGGGCTCTGTAAATAATGTATTTAAGGAACATGACATGTATTTGTTTCCATATTATCTATGGCTGGTTTCTTCAGTCATGTCTCTTTTAAAAGAAACCAACTTGTTCATAGAATCAAACTTTGGTCATACAATGTTCAGAACTAAAAAATGAAATAATGATTATTTCTGCTAACCATTCATTAATCTACAGAAACAACTACGTTGTACTATAATAAGCCAAAAGCTTTGTAATGTTTCTTCCAGAATTTTAATATTCTCTAAATACATCCTTTATACACTGTATTTTAATGCCAACAAGAAATCAGATGGGCAAGGCTCACAGTGATCTGAACTTGTGGGTCCAGATATATAATGGTGTCCATCACTGCAGAGCTATAAATGTCAGTTCCATCTTCTTGATGTCATAATCCTCACTATCAAAGCTTGCCTTTTTGTAAACAACACTATTCCTGGTGTTTGTACTCATAAGTGTTCAGTATAAGAGCATCGTCTCTGGGACAGGCAAATCCAGTCTTCCACTAACATTCTTAGATTTTTAGAGTGCTCTGGATTAAAAAGCAGTCTCTTGTAATCATTAGAAATATTTCAGAAAATAATTCTTGCACTAGAGAATCAAAAGATTAATCAGTACTAGTGGGGGAAAGTCCTGATTCTAAAATATTTTTCCATCATGCCTTTGATATCTTGTGGCTGATATTGTGAACTGTAAACTTTATGAGCAAATACTTCCCAACATATTTCTTTCTATTCTTGAATATATCCAGTTCAATCTATCTGCAACCATAGTTACTTAAGCACTGTGCATGAAGGTAACCATCTTCTAACAATTTAGTACTCCACTGCATGTGGTCATATACATGGTATAAGACCACAGATATACTCGGCTGCTTCCCTGTCTGAGAGGGTCTACTTGCATCTACGTTCTCTGGGGAATGGTTCTTGCAGATGAAGTCAGAGTTGTATCAGCTACTGCGGCACTCAATGACTATTCTGCAAATTAGCGCAGAGCTTCACGCTGCCTACATGTACTGGGCACATGATTAAACTTAACTTGTACCCAGCAGAACGCCGATCCTCTTATAATTCCCCCCTGCTCCATTTCTATGCAAGCCTTACTGTGCCACGCCTCAATTACAGCAAGCATTTCTCATGAAGGGACAGGTAGCCTCAGACTCATTCCTTTTAAATTCCAGAAAATTTAACAGAGCAATAATGCTATCCAATATTTGTTAACCACATCCTCTAAGCCAATGATATGTGATTTACCATCTTAAGGACCAAGTAAGACAGTTACAATTGCTATATTGTCCTTATTGCCTTAGAGATGGCAGAACCAAGGCACAGGCAGCTATTGTACGAGGCCGCAAAGCCAGTGGGGGATGGGGTTCGAACTCACCTCTGTCATAGACCTCTAGCCACTGCACGTACAGTAAGCACCCATGAGCGACATACATACAGTACGCAGCCCTGACCTATGTCTTAGAAAGACAGGATCACAAATACATTTAGAATCTGTTGCTAAAGTGTAAGAAGTTATGCTTTGATGTGCTTCAAAACTACTTGGAATTAATTCTGTAGTTTCATTACTGTAAATATAACGTACACCCCCCCCCAACAGAATGAGCAAAGGCTGTTAAATGTCATAGTTTCTGCATTACATTTGGATTCCAGAGGGTGACACCAAGCACTACTAAACTCAACCGGGGACACATTTTGGAGGATATGGTTTATAAAAGTTCCCTCGGAGCCTTTAGAGAAGGCTGTAAATGTACTGTCACCAAGGCCTCCTCCTCAGTTGGAAGATAAAATGGCTATTATAATCACGGGCTGCTTCATGTTCAATGGAACTTACTCTCTGGGAAATAAATGGACAAATAAAAAAGTGACTTTTCCATCTACTGTCAATGATAAATGTCTGACCTACTTCAGGACCTGTTTCATGGGTTCGGCTCATTTCCATGCAGCCAGGCCTGACATGCCAATAATGATGTAGTGCTTGAAACGGCACTGGATTCTGCGGATTATCACTTCTGCTCTGCCAACACGCAGCGCTCCCCTTAAGCGGCTTTCCGGTACCTCACTGTGGATCCGATGGAAGGATTTAGTGTAAAGCCAGGGTTACAACCTCTCGGTTGCGAGATACAGCTGTTGATGAGGAAGGTAGCAGAGAAACTGCATCTCTGTGGTCTCATCTGTGTGGAGCTTGCTTTGTGGGGCCAAATTGTCCATTATATTTCCATCGAATCTCATCAAAGCGTGTGATTATGAAGATATTTTCTCATCACGCACATTCCAATTCACATTCCTATCAAGTCAACATTTTTCGTGGCCCGTGGGAGGGAGAACTGATTCGAAGGCAGAAGTCTGTTGAGGTGGGACTGGTGAATAATTTGGGAGAACTGGACCACACTTCGCTCACTGTGACCCTCACAGAGTTGATTAATACCGGCTGAACTGAGAGGTCAGTGTAGATAGATGGGGCACTCTGAGGTTACAAGATTGGAATTAAACCAAATATCTTAGATTAAAATTGAGTACATGCTACAGATAAAATAGGGCCTGAATCAAAGTTTCAGAGTAGTTAATGGGCAGAGGCCTTAGCGTCCCCGGAACCCAAATCAAGGGCTCAGGGTCTTCCAAGTCTAAGCACTGGGGGTTCTGAAAATGAAAAGCCAGGTAATACCAGAGCAGTTTATAGGACTGTTGTTTTCGAGCAAGCTTCTACTTGCCTTCCTGAAAGTAAGGTTCTTTGTAACTCCAACCTGGATGTCATTTAGTTGTCCCTGGACAGAAGAACTGCAAAATAACCACCATGAAGCCGTTAGAAGGATCATATCAGCAGGGAGCAAAAATAAGACCCCAACGCATAGAGGAATGCCATGACCTCAGGACCATAGGCTAAGGGGGAGAGCCCAGACATAGTGTGTCCCTCACGAAAGGAGTTTCCATTCATTTGCTGTTAAGTGAGACTCTTTCAAAAATTTTCATTTACTTGAATAAGCAGACTCAATTCATGGAAGAAGGCAGAGTAATAGAGAAATATTTTACGGCATCGGTGTTATGAGAATACTTGTATTCGAGGAAGATAAAAGAGGCGAGGATAGGATCTGTATTATTATACGAATCATAAAATTTTCAAAGAATTGAAAAACAAGTTTGTAGAAAACCTCAAGCATTTCATAGACTGCTTGCTGAACCTGCCGTGTTCTTTTAAGGCACGTTTGTGAAGGCTCGGGTATGACATGCTAGGAGCTGGCCAGGCCACAAGGATTAATGATCTCCCTATACCAGTTTTTAGCCACAAATGTTGGATAATTTTTTTTAAAAAAGATAGTTAATGCTAAGTAGAACATGCCTTTCAAATTCACTGAGAAACTTAAAATGGGAGAGGGGACTCCATGTTTGTGTCAACAGGGGGGGATCACAGAATTGGTAAACTATTCCACCCAGGTAAACATACTCCTGAAACCTTTGAGAGTATCTTCCCAGTGGTGTGAATCAACCCTTCCTCATTACAGCATTGATAGGGGACATCACTTTTGTTGTGAGCCATTTGCCTTCCTGGTTCTCTCTGAGGTACTGGAGATGATTAAGACTTCAAAGGAACGTACTCACTTGGGAAGGCAGAATGACGAAATAGAGAAGTGAGTTTTTCATCTATTTTATGTCAGTGATAAATATCTGACCTCCTTTAAGACCCCTCTGCTGGGCTTGGCTTGTTTCCATGCAGTCAAGCTTGACGTGTCAATAATAATGAAGCACTTGAACCAGCAAAGGATTCTGTGAATTATAGATTACCTTGCGCAATCCCAGCATAACTCTGCACAGTTGCACGATGCATTGCTCACCAGTATGTTGAAACTGCACATAGGAAGCCCAAAGAGCATCTCTCTTTCAGGCTTACACTTGCATGCAGAATGAGCTGCAACAGGGTCCAAGCCTTGGTTGTGGGCCACACTCTGCTCTGAAGTGTCTGTGTGTCTGACGATCTACACTGGAAAGAGGACAGTGATGACATTTGAGATTGTTTGCCCAGTCCCCCTCATATTAGAAACATGGAAACCAGTGCGTAATGTCAGATACTACTTAGGGAAAAGCATATCCTTGGATTTCCCAAGGAACTCCATCAAGTGAAGGCTATCTTCTGGCTCCAGGGGAATACAAGGTTTGATGGAACTTGGGGTGTGACAATATTGGGTTATGTCACAATGCCTCCACACAGTACCCCCTTATTAGCTAACCCATGACTGGACTTTCCCATGACATTCAGGTTGGAACTCACTTCTTGTTCTTGGTTTCCTAGAACTTGAGTTGTTTGTCCAAATGAATATTTCAGAATAAAACCCAAGTCCTAAGAACGTATTACACATTTTAAAAGTTTAGCTTGCACAATCATATCTTCTTATGCATTTTTTCTGAGTTAAAAGTTAAGCAATTAATTACAGTACATATACAATTTTTAAAAATAAAAATTGTATTTGTATGTTATGTGTGGAGTTTGCTTAGCTTAAATGTGCATTTTCATATGGAATTTTCTAGTGGAATATTATTTTTCTCAATCACAATATCCTAACTTTGGATGCTGTTGACTGAGACCTGACTTAGCCTCCAGGCTTACTAGAATTCTTGGTATCTACCAAATGCAATGGGAATGTATCCTGGAGAACCTTTCTGGGCATGCCATCTGAAAATGTCTCTAGGCATTGCCAAATACCCCTAGTGCCAGAGATCACCCCATTTTAGAACTACAGTCCGACATAGAGGGAATGAGAGCAGAATTCCAGCCAGGAGGAGCCAATTCTTCATTCCAAGGAAAATTGCCTCTCTGAACAAATCAAAGACTGTAATCATTCCCTACTTCCAAAATAAGTGAATATTTTAAAATGCCATTGCCTGCAATGGTTGGTGCTTTAGGCACTGGGAGAAGGGATTAGTTAGAGCTTAATCAGACAAGGCTGGATATTTGCTGGTAAGAACCCCCTGCATGCTTTTGGAAGACACTGTAATAGATTTAAACATTTTTTGTCATAAAGTCCTATGGCAAACAGCACTAAATGGCACCTTATGTAACTGGTGAATGCATGACCTCCTGTGCTTGTTAAAGAAAGATTTTGCCTCTCTAAGTTAATGCCAATGAGAGGGAGTTTTGAAATACGCAAGAGTAGTTGGTGTGAGAAAAAGAAGAGTAAAATGATGTATGTGCAATTTTCATATGAGATTCTCAGCATAACTCTAAAAAGATAATGAGGTACATCTGCATAATAGAATATACACTCCTAATTCATATTAAAATAATTAAATCCAGCCATTTATGACAGCATGGATGAGTCATGACGGGTGACTTAAAGAAAAAAACTAGTCACAGGAAGGCATAAAAAATACTTGTAAGAGATAGGATTTGAATCCCTAGTTGCCTCCAAGGTGAGCAGTCTGAGTACCCAGCACTGTGATCAGGTTTTCTTCTCTCTGCTTGGATTATTGTTACTGGAGATTCAGATCACCAGAACAAAACCATCTGAATATCTACAGGAGATCTCTTTGAGACCTAGAAGTGGCGTGGTATCCAAATGTTATTTCTTGTTACTCGTGTGCTCTGAATTTTCTCTGGTTTATTAATGAAGATGGCTTTGCATTTCATTTTCGCTGCATTTATATTTTGATTAATGTAGTTCGTATTTTCCAGATAAGAAGTGAGAAAAGACATAAATAAGGCTGCTTTCCAGACTGATTGCTAATTTATATGAATTCATGTATTCAAATTTATGGTCTTTGAATCAAACACAAGTACTCAGTGTTATTTTTCAAATCTCTGACATTATTTACATAAAAGCATTTTTGAAATGCCAAAGAGAGTATTTGTCATTGAAGAAATTTCAATAGTACCCTGATACTTTCTGAAAATGTTTTCAAGGTACACGGGAACAAAACATCACTTGAGAGTTAAACTTCCCAGCAAAGATTACCATAAATAGATATCCGAAATGAGTTTGTAAACCACAGCATGTGTTGAACTCTGAATACAAGTGTTAAAACTAAGAGCAGTTTACTGAATAACTGTCCTCTATTATATTCTTATATTTCTTATAGGGAAACTATGGAATGAACAGTTTAGTCAAGTGCTGGACCATGAAGGAACATCTGTAGCCCTAAGAACACAGCATGTATTCTTAGATAGATCTAAGTTTCCTGTAGCATCTACATCACCACCCCTACTGTGCCATAACACAATGCAGACTCATTCTCCTGTATTTCTGGCAAACCAAGAATGCAACATTGGTCTTACGGGCTGAAATGAAGCTGCTCCTTCTGTCTCCTCCACAGGGCAGCACTCTTTCTTTCCCTAGCCAACTGCCGAAGAGCACCAACCAACTCGTCCTTGTCTTCAAATTCAGTTTAATTGTCAATGTAATTTTATTTCATATATATTGCCTGATGTAGCAAGTTTCTAACCTTCATTCCTTCACCCTTTCTTGATATAGTAAATGCATTATCCAACTAGATTTTAAAATTTGTATCAGAGCATATCAGTTCATGCCAGATATTACAAACAGAAGGGTTCCACACTTATCATCAAGGAACACCTATCTAATGAGGCTCAAGCTAATGTAAGTATCTTCCACAGACTAAACTTCAGACCCTGGGTCACTGTGGACTTGCTTTGTCCAAGTCTTCTGTACTTGCTTATCCCAGGCACAGACCCCACCTCTCCTCCCCCACAAAACCCATATGCAAATATCATCTCAATAGGAAACTCCCATTGGCATGAGATTATCCTGCTTGAATCCCATCACATTCTACATTTTTTTCTTAAAACTTGGCAATCATCATATATAATCCCTCGCTTGTTTTGCTGTGTGATTTCAGTCACCTCCCCATGACTCCCCATGACCCATAAGTTCACTAGCCTGGCATTTAGGCCTATGTAAGCACTATATTTCTTATTTGCAATGAGGGGTTACTTTATGCAAGTTCCCACAAGAGAGAAAGGGATAATGAACTAATTGATAAAGTGATACAATTTTTGCCCCCAATACCAGTGGGGCATATCCGACTCAAGTAGTCTTCAAGTGTGAAATTTGCTTTTTCCTCCCACAGTGTTGACAAATATTACATACCAATTATCTATTTCTGCTGCATCTGAAGATTGTTTTGCAAATTATTCTCATCTAGTATCTACATTTATCTCTTTTTCTTTCTCTCTTGTCAACATGCAATGACATTTGTCAAACCTCAACTGTCCAACTCCATTTATCTCATGAACTAAGGTTAAGTTAAATCAGCCCCCATGAGAAGGAAATGTGTCTGTCTTGTTTGACGCTGTGCTTATGTTTGGAGAACAGTTCCTGCATGCAGGGTTTTAAATAAATATCTATAGCACAAGTGAGATAATATAGACAGAGAGCAGTTAGCATAAAATGTGACACCTGGCAGGTGCCCAATAAATGATTTATACGGCATGGGAGAGATGTTCAAGCTAATCGGCTGCCTCCTGCTAGTAATGAGGCTATTTGGGTAACCCACCAGAGACACCATCATAGAGAAAGAGACAAGCTCCGGAGAACAGACGCAGCCCTTCCCCCAGTGAGGGAGGTGATGGAAATACTGAATGAGTCTTGTGTGGAAAGTGGGTGTCAAAATTAATAACACATTCCTAACACTGCTTGGGAATTTAATTAAAATAAATTCAACATTAAACTGGGCTGCAATGTTGAGGAGCCAGAGGCAGGGGACTAAGTAGTAGTTAGGTTGTACCAGTAGTGTGATTAGCACAAAACCCTGCACACAGGGACCGGACGCATCACACAGTCAGCAGCAAGAATGGGGTAATTTTGAAATATTTTTTTTTGTTTTGTTGCATTTTCAATAATAACCTAAACCTGATGAATGGAAGATAAATTCTACTGTTACATTTTAGGAGAGGTAATGTTTTGTTTTGTTTGTTTGTTTGTTGATTTTTTTTTTCAGGAAATGTTACAAACTTGATACCTGAATCTTCCTGGGAGAGGTACAACATCTATATTAAGCAATTCAATGTAGTGATTTTTGTTTATTTTACGTATAATAAGGCTACAGAATTTACATTTCTCCACTGAATGTGAACATGACATTTTTGGTTAAACTTTGTTGTGACAACATTTTTATCACTGTGTTATGGCCTGGTTTCTCCCTGTGGAAATGCATGTCTAGCTCATAGAGAACATTCAGTTAACCTCAATTTCTACTCTTACAATTAAGGTGTGATAGGTATTAGATTTCTTAAATCTATGTTAAGGAATCTAATTGTTTAGTTTGTATAGCTCAACAGACACTAGCTAAGTCAATGCTGTCTTTATTGGAGAGTAACTGTCACTGAGGACGCTTTTTATGTGCTATTTGAGTGTTTTAATTTTGTTACAACAGAGTTGTACATTCAGGGTTTGGGATAGTGGAGGAGATTATAAGTACCCTTTCTGTTACTTTTGCCCACCTATAGAATCCTCTGCATGATGCATTGGTGGAGAAGGAATAGCATGGGGTGGGGATTCTCCTGAGTAACTCCAGGTTGAATTATAGCAACACTGATAAACAGAAAGCCAGAATGCAGAGCTGCTGTCAGAAATAATGCACAAAACTTGTAATGAGTAATAAATTGAAAAGTTGCCTAATGGCAGACGGAAAGGTAAGAGTTTATCATTGGGGTTTTGTTGATACTCAGCACAATGGCTTGCTATATGGCTAATGAATGTGGAGACAAAAAGGGGAAGCTGGAGAGGATCGAGCATCTTAGAGCAGGACTGTTAATCTCAGTAGTACGGAAGATGAGGTAGAGGGTGGCAAGTTCAAGACCACTTTGGAAAGTTTCAAAGCGCTCTCTCTCTCTCTCTCTCTCTCTCTCTCTCTCTCTCTCTCTCTCTCTCTCTCACACACACACACACACACATACACACACACACACACACACACACACACACACACACGTGGAGGAGGGTTGTGCTTCCCTCCTTTCTATTTGGTTGTCTCAGGTGTCATTGCTGGGCCAAGGGGATTTAGGCTGAGACTCGACTGCATAGCTCTACTTTCATTAGATGTCTGATCTCGTGGCATCCTTTGTGTGACCAGCGCTGATGTGTCACTTCCCAGTCTTGGTTTGGTAGTGATGGGTGCCCACAGTACAACTGTGGGAAAAGCAGAGCGCAGAAGCCAAGACCCAGAGATAAATAGCCAAATGTCTAGGAGGAGACTTGCTGGATCAAAGGCTGTGCAAGTTTTTACAGCTTCTACATTGCCAAATTGTCCCACAGAATGACTCTATTAATTTACACTCTGCCAACATGGTTAATGGACTGTGGAGTAATTGTCTGTTTATCTATCTCTTCTCCTCATTAGTATATAAGCTCTTCAAGGACTTCTTAATCTCCCAATGCCCAGTGCTTATCATTTATCCTGATGCAGGATAGGCACCCACTCATTAACCCACTTCTCTGCCCTACCTCTTAGTCCTTCAAAGCACCAAACATGTGTGGTGCCTTTGTAGGATGGATACATGAATAATAAATATCAAGATATGAGCTGTTTCAAAATGTTAGAGAATTGGCCTCCAGAAATCAGTTTATGCATAAGCTTTTGTACAGCCGCTGACTTATAACTCAGAAGTGCATGGTGAATTCCTTAATACCAGCAGAACACCCTGAAGCGAGCAGTGCTGAGACTGATGTTATAAACATTTAAGACTCTATGTGTATGGATATTTTAAATAATTATCCTCCAAAATCCAAATGACATTGCAGGAGCTTCTGCAGGCGTAAAAAGTTGACACTGAATTGCTATTATGATTTTTTGTACATTTATATGATTTAATTTTCATTTAGGGATTAAACAAAAATTTGAAATTTCTCAAGAATTGTGCCTACTTTGTGAAGTCTTTAACAAAATTATTAAGTAAACTATTTGATGCTTTCTGTTATAAAGAAGAAAACATATTTACTTAACACATGTCTGAAATAAGGGGTTACATTTGAAGAGGTGCTCGTTTGGTCAGGACACAAAGGTTTAAGATGAGCAGCAGTAACTCTCTTCTATACAGAATTATACTCTAAAGAGAGGGCCACCATATGAAGACATAAGATACAGCCTGGAGAGTGCTGCCATCGGGATTGCCAATAATGTTCTGTGGTTACAGAAGAGAAAACACTTACCCAGAAGGACCTTGTACCTTGAGGTCCAGTTGAAATGTTAGTTCCATTTGAATTGTTCTAAGGATTCTGGCTGGGAAGGATGCTCTACCTCAAACCTGCACACCACCCCTCCTTACATGGAAAACACACAGTCATAGTTCAAGCTGATGAACAGGCTTCTTTCTTTCCTTATAGATCTCATATATTAAAATGTGGGTTTAGCACCTTGCTTTATCAATACATAAGTCCTGTGTACAGACGTGAAAACATTTTTATCAGTCACTTTGTGCTTGAAATTCCTATGGAATAATTGATAAATGATAAAACTAGGTATTCAGTTATTTATAGAAATCCATGTGCAAAACAACACATATAAACCACATTCACCTAACATTTAAAACCACTTCTAGAACTTTTTTTTTTAAAATATGGGATAAAAAATGGATAGAATAGTCAAAATTACTTAAAAAATGGCTTCAAAAGCTTTCTTAACACTATGACTTTGAACAAGAGTCTATACCTAACTATATTTCTGCAGTGTGTTCCCCATGCTGTAGTACCTGGAAGCTCCGTGATGGGTTAAAGGAGATGTTTCTAATTAGTATGCCTAGTGTGGTCTTGGCAGCTCATCTAAGATACATATCACAGGCCACATGTAGGTTGCCCTTGACAAAATGTATCAAACTGTCATCTCATGAACAACGCTGTAATGTTACCCAAAAAGTATCACCCAAGACACTTTTCCTATGTTGGCACTGGAGTAGTAGTGTTTATAGTGACAATTTCTATAGAGGAAACTAACAGCAAATGTCAATCACTGAGAGATGCTTTAAGGATAAGAAAAACAATGTCAAGGCGCTTCATTGAGGAAAAAACAAAACTAGAGTAAATAAAATGAAGGGATAAAACTGACCCATATAAATAACATGTCCAGAAAAATAGATGTAGCCAGTGGTACAGCTCATTATGTTCCTCATCCAGATGGACTTCAGCCACGAGAAAACACAGGTAATACACTGTTCACTTTTCCAAATTATGAGAGCGTGAAGAAGCTACTACAGAACCTCTTTGATTAGAGTATTATTAAAGTAGTTATCAAGGCATTCTCGCAGAATGGTAAATATTAAATTTAAATGAAATAAAATCATCGCATACTGCCAACGTTTGGGGGTTTAAGTTGGCAGACTTTCCATCACTCGAAGAATCTAAACATTTCATTCTAACAGTTACTATGGATTTTATTTTTATTTGGATATTTCAAACTATACACCCGTGTGAGTGAATGAGCGCATGCTGGACAAAGTGTGGGTGCTTGCTCACACATCAAAAGTGGGAAAGCAGGCAAATCCCTCAGATCTGGTGTTGCCAGCCTTTGTGGCATGTCAGGCTTGTGACATTGGTGCAGGGGTTTAAACTCTGTTCCTCCTGGTTGCTTAGCAGTGGCACCAAGCCATGTCCCAAGCGCAACTCTGGCTTTTAGCTGTACTCCTACGTTGGATTTCCATGATTGTGGTTGCAGTGATTGGAAGACCTACTTTAATGACACTCACCCTGTTGTAGAGAGGGTGTAAAATCCAAGTCTAAGTATGACGTTAAGAGGATACTAAAATAACAGTGCTGTGTGGTGGACCACTGACATCCACGGCTTTTTTGTTGATGTTGTTCCTTTGTTTGTTATTTGTTTTTGGTTTGGTTTGGTTTTGGTTTGCTGGAGAGGTCATGTGGAGTACCAAAGCCTTTATGGAGATAGATCATCAGCTTCCTATCCTGTTAGATCTTACACCGTAAGTTACTTAAGAAGTATCAAAGGTAAGGTTTTGGTTCTCACCTTGCAGACAGCGACTGTGATAACTATTATGTAGAGCCTGTCCTTCTCCCTCTTCTTCTGAATGGTGGCTGTAGACCCACGGTGAAGTAGACTGCTTGCTAGATTTGAAAACCGAGCTATGATTGATTGCATGCTTCCTGTGTGAATTCCGGCCTCTTATGCTTGATCGACAGCAATGAGATGACTGTTGTCCGTAGTTCCATATTCATAGACTGCCGCACCGAGCATCGCTTACCTTTGGTGTTTTTTGTTGTTGTTCTTATTATTATTGAACTCTGGTATTGTTTCACTCATGTGGTTTGGCTATTGGTAGTTTGATTTGCAAACTTTATTCTAGTCAGAACCCTGTTACCTATAAAACAGAGAAACTTTATAATTAATTTTTATTATATTTTGTTTTGATTGAAGAAAAATGCATGCTCCTATTTATTGAATTATGGGATCATACCCTAAGTTAATTGACTATGAAATTTGCTGTAGACAGTCAAGATACATATATGATTCACTCTTCCCTTGGGTTTGAGAATGTTAAGAAAGCATAATTTTACAATGGGAGAACTCAAATATATACACACTGGATTTGTTTGTTTAGCAGTGAGAGGTGACCAGTAACATTCTCTAAAATTATGCAACACAAAACAATATTAATAAAACCCAGATAAAGTTTATCATCAAAATTTATTTTAGAATACAGTTGTTTGATTCATGAAATATAATTATTTTTATTTAAACCAGAAAACAAAACCAGAAGAAGAGAATAAAGGTAATAATAGCAAGTAAAGTTCAGCTGGGACCAATAAAGCTAAGATGACAACTGGTTAGTATCTGTAGAATTCAAGGACAGGGCAGAAAATTACTTTCCACTCATGCGCCAGTTTGTTAAAGGGTTAATGAAGTTAGAAACTCAGAACTGATGAAGGAAAGCTTGAATACCCAAGAATATCACTCAGGAGAATTTCTCATGCTTTTGAATTTTAGACAAATGTTGTCTTATGTGCTGTTAAAGGAGTTGTATGTGAATATTTCATAGACATACCAATGAAGACGGTTGCAGGAGACTGGAAGAAAGGGATGCTCTGCAGGTAGATACGGGAGCAGAGCAACCCTTCCAATACATCTTTAACTAGACTGTGCCAAGTCTGTACAAGAAAATTCTGAGCTTGGCAAGGCACGGTGATGCACATTTACGAGGCAGCACTTGTGAGGCTGAGGGAAGGCTATCAAGGCAAGCCTGGGCTCCATAGCATGGCTCAAGGGCTAGGGATTTAGTTCAATGGCAGAATGCTTGCACAGAAGGATGGAGGGTCAGACGAAGGGATGGAGGGAAGAAGGGAAAATCAGTGAGGGTGAATCTTTAGTTTACACACTGACACGACCTCACTGACCGCCTGAAGGATGATGGAGTGATAGTCACACGCAAGCTCATTCTTCAGCGTGTATAGAAGTACATGTGATTTTGTTCATAGAGATGTTTTCTATCTGCACCGAATGCAATTGTTGTATGAGCGAACCGAAGTAGCTCAAACTACCTCACTGGCCACTAGAACTATTTGCCCACACTTGTGACTCTCATTCGGGAACATAATTGAGGACCACTCTAGCATGCATATAACATGCTTTTTGTAAAGGATGGCCTAGAAGCATGTTTTATCTTCTGTGTTAACCCTTCCTTTTAGTTTCTCTCTTCTTTAGTAATTACAGACACCGAGAGACATAATATGCGAGGCTGCGGCTGTGGTTCCAACTGAGGTCATGTGGTCTGGTCATTTCCTAATCATTAGCACCGTGGAGGATATCAGTCAGTTTGCTCAATTTTATATAGCCTGAGTTATGTAACATGAACAAATTTTAATGATACAGGAACAATATGGAATGCGACATATAATTTTAATCAAGTAAAATGTTTCCCTAAAATCCAGAACACAACCCATTGGTATTGACAACCTGACAAATATGCTTAATTCCTCGGGCTATTGTGCCCTGTGGCAAGTCTCCTAGGTTTCAATGCCCTCTGGGTATTACCTTTGGGCAAAATGTCACTTTGAATCAAGGATATTAAAAGCAATATAAATTGTTGCAACACAAAGAAGCCTGGCGAGTCTTATAAAACATTTCTCAGTTGCCTGATTATATGGGAAGAATCTGCAAGCTGATAGTCAATTAGCTTACCTTATGTCCAAACACCAGCTATCTCCTCTGGGCTAAGTCTGTGGAATAATACATTCTTCTGTTGCATGATTTTGGTCATAGTTTCTTCTTGAAGTTGACAGAAACATGAAATTGCACAACATTTAATCTTTCCTGGAAGAAACACTTATATTTTCAGAACGCATAGACTCTAATTAGAGTAAATTACTCCTGGTGGAATAAGACTTCTACAAAAGGAGAAAAGGAATCACATTTAATTTCCCAGTGCCATAGGGAAGGCTCAGCTATTCAAAAACTAAGACTTAGGGGCTGGGCTTTCAAAGGCTAAGCTAATAGAACAGGGCACCAAATAATCCCGGTTAGCATTTTGTAAGTAATTTTGAGCACAAAAGATGTATTTACAATAATGGCCCAGACTTATCATATACAATTGAACCCAACACCAGGAAAAGGGAGAAAAAAAGTCATTTGAATCCATTAAAATGACACCAAATGAATTTACGATGCTCATTTCCATGCACACACCTTATCACTTTTTAGTTCTGAGTACTATGGTTGAATATATGTAGATCATTCATAATGATGGGGATGGTTTAGCACCAATTTTGATGACTTAGGAAGCAATAGCACACACACTGTATATTTAGTCGGAATCCATAGCACAGCTCTCTCACAGTTCCACCCTGTCAAACTTTGCTAGTTATAATATAGAAGCCCAGTTGGATGTATGTTTTCTCCCCAATGATTAATAATTGAAACCTATAGACATTCCCCAACCCAGAAGTCTTTTACATCCTTCAACTTGATGCAATTCTGTTATTAGAAAGACACAGAACATCCTGGAAAGAGGACTCAGTGGGTAACAGTGCTTTCTCCACAAGTGTTAGAACCAGAGTTCAAATTCCGACAACCATGCAAAATGCCGAGTGTGACCTCACATGCCTGTAACCATGGTCTTGTTGGTGGAGGAAATGGGAATTTGTGTGGCCATCCGGTTTGAAACCTACATCTGGTTCGGAGTGAGACCCTATTTCAGGGGACTATAGTAGAGAGTGATAGGTCAGAATCGCAAAGTCTTGGTGTGGCCTCTGTGTCCACACACCTGCATAGACATGTGAAAATGGAACCACACATATCCAATACATACACACACACACACACACACACACACACACACACACACAGAGAGAGAGAGAGAGAGAGAGAGAGAGAGAGAGAGAGAGAAGGTCTACTGATAGCATAAAATAGACAACAATCTAAGAACTAAGTTATACATTAAGTTACAAACAAGGGACTCAACAATATAGCTATGGTTGTTATATTCATATATTAAATCCCATCTTTTTAAAAAAATTTTAAAATGTTTCCACTGCGCTTCCATAGAGTGTTAAGGGTTAAACTGTCATGATTACTTGAAGTTCCTTCATTGTCCAGATGGCTTTGAGGGGAGGATGAAGCACCTGAGTATTTCAGGTCAACTTATTTTAATAGCTTTTTTTTTTTTAAAATTATGGCATCATCATTTCTTCCTTCCCTTTCCTCCCTGATTCCCACATGCATACCCTGTTGCTCTCGTTCAGACTCATGGCCTCCTTTTCTTTGCTTGTTCTTACATATCACGACATTTCATCTGAGACATTCGCACACTGTGTTTCAGGTTGGTCTAGAGGTCATTGGATGGTGCAGAGCATCCTGAACTTGTAGCAGCCTTTCTGTCCATCTCAGTCTGCCAAGGGTGGGACTGTAGGCATGAGACACCACGCCCGCCATCCTGTTTTCATCTTGAATTTTAAGCAACAATCAAGCAAAAGTCAGAGATGCTTCCTTTTCCTGGTCCTATGGGGAAGAGTTTCACTTTTGACAAGCGTAGTCTGCTTTGTCTTGATTTGTCTGATTGTCCTGGAGACAGCCAGTTGATCTACTAGCAGGTCCTTGCCTTTATCTAAAAGCTTTCTCCAAAGGCTCATTTCTACCAGCCAACCACACTATCATTTCTTAGACTTCCATAAGATGCTATAACATCCAACAGACATAGAAACCTTAAAGTCCTCTGAAGGTGGTGAAAAGCAGTTGGCTTTGAGAGAAAAAATTAAGGCATATGCAAACTGAGGTGATGAGCATGAAGCCAGTGTCGGTTACCACAGTGTCTTCACACACACTAGCTGTCTGTCTCACAGAACTAGACATCTTACAAAACCACAGGCTCTGCCCAGACACTTGCCAGTGCTCCTGGTCGTTTCCATGCCAACGGAAGATTATACCATTTCACTGGAGCTAATCCCTCCTGTCTCCTCTCTACCATGTTGCTTCTCCCTATGCCCCTCGTGCTGTCTACCTGAGTAGTTTTACATAGCAGCTCCTGTGTACAGGCTGTCTTATCTCTGTTGAAGAACTTTGATAAGGAGCCCAAGCCTGGCTCTGTGGCCCCTCCTGTGGCTTCTCTAACCTACAAGAACAATAAACATTTGCTGATGTCTGGCTAACTGGCTTTGGTACAGTGTTACTCAAGGGCAGATCTTCTATAGGTTATTAAATTAAGCACCTTAAACTAGTTTATTTATTGTGTCTAAAAGTACTTTGGTGGAAAAGTGTTCACATACCAAAAAAATTTTTCTGGCCAGGCCTTTTCCCACCAGTTTGGGCTCGTGTGTGTGTGTAATGTTTATGTGTGATTTATATCAGGGATTTGTAGCAGTGTGAGTTTTGAACTATTAATTTTACTTGTATTCCTAGTCTGGTGTTGTAATTTTGTGGAAGAAAATGTTACTGTTTTCAGTTTGTTAATTGCCCATCTTTTACCCAGTTTTGTCTTTCTAATGCTACACCAACAAATACAGTTTCTGGACCACTGAATTATAATCATATATCATTTTTATAATTGGTAATGAATGAATATAATACCAAACCTGATATTAGGGGGAAATATGTTTTTTATTACTTAAACAGCTCATTAGACTCTGGGATAGGAGGAAAACAAGTTGAAAGATTGGAAAGAAAGGTAGAAATAAGATATAAGGTTGTCAAGAGAAAGACAAATCTAAAAAGTATTAAAGTATTACAGCTATAGACATGCCTATGTATGCATTTGGTATGGAAGCCAGTGCCTGTATGTGCTGGAAAACGCTGTCTCTGAGCTATACTCTCAATCTAAGAAGGAGACTAACTTGGGGAACCCTTCCCCCACATTCACCAGTGACTAGTGATAACTGTACTGTATTTTAAATCATTTGTTAGATTTAAAGTGCACTGCGTACTAGACATCTTACAAAACCACATTTATGCCTGTGTGCATTCTATGATTCCATTCCAATCACGCCCTGCGCAGAAGTCCGAGGGAAGGCGGCTGTATCGCTGCTGCTCCGTTGGATCTTGCTTTATGCCCTGAGTCCGCGGCCAGCAAGAATTTTCCCCATTTCGTTTTGGATGCAGGTGTAGTTACTTTGTTTGGATTTCATTCTGTATATCTTTATTAACATCTGAACCTCAGGAGAAATTACCTTTCAATTGGCAGTTGTACCTTGGCAGTGCAATATGCTGACTCCCCTTCTTTGTTGCCCTTCATACCTCAGAGAAAGATTTGCTAAGCGTGGCCCGCCCCTGCTGAGACAGCGCCAGTCACCAGCTGTTGAAGGCAATGGATTGGAACAGTTGAGACTCTGGGCACTTGGTCTGGGCAATTCATTTAAAATGAGCTGTTTCTTGGAAACATGTACGCCTGCCTGCATCTCTCTCTCTCTCTCTCTCTCTCTCTCTCTCTCTCTCTCTCTCTCTCTCTCTCTTCAGTTGTATGTGTATGTGTTTGGATGTTCATGACAGATCTGCTAAGACACCCCACATCTTGAAGATGCATATCACTAGATCACATTGACATCTGATTTACAGTGACCCTGGATTTGAGAGGTCCTGGTGTGGTTGTTATGAAAATATTTACAGTGCTAGTTTCATCCTTGGTTAATGGTTAATGGCAAGGAAAATGTTAACCATGAAAATCAGACACATTTATTTGTAGCCAGCCTTTCATAAATTTTCTAAACATTGCTCCATTAGCACATATAGACCTAGTATTCAATACTAAGTACTTTGTAAATATGGAAACTAATTGACATACTAGTCATATATGGTCTCTCTCTTCTTCTGTACTTGCTTTTCTATTTTTAAATACATTTTACTGATTATTTATACAAATATTAATTATCAGTGAAAAGCAAAAACTCACTGAGAATTGTGATCAAAGCTCCTTACCTCACATAACACAAAGTGCTACACATAAATTACACATGTACAGTCACATGCCGTATTATTGATGTTGAGGTAGGCAGGGACTACACAATTCCTGACTTACTCTTCTGTAATCTCTCACAAGTCAGTAACATCTTTTATTCCCTCAAACAAAAGTATAAATAGAATGGTAATTCTTCAAATCTGCCGTGTTTTAATTAACAGATGTGTTCTTCCCGAGTGTCTCGGCTTGTCTGGTGTTAGAGGTATAATAAAATATTTTCTGTTTTCTTTTCTCATATCCAAAACTCTGATAAATATCTACAAATATAGATCAATATATTTAAGAAAATATTATGTGCCAAGTATATCTTGTGTTTTTTCAGAGAGTGAAGGGGCCAGGGGAAACAGGGCTCCCCTGCCTTGAGTGCCTCTCTTGACTTTTCCACATAATTGATAGTGTTCTGTAAACTAAAATAAAACTCCTTCTCTCCACCCTACCTCTAAGAAAACAAAATGATTTTGTGTAACTTCTAACTATGCACAAGCATGAAACTCACTGCTACAAAGACACAATATTCTTCTATGAGCATTCTGATTTGTATTTACATCAGGCTCAGATTCAAAGAGAAAGTTCCTCACTCTTCCTCAGATTGGCCTCCTGAAAATGTATGTGGCCTCTCAGGGGACTCTGCAGAGAACAATCATTCTGCAGGATCCATGCCTTATGACTTCCTAAGGTTTTGGGAGTTAAATTTGACCCTCTCAAAGCTCCCTCAGACAATTTATGCATGCCTGGTATCATGACAAACTGAACTGTGACTCTATAATAACAGGGAGGGTATATTCCATGTTTAATGAACGTCTGGGTGAAACAGTTGCAGTTAATGTTGCAATGCTAGGGGTTCACGTTATGCTAAACATTTACTAGTCTCCGGCCCAGCAGAGGGCTGACTCAGTAGCATCCTGTCGTGGCATCATGAGGACTTGAGTTTGTAACCCCAGCACCCATGTGAGAAGTTGGGCATGGCTGTGGGTGTCTGTAGCACTAGTGGTGAGATAGGAGGAATGGGCAGACTGGTAGGTCTCTTAGGCACACTTCACAATTAGTCTCACCAATTGCTGAGTGTTGGGTTTCAATCAAGGACCCTGCTTCAAAACATAAGATGAAGAGTGATAAAAGAAAAAAATCACCTTTGACCTCTGGCATACACTCATTTCTGATACACAAGTACATACATCAGTGTGAGAGCACACACACAAGCACACTTGCACATGCACACATTCACTCAGGTGCATTAAGTAATTAAATAATAAATAATGGTTACTTATCTCATCATTGACATTTTGTTAAAACACTGATGTTGCTAGTGCTGGTTTCCTTTGCCAAAGGACCTCACCTGATAAACTTGTTTATTTTTCTCCAGCCTAATGTTTCATAGGTAGATAAAATAAAATGGCCACCACTAATTTATGTTAATATATTATGTTAAAAAAGTTCTTTGGAAATATGCATGAAAATTCAAATTCAGCCTCTATTTTTGTCCGTCTGTCTACCTGTCTGACTGTTTGTTTTAAGAACCAGTGTCTCAATTTTGTTATCTTGGTTTTCCATTTGAGTATGCAGTTTTTGATTTATGATAACTGTATTCTGAAATGCCTATTTCTCAGTCATCCTTTGGGCAATCTTTTCAAGTTATTGAATGTATATAGAGTGTTTTATAACCTTCATAATGTTGAGAGACAGAGGGAGTACTTTCTCTTTTAAGACATACTGGTTCACACCAAAATCTCACAGCCAAAATGTATATAGATGCATAGAATGTTGGTAATGTGCACATGGGAGATTTTTACTATGACCCTGCGTGAGTTGGAGGCTTTGCCAGACAGTCATTTGTCAAGCTTTATGTGGTAAATAGGTTACGGAAATAGAGGCACATTACACACTTAATGTCTCCTCCAGGAGTCATTTCATGCTGCTATCAATGTGGTTGGACTCTACAGAATTCTGTAAATTAAATAGAAGCTTTGCTTGGGAACTCATTTGAGTACAAAAAGAAATAACAAAATACCAAAAAACGCATTTTAATTATTAGTAATTTTGCCCCTTTGATATTTCTGCATACCACATCCCACTAACTCTCATTTAATGGCAAGTGCATTTATATAAACTACTGTGTGTCTTGAGTAACGGAAACCAGCAGTATCTTTTATTTTTATGGAACAAAATAACTAGCCTGAACTCTATGTGCCATCTTAAAGATAATGTTATGGAAACATAACTGTGTATTACTGTTTAGAAGCAATGATGGTCCGAGACAACCACCCTTGGGAATGGTCTGATGAACATATTCAAGTTTGACTTCAATGCCCAAACTTTTAAACCTTATCAAATTCCCCAAGACAACTTGCCCAAGATAGGAAAGAAAACCATTCCCATTAAACTTGAAAGAAACATACCTCCCCCCTTAAAAATGTGGATACATATTTGGTAGTAAAAGAAAATATTGAATTCAAACACACTGTCTCCCCTTAGTCAATGATTCCCTACAGAAATAACACTTACCTGTGCTGAGTCTTAAGTAGAAAGCAAACCTTAAGTTTTAAGCTTTAATATCTTTTAGATTCACATGATTGTTCTTCCTTGCTTATGAAATCACATCACTGATATAAACTTCAACTGGCCACAAGAGACAACAGTCTCACAAAACTTGTTTCCCTTCTTTTTCCTTCAGTGGATTAAGACTGTAAAGAGATTGCTGTAGTGTTGATCAGTGATACAGCACTTGCCTGGCAGGCACAAAGTCCTCAGTCCCTGGGATAGTGAGAAACAGATGCAAAAATGTGAATGCTATTCTCCGCAATGAGAAATTATCTATAGTTATGGTCATGACTTACATTTGAGGTGTAGTTTGGCTTGGGTTGTTTTTGAGCTAAGGCCTCTGTTATAGTCTAGACTAATCAAAATTCACGATTCTCCTGTCCACAGCTTCCCAGTTGGTAGGGTTCC
This sequence comes from Tokudaia tokunoshimensis, assembly GCA_036184795.1. Classification (NCBI taxonomy): domain Eukaryota; kingdom Metazoa; phylum Chordata; class Mammalia; order Rodentia; family Muridae; genus Tokudaia; species Tokudaia tokunoshimensis. Next base: position 7,288,939 of record BTHU01000011.1, on the reverse strand, counting down.
AAATGAAACTCATCATTCCTAGTCGAGGTTTTAGATGATAGAGACATTGATGATGATGATTATAACAACAACAACAACAATAGTAATAGCTATAAACTCTTTCTGAAAGCCTCTTGCTCATACACATATGGTATTTCTTGACTCAGCCACCTTAAAACTCAAAGAAAGCAACTGAGAATATGAAATGATTTTCAGAAATCAGTAAAGAAACATAAGAACATAACCTGGACGTTTCTACCTCTGACATCTCTTCAGATACGACCAGTGGTTGATGCCCTCATAAAGTTCAGCCTGAAGACTGTTCATCTAGCTAATAAAACTTTGTTATCATTATGAGATTTTCCTGAACTATTATTGGTTGTGTTGTTTTTAGAAAAATCAAGGTTTCCTTCTTTAAGAAAAGCACACGTCGGTTTAAAACCTAGAACGTATTTCAATTGATAAATTATTTGAAACATCTAACCTGAGCCAGGTGTGGTGAGAGACTTACAGTCTCAGCCCCTGGGAGGCTGAAGGAAGTCACTCCCATAGTGTGGCCACTTTCTACTGCATACAGAGCGCAGGCCTCCCCTAAGCTACTATTAAGGCGCTGTCTCAAATCATGGCAGATAATCTAGTTTGTAGATTTTTGCATCTAGTTCTTCTCTGAAATATTGAAAGCAAATGTCCACGGGTTTCAAATATCTGATATATCATACTAACGGCAGAGCATCTGGCAGTGACTCCTTTAGGACTGAAAACTCTCAGACATTACTGTCCTTTTTACCTCATCCATAAAAATCACTCACCAGGATGGAGACTCCAAAGCCAGACAAAGCTTGTTTTGTGTTATATAAGTGACAGCATCTGATGTGTAATGGCTTAGCCTGTCAAGCAACTTCTCTTCTTTTTTCCTGGCATATTTAGTTCTCTATATATTTACTTATCTATCTTCATTCTATCTCTTCTTCCATACCCATAAAAATTCCATCAAATCTTCCAATCCATACTTGCCTTTTTAATGTATTTATTTTTAAACAGTTTTAAAATATATTTCCTTTTTGCTGCGTCCGCCCTTGACTTGCTTTCATGTCATCTAAACAATTGTAATCTAAACATGTTATTATCTGAGACTGAAGTGTAACTTACACCACTAAGGACAAACCCAGGAAACATGGCAGCTACAGAAAGTCTTCTATTTTCTCTCCCCTCCCAAAACGTCTTTGTTAACTTATTATAATTAGAAAAAAAATAAGTGCAACTGAAGCATTTCAAGTTGGGTTTCCTGAACTCTAAAAACTGAAGCAATCATATTGATATTTGGAGGCCAGTAATGACTTGTTAAGTCTGGACTTCCAGTGGGTGACCTAAGTTTGAGTACAAAGAGCCTGGTTGTTAATTTAACAGCAGTGTACTTACAGGTCCTGTGTTGTCACCAGTGCAGCAGAGTGAACACCCAAGTAAGAAAGACAAAGCCATCATTGCACTTAACACTAACACTTTAAGAAAGGCAGCCATTGAGTAAGTCATTGTCACATTTATAGAACAGGAAATGGGAAATGTTGTGCATTGGGGATGCACATGACAATCAAAGAGGTATGGTGTCCTGGGCTGGTCCATGACAATCAAAGAGGTGTGCTGTTCTGGGATGATCTTTCTTTGAAGGCCATGGGGATTAATTGTTCATCGAGCCAGTTTTGATATTTAGCGCAATGTAGAGTGTTGCGCCTAAATAGGGAGGGAATCACCAGACTCTAGAAGACGGGTGGTCCTGAAGCTAGGAATTCAGTCAAACCCATTTACAAAGAGTATGTCCTTTTAAACCCAACTCTTCCCACTTTCCCAAGTTATTAACTGATTGGCTGAACAGGTCAGAGAAGAACCAGTGTCAGTTTTACGTGTTAGTGTAGGGTTGGGCAGGACAGGAAATCCAGAGCTGCAGGCAACAGTTCCAGTGAGCGACGTGAAGAGCAAGGAAGCACTGCTTGGAGTTAAAGGGGTTCAGCATTTTCCCTGGACAGTGAGTGTTTCTGGGGGCAGAAGATTCTGACTCTGTAACATCTGCAATTCCCCATAGCCTGTGCCCCTGCTCTGTCTCCCAGAAGTCAGGGGAAGTCTCTCTCATCTAACAATTTGTGTATTATGCCATGAAATTGCTGTAGATTAAGTATTCATTGCAGTGGATGAGGGCAGTCTGTGGAGAAATTCCAAATGACTCAGTTGCCGTATCTTTAGATAAGACAAGCACTGCTCTTATTTGTCATTATATTGAGTGCAAAACATCCTTAAATACCATGCATATTTTAAAAATACATTTTGAAATTAAAGTGTAATCATATCATTTTCTACATGCCCTTCTTCCCTTCTCATACCTCCCTTGCTGTCTCTCAAATTCATTGCCTTTGCATTTTTGAAAAGAATATATATATATATATATAGATAGATAGATAGATAGATAGATAGATAGATAGATAGATAGATAGATAGATAAATGCTCACACACCCACACACACATACACACACACACACACACACACCATTTCAAACAAGAGACCTTGTCTCAAAAGAGTTAGAAGATGGGAACCAGCACCAAAGGCTATCCTCCAAAGTCCTCATGTTATGCTTGTGCCTTGAGACTGGTGCACAAGCATGCGCACGTGTGTTAGCACGCGCGCACACACACACACACACACATACATACACACACACACACAAGAAGAAAATTTGGAAAGATAAGAAAGTAAGAAAAAAGGAATTTCAAAGTACAAAATTTTTGCAATTTAACAGAAGTCCCACCTCCCCAGACTCAATAGATACAGACAGTGATGCTGCTAAGTGCCTTGGCTGTGTCAAGTATCTAATAAAAAATAGCTTGTGTGCGTGCACATAGCAGACAATTGGAGGGAAATATCACAACAAAAATTTAAGTGAAAACGATTTTGTAAACAAAGTGATTGATGGGGAGCTAGAAGATAATAAAAAACCCTGAAGAGGTCGTGTCACATAGAATCAAAACAAAGAGTTCGTGTCTGCTATCCATTGTGTGCCTGTCAAGGTCTTTGAGGAAATGGAAGAATCAAATTATTTATCTAGTAAGTCTAAATATTAAGACAACATGTTAATTAAAGAATGTTAATTGGGCAATTGTGCTTCAGAAACATGCTTCCAGTTATGTGGATGTTGTGTGTTAATCAAATAGTTTGGAAAATAATGAATTAGACCATTCTGTAGGTAATGCCATGCCATTAATGTCTAAGAGCAATGTTCCTGCCTCATCAAACTTATGAGAATAATTTCTGAACTCATACAAATTTCCTCACCTTCAACCTTCAGCTATGAGTCTAATTGCTATTGAAATTTGCATCTTAAATGTTCCTTCTCTTTTCTGAATTATCTGTATGATTTAAGCACTTGCTTATTTTTTGAAGCAACTTAAGAATCTTCAGTACTCAATTAAAAATCATTATTCCATTAACTCTGAGACCTGAAAAAAAATAATAGCTTCATAGATCACAATTAAGGCTTCTAGTTGTTTTGGCACACAGGAAAGCCAACCATTGAGTTCTCCTCTTACATATCAAATTTAGATGCCATTAGAGATTCATTTTGCAGCTACTTTGAAATTTGCTTTTTTTCCTGCATCTCTAGAGATGGGTTATTCTCTTGTTATCACAACAAAGCATGAACTTACAGAATGTGTTTTAGAATGAAAACATGCAATATGTTGTCTGTACTCTGAATCAGATGTAACTCTCACACAAGGAAATGGCCAGATGCTTCTAGACAGAAAGTTGGTAAGATTTTCATTCTTCCCTAACCTTTAGCATTTTCTGCAGACATTTGATCTCCGTATGAGAGCTGTGATCAGAGCTTATTTATTCAGGAACAGTGAGCTGGTTTTCTTCACTAGGACTTTTGTTTACAGTAAGTGTCTTCACAAGGTATTTGGGAAAACTTGAATACTATACAAATAAGAATTCATGGATGTGTAAATATATTCATGGCATAGGACATCTCAAATAAATGGAGGATTCTTCACAATTTACAGCAAGCTGGATTTCAGTGACAAAATATCAGAGACGAATCCCTGGTGGGAAATTGTGGTGATTATTTTAAGGGAAAGAAGTCCCATATGGCACAACTGGTTTTTGTTAGATATGGTCCAGATGTTATATCCTAAGCTTGACCATTGTTAATGGAGAAAGCAATTGTGGTTGTACTTTCTAACATTCCTCTTACAAATATTCGCAGATAATAGGGATGCATCTTTGCTGAGATAAAAATCAAAGCAATATTTTGTTATCTGCCATTTTAAAAGGATAATCTGTTGATCGACTACTCAACAAAGATTTACATATTCTTGGAAACAATTTCAGTATTGGTTTGTCTTTCTCAGGAGTCCATCTAACAAATAAGAGAAATACCAAGTACATTATGGCAATCCAGGTATAGTTGTTACTCTCTGTATTTTGATTCTGCATCATTCCCAGATAAAGCGGGGTCTGTACTGAATGTATGCTGACATTTTATCTTATCATTTTGTACTATTCAATACAACATAGCAATTTACATATTATTTATATAATAGTGGATATTATATGAAAAGTGATGATTTAGTGCACACAGGTGAGTGTGCCTGGGGACATACATGGTGCTCACATGCTATGCCTTTGACCTATTGGACCTCAGCATTTGTGGATTTGGGGGTGATCAAGAAAATTCTGGAAGCAATCTTCCACAGTTTACAGGGAAAGCTGTACCAGAATCATGTGGTTTTTTTTTTGATAAGTAAGTTTTTTATCATAAGTAAAAATAAAGCAAACAAAAGGGAACATGTTTCTAGATGTTTCCTGTAGGCATTTGTCAGTATCATTTATGTCACACTTGTACCCTATTTTTTTTGTTTATGTTGTGGTGTTCAGAAAGGTGTGACATGGTTAGGAGTAGAAATTGAAGCCAAAACCTTGAAAACAGGCTTCAGTTTCAAAATAGGTATTTCAATTTTTTTCCAACATTATTTTCCAAGGCCAGCTGTTTCCAATGTCTGAATAAGGTGTGTGGAAACCACCAGACCCTTTTATGAGTCCTTCTCGGTGGCCTGGCATCTTCTCTTCATTTGCTTGCACCAGCCCTGTGGTTTTCATTACTATCGTTACAAATAACGACAGCACTGGTTCAGTTCCTGCTTGCTGTCTGTACCTTGAACTTCTCAAGAATGTCCCAAGTCATGCCTCCTGCAGCAGCAGCCCCAGCTCCACAGTGCAATGGACATAAGCATGGTGCTCTGACATCCTAAATGCTTAAGTTCTGGTTTTCCCCTCTAGGTCACTGCAATAAACAGTGAACTGCAACTTCCCTCTTCACAGTGTAGCAGATCACACTTGAGTGGCCATTCCTCCACATGAGTAAGAGGCCATGGTTTTCTGAGCCTCTGCTGCTCATCTGGAAAACTGGAGGAAAACACTAGTGTAGACGGTGATTTTTGTAAGTAATCAGGGGAGTGATGCATTTAAAAAAAATACTTAGGACAGTATTTGGGACAACAGGAGTACTTCGTAAGTATGATGTCAACATATCCTCTAGTCTCACTTTTCCCAAGGACTATAAAAAGAATCTCACTCAGTTGGAACCAAGTTCAGTTCATTTTCTGCATCCTCTACAGCCCTCCGTGATGCGTTATTAGTGGTACTCCTTTGGCTTGAGCATCGCCGTTCCCTGCATGTGGTACCATCCCCCCTCGAGCTAAATTGCTAAGAGGAAGATGTCCTGTCCTTTCACACCAGGTCTAGCACATTTTGTGTTGATTAATTGATTAAAGTGATACTTGTCATAACAGTTTATCGGGGTTGTCCAAGCAGAGAATATAGATGACAGCAGGCTGCCCAAACAGCTGTTACAGGATGAATGTAAGTGCAGTTTCCACAGGAGGTTTATACAAAGTCCTTCCCGAGATGGAGCAGTGCTGGGAATTCAGCAAGTCTGGCGGCTTTCAGTCGTATACGTGAGCAGGAACAGGGGAGATTGATTTAAACAAAGATGCTGGTCTGGATGATGGCGTTCAAAATCAGAGTTAGAGGGAGAAACAAATCTTGCAAATAGCTGCAAAAAGCAGGGCGTCTTTAGCCGGATTTACGGTGGGAAGGAATGTGGTGGTTACCAACCGTTACCCACATTGACACTCAGAACTATTTAATGGGTCCTCAATAAGGACCCTAACAGACTGTGCCATTGATAGCTATCAGGAGCTACTAGAAGGGAAACAAGAAAGATCTCTCTGTGGAGGGTGCTGGTTAAATGACACACTTCAAACAATACATGTGAATGTGAAATATCTTTCACTTGTCTTTGTATATGTATGTGTGCGTGTCTTTTCCTTTTTGCACATATGTGCACATGAGTGCCAGTCATGTGGAGCCAAAGGATAACCTCAAGTGTCCTTCCTCAGATGCCATCAAAGAATCTCACTGGTGTGGAACATATCAATTAGGTCAGGCTACATGGTCAGCAGCCCCTAGGAATTCCTTCTCTTCACAGAGATCCCAAGTGAATCCTACCATGGCCATTATTTCTAGCACTGATTCAGAGGATCGAACTCAGGTTCTCATACCTACAAGGCAAGCACTTCGCTGACTATAATATCGTTCCAACACTGTTTTAATTTAAAATGTTTTAAACATAATTATCCTTAAATTCGTATTTCTGTCATTGTTTCTAACAAATAATATTTTGTTTGTGAAGATCACAAGAGATATTTTTGTAGTCTGTATAAGAGTGATTATATATTTTTTGAAATTACTTTGTTTAATGGAAATAGCCACCATGACGAAATTAGAAGGGGTCTGGGTTTTAGTCATTGTTTTCCATCTTAGCGCTTATTCTTGGATATTTTGACCTTTGGCCTCCCCATTAATCCTTGTAACAAATGAGATTGTTCACACCATTAAAATATGTCCGCTACAGTACTTAGACCACATTGAATAGAAAAATAAAGTACCTATTATCCTACATACTGAGTAATAAATATGTTAATTTTTCAAGTAGTCAGACTGATGAAAAAACTAACGCAAGTAAAGTCACTGTCACTATCATAGCAAACAGTTTCCTAAGTAACAGTAGGCCGTCTGCAAGACAAAGGCATTATTTCCTAAACTCACATCTGAATTTGCATAAAATATTTGACTTATTAGAACATCAAGAGAATGGGAATTGAGCTAAGGAATTAACCTGTCTTGGAGTGTGGGCTGTCTTCACTGAAGTAAGGCTAGAAGGAGAAGAAATGAAGAAACTTCTTTCTCTTGGGATTAGGTAGAGAGAACAAATGAATTAGCCACACAATGAGTCCTTTATCGTGAATTGAAAAATGAAGCCAAAACGTGCAGAAACAGACCAGGTGGGGAAGATGGAGTGTGAGCGACCAGGAAAGCCTGGGAAGGAACCCATTTGTAGTAGGTACCATCACAGAACAATCTTAATATTTCTCCTGATTGAATGTATAAGAAATAAAACCCATCCATCTTAGAAAAAATATTAGTATTCAGTTATCTGATAGTGTCTCAGATACATACTACCTTTAGGAATCTTTGGTTGCAAGCAACAGAACCCAAATGTGTTAGCTTTATCAGACAGCAAGGGAACATATTAAAAGATACAGGTTTTTTTTATTGCATATATTCTTCATTTACATTTCAAATGTTATACCCCTTCTCTGTTTCCCCCCTCCCAGAAAACCCCTAACCCATCCTCCCATCCCCTGCCTCCAAGAATATGCTCCTCAACCCAACCCACTCCCATGACCCCCACTCGATTTCCCCACACTGGGGCCTCTATTGAGCCTTCACAGGACCAAGGACCTCTCCTCTCACTGATGCCCAACAAGGCATTCCTCTGCCAATCTTTTGGCTGGAACCACGTGTACCCCTTGGTTGATGGGTTAGTCCCTGGGAGCCCTGGGTTGTCTGGTTGGCTGACATTGCCGTTCTTCCCATGGGGCTGCAAACTCCCCTCCCCCAGCTCCTCCAGTCTGCCCTCCAACTCCTCCATTTGAACCCTGTGCTCAGTCCAATGGGTGGCTGCCAGTATTCGCCTCTGTATCTGTAAGACTCTGGCAGGGCCCCTCCAAAAGACAACCATAACAGGCTCCTTTCAGTATGCACTTCTTGTCATCTGTAGTAGTTTTGGGGTTTGGTGACTGTTTATAGGATGAATCCCAGGTAGAACAGTCTCTGGGTGACCTTTCCTTCTGTCTCTGCTTCACACTTTGTCTCCATAATTGTTCCTGTGATTATTTTGTTCCCTTTCTCAGAGGAACCAAATCACTCCCACTTTGGTCTACCTTCTTCTTGAGTTTCCTGTGGTCTGTGAATTGTAACATGTTTATTTTGAGCTCTTGGGCTAATATCCACTTATCAGTGAATGCATACAGGTTTCTATCACAGAGACCCAGCACAGAAATATACTTCCTCTTTCCTCTCCAGGTTATCATCATCATCTTCACAGCTCATCTTACCAAATTGCAGTCAGCCCTCAATATCTATAGGGTCCACATTTAACTTGAATATTTTTGCATTAATATATTCAGGGAACTAATTAAACTTTACAGACATCATATCTCGATGTTGCTCCCTATATATACAGAATAAATACACAGGATATTGTTCATGTAACATGTATATTGGATTAGGTGTTGCAAGTTGTTTAGACAGTAGAGTCTACCTTAGGTTTTATTCAAAGTACTTGAACAAATGGAAATTTTAGAATTGAGGACCAGTCCTCCCAGTACCCTGGGTGGTTTTACTTAGTTATCGTACAGAGATTCAGATTTGACATTTTGTCTAGAGACCTAATTCTTAGTTAAAATTTTCTAGCTCCAATTCCAAATGCTTAGAGAAGAACCTTTAGTGGCTCAAAATTGTGATGTCTTGGGGGTACAGAGCTTTGTCATGCATATCCAGTGCAAGAGCTCTGAGTTTTTCCTTAGATTTCCCTCCTTCCCTCCCTTCCTCCCTCCCTTCCTCCCTCCTTTCTTCCCTCCCTCCCTCCTTTCTTCCCTCCCTCCCTCCTTTCTTCCCTCCCTCCCTCCCTTCCTCCCTCCCTTCATCCCTCCTTTCTTCCCTCCCTCCCTCCTTTCTTCCCTCCCTGTCCTCCTCCCCCCCCCACACACATACACCCTCACCCCCACCCCACCCCCCCACACACAGAAAGACACACACACACCACTTCCTGCAGGTGCTAAGTAACTAATATTTGGGTAATCACATGGAAATGACGGAACAAGTATCGTGCCAAGGCCTTGCATTTGAAGGCATGTTGCTCAATGATCTGAATCTAATACTCATTGGAATCCTAACAAGATGGCCACTGTGAGAGAAACCGTGTCTGAGGATAATGTCACTCTCTACTGAGTACATTGCCAAATCCACAAGACAGCAGTATATATGGATCTCATCTGTGTATAGGAGCACATATAAAATTCAAAGGGAAGGATGAAAATATACCTGGAGGCTCGTACGTCTCAATGAGTTTGTAACTTTTAAACCCTTCTTATAACCCACTGCAAACTCTTCAGTTTCCTGCAAAACACATCTGGCTTCACAACAAGGAGATCCCACCCAATAAAACTCTGAGTAAATAAATGGTCTCCAGTAACTTTTTGAAAATTCAGTTTAACTGGGTAAAAAATTCGTTTGTAAGAATTGGGTTTTTCTAAGAAGTAGGTGTGTGTGTGCATGCCCTGTACTTGTCTTTTAATTTACTGGTTAATTTTTGATGGTTGAGAAACTGTCCAAAGTCTACATTCAAACACATATTTATTAGCCATAAAGAGACACTTAAATGCAAGAGTTAATTTTTATTTTTCTTTCTGTGGTTTGGTGAGAATTGAGGGGAAGGAAACTTAGTCAAGTGAATCAAACAATTCTTTTTTAAAGGAACATAAAAATCTATTAAATCCTTGAAGGTAATTTAGGGTTTGAAATGATAGATTACATCTATAACCTTTCAATTAGAATGAAGAAATGCCTACACAGAGGAAAGTATGGAAAACATGCTGTGGTCCTTCATGAGTGTTATTCCCTTGATAATAATGTTTAACAAGCAAGAGTCGACTGTTTGTCCTGCCCCTTTGACCTAGCAAGCTTGCTGGCATGACATAGTCCACAAATGAATCTGCCCCTTCTATTTCCAATGGATAGATTTGATATTCTGTAAGTTCTTGTCTAATTCTAGTTTTCTACCCAACTTTTAAGACACTTAAGCTGTATTTTTAATTTTAAATGTTTCAGTTTTGCATAATTTCATACATGAGTGATGTATTTATATCACACTCACCCCTCTCTCTCTCCCCTTCCAACTCCGTATTCTCAACTTCCTCTCAACTTCATGGCTTCTTCTCTATTATTGGTGTGTGTGTGTGTGTGTGTGTGTGTGTGTGTGTGTGTGTGTGTGTGTGTGTAGAACCTAAGGAGTACATTTGTTTAGCATTAGATGGGATTTTATTAAATTTCCCCAACCCACAATGGCCTGTCAGCTAGTGTGTTATTATTCAGATTCTTCAACAATTCTAACTTTAAATAAAGGTTTTGTTCTTTACTTCTTTAAAAAGATCTCTACATTTGAACATACATATTTATCATATATTATTTAAAAATGACTTCACTTATTTATACTTATTATGATTTATAAACAAAGGAGTCAACAGAATGGCTCAGTGGATAAAACTGAGTGACCTGAACTCAATCTCCACACTGTAGAAGGTTAGAACTGACTGAACGGTTATTCTCTGACCACACACACTTCATGGTATATGCAGCACACATTTACACAAAGAAAAAAGAATGATATATGGACATTAGAAAGGCAATAAACATTTTGTTTAATTTTTAGAGGTAAAGAAGTAGACAGTATTTCTTGTTCAAGGACACACAGTAAATCACATGCCTGAAATTGTGCATCATTTCAGTAGACTCTTGAGCCTACAACCAAATAGATTTACAAGCTTTCAAATAAGTAATCCACATCAGCATTAAGAAGGGATCTTCAGGTTCATCTGAGGCACAGTAGCCATTCCTTTTCAAGCATAGGTCCATAGGACTATGGATGTCTTTATTACCTAAGCAAATTAATACGCAGCCCTGGGTGGGCTACAGAAGTAGATTGTAAAAGATGAAAATATAAATTTTAAAAATGGAGAATCTTACGACCCGAGGAAAATTTTCTCATGGAGATTAGCCACTTCACAAGCTTCATCACAGAGGTTTGCAGCCACAAAGGGTTCAGCCTAAACATAAAGGCAGATTATCCAAGTAAGGGCGACTCTTCAACTGGGTACTCAAGTTAGAACAGGAGCAACCTACAGGATTCCTGAGAACTTTGAGTATGCCATGGTCAGACATAAACACGGGTCTTCATGGAAGTGATTTGGGCAGTCTGAGGTTAGGATCCTGTGTGATCAGGGCACAAATGAGGCCACCCACCTACTGTACTTTGGAAGAGGCAGATCATTTTGGGATTGCATTGCAAAGTCCCTGGAAGCTGTGTCACTGAATAGCCCTCCTGCAGCCAGTATGAAACCAGACTGAAAAGAAACAGCACAATGCAGTCCTCGCTGTGGTGGTCCAATTCACACATGTCTGTGTTTATGGTCACAAGCAGAAATGACAGCAGATCCTAACCTCTCTCTGTGCAATGACCTCGGGGGTGACAGGGAAGTATATACATGACCTGAATGTGCATTATTTTCTTCTGTGGCTATCAAGACAGGGAGCCCCTCAGAAATATTGTCTTCCCGTGCCGTCATCTACACTTCTTCCTCTGTTCCTTCCTGATCTTGTTTCCTGAATTGGAGCTTTCCCATGGCCTGAGACGTTCTTTCCCGCTGCCACCAACTGTCTAGCCCTGCACTGCCCTTTAAATATCTCTCAAAGTATCCCATGCTTAGTAATACCTAAGAAGCACCTAGAATGAGACATCAGATGTTTGAACCCCTACCTTCCTTCACTCTCTAATATCTTTTCATGCTTCCTTTTTCTTTTGAGCACTAATCACTGACTGTGTACTAATCACACACTATCATCTATCTATCTATCCATCTATCTATCTGTCTGTCTGTCTGTCTGTCTGTCTGTCTACCTATCTATCACTTAGATAATCTATCACTTACATAATTTACCTATCTATCTCTTATATAATCTGTCTGTCTGTCTGTCTGTCTGTCTGTCTGTCTGTCTGTCTGTCTATCTTTTTATTTCCTACCCAATTCCAGCACAGGCTTGTCTTCACTTCTTTGTTTCCAGAGCCTAGAACTAAGTCTGCCACATAATAGGTATCTTTTTCTAATAAACGAGAAACCCTTCTGGGTTTTGGGTAGAATGTAAATGGGCAGACAATTTGAAGTCAGGTAGAAGTTCTCTATAACATAAATACTAGACTATATATTTTGAAAGATCCATGCTACCCTCAAAATAAAACCCTCAGAGTGGTGCTGAGCTGTACTGAACGTCTTTTATTAAGATTTCAGCAGGAATGAATGACATCATTTTCATAAAACACAGCAGGCCGGACATGTAAGGAAAAGTGAGACAAACCATGAGGAAGAATGAAGTAGGAAGTAGAAACTTCTTATTTTCGTTTTACATACTCGTGAGCTCACACACATACACTTGCACACACATACACACACTATTTTTTAAATCCTGAATGGAAATCACTGTAGAAAAACGAAATATGGAAAGCAGGGTAGTAACTGTGACTTCCCAGCCAAGGTGCTCCTCACGATGCAGAGGCACGGCTCTCTCTGTATCAGGATCACATCCCGCTTAAAAGGGCTGACCCCTCTTAAGGAGACCTCCACAGCAATGCCAGCCACTTCTGATTGGCCTGGTAATTGAGAGCTAAGTCCTATTGAATGGAAACAGAAGTGTTTTGAGGAGAAATTTCTTTAAGTCAAACTTCTTAACCTTCAGCACAAAGGGAGCTTCGCACATAAAGTGATTTTCACACGGTTTCTGATGCTTCCCAGTTTCCAACTTCCAAGGGAGAGTTTTTCCCCTCAAGATTTCTCTCCCTCACTGTGTTCTTCCTGCTCTTATTCAGATCTCATTTTTTCTTTCCTTTCTTTCTTCCCCTCACTCCTATTCAGTCAGCAGGGAGGACTCCCCATCTTACTGCCCTGCCCATCCCAGGACAAGGAGTTGTTGTCTGTTACTGAATTTTTTGGTGAGGATTCCAGAGACAACATCAATGACAGCACTTTGAAGAAATGTTAGCACTGTTCCATGTGGCTTTGGAACTCTGTTGGAGATTAAGGGGAGAAGAGGGCTGTATTGAAGAATATCTCTGAAGGAGTATTTATCTCACCTCTGCGGCAACCGCCAGGATGCATTTATTCCTGATTTATCACTTTGGACCCTGAAGCTGGATTCTCTTCATTGGCTAATTTTGTGTGGTCTCCCCCATCAAGTCAAGCCTATACAAGATTCTCAAAGTTTTAGAATATGCATGAAGTGTTGGAAGGAGGTCCAGCATCCTAAATGCTTTTTCTTCCTTCCTTAATCTAGTCACCCATTAAAAAAGATCACTTACCCTGACAGTATCAGTAAGTTTTAATGAATTATTCAGGAATTTGCATTTGTTTCCAGGTAAAACAATCTTAATTTCACAAAAGGTATGCAGTTTCTAAGACTGCCCACAGTGCCATACAATAGAGTTCTCACAACTGAAAGCAATATATAACGCCCCTTTCCCTGTAGTTCAACAAAATGCTGTATCCTCAAATTTTGCAAATACTTAGGCAGGGTCTTCTTCCAAGAAAGGAGGCAGTGTTGTATTGAGACATGAATTAATGCATAGGACAAGTTATCCAACCTTCAATTCTAGTATATTCTTTAGCTTTCAAATACATTTAAGAAGTATGCGGAGAAGAAGTCTCAACTTCTACATAATGAAAGAAAAAGTATGGAGACATTCAAGGTCACAACAGAGATCTGATGGTATTTCTTTACCACAGAATCTACTTCCTGCTCTCAAGTCCAGTGTACTTCCCCAGTCAGTCCTAACAAGAAGCTTTGCTTGGGATTCACAGCTCCTAAAAAGGACTGACAACCAAGAAAGGAGGTTGAGGACCTATACACTTACTTCTTCCAATAGCAAGACTTGACTATCCACTGCTTCAGTGTTCAAAACTGCAACAAATAAACTGTCAAATGTGCAGTCCAAATGACAAAGGTAAAAGGCACAATACTGACACATGAACAGGGACAAGAGCAGGGGAACTATTATCCTCTACCTGGAAGGGTTCGGAAGGCTTCCATCTGACCTTATATTTCCTAGGTCTTGAAGGATGAGTAAGTGTTCATTCCAGAAAAAACTATGAGAATGGGGTTTGGTGTTGAAATACAAACTTAGAAAAGATCCCTAATTGTGAGCATGTAACCTAAACTAACCTTTATAACTATTGCCACACCTATAGGCCAATAGGGTTGTCCTATAGTGTGTGTGTGCCGGTGTGTGTGTGAAGTTAGGTGTGTGATTGCAACATACCTGCACCATTAAGCAGCTGTTCAATGGCAGAGGTTGAGCAAGATGATAACATTAGCCCACAGGCTCAGGACAGGGAGTGCTATGTGCAGACTCCCAGGTGAGAACCGTTATGTGCAGGTGGGTCCGCAAGTCTAGGCGCAGGCAGAAGGAGAAGAACCGTGGGCGATGAGGAGGAAAGAAGCACAGAGCCCTCCTCACCAAGGCCAGGGCTTCCCGGGCCATAGGATAGAATGTGGGTTTTCTCCTACAATGCACAGGATTTGTCAATGAACAACACCCAGACCATTCTCAGACTTTCATCAAACTGACTTTTTCAGACAACACATGGATGCATTGAAATACTTTGCCATTAATTCTTTTCTGTTTTAGAAATACTTTCCCAACAAGGAGCTCAAATTAATGGTATTCTGCTTGAAATGTTTACAGCAAAGCATTTGTACATTGATTTCTTTCAAAATTAGTTTCTTTCAGCTCTAGTTACAGACTTCCAGAAGATAAAATCATGGAGATTTGTAGCTTGTTTCAAACATGGGTTTGGTGCTTATTCTTGAGAACATATATTTGTTTCTCAGCTCCACAGTGACAGATGGGTCACAAACTGGGTTGTTTTAAACAACAGAGAAGTATCCGGGGGAATGGCTCAGTGGATAAAGTACTTGTCTTGGAAGCTTATGGGTCTGAGTTCAGATCCCCAGAGCCCATACAACAGTTGGGAACTGTAGCAGAAGCATCTGTAATCCCAGCACACCTCTGCAGGCAAAGACTGGAAAATGGCCAGATGCCCACAGGCCAGCTAGCCTGAGGTGAACAGCAAATAAGGTGTCTGTCTCCAATAAGGTATAAGGGGAAGCAAGATACCCACAGTTGTTCTCTGACTGTTGCACGTGTTTCCAAGCATGTGTAGCATGTACACACATGTATAAATAAAAAAAAAATAAATGCAATCTGTTTAAAAGGAGCATTAGAGAGAATAAACATGTATGCCTCTGGCTGAAGAACACGCCATCTGCACACTCCTCTGTACACTGTAAAATTTATCATTTCTCCACAGATTCCTTAGACCCCTCCTGTGGCATATAGTCTGTCAGCATATCATGATCCAGTGTTGGAAGTTAGGGAAATACCTTAATGAAATTCAGTATCTTAATGAAATTAATGAAATTCAGCACAAGAGTAATGTTAATGTCTTAAAATGTGCAGGACCCCATAAACGCACTGTAACTCCCCACCGGGGTTCTTTTGTGTGAATATGAGGAAATCACTAATATAATATTTCTGGTT
The DNA here is from genome assembly GCA_036184795.1 of Tokudaia tokunoshimensis. Lineage (NCBI taxonomy): Eukaryota > Metazoa > Chordata > Mammalia > Rodentia > Muridae > Tokudaia > Tokudaia tokunoshimensis. The sequence goes on along the minus strand of BTHU01000011.1, from coordinate 7,273,144 downwards.
TGAGAGGGTTGTTTGGTGTTTGTGTTTGTTAGGTTGGTTAGTTTGGGTTTTCTTACCTATTGGGAAGCTCAGAACTGCATCTGGCTCTAAGGTTTCAACTTGAATTCAATCTACATGAGGCCTCTTCCCAGATTCTTTAGTCTACCCCTTTTCTTTCACACTTTCCTTCCTCAGCGAAGCCATTACTGTTTCTTTTCTGAACATGGAGAGTCAAACTCAGCTTAGGCAGTTTAACTCACTGAGTGATTTCAGAGGGACCACAGCCATGTGTAAATTCACGGGATGAAGCTTCTCCCAAGAGGGATGAAAACGGGACGTCTCAGGAAGATATGTGTGCATTTCTGTCTTCAGTAGATCAATGTAAGGCCTATTTGTCTTGGGGTGCTTTCCTGGAAGCTTGGCACAGGACTGAGCAAGCATCCTTACAAGGCCCTTCTCACATCCCCAGCAACATTGGATAGAGTAACCAGGGCAGCACTCTCCCACATCACATCCTTCCCTGGTTTCTACCATTTCACTTTGGTCCTCTCCTCGGGTAACTTGAGGTTTTTGTTGATGAAGTGATGAAATACATTATTAGTCCCTTAGTTCTTCCTGCAGACTCTACTTTCTTAAATTCTTAGGCTCAGACTAATGTTCCAGCGTTCGTTGAAGGCGGAATTAGCCCTACTTGCTGCTTCTGTACTGACTCCTTGATTTACAGATGGTGACTGGCTCTTTTGATCATTGAACTGGGTCCGTATTGCCAAGTATTTGTATTTGGCAGAAACTTTTCCTTTTGATGTCTTTCTTAATAGAAAGCTGAAAGTAAGTCCATCTCTACTGTTGTTCCCCAATTCCAGCATTTTGACCCCACGTTTCTCAGGAACACTCAAAAAACACAAAAGAGCAGCTGACTATAGCTGCTGTTAATATAGTTGAAATAACTTGTCAGGTTCCTGCTATGAAGGCAAAATTTTTCCCTCTTGGCAGAAGCTAGAAGAAATGCCATAAAATCAGAAGTAAGCTGTGAAATGCACTTTAAGTTAATACGAAAGTGTGTTGTTCCATTGACCTAGCGTTCTGAAAACCTTGCAGTGTTGTCCACTGAAAGATCATAAAACTGAGATGGGAATCTGTCTCTGGCAAAAGGGAAGAGTGGAGGAAAGGTTTCTGTCTTACTATTGTTGATTATTTTGTTTCAAAATAAAAGAGACAGTTCTCTGTAACCTAAGACCGAAGTAAATCCTCACCCTGAATGTTAGAGGCGCATGTCAATTCTTTTGGCAATTACTTCTTTGCCACCCTAAGGATAAGCCCACTGGGAGAGTGGTAAGTGTGCCTTTAGATTCTAGCGGGCCCTAAAATTGCTTTACCTTGTCATTCTAGAAATTATTTCATCTTTTTGTAGCACACCAACAAGAACTTTGTGAGCAACGTTCATGTGTGTTTGACACAAGATAGGGTTTATTCTCACCGCACAGGACTCTGTCTTTGCTCAGTGCGTGAAAAGACCAGTATGCTGTGTCGTCTCCAAGATTAGTCTAACCCTATTACATTTTTAATATTCATAAACAGGTTACAGTAGGGGACAGTTGGTTTATTTCCAAGAAAAGCCCATTTTCCTTCTTCTATTTCATTCACGTTTTTGAAGGAGAAAGAGGGAGAAAAGGAAGGGGAGAGGAAGAGGAAGAAAGTGAGGGGGAGAAGGACCACAAAGCAATATAAAGTAACAAGACAGGAGAACGAAACTCCCTTGAATCCTCAAGACCCAGGCAGTGCCTTGGGTGAAAATGTTCTATAGAAATCCATTCCAATGAACCATGGAGCCACTGGCTGCAAGTTGGAATCAGTCTGAGCCCTTAAAGAGAGTTTGTCATTTGGTGGGTTTGGTGGCACACACTATAGTCACAGTACTTAGGAGGTGGAGGCAGGAGGATCAGAATTTCAGTGTTGTCTTTGCTGTTTGTTTAGCTCAAATACACCCTTGGCTTCTAAAGCTAGCTTTGTACTGAGAAAGTGCTGACCTGGTGAAGAGTAGGCGCCAAGGTGCTTTGTCTCTCTGTGAGAGCCTTTGTAGGAGCAAGGGCCTCAGAATGTACTGACCCTGCTTCCATAACCCCAAGAGGGATCTGCTCACTGAGATGTTGGGAGACCAGGTTGTGAAACTGGCTTCCGAATGAAACTTTTTGTTGTGATCCCAGCCTGATCTACCCAGCAGTCTGGGGTATGGCACATCATAAATCTTACTGAGAGTCGCCTTTCTCAGATGCTAAAAAACAAAACTATGCACATCTATCTCATAAAGTGCTTGGACCTAAGGAAATACGTTGAATATAGTTGACAGGGAATTATTTCCAGGGGTTGGGGTTTTCTCAATCTGCTTTTTTAATGTGTTTTCAGCACCAAATACGTATTAGAACTTCAAGATTTAGTTGGCAAATGTCTTAAAATGACTTACAATTAATTCCGATTAGCTTATAGATCAGCTGATGACTACTACCACTACAACTACTAGTAGTAGTGGTGGTAGTAGTGTAACCGATAAATCAGTTTCAGTACAAAAACAGTTTATAAACTGATAGACTCATCAATTCCAGATTCCTATGATATCATATGCTTTTATGAAGGGCCTAGAGGGTCACCTTTCTCAACAAGTTAAGAAAAAACCCAAGTCCCTGTAACACCTGGAGTATAAAAACAGGCCTGGGGAGATTTCTCATCCAATAAAATGCTTGCCTTTTAAGCCCAAGAACCCAAGTTCAAGTACCAAATCCCATGTTAAAAATAAAGTAAAAAAAAAAGCATGTGTCAGGCAAAATAACACATATTTACAATCAACTTGTTGACTTTGTGGTCAGAAAGCCAAGGTAAGTCACTGAAAGGACAGGTTTCACAAATGGTCTACAGCACCCAAGGAACCACACTGAAGACTCTGAAGTTGATCTTCATGTGCAGCCACAACACATTCTTCTATATCTAAACACAACACTCTCACACATACACACGCACGCCCACATACCCACAAACACACACATGCACACACACGCAAACATGCATGTGCACATACAAATTCTTCTTCAACTTGACTGGAAAGATGTTTTCATTATGCACACCTATACTATCACATCTTGCCTATTCTAAAATCTCCCATAGAGAAAGAATCTTCAAACTGCTCCAGATAGGATCATTGGCTTCATAATCCTGTGTATGTTCTCCTTGTGTTCTGGAATTTAGGACATGGAGGTAAGTCAGTCCTTCTTTACCAGTCCTACCCAAAATCCCTTCCAACATGTGACAGCCACTGCTTTTGTTGGATGGATTGGAGTTTGTTCCATAAATTAGAAAATGGAGGCTATAGAAATGCCACAGTTGTTAAGAGCTTGGACATCCCTTCTTAGAAGGGGGAACAAAAATACTCATGGGAGCAAATATGGAGACAAAGTGTGGAGCAGAGGCTGAAGGAAAGGTCATCCAGAGACTGCCCCACCTGGGGATCCATCCCATATACAGTCACCAAACCCAGACACTATGTGGGTGCCAAAAAGTGCTTGCTGATAGGAGCCTGACATAGCTGTCTCCTGGGAGGTTCTGCAAGAGCTTGACAAATATAGATGCAGATGCTCACAGCTAACCATTGGACTGAGCACTGGGTCCCGAATAGAGGAATTAGAGAAAGGACTGAAGGAACTGAAAGGGTTTGCAACCCCATAGGAAGAACAAGAATATCAACCAACCAGACCCACCCCCCAGAGCCCCCAGGGACTAAATATTTGTCTTAGTCAGGGTTTCTATTCCTACACAAACATCAGGACCAAGAAGCAAGTTGGAGAGGAAAGGGTTTATTCAGCTTATACTTCCACATAGCTCTTTATTACCAAAGGAATTTGGGACTGGAACTCAAGCAAGTCAGAAAGCAGGAGCTGATACAGAGTCCATGGAAGAATGTTACTTACTGGCTTGCTTCCCCTGGCTTGCTCAGCTTGCTTTCTTATAGGACACAAGACTACCAGCCCAGGGATGGCATCACCCACAATGGTCCTTTTCCCCTTGATCACTAATTGAGAAAATGCCCCACAGTTGGATCTAATGGAGGTATTTCCTCAATTGAAGCTGCTTTCTCTGTGATAACTCCAGCTTGTGTCAAGTAGATAGAAAACCAGCCAGTACAACCACCAACCAAAGAGTAAACATGGAGGGACCCATGGCTCCAGCCATGTATGTAGCAGAGGATGGCCTTGTTGGGCATCAGTGGGAAGAGAGACCCTTGGTCCTCTGAAGGCTTGCAATCCCTTTGGAGGGTCAAACAACACTTTCACAGGGCTTGCCTAAGACCATTAGAAAACATATTTATATTACAATTCATGACATTAGCAAAATTACAATTATGAATACCAACAAAAATAATTTAATGGTGGGGGGGTCACCACAACATAAGAAACTGTATTCTAGGGTTCCAGCATTAAAAACATTGAGAACCTTCCGTAACCTTCCTCACTGCTCTAGAAAATCTGATACCCTCTGATGCCCTCGATAGGTACTGTACTCACATGTATATACCAACACACATATACATGTAATTGCATTATTTTAAATCTTTTAAAAAAGTTTGTAGATTTCAGTGATATCACAATAGCCTTTTCTGGCACATACCCTTCAAAAACTATAAAATTTTCTTGGCTTACATCATATCCAGAAACATAAGTCATGCCAAACCCATCAACCACTCTTTTGGAGTACTAGAGTATCATGAACTAGCCTCTGATAGGAAACTCAGTGGATGCTTTGAATAACATATCTAGAAATTTAGAAATCAAGCTCAGAAAATCTAGATATGTATGTTGGCCTTGCTTATTTTTTTTTTACAACATACTCCTCAAACACTGATAGTTTGTACATTTTGTTGTTGCTGACCAATTCCTTGATTATATTCTTTTTTTGCTTCTGTTTTTCATGTTAAATTTAGTTTTCTATAACCATGATTCAGGAACAGAAAGAAAGCACACACTGAAGAAAATGAGGCTTTCTTTTCTCTCTTTTGGGATTGTTGTGGTGAGACAGTGTCTCACTAGTGAACACATTCTGGCTTGTATCTCATGATCCTTCTGCCTCAGCCTATTGAGTTCTTGTTCTGCTGTCAAGAGACATCCTTAGAGACTAGAATACACACCTCCATGGCCTGATTTTCTCTTCGTTTCCTTGTATAGTATCTGTCCTTCCTTCTCCCCAAACACTCTCTCCTTAGTCTATGAAGATAGCCTCCTATCTATCTGCCTATCCAAGTGCTCTCCTCCTTTCTTCTCCTCAATCTTGACAGCCCCTGCCTTTCATAGGTCCTCTCACTCTCAGTTTATTTTCCTCTAATCCTTACTTAGCTTCTCTCTCTCAGTAGCACCCCCATCCCACAGCAGCCTCTCTCCTTCTCCTGTCTCTCATTTTTTTTCTACTCAATTTGTGCCTTCAAGCCAGTCCATTCCCTAAGATTCAATCTTTTGGTCTCCTTTTTCCTTTCCAGTTAGAGTCCCAGAATGGTTCCAGGGCTCCAATAATCACCTTTAGCTAAATGGTTCTCACCTTTCTAAATTATTCCATCGTCTTGAATGTCTCTGTTTAATTTTATTCTAATAGGACTTACGTGGTAGAAATGTCTACTTGAAGATTGTCCTCATCCCTCAAGGTTTTAAGTCCAAAATAGAATGTGTATTTCTCATCATACATTCTTTCTTCTCAACTCAGAGTTCTGTTAATGTATATAACATCCTCCAGAAACCTTGAGCCACCTGTGATGGTCTCCAGCTGCATTTTGCACACTCTGCATATGTCCCTGGAATACCATACCAAGCTTCTCCCTGTCTCATTTATTAACTCCTTTAAAGCTCTCAGTATCTTCTCTAGTCTTCATGTGTGAACTCTTCCCACTATCTACTCAGTTCATCGCCTTCCTGGTTAGCACACTCAACTCTGGAATGTAAATGAGTCTCTATTTTTTGCTAAAGGTAAATATTTTTCATTGAATTCTCTGTATGGCAACCACAACACAATACTTCTTCTTTCCATGTTAAAAATTAACAGATTTTTTCATGTTATATGCTAAGCTATTGTGATCAAAATGCTTTCTTAATTATCAGAAAGTTACTCTCCATTTCTATCCTATAGAACACAAAGGATTACATTTACAAACAATTAAAATACATAATGAATTACATTAATATAAAAAGTTATGGTTCTGTATTCAGACCTATCAGTGAAATCAAGAGAGAACTAAAGAGAGGCATAGAGATAGAAAAGTGGCTAAAAAGCTCCATTCTATTTGCAATACTAAAGTTTCACCTTTAGGGTCCTGGATTCTTAAGCAAATGTCACCTTGACTGCATTGTTAGAAAGGGTGGGAAGGCTTGTACCCTTTCTGGTGTTTGTAGAGTGCTGCAAAGGGCTTTGTGTGCTTTTAATAAAAACAAGCAAAAGTGTAAAGAAGACCAATGATTATGTAAAAGAAAGGCCATTGTTCTTTTTCACAATAATTTTCAGTGCACAGCTCTGCATCAGTGTCTCTCAATTGCTGTCCTGCTGTGATTTGTTGGCAAATGACTCTTTGTCAGAACCAGGTGCCTTCTGCATTGCAGAATACTGGCCACCATGTCTAGTCCCTGCCTAACCATTGCCACTATCATCTCTCCTCCCCTTCTAAGCCACGTCAGATAAAAATGTCCCCAGATGATGTCAACTGTCCCTTGGGTATCTAACTCTAAATTTAGACAGAAGTATACATGAGTAAAATGTACACCATTATCCAAAAACAGTGGGAATGGCCATGTTCAGACATTTTTTTCCCATGGAAAAGCAACTAGATTCATTTTTAAGCCCACAGTCCAGAGCTTCCTCTGTTTACATACTTTGGGAATAAGTTAAAATCCTTTTGTATCCTGTAATAGTAAGGGTAATTCTGAAACATCTATAACCACTGACAGCTATGAAATAGGCGAGACTCACAGGCACCACGCAAAACCACCTCTTACAGTGAATATACAAATTTGGCAGGAAAAAGCCCACTGTCCAAACTGCAATAACCCTTGATTAGGGCCTAGTAAACAATTTGGTTGTAATTAGCTCTTCATGTGATAGACCAAACAAACACAGGGGTGTGGAAAAAGCCACATTGTGCTAAGAACAAAATTCAGTGGATAAGTTTCCATTGAAATCTCCACTGTACATAACTGACCTATCCATCCCACTGCCCCTTCTTGCTGTTTCTTTAGCCTTAATTTAAGCATAATACCAGATTGCTAATGTTATTAATTACTTACTAAGTTAATAGAGTTACTGTGTGTAATATCCCGAGGAGTTAGATTAAATCTAGCATGCTGACTAAATATTGAGTAGAATTTAAAAAAAAAGCAGAAATTGAGTTGGAAACAGGGCAATTCGTCTTCCTGGAACCTATCCACTGAAGAACAGGTCTTCGGTATCTGTCACATTTGATTCCACTATTAGAAAACCCTGTCCTTGCAGGTCACCAAAACCCTTTGAAGAGAATACTACTCTATTTCAAATACAGATAAATACAGACGAAAAAAATAATAAGACATCTACCATTCTAGATAGCTGCTTATTTTTTTAAAAATAGCCACTTTCCTTAATTTTCCCAGCAGAACATTTTTCATTTCAGCAGACAAATTTCTAGAATTGAAGTCTTAAATTACTTTTCCCATATAACTTACCCAAAGAAACCAATCCCTGTTTTGATTAAGGCAATCAGACATGTTTTCACTATTCAAATATAAAATTTGTCAAAAATAAGCCATGGCCCCCCTGGTCAGTGGCTGCACCATTTGGAAGGAAATGCTATTCATGTGCTTTCCACAATTATTGTCAGTACTGGCTATGTGTCAGACTGATTTAAACCCAGCTCCCTTATTTAGCATGTGTTTATGACAATGTGAGGCTAATTTATTGCTCATGATCTATCATTCTCATGCCTCCTGTTTATTATGCAGCTTCTTATTTCTGTATAAAGTGATGTAGCTTCCAATTTGCAAATCCACACAAAGTGACATTGTACATTACAACAGCCGTGTGACCAAGGTCTTATTTCATTTTCCACTCCCTGCATTGGTGATTAGTCTGCTAGCAACACTAAATTTACAGGCTTTGTAAGCCCCTAAGTTATGATGCTTCTTCGGATGTTAATTATCTCTCTTTGTATGCACTCTTTATTATACATTTGATATATAGTACAAATGGCTGTCCTTTGTATCTGGGAGAATGATCCTAATGGTGTTCCTGATCTCCTACATGTGGACAAGGCCAGTCCCAGAAATGCCCTATAACTAGCTCACAACACAGCTATTGCAATGGCATTTCCCCTATCAAGATTGCTAAGTTTATGGTGTTTTGCAAAAATTGGTTAAGGAAAAGGTACCAAAATAGATATTGCCCTTCCAATATTTATCATGTGTCTTAGGAAAGGAAAGCATCTTTTTGATGAACAAGACATCAGTTTTCTTTCACTAAAGGACAAGGTCCACATTTCTTTCTCCTAAAGCCATGATTCACAAGAACAACATTATTCTTGAATATAAACACCCTTCATTGATTCACATCAGTCAATTTACTACAGTGATAACTTTCTTTCTTTCCTTCCTTCCTTCCTTTCATTCATTTTTTGTGATAAATAACTTGAAAGAGGGGAAAAGGTCAAGTATATGTTCTGTTTTCAATTGATCCCATCAGATTCTGAGTCCCATCAGGTAAATTATAATGTTCCTAAAAAGTCTGAAATTCTTAGAGAGTAGTTAACTCTTAAATTGACAAATAGAAACTGGATATATATTTGTCATAGTATATATTTATATGCTAGGATATGTGTGTGAAATGGATAAAATTAACATATACAATATATACCATACTTTATGATATCCAGCTTTAATTACTTTGCTTGAAGAGGTAGGTCTATGGTAAGCATAGATTTTAAAGCTGAGGAGAGACTATGAAGGACAGATTGTCTGTGTTACCCATTTTCACACACTTTACACTTCTAATTCCTAGACAGGTGCTGTGCTTTTGACTTGCATGATCTTATAGTAACCCTCCCAGCAAGCACATGAGGCAGCATCACCCCATTTTACAAGGTGGAGAAAGCCAGAGCTCTGGAGTTCCCAATTCACCTAAGGCTGCCCAGATTTCAACAGCAGAGCAGAAATCCAAGAGGTGGCCAGAGGTCTTCTTGACTCCAAAGCTTAGTCTGCTTCACTAATGTCAAAGGAGAGAGGTAGGATCGGTAATTTAAGAATGACCTTTAGCTATAAAACAGGCTGTGCTGTATAAAGGCTGTGATCATATTCTCTGTATTCTTAAAAACCAAAGAAGACAAAGAAATAGAATACATTCCATTTGTAGCACCAGAAACCTAAGCTGGTTATTTTAAAAAAGCAATTTCCCAACAAAACTTGTAGGTGAAGCTGGTCTTCTTTTTTAAAAAGCCGTATCATCTCCTTTTGAAGTCCCTGATGAACTTGCTCCATATCGAGCCTTAACTTTCAGAGTGAAACCACCCTTATGAGTATTTAGGCCACAGATAAAAAGTGTAATCATGTTATCTGTTGCTGTGTAAAAATCTACCTCAAATGTGGTGACTTAAAACAGCAGCCTTGTCTTTACATTTCTACATCTGTCTTTCTGGAATGTAGGCAAGGCTTTACTTGGGTTTTGTAAGTTGGTTTTACTTTTTTTGAGGTTATTATTATAACCTCATAATTATTATAATAATAATGTTTTGACGGAGCATTATAACTCCCTTCCCTTTGCTCTGAAAACCCTCCCATATATCCTTCCTTGTTCCCTTTTGCCTCCATGGCTTCTTTTTGCATTACTTGTTACCGCATACATATATGTATTTACATGTATTCCTAAATATAACCTGCTCGGTTTGTATAATGTTACTTGTATGACCATTTGCAGGTGTTGGAACACTCTTTCCTGGAGAAGACTGTTTCTCCTACTCTCAGCATTCTTAGTTGACACTGTTCAATTTTTATTTTTTTTTATAAAAAAGGTAGAAGATAAGAATATTCATTAATTGTTCAAATTTCTGTTATACTTGGTCAATATCAGCTTGCCACAAATTACAACTCCCTGGTGAGGGAGCCTCGCCAGAACTGTCTGATTTACCCATCTGAGGGCAGTTGCCAGTGGCTCCTTCAGATAGCAGTCCCAATAAAGAGGGTGTGTCAGAAGGAAGACCATCTTCCCTTTTACATTCTTTCCCTTTCCTCTTGATGAGTTAATTTGCCCTTTGGGTTTGCTGCTGTCCATTCACAAACATTCTTTATGTAGGGTTGATGCCTCTTGGGTTTTCCTTCTATGACATGTCTATTTTTATTGCCCTTATTCAGATTAGGTTCAGATAGTCATGTTGGCATGACATTGTGTGTGTCGCTTCTGTCATTTCTAGGAGACACAACCTCATGGCAAACTCCCTGACTTTCTGGCTCTTAAAGCCCTTTACCTCCTCTTCCACATGTTTGCTGAGCCTTGGGTATGGCAATATTTTGTAGATATATTCACTGGGACTAGACACCACAGTTTTGTGTTTTGATTAGCTATGGTTTTATGTAGTGGTCTATACCTGTTGCCAAGAGAAATTTTCTTGATGAGAATTCCTGGACTTCTTGAGTATCAGTGCACTTGATTTATCTGCAAGCATTCCAAATCTAGGAAGTTGAAGTTATGATGGTTTCCATAGCATAGACTCAATTGTTGAACAGGATCATAGCCAGTGGAATCCTCTGGCCACACAGATGAGTCCAGAGGTAGTGTGGAAAGGGAATGGTCAGGCATCTGGACCCTACTGGAACCCAGCACTCTGGAGATCACATACAACAAGCTCAGTGGAATTAGGTTTGGAAAGTATGTAAGTAGCTGGTTAAATATGTTCAACACACAAGCCATTCATCTAACAGAAAAAAAAATATGCTAGAAATAGACAAATAGTTGTGTAAGCCACCAAAGACACTTTTGTGTGCAGATTAAAGGTAATGTACCCCCATAATATTCTAACATCTCTCCAGGCAGAGAACAGTCGGGAGTCTCATGTGAGTTACATATTAATAATCTGTATTTTCCCATATATAAGGGTAAAAACTGCTTAGAGCTATAACTTGTAGCTTTCAATTTGCATCTTCATTGCACCAGGGAAGGCTGCTTCGTGACACATATGTTTGACTATTCAGGCTGAAAATAAACTGGTATGGGTTTAATTCTACTGGCAAGAGACCAGCTTTTCATAACTTTAGCCTAGCGAATTGTTATGGGCCATAATTCAAATTTAATGATCTGACTCATTGAAATGATAAGATCCCAGCTTTGGGCAGGCATATTGTTGCTTCTCCTAGGAATGTCAATTACTTTATATGTCATGCCCTCCCTGCATTTTTCTGTATACCTTTAAATAGAAGCCAGGCGCTATCAGTTGGCTCTAACCAGGGTAAACATGTGAGTCACAGGAACTTCTGTGAACACATGTGGGTATGTATTTGAATCCGCTGAGCCCACTGTTAATGACGCTGTACAGTTTAGAGACTCCACTATTGACAAAGGCCATATGTTTCCTCTGCAGCTTCTCCTGTAATGCTCTGTTTACTGTATATTCAGCTAAGGATTTGAACAGCTTTACCTGCAGTGAAATATTCTATCCACAGACTGTTCTACGTGATGTACTATATGAAACAGACAAATGTTTCTGAAATATGTGGACAGGCATCTCTTTCTCTAAGACAACATTGAATGAGATGACTCTACTTCTAATACATACAGTCTCCTAGCTCATTTATGGGACACTTAAAAGCTAAGACTATGTTAGAGCATAATCAGATGTCTTCTTTTAAAGGATAAAGGCTGTGACTGCATTTTATTTTTTTCTGCACAGTCAGGAAGGACACATTTGTCAACCCAAGTATCATTCTATTGTCAATGGTTTTGAGATTCCCTTGGTTATACTCTTTTCCTATAAACACAGGCATTATAGCTCAGAAATCTGACCAGAAATATCAAGATAACAAGATAGGCCCCTTGGTGATTGCTTACTCATTCTGTTCTCATTAAGCAAAGGCAACTGCATACAAAGATGTTTACCTTAAGAGAGCATATCTCTCAACATTCCCCACTGTGGAGTTCTGTGTCTAACACACAGTAAGATAGCACTCTGCAAAGCTGCTTCACTTTCCTTAATCTCGACTTCCTTCTTTGGAAAAGCAGAGGATAATAACCCCCTTACTTATTTCCATAGATAACCTTGACTGTTAATGGCATGAGTTATACAGGAGATTCAGGACTTTAACCAAATCCATGTCTGTGTAAATAGGAATTGCCATGCCAATAAATAGGAATTTTGATTAAAACCATCAGAATATATTTCTCTTGTCCATGACTGAATTCAACCTAATTTCACCCCTGGATGTATCTGCCAGTTAGACTCAACTGAAAATCAAAGGGGGTGAAGGTCAGAGCTAAGTGTGTGGTAAAGTGAGCCATGATACAGGACATTCAAATGGGACAGTCAGACGCTTACATAGGAAAGAAGTATGGACTGCTAGCTGAAGTTGGCCCGTTCATTCATTTCCTGAACAGCCTCATGTAATTAAAGGGCTGGATTGTAAGAAGCCCATGTAATCAGTAACACAGATTCCAGTGGTGGCCCAGTCAATTTTCATCTCCACTGCAGGGTAAACTTAAAATAAACTGCATAATAAGAGTATAGGGAAAAAGACTCCCTGATTAACATAAAATTCTGAATAATTTAACCTCAGCATGCAAAGAAATGTTCCTTCATGCTTTCCTTAAAAGAACAACGTGGAACTGAGGCATTTACTTACTTTGCTCGAGCACAGCCACGTTTCTAGAGCTTCCTTGATTTATTTTCACAATATTGGATATAAGTGACTAGAGATGTTAGCTTAATGGTAAGACTTCTTGCTGCACAATGACCCCAGCACCCATATGAGAAGCTAGGTGTGACCACCAAGCATGCCTGTTATCCCAGTGCAATGGGGGGGGGGAGGGCAGAGACAGAAGGATTGCTGAAGCCTAATGACTATCAGTTTAACTTCAGGCTCTGCGAGAAACCCTATATCAAAGGACTAAGACAGAGAGAGATAGAACAGGACACCTGGCATCCCTTCTCAGGCCTTCTCAAGCCTTCATACAGATGTGTTCACCCATACATACACATATGGGCATATTCCACACTCTCACACACACCGAATTTTTTTTCATGGAACTCTTCTTGTACAGATTACATCATTTCCATATATAAAGTACAGCCTTCTTTTAAAACTTTTTGGTGCTGCCATCTGCAGCAGGGAACCAGGCAGCTCCAAAGCCTTCTGTGCTTAGCCCGCCAGGAGAGAGTGATCTCCCAGCAGCGATTTCACTTCTGAGTGCGGAGGTGAGATCTCTACCTTTTCTCTGGAGGGGTACAGCTAGGAGCACACTGGGCATATGATCAGTGGAACAGCGGGGACAGGAGTCTTCCCTTCCGGCTGCCATTTGCAGCACGGAACCAGACAGCTCCACAGTCTTCTGTGCACAGACCCTGCCAGAAGAGAGTTGATCTCCCAGGAGTACAGACACAGGTTTACAGGGCCATAGGAGGGGCAAGCTCCAGCCAGAGACAACAAGACCAACTAACACCAGAGATAACCAGATGGCGAAAGGCAAGCACAAGAACCCTACCAACAGAAACCAAGGCTACTTGGCTACATCAGAGCCCAGTTCTCCCACCACAGCAAATCCCGGATACCCCAACACACTGGAAAAGCAAGAGTTGGATTTAAAGTCTCTTCTCACGATGCTGTTAGAGGACATCAAGAAGGACATAAGTAACTCCCTTAAAGAAATACAGGAGAACATGGGTCAAATGGTAAAGGCCCTTAAAGAGGAAACACAAAAATCCCTGAAAGAAATACAGGGGAGCATGGGTGAACAGGTAGAGGCCCTTAAAGAGGAAACAAAAAAATCCCTGAAAGAATTACAGGAGAACACAAACAAACAAGTGAAGGAACTGAACAAAACCATCCAGGATCTAAAAATGGAAGTAGAAACAATAAAGAAATCACAAAGTGAGACATCTCTGGAGATAGAAAATCTTGGAAAGAATTCAGGAGTCATAGATGCAAGCATCAACAACAGAATACAAGAGATAGAAGAAAGAATCTCTGGTGCTGAAGATACCATAGAAAACATTGACTCAACAGTTAAAGAAAATGCAAAATGCAAAAATCTCCTGAGCCAAAACATCCCAGAAATCCAGGACACAATGAGAAGACCAAACCTAAGGATTATAGGTATAGAAGAGAGCGAAGATTTCCAACTTAAAGGGCCAGTAAATATCTTCAACAAAATTATAGAAGAAAACTTCCCTAACCTAAAGAAAGAGATGTCCATGAACATACAAGAAGCCTACAGAACTCCAAACAGACTGGACCAGACCAGAAAGTCCTCCCGGCACATAATAATCAAAACACCAAATGCACTAAACAAAGAAAGAATATTAAAAGCAGTAAGAGAAAAAGGTCAAGTAACCTATAAAGGCAGGCCTATCAGAATTACACCAGACTTCTCACCTGAGATGATGAAATCCAGAAGATCCTGGGAAGATCTCATACAGACCCTAAGAGAACACAAATGCCAGCCCAAACTACTATACCCAGCAAAACTCTCAATTACCATAGATGGAGAAACCAAGATATTCCATGATAAAACCAAATTTACACATTATCTTTCCACAAATCCAGCCCTACAAAGGCTAATAGATGGAAAACGCCAACATGAGGAGGGAAACTACACCCTAGAAAAAGCAAGAAAGTAATCTTTTTCCAATAAACCCAAAAGAAAGTAACCACACTAACATAAAAAGAACATCAAAAATAACAGGAAGCAAAAATTACTATTCCTTAATATTTTATAATACCAATAGACTCAATTCCCCAACAAAAAACATAGTCTAACAGAGATATTTTTCATGTGGATCTTCGATTTTATCAGAAAATGTTTATGACTCCTCTTTCAATTCAGTAATGCTTTTTGTGTCTACCATTTTGACTGTATTATTTTCCATGATAATCTTTAATTTTAACATTTTCTGTGTATTTCTTCAATTTTGTCGGAGGTGTTTTTCATGTAGATCTTTGATTTCATTGTGGGGGGTGGGGGGGTGTTTGTAGTTTCACTTTCAATCAATTTAGGAATGTTTTTGTGCCTACCATTTTGTCGGTATAATTGTCCATGATAATCTTCAATTTTAACGTTTTTCTGTATTTTTCTTCAATTTTGTCAGAAGTATTTTCCATGTGGATCTTCAGTTTTATCAGACAATGTCTATAATTTTACTTTCAATCAACTTAGGAACATTTTTATACCTTCCATTTTATCTGTATAATTTTCCATGTAATAGTCAGTTTTAACATGTTTCTCTATATATTTCTTGAATTTTTCAGGAATATTTTCCTTGTAGATCTTCAATTTTATCAGAAAGTGTTTATAATTCCACTTTCAAAAAACACAGGAATATCTTTATGACTACCATTTTATCTGTATAATTTTTCCATGAAATACTCAATCTTAACGCGTTTTTATATATTGCTTCAATTTCAACAGAGATATTTTCCATGTAAATCTTCAATTTTATCAGAAAATGTTTATAATTTCACTTTCAATCAACTTAGAAATATTTTTATGCCTACCATTTTATCTGTATAATTTTCCATGATAATCTGTCAGATTTGCTTTGCTTTCTGGCCTCCTGTTCTATTAAAAAATTAAATCAATACAACAAAACATGTTGTGTTATTTTAAGAAACTAGAATTATGATCAATTGACTTGAGAAACTGAATATACCTTTTAGCCAGTTTCAGTAACTGAAGATGTCTTTTTTGCATTTCCACAATTAGGCACACCAGAAAAGATTATCAGACAGATTATCAGACAGATTATCATGGCATACATGTGGACATTGGCCAACATGAAATAGATTGTCTCAGTGAACATGGGAATAGCTGCACAGAGAAGCTTAGTATATTCAAAGTAGGCCAGTACATTTGCATAAAGGACAGATCATTGTTGACTGTGGTTAGGCACCATCAGGAGTGTCCCGAAAGTGGTGACAATTAGACAGACTAGGGAGATGGCTCAGTCAGGAAAGTGCTTGCTCCACAAACACTAGGAAATGTACTTGGACTCCTGGCACCAAACCTGGACTAATCAGTGTTGTGAACATCTTTAATCATTGCTAGGGAGGGGGACATGGTACAGAACTTGTTGCCTAGACAGTCAAGATAATCTGTGAACTCTGATTCAGTGAGAAACTGACCCTGAGCATTGGAGGAAGACACCTAATAATAGCAACCTCGTCTCCATGCTTATATACGCATTCACACATAGACACATACATATGCAGGCACACACATACACGTGTGTTTGTGTGTGTGACTGTGTGTGTGTGTGTGTGTGTGTGAGAGAGAGAGAGAGAGAGAGAGAGAGAGAGAGAGGGAGGGAGAGAGAGATCTTGGAAAATTCAAGAAAGTAATGCCTAATAACACCATAAGGAAACTATCTGATCAACATGGAATGTGGTACAAAAGTATTGACCAAATTATTTAAATTTTCTGGTGTGCCTAATTGTGGAAATGCAAAAAAGACATCTTCAGTTACTGAAACTGGCTAAAAGGTATATTCAGTTTCTCAAGTCAATTGATCATAATTCTAGTTTCTTAAAATAACACAACATGTTTTGTTGTATTGATTTAATTTTTTAATAGAACAGGAGGCCAGAAAGCAAAGCAAATCTGACAGGGCTAAAGACAAGTTGGTTCCCAGGGTTATGGGAGAAAACTGGTTTCCCTTGCTTCTTACATCTAAGGCTGACTGCATTCCGCTCACCCTTCCTCTCTCCCACCTTTGACCCCTGGGCGTCTCCTAGAAGACGCCTAGTGTGCTTCATACATGTTTCCAAGAAGAAGGACATGTACAATAATCAAAAACTTTTTCCCCAAGAACATCTGCCAATGCCTAGGGACATTGTTACTTTCTATAATATTTGAAGTGAGGTACCCCTAACACATAGCAGATGGTAGATGCCAAGATTGCTGCCAAATGCCATAGAGTCCTTAAGAACTCTATGTTCATATATATGTCCTAAGTATGTGTGTGTGTGTGTGTGTATATATATATGTATATATAATTTATATATACTTTAATATATGTGTATTTACATATATATTATTTAGGAAATACTATATAACGAAATACTTTGAATGTATATATATATATATATACACATATATGTATACACACATACATACATACTGAGACTTTAATTTCAGTTTAATTTGTCAAATATCAAGGCTACTAAAAGCTTGAAGTTATATACGTAACTCACATTATATTTCTCCTGGAGCACTCTACTAAACTTTGCTCTGTGCTGTCTTTCATGAGGCAGGTGTGCGGAACAGCCTGTCTTAAAGGAGCAAAAGAAGTCATTAGACACAGGAGGAGATGCAGAAGGATTAGCAGAAAAATCAGTGCACAGTCCCAGGCAGTGTTCCTTAAAGGATAGATTTTGTATCTACATCCAAATTACTTGGGATACGTATTAAAAATGTACAGGTTGTAGGCCGGCAGATAACAGTCTGTAAAGTAGTTTCTGCACAAGCATGAAGACAGGAGCTCAATCCCCAGAAACCTCATGAAAAATAAGCATGGTTGCAAACTCATAATCTTAGCACTGGATACGTAGAGATGGGTCAATTCCCAAGACTTGCTAGCAAGCCAGTTTAAACTAATCAACAAAGTTTTAAGCAAGGAAGAGTTCCAGTTTAAAAAAAAACAGTAACGTGATCACACTGACTCAGAAAAACAGCAGAGACTGAACTTCTGACTACCACCTTGAACACATTTACATAGACATGTAAACATGTATGTACATGCACACATATGTACCTATGTATATGAACACAAAAAATATATCCCTATGTTCCATTCTTTCTGTATCTTCATAGCTTCTGTGTTTGAGAATCTGGATTTCTCAAAACTTCCTTCTTGATTTTTATTTGCATGAAAGTTTGGGAATCAGTGATAGACATCAATTTTAAAGGAATGGGGAGGATCAGATAAACACAGGGAAACACATGACCTCCAAGGGCGTCTCTAATGCCTTATGCCTGTTATCAGTCACTGTTCTACATCCGAAGCATTTGGCTCTGGTGAATTATGTCACGTTGTAGAGGAACACTATCTTTCACTATCTCAATATAATATGGTTCCACAGTAAGCCATAGTACACGACAGCTTCCTGAGATGACAAGTCATTTATTCAGAAGATATAAATGAAACTCACTTATCTCTGTCTTCACTCTATTAGCTTACCCATGGATAAATCTGCAAGAAATTATTGGCTCTTTATAAGTGGAAAATAGTGATTATCAAGTGTCTCTTACAAACAAAATTTCTCGTTTAAGAATACATGTAGATGTGTATCCATATGTGTATTTAGAGACACAGATTCATATACATGTGCTTATATATATATGCATGTGGGTACTGAGTTAAGGAAATAAAGTACATCAGAAATTCAAAGATTATTTGTATGGTATATAAAATTTCTTATTTTTTGAGTAACTATGATTATCATACTTTTATGAAATTTTAATGACATTATGCACCTACTCAAATATTGGTTTTTAACATTAATCAAGTTACTTGAGTAGCATTTCATGCAACGGGAAATAAAAATGAATGAATGCATTAAAGATAAAATTCAATAGGGAAACACATAAGAAAAAAATGAAAGCCTTACCCAGAAATTCCATTCAATGGAAACCACAGATTGCTTTATCAGGGCACACATCGTCTTCAGTGGCTTATTTTCACAAGATAGTGTTTTAAGTGTAAGGTGCATGGCTTAGATATGCATCGTGGCCATCGAGTGCTGTTAGTGTGCTAAGTATGGAAAGCCGTCCTGATGTCTGTGGTTCCTGGGTGGACATGTGCACTAATTCTATTCTAAGCAGTGTTATTTGTCAGCTACAGCAGGCGATAGAGAGAATGGATGAGAGGCACGAGTGTGAGAGCAGAAACAGCAGGGGAAAGGTAGGTGCTGGTCTTGCTTAGATATGGGATAACACTGAGCTGATAGGACAGGACCACATTGTCCTGCTGTGTTTGTCTTCTGTCCCGGAGATTCTCTATCTAACAGATTGCATGGGGCTGTTACTGCTGAGCCTAGATGAGACCATACTCTACTACATCATATCTATTTATTTTAATTATCCTCAGAAATATAACAGTCTTAGTTAGCAGTCTAAAAGCTATTTCAGAAAGCAACACTGAAAGCTTCGAAGCAATGATACCTGAGGCTGTCCTCTGGTACACACACACACACACACACACACACACACACACACACACACACACCATATATGCAAATACAAATAAATACACAAACACACATACACACACATGCTACACACACACTCACACTCACACACTCACACACACATTCACACACACACCATATACGCAAATACAAATACACATATACACAAATGCATACACACAGAGATTGAAAGGAAGCATGGTAAAGGATGTATTGGAGATGTAGGATGCAGAATACAAAATTTCTGTGACCGATATTTTCAGACACAAATAAAAGGAGAAAAATTTAGACAGGCATCCGAAAGGTGAAAGACAAGAAGACCCTCCTTGATGTTTTAAGAGCTTTGGGAAGTGATGAGGGTGACAGGTTCCAAACCAGAGTCATTCAACTCATGTATATTTTTTTCCTCTATTGTCAGAAAAGAGGAAATGTTCAGATCTTACTTTTTAAAAGTTTGCTCAATTGAGACTGTCGAGGCTTGGCTGAGTTGCAATTAAAAATAAAGGGGGAGTGAAAATGTCTGTAACATTAGATTTTCGGGTGTCAGGCATGCTTGGGTAGTTCGCATGACCAAGCAGGAGGGAATCTCTAACGTTTTAGCACTGACTGGCCCAGTGTATAATAAAGACAGTGTATAGGAAAACCGTGTAAAGATGGATCAGATTTGGACAGTTTGAATTTTATTGTGTTTATATTTATAAGGCAGAGGGTGCTTTATTTATTCAAGGAAGGCACTGTCTAAGTTTTCTCAATCTTCTCACAAAGTACATATGCCTCTAAACTGACTGTTAAGCCAAAGCACCAAGGGTGTCAACATTTTATGAACAATGTTTTATTTCTTTACTCCATTTCTTTCTTTCATTCTGTCCATTTTTTCATGTTTTGTTTTTATTCTTTCATTTTATTTTACAGTCCATTCATTATCCCCCTCTTAGTCCACCCTCCGACAGTTCTTCATCCCATTCCTCCTTCCCATCTCAACCCTGGCTCCAAGAGGATGTCCCCACCTAATCACCTCCACCCCACTAGACTACCCACTTCCTGGGGCCTCAGTTCTCTCGAGGGTTAGGTGCATCTTCTCTCCTTGAGTCCAGACCCAGCAGTCCTCTGTTGTGTGTGTGTCGGGGGCCTCACAGTAGCTGGCATATGCTGTCTTTTGGTGGTTCTGTGTCTGAGAGATCTCAGGGGTCCAGGTTAGTCGAGACTGCTGGTCTCCCTATGGGGTCGCCCTCCTCCTTGGCTTCTTCCTTCTTTCCCTTCTTCTGCAAACCGTTTCACGTGTGTTGTCTCATTTGATGCTCACACAGAGGAGAAGATAAATAGGAAAATTTCTCCATTTGTCAGAGAAAGAATCAAAGCAGACCAGCAAAACCTAAACACTTAAAGCCCGGACTTAAAACTCTGAAACTAAGTGTTCCAGGCTAGCCAAGACTGCATAACATAGTGAGAACCTATCTCCAAAATGCAAAGCTAAAAACATCGCCACTTTTGCATTTTGTAATGAGCACACAAAACTGAGAAGTGACTATCAAAGAACACTGGACAATGGATTAAGATTGTTCCTTCTGATCTCTAAAACATCGAGAGTGGTGTGATTGACTGGTGAGACTATTTCTGACATCCCCTGGCCCACCATATAAACTCTCCAGAAGGATGAAAATTTGAAATTGTGATTAGGATGTGAGCCAATTGTCTGAGATGTTGTTAGTGGCAGTACTTACTCCTCTCCAGATGCATTTTGACACTCTAGTCACTAGTGGATTTTGTATTATATTTTCAGAAACTTGTGTGAGATGTGGAATAGTCAAGTGGCTGGCAATGAAGTCAAAACCTCAGCTTCTTTAAAATGAACAAACTAAGACACATTTTGTGTGGAGCCCTTTTGTGCTCCCTGAGAGACAATGTGCCAATCATCCCAGCACTAATAAGACCATCCAGGAAATAGTGTATTCATCAAAGAGACAGTTAAGTATAAGCTATTTTGTGAGGCAATGTCCCAAGTCTCTAAAAGGCCCATATGGGAAAAGAGTCGATGTATTCTTTGCATTGTTAGAACCTAGGAATATGAGGAATAAGTGTAAATAGATAATTTAAACTATACAGAATTATAGCATGGTGCAAAATGATGGTAATGTGAGTTCTGATTCTTATTTTTGGTAGTTTTTCTTTAGCAGTACCTGGTGTAGAGAATTATCTCCCACATGTTCTCTGGGATGTTCCAGCCATGCATAAAGAACAGCATTCAAGTATTATAGGAATTTCCAACTCTCTGATGCTATGAGGTATTTTCTTCATAAGAGCAACTTTGTCTAATGTGAATATAATCTGTGACATCTATTCATGGAGACAGAGAGCAATTTATCCCTCAAAACAGCCTGCTAGAAGAATGTGTGAGCTATTGATGTGCAATACATTTCTCTAGACCTCAGGATCCTAAAAGCCACATTTATGGGTTTCAGTGTGCCATGCATCTGGGTTAAAATCTATTCTTCAAGTGGTTCAGGAACTACAGTGTAATTGTATAGGTGCTACTAAGTCAGCAAGCTCTTCCAAAGGCTCAATTACGGTATGTAAGTGATGATGGCAGAACTCTAATTCTCATAAGCTGTTGGGTTGCTGGTCTCAGAACCCTGATGGCTATATCTGGAGGATATCTACAGCAACATGTTCCCTGCTGTAGAATACTCAACTGCCTATCTTTCTTCTTGAATCCCTTGACTTCATTCCCTTTTCCTAAAGAACACACACCACTACTCCTCCTTCAAACCTCAGCTCAGGGATAGGACTTTTGTAAGATAGATGTAATATATTCATGATCTTCCCATGAAGTGTTACAGGCTTTCTGACAGTTCCAATCATACTTTGTTGTATACATCATTGATGTGTCTCCAATCATCCAACTGGCTGTAAACAACTTCAGGCAAGGACAAGCACTAGATATTTGTTGCATGAGTAAGTAATGGATTATATCTTGATTGCTCTTGAATTGTAACTCTAGTGTATTCTATAATGAATCCTAGTGAATATGGTGAGAATTGCTTGAAGTCAGAATCAAATGACACAACCTTGTGAGATGCCATCACAGAAAGAGAGTAAAAGAGGCACATGAGTGATGGGACTGGACACTCTTGCCTCTCATTTCGCTCTCCCTCTGGTGTATACCTTCATCAAGTGTAATCATGGTGCATCCCAATTTCAGAGTTATCATAGGAGTGACTGAAGTCTCTATAACCACACTGTATTTCAATTGGGCCTTCTGACAAAACCTATATACCCAATGACACATTCTCTACTACCTCAACGCATCTCTTACACACAGACCATCTTAGAGTCTATTTTTATGGAACTCAGTCTGAAGATGACTACCTGCTCTTAAACCAAGCTCTGAAAGCCATTTTGAAATTTCCCCACCCACCCTCTTTCTCTACAGTCCTCTTGTTCACTACCTCTTCTGTCCACTTATATTAACATCAACCTTGTGAAATGAACAGGTCCCCCATTCCTCTCTTTTCAGTTGGACTAGATGAAATATATAATGACAAGCTAGTAGGGAGGTAAGACTCTGTCATCTCTCCTGCATTCATAAATGACATGGTCATCCTATTGTTACTTGGTTTAAGAAAAAAAAAACGATACTACATCACTTTTATGAATGGTAGTTTCCCCCCTGCCCCAGGAATGATAAGATCCATCAGGGATCCCACATCTACACTCCATAAAGTGTTAACCTGACTCCAAGATGTTTAGGAATCAACTGATGGCGCTTCATTGTACTGGGTATTTGATGCCCTTTGCTTGGTGAAATTCTTCCATGCAAGAGGTATAGGATTGTGGCAAATCTATACAAGCTAACCCACACTCCCAATTTCCAGTGCCTAGGCAATATGAGCTGAAAGAAAACCCGTTTTTATTTTGCTTCTGTACAGCTACTAAGCAGTTAGAGGAATAAGGAACGATCTCAACTGCATTCATTTATATTTTATCCAGAATAAATTTCCATAAAGAGATGTTTTCCATATTCTTATTCCTTCAAGTATTTATTAGCTCTAACTCACAGTTACTCACAACCCTGTGATGTATTGTTTTACTCATGGTTTCAGTGAATTGCTTATGACTTTGAATGCTGGCAAAGATTCGCAAAACTTTGCTTCTGAGGTCAAAGGTATGTTGTGATCTGAGTGCATCCTACAGGAGGGTTTTGTTGTTTTTTGTTGTTGTTTTTTAACACATGTTGGTAAGATAAGAACCTATGAACAACAACACTAACTCAGGTAAAGACAGGTCTATGTTAAACTTCCCTGGAAAAAAAAATCATTTTTGTCTTTTCCTAATGGGAACCTGTGTTGTCCTCATTGTACCATTGGGTTGATTTCCCTCCTGATCATTTCTCTGGATGTAATCCTAGTGCTGTTCTGATCAATGTTTAGCCACCAGATTTGGGTGCATGTACAGCCATGTCTAAACATAAGTTTACAATAACAGTTTTTCTGATCCAAGAGTCATATAGTATATTGGTTACAAACAATTAGTAGGTTAGTTAGTTAGTTAGTTAGTAGATTCTCCCAGAATGCTCTATGCATATGAAAGACCTTCTTCCTTCTATTGAGAATAAGCAAGGCACAGGAATACTATGTCTCCTACCTGTCAGAGACTCACAGGGCAGTGAGGACTATTTGAGAGGAAAGAGGAGATTAAATAGCAGTGCTAGCATGGGAAGTCACTGGTACGTGAAACTGGGGTCAGGGTAACATGAAGCAGAGCATCTTATGTGGTGACATCTGAGAGAATGTTTGCATTTGTCTAGTTAGTCTTGAGTTGGAAAGAGGATAAAAATTTAGAAACTAAAACTTTTCACTGATAATTTTCTTTAGTCTAATTTCTGTAGAGTTTGTAGCTTGATTCCCTGAGCTGTTTGCTGCAGCCGTTTGCCATTAGAGTTCAATTTTCTTTTTTTTTTTAAATTTAATTTTATTTTCTAAGTTTTTTTTTATTTACATTCCAAATCATTTCCCCTTTCCCGTTTCCTCCCTCCCCAAAAGTCCCATAAGCCCCCTTCCCTCCCTCTTTTCCCCATTCAACCCCCTCTTGCTTCTCTGTCCTGGCATTCCCCTACATCCAGTCTTTCTAGGACCAGGGGTCTCTCCTTCCATCTTCTTGGAAATCTATTGATATGCGAATTGTGTCTAGGGTATTCTGAGATTCTGGGTTAATATCCCCTTATCAGTGACTGCATACCATGTGTGTTCTTTTGTGATTGGGTTACCTCATTAAGGATGATATTTTCAAGTTCTGACCATTTGCCTAGGAATTTTGTGAATTCATTGTTTTTAATTGCAGAGTAGTATTCCATTGTGTAAATATACCACATCTTCTGAATCCATTCCTCCGTTGAGGGACATCTGGGTTCTTTCCAGCTTCTGGCTATTATAAATAAGGCTGCTATGAACATAGTGGAGCATGTGTCCTTATTGCATGCAGGGAAAGCCTCTGGGTATATGCCCAGGAGTGGTATAGCCGGATCCTCCGGGAGTGTCATGCCCAGGTTTCTGAGAAACCGCCAGACAGCTTTCCAGAGTGGTTGTACCAGCTTGCAATCCCACCAGCAGTGGAGGAGTGTTCCTCTTTCCCCACATCCTCGCCAACAAATGCTGTCTCCTGTGTTTTTGATCTTAGCCATTCTGACTGGTGTGAGATGGAATCTCAGGGTTGTTTTGATTTGCATTTCCCTAATGACTAAGGATGATGAACATCTCTTTAGGTCCTTCTCAGCCGTTAGATATTCTTCAGGTGAGAACTCTTTGTTTAGCTCTGTACCCCATTTTTTAATAGGGTTACTTGCCTCTCTGGAGTTTAACTTCTTGAGTTCTTTGTATATATTGGATATTAGCCCTCTGTCGGATGTAGGGTTGGTAAAGATCATTTCCCAGTTAGTTGGTTGCCTCTTTGTCTTTTTGACAGTGTCTATTGCCTTGCAAAAACTTTGTAATTTAATGAGGTCCCATTTGTCAATTCTTGATCTTAGAGCATAAGCTATTGGAGTTCTATTCAGGAAATCCTCCCCTGTGCCCATATGTTCAAGGTTCTTCCCTAGTTTCCTTTCTATTAGTTTCAGTGTGTCTGGTTTTATGTGGAGGTCCTTGATCCACTTGGAATTGAGCTTAGTGAAAGGAGATAAGAATGGGTCAATTTGCATTCTTCTGCATGTTGACCTCCAGTTGAGCCAGCACCATTTGTTGAAAAGGCTATCTTTTTTGCACTGGATGGTTTTAGCTCCTTTGTCAAAGATCAAGTGACCATAGGATTGTGGATTCATTTCTGGGTCTTCAATTCTGTTCCATTGATCTACATGCCTGTCACTGTACCAATATCATGCGGTTTTTAACACTATTGCTCTGTAGTACAGCTTGAGGTCCGGAATACTGATTCCCCCAGAGGTTCTTTTACTCTTTAGAATAGTTTTAGCTATCCTGGGTTTTCTGTTATTCCAGATGAATTTTTGAATTGCTCTTTCTAACTCTATGAAAAATTGAGTTGGGCTTTTGATGGGGATTGCATTGAATCTGTATATTGCTTTTGGCAAGATGGTCATTTTTACTATATTAATCCTGCCAATCCATGAGCATGGCAGATTTTACCATCTTCTGACATCTTCTTCAATTCCATCCCAGGGATGCAGGGATGGTTCAATATAAGGAAATCCATCAGTGTAATCCACTATATAAACAATCTCAAAGAAAAAAACCACATGGTCATCTCATTAGATGCTGAGAAAGCATTTGACAAAATTCAGCATCCTTTCATGCTAAAGGTCTTGGAAAGATCAGGAATTCGAGGCCCATATCTAAACATAGTAAAAGCAATTTATAGCAAACCGGTAGCCAACATCAATCTGAATGGAGAGAAACTTGAAGCAATCCCACTGAAATCAGGGACTAGACAAGGCTGCCCTCTCTCTCCATATCTTTTCAATATAGTACTTGAAGTTCTAGCTAGAGCATTAGACAACAAAAGGAGGTCAATGGGATACAAATTGGAAAGGAAGAAGTCAAACTATTACTATTTGCAGACGATATGATAGTATACTTAAGCGACCCAAATAACTCCACCAGAGAACTCCTATAGCTGATAAACAAGTTCAGCAAAGTGGCCGGATATAAAATCAACTCAAGCAAGTCAGTAGCCTTCCTATACTCAAAGGATAAGCAGGCTGAGAAAGAAGTAAGAGAAAAGATACCCTTCACGATAGCCACAAACCATATAAAGTATCTTGGTGTGACTCTAATCAATTTTCTTATATAGCCATTATTGTTGAGAACTATAAGTAGTCTTATACTTCATTAATATTGACAGTTTTGGAACTTCAGCCTGCCTGTGATTGCAATTAACAAATATAATTCTACCATAGATATTAGTTTATGAGTTTTACTTTTTTAAAAATATGCATTTATTTAACCTATTGGTTTTCTGATGGAAGTTTTCACCATGTAGCCAGACTGGTCTTGAACTCACAGTGGCCCTCCTGCTTAAATGCTAGGATTATTGGCTGCTGCTACCCTATGGTGATTTTTTTCTCTTCATTTTGTTAATGAATAATAACAAAGATGAGGATATACTCCAAACAATTTGCTGTGGCCACCAGTCAAACAATGAATTACAGGGTTCCTAACCAAAAGGACCGTATACTTCAGGTACACCATTTGTTGACATCTCATCACACATTTCAGTTTAATCTGTATTGTTAACAAAATTTCCATGACTTATTTATGTCTAGACAATCAACAATACAGTAAATGAAGCCGTCCAGCACTTGCCAATTTCCATAGGGAACTGCTCTGATTGTGACCAATTTCAAGCTACTAGTCTGACATTAATGACCATGTATTTGAAAAGTGCCATGCAGAGTGACACAGCTCCATAATGCTTCAATGGCAGAGATCCAACTGGCACAACCAACCTCAGATGCATAAGCAACAGTAAAATAGAATCACGTAATGAGTTTTAGTATTTATTTTTACTTTTTAATATGATTTCCTCAAATGTAAGTGTATGTATTATTTTTAATAATAATCACGCTTTAGTTACAAGCTTGGAATTCTTGTGGAAGTTCAACAGTTGCTCTCAGAACATAGGCTTGGGGTTACAGAGTGTACAAAAGAAATGTTGTATATGTCAGTCTTCCGCGCTTTGATAAGAGAAGTGTGTTCCACCTTGCTGAGATTCTATTTCCTAGCTACAACATGAAAGTCTAAAGTCCTTTTAATGCAATCCTGTCAACCTCTATACCAGACCTGCCTCTGGCCAGTTTGATCATCTGCTGGAGTCCTGGATTTTTAGTTCTTATCTTAGATGCTATTCCCTCCTTTTTCTTTCTTTCTAGCTGATCATCTGTTTAAAGGGGTATTTTTGAATGTTCCTTTGGCACTTCTAAGTCTTTGGCATGGGGACGCCATCTTATGGGTCACAGTTTTGGTTAGGGATGAAAAACTTCTCTTGTGTCAGTATTCAGTCAAAATCTGTGTCCTTAAATACAACTCTGTAGAAGGCAGTTTTTCTAACCTTCAAACTTCAGCTTTCAAATTTTGACAATAACAAGGTTAGATTTATTCCAAGGATGAAAACCTGCAGATCTTTAATAATTTGTATCATTTTCAGCCTTTATGAAACATGTTTTTATTTCACAAAGTAGACCAGTCTCCTAAAGGTGCAAGAACTGAGGAGTAAGCTTGTGCCTACTGGGGGTCTTCATCATGTAAAGTTCAAAAGAAAATCAGAGGCAACTCAGTGACACATCCTTCCAAAAAAGGAAATTATGAGAACCCAGCACCCATAGAGCATCCAACCAAATTCATGGTGAAGACAGTATAAACAAGTGGGACAGGATAAACCGTCCTGCGAGAGGAGGGAGTCAGGAACGTGATGCTCTGGCCTCTGAAATAGTTTATAAATTATTAATCAGAGGGGGAAAATGAACACGAAGCTGAATAAGGAAAGCAGCTAATGGGTACTGTTTGCTATGGGTCTGTTGTTTTGTATACCTTGTAGTGTAAACCAGAGTGACCTAAAACTTTCAAGCTTTCAGACTTAACACTTCTACTTCTGGGAACAAGAAATGTGTACTCCCAGATTTAGCTTGGTGCATATCCAAATACAACTTTTTAAATTCACCAGTGTGGATACCCAAATGGAAAGCTGATGTCAGGGATCCAACCAGCTGAGTCAAACGGTGCTGTAGTTGTCCCATGTCATAAGATAGATTGGTTTGTACAAGAGCAGGTTCCCTTGCACAGCAAAGCCACCATGTGAATCAGCCTCAAGAGCCTCTATGCTGAGGCCCCATAGCAAAGAGATTTCTTTTTATTATTATTTTGTAGTTGCATTTTTTTTACCAGCACAATAGGACAATTTAAGACCTGGCTACTTCTCACAAGAGTTTCAGTGCATGGCTCTGCTGCTCCTGTAAGTTGCAGAAACCTCACTAAAACTCTTGTGAGAAGTAACCTGGTCTTAAAAGAACTTTTTTGAGCAGAAAAACACAGACTGAACACATACAGCTCAGAGATGGTGGGGCAGATCCTCCTGGCTGCTTCTTGCTTGTCAATTTGCCTCATGTTTCAATTTTAAGAAGCATGCTTAATTTTACTATCCTCATTATTTGGGAGAATTAATCTATTCTGTGCTGTACCTTCTAAGATATGCTCCCAATGAGAAGAACATATTTCAAGTAATTTTAAATTAGGAACAATAAAGTTAGTCATCAGTGGTATCATTTTAACTGGTCCAAAATTAACTTTGCCTAGTAGTAGTAATAACAGATACTTCGCTCTTTACCAAAATAAAATTTTAACTGTCAACTCTGCATTCAAAGAGCCCCCATTACATGACTATATTCCTCCTCTCATTTTCCCTCCAACTTGAATACATATTCATGTAGCATAAATTTCATTTTATGCAGGAATGACAACCCGTTGTGTCAAGCTAGATTGATTTGATTGATTTGCTTAACATTTTTTTTTCTTTTAGAAGATCCAATTATTCTTATGGGCCATCGTAGAGAACGCATGCTCACTTGGAAGCCTGATTCCTAGCTGTGCAGTCATTTAATCATGTTTCACTATAAATTCATGAACTGTAGATAGTGGTGTCCAAGCAATTTTTTCTTAAATTATTAATAGATATAGCCAATGTTGGGTGTGGGCTGAAATCTTTGTCCCTGCAACAAAATATGGTTTCATAGCAAAACTACAATTTAATGCATAATTTATTTAAGGCTTAGCAAAGATTCAGGAGATGGTCTTTTCGAAAGGCAAATACTCTGAGAAACACTGCCGGATCAGTAAACACCAGGCTTCCAGAGGGAGGCTGTGCGGCAATAAATGTCATCCATGACTCAGATAAATACTCAAATCGTATTTATGTGGTGATGGAGCTGGTTTTGTGGCCCCATGCACCTTTAAAATCCAACCAGGATTATTGATGAATATGCCCTTTGAAGTCACTTGGCTAGCTTTGCTTTGTAGTATCTTAGAAGAAAAAAAATGCTACTCCATTAAATCAGCTTCATTTTTTTTAAAGAAAATCCCCATATATTCTGATATTTCCAAAACAGTGAGTCGAGGCATAAAATGCGTGTGAGGACATGACCCACTTTCTGTCTTCCTTGGAAGCTGGCATCTGTTATTTATGGGGACTGGTCTCTCTAACCTTGGAAACCTTCTACTCTGTCATTTATTAGACATTTTTCTGTGTTCTGCAGGCAAGCATTCCTCCTGGCTCACTTTCAATGGTCCATGTGTTTCCTTTGTTTGTTTGTTTTTCATTTCAAACCATTTTCCTTTTCATAATCAGTGAGAGACTTTAGCACTATTTGAGAGATGGTATAGCCTATCTATGCATTAAAGCTGTTTCCAGGTTCAGGTCATAGCTGCTTTGGCTAGCACAGATCACACAGTCTTTTCCCTGGAAAGAGGCAGTAAATGTTAGTGTGGCATGTACGCATCTAAACATGCTGGGTACCCTAATAAGACATTACCAAGTTAATAGAACTTTAATGGTCCAGTGGGATGGGTGAAATCTGAGGAAGGAGGCTGGGGATGTGGCTCAGTAGTTGCCACACAGCATGAAGACAAGAGGTTGTATCCTCAGTGTCCACATAAGAAGCAGGGTAAGTATGGTGAGCTGCTTAGAAGGAAGCTTGTTAGATAGCTAAATCAGTATATTTTGTATATTTAAAAAATCAAGAACTCAAGTCTTTTGGAATACTAATATAAGCTCTTAACCACTTAGTCATCTCCAGCCTCTAAAGTGGCTGGATTTTAATGAGCAGAGTGTTTCCATTTGGCATGATGAATAATTTCGCGAAATGGATACCAGTGATGGCATTTCACCAAATCATGCATTTACACGTAGCCAAATTGATTTAAATTTATTCTAGTTATATTTTATCTAGTTATATTTATGACAGGAAAAAGTAAATGCAATTTTTGAAAATCTAACTTTTAATTAAACTCAAAGAACACCAGATAAGAAATACACCGTCATATCCCAAACTGCCAATGATATTCTGAATGAAATTGGACATTTGCAATATAAACTGATATGTGTTACACGTTTAGTAAGCAGAATACTTATTACAATAACACACAAGTACAGGAGCTAGAAGAATATGCCTTTTCACCTGTGTTGAACCCAGTGCTGGAAAAAATGCCCTTGAGGAATTTTTCAGGGAACTCTAACCAGCATGGGCAGTTGTGTGGCCCTCAACATTACTGATGGTGATGATGATAAATTATGATAAATGTTTGCTGATCCTCTTGTGCTCTGCTATCACAGTCACTTAGCGTGATGGCCTGTCTCCTGATATTTTACTGTCCCTGCAACTAAGTGACGGCTACAGATGCAGACTCTCTATTCACTTTGATTTGTCTGAAAACACCCATACTTTCCCGACTCCAGTTTTTTTTTCACGGATCCAGTTACAGCAGTGGTTCTCAACCTTCCTAATGCTGTGACCCCTGGACAGAGTTCATCACGTGGTGACCCCCAGTCATCAAATTATCGCCCTGCTTCATCACTTTCATAAGGGTAATTTTGCTAATGTTATGAATCAGAATGTAAATATCTGATATGCAGGATATGTGATAGATGACCTCCAAAGGGACTGCAGCCCACAGGTTGAGAACTGATGGTCTTTGGCATTCTTCTTCACCTGACAGGGTTGCTCCTCCAGCCTGACACTGCTCTGAAGGTAGCATTTTTTTTTATCATTATTAAACCTTTTAGATTCTGCACGTTCATAGTGGAGACAGTCATCCTTTGTTCTCTGCAGTTCCTGGGAAGAGGGATATGGCTTCCTCTCTCACCTGCCAGTCATGGCAATAGGTCTTCCTCTCCTTAGGTAAACTGGTTTGTCTTGGTCAAAAGGAGCAAAGACTAAGCCTGTATCTATCTAAAGGAAACCATCTATCCTGTAATCTGTAATAAAAAAAAACCTTTATGTTACTATGCACAACTAATATTTTCTCTTGTTCCACATACAAGGTAATCAATGTGTGAATGGGAGGGCTTGTTAGGGGCTGAACACAGGATACTGTGGATGCAGAGAAGGGGCAGACATGACGAAGTGCACCTTGGTTCCCTACAGTCAAGTTCACATGTAACGTGTATTCATTAGAGAACTTATACAAGTAAGCAAAGTAGAAGCGTTCTTTCCTATCTCCCCACTCCTATCCTCTGGACAGATTCTCCCCCAGATTCATGCCTACTCTCCACACTTGTGAAGTGTTACTTCCTTTTTGACATCCTCTGGACCTTCCTAGGCCAGCGTATGTTTGCTCTACTTGGGGAGCTTAAGTGTGAAAGTGTTCTGTTGACTGTCACTATGTTTAACCTCTGCAGCCCTAAAGGCACAAACCAGACTGGGTCCTAATTCTATTTCCTGGCTATCTAATACTATGTCACTGTGATTTTTCTGCTTAGTTTTCTGTGTTTCTTTAACTAAGCAATTAATTATTTAATATAAATAAATATTTAATTAATACATATTAATTGTTTAATTAACATATAAATTTATGTAATTGTATATAACATATTTTAATTGAAGTATTTATTCTAATCATATATAATATATTTTAATATATTAAAAATCAATTATATATGGGTATATAATATGTAATAATATGTTAATTGATCAATTGATTAATTAGTGTAAGTAAATTCACTTCATTAGTTCCTTCAGTTTTAGCTTGCTGATATCCATTCATAGATTTAGACTCATAGGATTCCTTTATAATTTCTACCTTCTAGATAACAGTGTGATATTGAATATATTACTTACCCTCTCTGAATTTTCCTCATCTGATGATGAGAATTGTTATACTTGCTTCAGAATTTCTTAGTGAGGATGAAGGGAAGTCATGTGGTTCATATCAGATGGCAGTTTCTTGAAAAGAAGTAATGTCAGTAAAAAGCGTACATGAATTTTGATAAGATAATTTTCTGAAGAAAACCCAATTGCAATGAAGGTTACTGAAGAGAACTGTGAATAAAAGATAAACTAAGGGAGAGTTTTTCATGGATACTTTTCCACCAAGACCCTGTGTCTTTGATTGCTTTGAGTCAATTGCATCAAATCTCAGACGTTTGTACCATACTCCCACCAGCTCAGTTCTGAGAACAGCATTCAGCATAGGCACTTAGGCATACACAGATTGTAAGGTGCCCATAATGCATTTCTGTAGGTGGCCTGCCTTCCTCTATAGTGACATGTCCTGAGTTCATAATTCAAGCTCCCACAGCACAGGCAATGTGGAGCAGGAGTGCTGTTGGCTAGAACATATGAGTGGAGGATGTCAGGGAAGGAAGCTTGGCAGCCAAGGAGAGCCAGAACGGAATGGAATCAGGCAATCAAATTAAAATTAAATTGAAATGGGCTTCTGGGTCCATTTCCACAGTAATAGTCAAGATCAGCCAAAACCTTCAGAAAGAAATAGATGAAAATTATTTTTAAAATAGAACTAAGAAACATCCTGTTGGCCATTTGTGACCCTGGATGTTGGGGCGAGACGCATGCAGTAGCTCTTGAGTTTTAATATCCCTGCATGCAAAATAAGATCTGTGGGCCGTGACATAGTTGCACACAAGGATGCAATGTCTGTAGTCCATGGGGATTTCTTTTATAGACCAGTTTTTGTTGTTGTTGATGTTGATGTTGGTGGTGGTGGTGGTAGTGTGTGTGTGTGTGTTTGATTCCACCATGAAATGGTGTGCCATCCCTCCTTTCTATGTGCATATGCATTGTCTTTGAATCCAAACCACCATGTGCTCTTCAGGATCAGGGTTTTGCTGTCTTAGGGTTGGGAAGCTTTCTGTGCTTTTTGCTAACTGTGTCTCTTTGATAAGCCTCATGTGTTCTACCTCACACATCAGAGCCCTCCCTTCACTTGTTGCTTCCGTTTATCCTGCTGCTTTCCACTCCATGCTCCCCTCTTGCAGGTTTCCACATTTTAGAATCTTTAGCATCTCCACCTTCTTTTCTTCCGTAGCCTACACAGAATCACATCTGTCACTGCCATGATCTTTCTGCTTTCCGCCAAATGTACTCCAAGGTCTTGCTCAAACCCTTTCTCCAAGTGTTCTCTCCTCCTTCCCTTTATACTCGCCATACTCCACCTTGTCTCTTGAACAGCATCTCTCTCCATCCTTTTGTCGGTTGCTTTCTATGTCTCTGCAGTGAAACATCCATGCTCTGTGTCTTTCCTTGTGTTGTCCCAGATCTTGGCATCACCTTTTCTTCTTTCTCCACAATATTCTGTCTCCATGAACAAATTCCATCCCCTTTTGTCAAAATAGTCCTTTTCTGTGTTTTCATCTACTACATCTTGTTCTTCCTAAAAACTCTATTTCTCTAGTGTCTCCTCTCAGAATGTTCTAAATCTAACAATGATTTATCTTCTATCATCTGTTCCTTTGAAAGGCCATACAGCGTTCTGAATCCGTCTTGAGATATATTTTCTGTCTGTTCCTTCAGCCTGGCTTTGCTTTTCTGATTCCCTTCCTGGCATCTGTGTCTGGGAAGTTGCACTGATACATCAAATCATAAAGTCATAAAATCTGTCAGGTAGAATGGACCATAAATATCAGCTTGGCCAGACAGTGTATTAGCAGGAAGGAAAGTGACTGAAGAATATCTTACGAAGTCCAGCTCCTGAGTGTTACTTCTCCTGCCCTCTTAGAAGATTTAGATAGAGCCACATTCTACATTGATTGTCAATTTCTACTTTTCAGACTTGTTTGTTCTCAAAGGAAAGCATAAGAGCACCACAACTCCTAACCAAGGTCAGCACTGAACCCATTGTACATGTAGGCCTATAGGCTGCAAGCAGGATGCATATAATAAAACTGTCTGCACAATAAAGGTGGACAGGTCCTAAGGAACAGTGATATCAAAGGCTGCCCTCTAGTCCATGCACTCACATACATTCATACATGTACACACACGGACACATCCATGAACTCACACAGTTACACACATGGACACACCCATGCATTCATACACAGTCACACATGTGCACACACATGGACACATCCAATACATATACCCACACATTCACACATGTTCACACACATGGACACACCCATATACCCACAAATTCACAATTGTGCACACACATGGACACATCCATACACTTACACACACACACAATCACATATAAGACAATAGGGCTGTTGAGTGTGACGTTGAAATCCTCTATGTTTCAATCAACAAACAGAGCTCCTGCCATGCTGTTTTGCCAGGGCGTTGTACACTAGTAACGTAGTTTTGTAACAGACATGTCTTAATAAAGGCTCCTTGATGTGTTTTTTTGTCTTTATTCTGTCTTAATCATAATCAATAGATTGGAGCTAGTAAATAGACTTTCTCTTTCTTTTCTTATCCTATATTCTTATGTGTCTCTTCCATACTTGTATTTACCCTAGTGAACCTGTTCAGAATTTTCGCTGGTTCAAGTCTTCAGTTAACTCCAGCTGGCCATGACTAGTCCTCTCTCAGATGCTTGAAAGAGACAAAAAATTTAAAACAAATACTAAAACAAATGCACTACTCTTCATTTCTTAGCTCTATTATTAACACCCTCTTCTTATTTTGGTTACAGTCATGGAAATACTGCACTCTCTCTCCCCAGCTGTCGGCAGGGTGACCATGGTAGCTGTGTTCATATATGAAATACACAGTCTCAACACCTTAGGACAGGTCTGCAAGGATGCTTGGAATAGATAGCCATCATTTGACATCCCAACGATAGCATATCGAAAGAAAGAATAGGGTTGCATATGTTTCCAGGATCCAGGTATGATTTTTTTTCTTATTACTCAAGAAATCCTAATGTCAGTCACATCATAGCTAAAACTAGTCAGCTTCAGGTGATTTTCCCCTAGAAATCAACATCAAATTATGAACTAGGAGTGATTATTTCTCAAGGGCAAGGGTTGGGAAGAATTTTTCTTCAAAACAGAGTTGTTGAGCATTTGAGGATTACGATGTGAAAGCCTATCCTGCTGTTTCTACTTCTGTCCCAATCCTGAGTTGGGAGGCCACCATCAATTAATCAAGCCTCAAGTATTTATTCAGCACATACTCTGCACAACAGGGATTAAGAGCCAAAAACATCACAGTTTTCACATGATACAAAGAGCAAAAATATATCTGTTCAACTGGGCCTATTTGTCTTTAACAGATGGCTAGGCAAGGGCTTCTATTCATCTCTGTTCTGTTGACTTCCTTCCCAGACCCTGTTCGGCAACCACAGCCTCCTTCGGGAGTGATCCTCCTTTGGAAGGGTCAGAGGATACCCCATGCTGCTTTGTTCTTTTCAAGGTCACTTATCTAGCTTGTAATTAGAAACACCTGTGGACAAGAGGTTATTTAAAAAAAAAAACATTTTTCAAATTAGTGCATTGTCTTTAAGACATGTCTATTAATATCATATCCCAAAGCTAACTGGTGATCAAAATCTATGTTAAGGTAGACTACGAATAGCGAACTATGTGCCCCTCTGAAGATTAAAGCAACCTATGCATTGTGTGCCTTTTCAGTCATTTAAACAAGTGAGCTATTAACTTAGTTTACATAGTTTCTGTAGTAAATGAGATAATTTTAGCTGCTTGAAAACAATTATTTGCTTAAAAGAAATATTTACTTTAAATGCTTCTACATTGTATTGAACTGTTCTATATATTGTGATATAAATGATTTGATGTCAAAAATATAATTTCACCTTGGGAAACATTCAAGAGATCATGGTGTCTACAAATTGTTTTAGTCTGTTAACCTACCACAGGTTAGTAGATGACCTGATACTACTTCATCTTATAAGTCACCCAGTTAACCTAAACCAGTAACTATCCTTCTCAAGAGCCAGGTCTTTCCTAGGTATTACCTCATTTATCATCCAGTTTCTCATGACCCAAGCAGAAATCTTTTCCCAGAAACGAAAACATAGACTATAATTTGCCTGTGATCACACAGTGAGTGGGCATCCCAACTAAGGTTTACATTCAGGTAGTGACCATTCCTCCCTAAGGGCCTCTAAACCCCTGGGAGTTTTCACCTTTCTTATCTTATGCAAGAGCAAGAGAAAAGGACTATGGGTCATCTCCATACCCTTAGAATCTTTTCTCTGTAGGATCCATGTCCTTCCAATAGGGAGCCAGCAGACACAGAAGGAAGTGCAGTATCAGTCTCAGTGACTTGAGCCCATGCCTTCCCAACCCCTGGACTGTCTGAGGCTCCTGAAGGTAGGCTTCCTCCTTTATGGCTTCCTATACTTCTCTCAAGAAGACCAATTCCAATTAGATGCATAATTAAATACAGGTGGCATATAGCCCCAAACTCTTGCTATTTAAGCCCCGTGGTTTTGATCCAGTAGTTCTTCCAGGACCTCTTTTAATCTCCTTGAATCTTACCCATCTTGTCCATCATCAGCACATGTGTGAGTGGGCAGCAGTAGACGTATGATTACCAATCACCTGTGTCTACGAGGCCTCATCACAGTCACAGGCATCCTGTGAGTTAGTTCTTAGTCTTTGACTAAAATGCCCATAAAAGAAGAGCATGGCAGAGAGAAATGCTTGTCCAGTGGATTATGAAACAATGGGGAATATTACAAAATGAGATTCAGGACGTTAGTAACCAGGATATTCTCTTGAGATCAACCTCATCTTAGCAGGGACACCTTGTATCTAGAAATGGTCAAACACTTCATGAATTCAGTCCAAGTTATTCCAGCTCTGATTTCCTTCAGGGACTCTAGTCACTGAAAAGCTGAACTCGTGGGGCTGACATCACGCAGAACACACAATTCACTACTGAAAATTTTTTATCTTTGTAATTGGTTGGTTGCTTGGATGTCACTAGATGCCTTTTAACCATTACTGACACCTAGATTTGAGGAGGCAATCTTAAAATCTGAAACGAGAACTTATCACTTAATTTAAACTGGATAACCAGATAATAAAATAAGCCTATGATAAAATTGGGTGCATAAAATAACCACTTGTAAATCAGCAATCTTTCAACCTCTCTGCAGATTCTCAGAAGAGGATTGAGAGCCATGGGGGTTTCACATGAGGAATCAGAATGCCTACACCCTCCTTTTAAGCCAACTGTGATTAGTCCATTGAAACTTCCAACAGTTGAAATATATTTCCAAAAGAAACAAAAGTTACTTTACTCATGAGGGCACATTGTCAAGTGTCCGTTGACTTTTGTAATGTATGACTTATCACAGTCTTTGCAGTTGGAAGCAGAAATTTTAACATGCTTTGATTCTGCCAACATATCCAGATAATTTTGTCATGAGCTGAATGAATAGTTCAAAGACAGATGGGATGAATGTCTGCTAAAATGTCACAAAAGGTGGAGGTGAAGGTCAGCTGGAAAGCAGACTGATACGTTTATTTCTTCAATAACATGTCTCCAAGACTACATTAGTGGTACTATGCTTAAAGCATGGAACTTCTCATTGGCTCGCCTGGTTTGAATCTAAGCAACTCTATGCGTCTGTT
The DNA here is from genome assembly GCA_036184795.1 of Tokudaia tokunoshimensis. Classification (NCBI taxonomy): domain Eukaryota; kingdom Metazoa; phylum Chordata; class Mammalia; order Rodentia; family Muridae; genus Tokudaia; species Tokudaia tokunoshimensis. Next base: position 7,234,676 of record BTHU01000011.1, on the reverse strand, counting down.
GTTCACTAAGACTCCACCACCTTGAGCCTTGAGCTACTCACTAGCCTGTAACATAAATGATTGCTAATCTTTACAAGAGCCCACCCACATTAATATCATCCTTTTCCGTTTACCCAGCTAACCAATTTCAACCTAACAGACCCAGAGGATTTGGACCACGTAGCTCATGAGCCTCTGAAACAAATAGTCATTCTGCTAAAATGTGGTGCATTATCAGTCCCCACTCAAAAAAAAAAAGGAAGAAGAAATTTAATTTTAGGGCTGAATGGTAACGTTTCTGTGTGACATATTGCTGCCTAACAAATTATTAGCACTTTGTAATATCTAAAGTTTGCTGATCCAAATTGATTCCTGATAAGAAAGAGAAACACACACACACACACACACACACAGAGAGAGAGAGAGAGAGAGAGAGAGAGAGAGAGAGAGAGAGAGAGACTGACTGTGTAACTTACCCAGGTCATATACCTCACTAGCTGCTTGAAAAAAAAAGACATTTTCTCTCTCTAACCCAAGTACAGTATTAATCCTACACTCTTCAGTGTGAGAACCAGAGCTTTCTACATCCTAAGCTATCCGCCGATATTTGCTAGAAGACAGGATTCGTAGGTGGATGCATGTATGAAGGAATGGATACCAAAATAGATGGCACCCAATCTGTAACCAGTTAGTCTGTTATAGAGACACTGTTTCTGTCACTTCAAGAATTACTGTAAAAGACTTCAGATTATTATAAGTTAAAAATGATATCTCCTTTGCTCATTGGGTGGAAAATAACAGGAGTGAAAGTCTGTGAGCATGCGAGCATATGGGGATCTAACCATCATCTTGCTGGATTGGATGGAGGATGCCACAGCAATGGCCATAAGAACTACAGTCGAACGCTCAAATCCACCCAACAGTTGTCTTGATGAGTTTTATGTCTTTGCTCACTGTTGTGACCATAAAAAGAAAAAGAGGTTAGAGAATATGATATACGGCAGTGTGGGGGAAGGGGGTGCCACAGCGGACCCATGCCAAGGCATCCCTTCCCCTGAGGGACCAGACAAACACTGGCATATTATAGAACAGAGTTTATTCAGGACATGGGGAGGGGAGTTAAGAGGGTAGAAGAGGCAGAGGAAAGCAGAGAGAGGGAGAGAGTAGAGAAGCAGAGGCTGGCCATGGCCACTTGGAGAGAGGGGGGAGGGGAGGAGAGCCCAAGAGGGGGCAAGAGAGAAGCTGAGAGTGAGAGAGGTAAGAGAGATAAGAGAGAGAAGAGGGGCTGAGCAGCCCCCTTTATAGTAGGCCAGGCCTACCTGGCTGTTGCCAGGTAACTGTAGGGAGGGTCATACCTGGCTGTTGTCAGGTAACTGTGGGGTGGAGCTTAGACAGAACCCTAACATTCATTATCAAGGAGAACTCAATTTTTTAACATTTGTCCCTTTACTTTGTGGGTTGGAGCACACTTGCACACCATGACAGACGTAAAGAGGTTACAGGACAGCCTTGAAGGAGTTGGTTCTAACTTTCCATCATATATGAGTTCTGGAGATGAAGCTCAGGTCATCTAGATGAGCAAACAAATTCCTTTACCTCTGAGACATCTTGCCAAGAAGAATTCAATAGTCTCATATCTGGAATTTACTGATATCACGTACAGTTCTTCATATTAAGCAGGTATATCTTTTAGATTACAAGTCTTTTTTTTTTCATTTTTCCTTTCCAAGTAAGACATGGTAGTGTTCATCTATGATTCAATTAGGAAGGTAGAATGAAGTGCCCTGAGGTCACATTAGACCAAAGCATGGCATCACACACCTTCAGTTCGAGCATTTGGAAGAAAGGAAGTTAGAAGGCCAATCCGGTGAACATCTTGCTTCCAGGCCAGCTAGCATCCACGAAGAGATCCAGTTTGAAAAGCAAACATTCTTTTCCCCCTTTTTCTGTTTTTACTTTACAACTGACCAGCTCATGACATACATTTTATGTTTGTTTCCCAATCCTCTGATCTATCTAAGATCACTCTGAGCTAAAATCATAAGCTGTGAAGAAAAATGCTTTACAACGGCGTCTAGTGGTTTTGATGACCTTATGTATTCTTTCTGCAGTTTTCTTGTGTTTTCTAGGTACTGAACCAAATTTACAAAGGAATGTTTTTACCTATTTGTGGTTATCAAATAAAGTTGAAGTTTCCGATAGTTCAGTCTCAGGGAAATTCTGTAAACACCAGGTGGCGAGGACACAGGTGATTAAAATATCTTCCACATTTTCAAAATGTCAGCTGTTCCCCTGAGAGGACTCTTAAATAAACACCATCCATATTCTTAGCAGATGTTATCAATGCATCTCAGTATAATTGTGGCTTTCCAATATCTGCGCTGTTAATGACAGTTCAGTGAGGATTTAAAGTGCTTTGATTTTAATCAATGGTCATTTAACAGATAGCTGTGCCGGGTGATGTATGCTTGTCATTGAGTCCTCTCCCTTCACCAGATGGTATCTTTGGAATTGTTTTGACACTTCATTGTCTCTGCGGCTGATGACTCATTGTAGGAAAATCCCTGTGTACTCAATGTGTGAAAATAAGATTGTTTGGTGTTCTTTGCAAGTGGCTAATTTTCAAACAAAGAATTCAACAGATGTGACAACTTCAGCAAGATGTTGTCAAAATAAGAGCAATCTAGCAACAAATCAAATCAGACTCATGCTCAGCTGTGGATCTGTTGCTGGTATCAGGAGACTCTGTAACAGTGTCAGCCTGGATGACTTGATCATTGCGGATGGCACAATGTCAATTTTCCCCGTCCTCCCTAATGGCTCGGTTTGCAGTCGCAATGCAGCACTTCTAGAATTTTCTTCCCCACTTCCCCTACTCCACCTACTACCAAAAGGGCCATGTTTGGAATAAATTGTTGGTTGTTTGAAAATAAAATGATATCATCTTCCAGAGAGAAATTTTAAAAGTCACAGAAAGACATGATCCATTATGAAGGGGCTTGGTACTTTGAGGAATTCTAGGCTTTAGACCCTTATCCTTAAACAGTGGAAAAGTAATTCCCCAAACAATTCAGAGTCATTGCTAGCTTGGCCCATGGTGGTGGCATTGGTACTAAGAAAATGAGGTCACACGGTGTTATCATGCATTATTTTGAGTGTCAAAAAAGGCCGTAAAAGTAGACCATTACCATCAATGGCAACTGGATGGGCAATAAGGGTAAAATACTGCCTTCTCATTGCAGAGAGCTGACACTGCAGAAACATTCAGAACCACTCAGGGTAGCCCAGCACAAAAGTCTTATGATGTATCATCTCGTCCCGGGGCTAATCAGAAACAGATAAAGGAAGGAAGGGAGAAGGGTCATACACAGCAAATTCTATTTCAAAAGAATAATGAGAGGGAGGAATAAGATTGTTTTGCAGACACTGGTGATGTGGATGCTAAAACGTGAAGACTGTGTTCTCTCAGAATAGCACATTGCATTTCTGATCAGCCTTCCAGAAATGCCCATGGGGCAAAAGTGACTGAAAGCAATACAGTGGAAATTCTAGTGTGTCTCCTACATCTGAAGTGACTGGCACTACACTCGCTCCACATTACTTACCTATTAGCAACAGAAAATAGCCTACTGTTTTCCATTTCCATTTAGGCTCTGGTAATTCTCACTCTGTTTTATAGGCTTCTACATGGGAATAAAATATATTACAGCATTACATACATTCTGAAAAATACCTATCTTACATTACACTCGGAGCCTTTGTCAAGAGGGGAAAAAGGGTAATAATCTATTCTGAAGACTGTTGGAGAGGGAGACAACTCATTTAAGTAGATAGTTCATTTTCACTGGTATGTTTAATAATTATCTCATTACTTGCAGGGTGGTGGGGTAGTAAATATAAGTCTATTAAGTTAATGACTTGAGCATTGCAGGGTTATAAGGTTTTTTGTTTGGCTTTGTTTTGTCTCATTTTTGAGAGATTTTTTTTTTTGGTGAACTAAACTGCACAGTGCTTTCTGTCTTTCCCTACCGTTTTCCATCCCCTTCTGTTTGGGCTGGCACTGAAGATTGCTTTGCTCAGTAGGATATGGTGCTGGGGGCGTGTGAGGTGACACATCAAGAGAACTTATATATCCCTCTCTTTTTCCTCTTGGAGCTCTCATCTGAAGGCAAAGTGAGCCTACTAGCTGCTGACTGATATATGTGATATAATAGATATATGTCCAAGACCTTCGCAGACCATCAACTCAACAGATGAATGAGACCATAGAGGTGACCTTTGTAGAAGAAATGTACTGCTGAACTCAACCAAGATCCCTGACTCTCTGAGTAACAAAGCCATAAAGGATTAGTATTTAAACCACTGTGTTTTCTGAAAATTTGTTATAAAAGAAGAAATACGATATTTAAAAATAATGAAAAAGCCATTCTGAGATGGCCAGCACTCTAAGCCCAGAGCCTCATCAATTATGACCTCAGATGACTTGTAAAAGGAAAAGCTACCGTGACACACTGTTGTGGTTCTGTCTTCCTGTCTTTTTGGGAAATGATCAACTGAGTTAATGTATGAGCTGTGGCACATAGTCCTGGGGCGCATTTATTGGATGCTCAGCCTTAATGCTAGGTGAGAAGTCCTGGTACTCCTTCTTAGTCTTAACCAGCTGAAGACAAATACACCAAACTAATAACTGAACTTACTTGGTGACATAATAGGACATAGTAACATGAGCATGGGGTGGTACTGCTTTTAGAATAGGACAGGTTCTTATCTCCTATATGTGCCTTAGATTATATGATAGACTCACCCAAGGATCATGGAGCCAAGGTGTATTTCCTTTCACATGATGCAGACTTTGTATTTTGTGTGGACCACCAAGTCCCAGCTCTCAGGCCCCTCTGATGGATGACTTAGCTCCGTCCTCTCTCCTCTTTACTGTGCTTGCTTGCTGATCCAAACATATAGGGAACCTTAGCTGAGACAAATTCACTACCTGGGCAAGTCTTTGAGTCTGAACCAGCACTGTTACTAGATTCTTTGAGAACAAAAGAGTAGTCATAACTGGCTTTCTACTTCTCTTATCTACTCTTCTTCCTCCCCTCTTCTGCTACCCAGTCTTGTCCCCCACCTTTTAAAAACAAGACCTTACCATGTAGACAAGGCTGGAAATGAGCTCATGAAATAACCAAGGTTTAACTAAGACTTAAATTCCTCCTTCCTGTACCTCGCAGTGGTTGGGATTGCAAGCAAATGTTTCTTCCTAAACTATCTTTAAGCAGTACCTCCATAGTTGATACTTTGGACTGAGATGATAAGGCAGAAACAAGAATGAAAATAAAAGGCTAAAGGTTCTGCAAATCCAGAAAGGGATGATCAGGACTCTGCCCACAGAAGTAGTTTGACCACTCTTCTCTTTCCTATAAATACTTTTTGACTAACTCCAGAGTGGTGGTGGTCCCTTTGCTTACTGTCTGTCAGAAGTTTATAATTCACCTGTGGAAACTGGCAACACAAATTATTAGAATCCTTCATACATGATAAAAACATGCTAAAATGCACCAAAGTCATGCTATCAATTTTGAATCATAATGCGAAACATGGGATCTCTCAAAACTTGTGTTTTCCCAACCCAAATGTGTTTGGTATTTACCAAGCTCCTGCGCATAGAAGAAACAAACTATTTCTGATTCCTGATATGACAAGGGTCACTGCTTCTCCACATGGCTCCCAGATTATGGACATGGTATCCATCTTTCTGAGCTGGGAGAGGTGATGCCTATAATCTCAGAACTCAGGAAAGCTGAAACAGAATTGGAGACAATAGTCTCCATATAGCCTCGAAAAGAAAAGAAAGAAAAGAAAAGAAAGAAAAGGAAGAAAAGAAAAGAAAGAAAAAGAAAGAAAAGAAAAGAAAAGAAAGAAGGAAGGAAGGAAGGAAAAGAGCAGGGCAAGGTATCTTTTCTGTTCAGCAGTAAGTTCATTGATATATATATCTGACTATTATAGCCAAGCAGAAGTGAAGCCAGCTAAGTAAAATGTAAAATGAATTATCCCATAAATGAGTTTTGTTCTTAAATTCCTTACTCTTTGTTAATTGTAATCTCCCAGAACAGAGACATACAACTTTAGTCCCTTGTGTGCTCCTAGCACTCAGCAATGTGTCAACCCTCACCAGCAAACTGGCTGCATAGATCTTCTGTAAATACCATCTCACAATACTCTTCTGGATATTATGGCGCTTTGGATTAAAATGTGTCCCAAAGACTTATGCTTGAATACTTTGACCCCTTTGGTGGTGTTGCTTAGGTAAGTCTAGAAGAGGTACTGCTGGAGAAGGTACCATACCTGGGACAGGATTTGAATTTCCAAGGCCACATACCATTCTTAGCTTTATGTCTCTGCTTCCTGTTTACAGTTCAGGATACAAGCCCGGATTAACACTCCCGTCTGAAAGTTGCCTTTTCACGGTATTTTAGAGCAATCGAAAAGTAACCAATACAGAATTGATGTAAGAAAATTAAATGGCATATAATCTATAAATGGTTACGAACATGTAAGTTAAAATAAATCATTAATGATTGTGTCTTATAATTGCACTTTTAGCTTGCATTCCTTTGAACAAAGACCTTTCTAAGGAACTTAAACATAGAGTTCAGAATTATTCTGTTATACTTAATAAAGTGCCTACCGCAGCAGAAAAATGTCCTGTTGATTAGAGACACAGAGGAGGACTTCTAATAGTGCAGGACATCCGTAAAACAACAAGCAGCAAGAAAGCCACAGCTTATATCTTAATACCTAAAATTTTGTTTTCTAAGGAAATTATTAAATGTAAAGTATTACATCTGAACCCTTAAACTTCAATTCTTAGCCAAAGGCAGCTCAATATCACATTATTCTGTGCTCCAAGGCATTGGCTAACACAATTAGTTTGACAACCAGTTCATAATGGTCACAGATCAATTTTCTGTGTTACACAAACTCGCTTTTTCCTTAATGGAATGCATTCTGTCAATGTAGGACAATCTCCAGGCAGTACCGTCTTCTCTGTGACATGAACAAATTTCTCAGGAAGCAAATGATGAGTTTACACAGCTCCCAAGATCAAAGACTTAGAGGAAAGCTGTGCTTGATCCATTTAAAATAGCCACACACTTTCATATCCTTTTTTTAAACAAAATTTCAAATTCCAGGGCTTTATATGTTCTCTCAAATCGACTGTGAAATATATGTCAGGGATCTCATCATACCATATTCTAATGAATGGGGATTTTGGAAATTTCTTCTTATCCCATCCTAATAGGATACATACGTATGTGTATACAAACATCTAATAGGATATATGCATGTAGACATGAAACTTCTTACTCTAGTTAGGCCTTACTCACTGCTGTAATGGTGGGCAAGTGCTTTGGGTGAGGCTGCCATGACTGCAGTGCAGTGCATGTTGGAGTTTGGATCGAAAGTCTGCAGTGGTTAAGCACTGATTAGATTGGTCCCATCATGAAGGCTGTCTCCTGGTGATGGGGTATCCATGACATCCTAGGAGATTCTGCTTTGTCCTTCAAGGAGATCCTTACTTTCCCGTGTGTAGAAAGGAAAACCTAGGGCACCACATAATAACTTCACGATGAAATGCCCTCCAGGGATACATCCGCAGAAAGTCAAAACCCACCCGGTTCTGTGACATCAAAGAGCTGCGGATGCCACGAACTGTGAAGCTGACGTCACCTTTGTGTCTTTCTCTTACTCCTTCTTATGAGTACTTGCTTCTTTATTCCTACTTGTGTTTTGTGCTTGAGGCCAGATCTCTGGCCTCTCCCACTGAAGCCAGCACTCCATCTCCTGAGCCATATCTCCAGCTCTCTGTTTCTTTTCAGTTTTGAGGCAGGGCCTCCTGACTTACCTAAGTGGACCTTGAGTTCAATTTGAAACTCAGGCTTTTAACTTTCAACCTTGCCTGAGGCAAGTATCTTACCCATCCTTTCTGTTATTCTTTTTTTTTTTTTGCTTTTTTTTTAATTATTAAATATAATCTTCATTTACATTTCAAGTGGTAAAACCTTTCCCGGTTTCCCCCTCCCCAATAACCTCCAACCCCTCCTCCCACTCCCTGCCTCCAAGTATATGCCCCTCCACCAAACCCACTCCCACATACCCCCCCCCCTTCGATTTCCCCTTGTTGGGGCATCTATTGATCCTTCATCTGACCAAGGACCACTCCTCCCACTGATGCCCAACAAGGTATTCCTCTGCCACATTTTTGGCTGGAACCATGTGTACCCCTTGATTGATGATTTAGTCCCTGGGAGTCCTGGGGCATCTAGGTGGCCAACATCGTAGTTCTTCTCATGGGGCTGTAAACTTCTTCAGCTCCTCCATATCACCCTCCAACGCCTCCCTTGGGGACCCCACTCCCATACCAATGGTTGGCTGCTAGCATCTGCCTCCGTATGTGCAAGGCTCTGACAGGGCTCCTCCGAAGACAACCATGGCATGCTCCTTTTGGTATGCGCTTCTTGCCGTCCATAGTAGTGTTGAGGTTTGGTGACTGTTTATAGGGTGAATCCCCTGGTAGAGCAGTCTCTGGGTGGCCTTTACTTCAGTTCCTGCTCCACACTTTGCCTCCATTATTGCTCCTGTAAGTATATTGCTCCCTTTCTTAGAGAAACCCAAGCACCCCCACTTCAATACTCTTTCTTCTTGAGCTTCCTGTGGTCTGTGAATTCTAACTTGTTTATTTTGGGCTTTTGGACTAACATCCACTTATCAGTGAGTGCATACCATGTGCATTCTTTTGTGATTGGATTACCTCACTCAGGATGACATATTCTAGTTCAATCCATGTGCCTGAGAATTTCATGAATTCATTGTTTTTAATAGCTGAATAGTACTCCATTGTGTATATATACCACAGTTTCTGTATCCATTCCTCAATTGAAGGACATCTGGGTTCTTTCCAGCTTCTAGCTATTATGAATAAGGCAGCTATGAACATAGTGGAACATGTGTCCTTATTACATGTAGGATCATCTTTTGGGTATATGCCCAGGAGTGGTATAGCTGGGTCCTCAGGTCCTATGTCTAATTTTCTGAGGAATCACCAAACTGATTTCCAGAGTGGTTTTTCCAGCTTGCAATCCCACCAATAATGGAGAAGTGTTCCTCTTTCCCCACATCCTCTCCAGCATCTACTGTCCCCTGAGTTTTTTATCTTATCCATTCTGACCAGTGTGAGGCAGAATCTCAGTGTTGTTTTGATTTGCATTTCTCTGATTGCTAAGGATGCTGAACATTTCTTTAGGTGCTTTAGAGCCATTCGAGTTTCCTCAGTTGAGAATTCCCTGTTTAGATTCTAGCTCCCCATTTTTTAATAGGGTTATTTGACTCTCTTGGGCCTAACTTCGTGAGTTCTTTGTATACATTGGATATTAGCCCTCTATCAGATATAGGATTGGTAAAGATCTTCTCCCAATTTGTTGGTTGCTGTTTTGTCTTACTGACTGTGTCCTTTGCCTTACAAAAGCTTTGCGGTTTCATGAGACCCCATTTGTCGATTCTTGTTCTTAGGACAAAACCCATTGGTGTTCTGTTCAGGAAATTTTTCCCTGTGCCCATGTGTTCAAGATTCCTTCCCACTTTCTCCTCTATAAGCTTCAGTGTGTCTGATTTTATGTGTAAGTCCTTGATCCATGTGGATTGAGCTTTGTACAAGGAGATAAGAATGGGTCGATTTGCATTTTTCTGCATGTTGACCACCAGTGGATCCAGCACCATTTGTTAAAAATTCTGTCTTTTTTCCACTGGAATTTTTTAGCTCCTTTGTCAAATATCAAGTGACCTTTCATGTGTGTTTTCTTTTCTGGGTCTTCAATTCTTTTCCATTGATCATCCTGCCTGTCTCCATACCAATACCAAACAGTTTTTATCACTATTGCTCTGTAGTAGAGCTTGAGGTCAGGGATGGTGATTTCCCCAGGAGATCTTTTGTTGTGGAGAATAGTTTTTGCTATCCTGGGTTTCCTTTTATTCCAGATGAATTTGAGAATTGCTCTTTCTAGATCTATGAAGAATTGATTTGGAATTTTGATGGGAATTGCATTGAATCTGTAGATTGCTTTTGGCAAGATGGCCATTTTTACTATATTGTTCCTGCCAATCCACGAACATGGGAGATCTTTCCATCTTCTGAGATCTTCTTCGATTTCTTTCTTCAGTGACTTAAAGATTTTTGTCATACAGATCTTTCACTTGCTTTGTTAGGGTCACACCAAGGTATGAAATATTATTTGGGATATTGTGAAGGGTGTCATTTCTCTAATTTCTTTCTCAGCTTGTTTATCCTTTGAGTAGAGGAAGGCTACAGATTTGTTTGAGTTAATTTTATATCCAGCCACTTTGCTGAAGTTATCAGCTTTAGGAGTTCTCTGGTGGAATTTTTGGAGTCACTTAAGTATATGATCATATCGTCTACAAACAGTGATATTTTGACTTCTTCTTTTCCAATTTGTATACCTTTGACCTCCTTTTGTTGTCTGATTGCTCTGGCTAGGACTTCAAGTAATATATTGAATAAATAGGGAGAGAGGGGGCAGCCTTGTCTGGTCCCAGATTTTAGTGGGATTGCTTCAAGTTTCTCTCCATTTAATTTGATGTTGGCTACTGGTTGGCAGTATATTGCTTTCACTATGTTTAGGTATGGGCCTTGGATTCCCACTCTCTCCAAGACTTTTATCATAAAGGGATATTGGATTTTGTCAAAAGCTTTTTCAGCATCTAATGAAATGACCATGTGGGTTTTTTTCCTTGAGTTTGTTTATGTAGTGGATTATGTTGGTGGATTTCTGTATATTGAACCATCCCTGCATCCCTGGGATGAAACCTACCTGATCGTGGTGAATTATAGTTTTGATGCATTCTTGAATTCGGTTGGCCAGAATTTTGTTGAGTATTTTTACATCGATGTTCACGAGGGAAATTGGTCTGAAGTTCTCCTTCCTTGTTTGGTCTTTATTTGGCTTAGGTATAAGCATTATTGTGGCTTCATAGAATAAGGTGGGTAGTGTTCCTTGAGTTTCTATTTCATGGAATAATTTGAAGAGTATCAGTATTCCCTCTTCTTTGAAGATCTGATAGAATTCCCTGCTAAACCCATCTGGCCCTGGGCTCTTTTTTGCGGGGAGACTATTACGACTGCTTCTATTTCCTCAGGACTTATGGGACTATTTAAATGGTTTATCTGAGCCTGTTTTAATGTTGGCATGTGGTATCAAGAAAGTTGTCCATTTCATCCAAATTTTCAAACTTTGTTGAATATAACTTCTTGTGGTAGGATCTAATAATTTTTTGAATTTCCACAGTTTCTGTTATGTCTCCCTTTTCATTAATGATTTTATTAATTTGGGTAGTGTTCCTTTGCCCTCTGGTTAGTCTGGCTAAGGGTTTATCTATCTTGTTGATTTTCTCAAAGAACCAGCTCCTGGTTTTGTTGATTCTTTGTGTTGTTCTTTTTGTTTCTATTGTCTTGATTCGAGTTTGATTATTTCCTGCCGCCTACTCCTCTTGGATGTATTTGCTTCTTTTTGTTCTGGAGCTTTCAAGTGCTCTGTCAAGCTGTTAGTGTAAGCTCTCTCCGTTTTCTTTTTGGAGGCACTCAGAGCTATGAGTTTTCCTCTTAGCACTGCTTTCATTGTGTCCCATAAGTTTTGGTATGATGTGTCTTCATTTTCATTGAATTCAAAAAAGTTTTTAATTTCTTTCTTTGTTTCTTCCTTGACCAAGCTATTGTTAAGAAGAACATTGTTCAAAGTCCACGTGTATGTGTGTTTTCCATTGTTTTTATTTGTGCTTAAGTCTAGTCTTATGCTCTGGTGATCTGATAAGGTGCATGGAATAATTTCAATATTTCTGTATCTGTTGAGGCCTGTTTTGTGACCAATTATATGGTCAATTTTGGAGAAGGTACCATAAGGTGCTGAGAAGAAGTTATATTCTTTTGCTTTAGGGTGGAATGTTCTATAAATATCTGTTAGATCCATTTGTTCCGTAACTTCAGTTAGTTTCACTCTGTCTCTATTTAGTTTCTGTTTCGATGATTTGTCCATTGTTGAGAGTGGGGTGTTGAAGTCTCCCACTATAATTTTGTGGGGTGCAATGTGTGCTTTGATCTTTAGTAAAGTTTCTTTTATGAATGTGGGTGCCCTTGCATTGGGAGCATAGACATTCAGAATTGAGAGTTCATCTTGTTAGACTTTTTCTTTGACCAAAATGAAGTGACCCTCCTTATCTTTTTTGACAACTTTTGGTTGAAAGTCAATTTTATCCAATATAAGAATGACTACTCCAGCTTGTTTCTTGGGACCATTTGCTTGGAAAATTTTTTGCAACCTTTGACTCTGAAGTAGTGACTGCCTTTGTTACTTAGGTGGGTCTTTAAGGCTTTCTACCTGTTGACCCATGTTTTCCCATATTTCTTTAAGGGATTTTTGTGTCTCTTCTTTAAGGGGTTCTACCTGTTGACCCATGTTCTCCTGCATTTCTTTAAGGGATTTTTGTGATTCTTCTTTAAGGGCTTCTACCCGTTGACCCATCTTTTCATTTATTTCTTTAAGGGAGTTATTTACATCCTTCTTGAATTCCTCTGACTGCATCATAAGATGTGATTTTAAATCCAGCTCTTGCTTTTCCGATGTGATCAAGTATCTGGATTTGCTGTTGTGGGAGAACTGGGTTCTGATGATGCCATGTTGCCTTGGTTTCTGTTGGTAATGATCTTGTGTTTGCCATTGTCCATCTAGTTATCTCTAGTGCTAGCTGGTCTTGCTGTCTCTGACTGTGACTTCTCTGTCCTGCAGGCCTGTGTATCTGTACTCCTGGGATTCCCTTTCTTTCAGATGCCCTGCATGCAGCTGGTTCTCCAGGAAGTATCAGAGATGGGGTCTTTCCTGTGGCAGACTTGGCAAGGGTTGAATGTCCTGCAAGCAGTTGGTTCTCAAATGCCCTGCTTGCCGCTGGATCAAATGCCCCAGGGCTGCTGGATCTCAGGAAATGCGGCCTTCCCCTGTGCAGACTTCACACAGGCTGAATGCCCCACTGCTGCTGGATCTCTAGAAAGTGCCAGGAAACGAGGCCTTCCCCCATGGCAAACCTGCCCCAGGTCTACCACGTTGGAATGCATGGGACAGGGGGCAGAGGAGGGAGGGGTAGAAGAGACAGAAGGGGAGTCCTTTCTGTTACTCTTAATACCATTTTACAATTAGAGGCCTTGTAATTGATAACATTAACAAATTAAGACTTTGAAGCTATGAGCATTTAACAGATTGCATTCCCAAGCTCAGTCTATCAGATTCTAGCCACGTAGAATTACAACTACTCTACCTACGACATAAAAAGACTTGTGAGTATGTGTGGTCCCCCTGTATGTTGAGAGAGTTACATCTTAGGGTATATTTGGGAAGGAAAAAAATTAGATAAATTTTGGTGATTACTTATATTACCTACTTTCCTGTTAATTCATCAATAGAGTGAGTTCCTAAACTAAATTTGTAGGAATGTCAGTGATCCCCTTATCAGGGTGTATACAGTGAACTCCACTATCAAGGGTATACAGTGACTCTTACATAAGGCCTATATACAGTAGTCCTCATTTCAGGGCTATCTATTGTTATCACCCATAGAAGGGCTATATACAATAATCCCTAAATTAGGGCTGTATACAGTGATCCCCAATTCAGGGCTGTATACAGTTGGTTCCCATTCCAGAGATGTATACGGATACCCCCAATTGAAAGCTATATACATTAAATCCTATATCAGTGCTGTATACTGTAGTCCATACATTAGGGCTATATACAAAGAATATGATATCAGGGCTGTATACAGTGATTCCCACTTCAGGGCTGAAAAAGGTGACATCCATATCAGGGTTGTATACAGTGATCCCCATTCAAGGTTCACTTTGTATGAAGAGAAGTTAAAGACCAGCTCAACTTGAAGAATGAATAGCTTGAATAACAAATATTTTAAAATAGCATTCTTATCCTAATTTTAAAAGTTTAAAACAAACAGAAAAAAAACACATAATCAAGAGTTTGTTAGCAAAGAGAAGCAGTTAACACTTTTCCTAGCATGGCTGACATCCTCTGTTGTACAATCATGCTATGACTTGTATGTTCCCTAGACTTGCATCTCTCTCCTGACTAACTGCCTTTGGCTCTTCTCTCATGCCTGCTGTTGCTACTACTGAGGCAGACTTAAGATTAATTGAGTAATGAGATATCCATGGTGTGATGGTATGCTGAATCAAGGAGCCTCTGCTCACTCATAGTCTCTACCTCATTAATTGGGAGCTAATTGGAAAAGCTATCTAACAGTAGAGTTTGACTTGCTCTGTGTCCTAGCAACCTGATTTTAGTTTGAAACCCCTGTCAGCATCGATGCTTCAGAGAAACAAGCCTAATATTTGTAAAGCAAGGTTCCAGATTTTAGCCTCAAATGAAAGGTGTTCAGGAGCATAAGTCTTCAGGGCAGAGTTAAGGTCATTATTATATACCCAGTATGTCTTTAACAAGACACAATACAACATAGCAAGCATCCTTCCCACACAGGCTGAATTTTGGTAGTGACATTAGTTATCCAAGTACGAGACATGTAATTATAAGGAGTGTTGCTACACAAGTGAGTAGATTTCTCCTCAAACATATTATTTAATAATAATTTTCAATTACACTATACATTATTATTCACCGAGCATGAGTTTCCTGAGGACATACAACATCAGTACATCAACCATTTCTGCCCAATTTAATTAAAACAAATTATTTCACTTCCTTAAAAACCAAGACAGCAAGTCTTCCTCTGCACAACTCTGGCGTGGCTAAATGTGTTCACAGAAAATTTCTACAAGACTTGCTGTTCATTTAGCAATTTATTGACAGAAAACCTGAAGAACACTTAGCATCCTCCCTAGAATTCATTATATAGCACACTTGAAAGAAACTAAAATATGTGAAATAAATTTGCAAGTTTCTTTACCAATCTCAAACATTTTATTTTCCCTGGAAACATACAGCCTACACCCAAGCAGGAAATTACTAATGCAGTTTTAACATGCAACTTTTTATTTTTTATTAATTAATTTATTTTTTGCACTCCATATTTTATTCTTCCCACTCCTGTCTACCGTCCAACTGTTCCACATTCCATACCTCCTCCCCACCCCTTGTCTTCATGAGGATGTCCCCAACCCCCACCCCACCTGATCTCTAAACTCCCAGCAGCCTCTAGTCTCTTGAGGGTTAGGTACATCATCTCTTAATGAACACAGACCCAGCAGTCCTCTACTGTATGTATGAGTCCTCAACTGGTGTGTACTGTCTGTTTGGTGGTCCAGTGTTTGAGAGATCTTGGGGGTCCAG
The DNA here is from genome assembly GCA_036184795.1 of Tokudaia tokunoshimensis. Classification (NCBI taxonomy): domain Eukaryota; kingdom Metazoa; phylum Chordata; class Mammalia; order Rodentia; family Muridae; genus Tokudaia; species Tokudaia tokunoshimensis. The sequence continues at coordinate 7,219,284 of BTHU01000011.1, read as the reverse complement.
GTTGAGACTGCTGGTCCTCCTACAGGGTCACCCTCCTCCTCAACTTCATCCAGCCTTCTCTAATTCAACAACAGGGGTCAGCCGCTTCTGAGTCTTTCAGATGCCTGATGGGTCTTCCCGAGTGTGGCCATGCTAGGTTCTGTTTTGTGAGCGCTCCATTGCCTCAGTAGTAGTGTTAGGCCTGGGGACCTCCCCTTGAGCTGGATCCCACTTTGGGCCTGTCCCTGGACCTTCTTTTTCTCAGGCTCCTCTCCATTTCCATCCCTGTAATTCTTTCAGACAGGAACACTTATGGGTCAGAGTTGTGACTGTGGGATGCCCCCCTCTCCCTCATTTGATGCCCTGTCTTCCTGCTGGAGGTGGGCTCTGTAAGTTCCCTCTTCCTACTTCCGGGCATCTTTTTAAAGACCTGGGAGTTTACTGGTTAAAAACATGCACATTCTATGGCACACACACTGCTGAATATCATTAAAATAATTTATATACTGTTATTGAATTTTATACTTGGAAGAAAAGATATCCCACAGTCATAAAGAATCCCACAGAAGGTATTGTATTGACTGAAGATCAATGGGACACTACAGAACTTGCTTCTCCCCATAGCACAGCATAAATTAACATAGATGATGAATTCAACTCAGAAAAATGGAAATCATGTGGCTTTTGTCTTCCTTGGCAAGCTTGCTCCTTGATGAGAAGCTTGAAGAACATTTCATTCCAAGAAACCAGCACCTGAAGAAACCACTCAGCTATGGGTCAGATAACACCTCCAACCCCATGGTATGGTCCCCTGCCCAGTGACTGTACCCTAGTGTTTTTAATCTTTAACATTGAGTTCTAACCTGACTTAATAGATTTGAGCACCATGCTAGATGTAAAGGTACAAACGTCAAGTCAGCAGCCATGATGAAACTGGGAAGCTCATCCTGGTTGTTCAGGTCAGAGAGAGAACTGGACGATCCTCAGGCACAAAAGGCTGAAGAATCAGTATTTGGAGTTCAACCTGGACAGAAGTGTTGTCTTGGCTCACAGATGAAGCCACCGAAGGCCCATCCAATCACACAGATTAGGCAAATGAAGTCTGGCTGCAAAATGGTAGGCTCTCCCCAAGCACACTTCGCTCAGGATTGGCAAGATTTATTAACCATCAGCTATCAAATGTGATGCAGCAGCTTGCTAGGGCTGGTTTACTGGATGAAGGCAGAAGTGAGTAAAGGTCTTCATTGATTCTGTTGAATAAATAAAATGCATATGGATTTACAGATTTTATATAGATTTATTTTTCATTTGGGATTATTTTGTTTCTCTGAAAAAAAAAACATGAAAAGCCTTGGGAATTTTATAAATAAAAGGAGTACTTATTAGCTGGGAAACAGGGAAGCTCACAGAATTGTATGTAGAGATGCTTTGCAACCTAAAGTTGGACTTTCCAGCTTCCCAAGTGTGGTACAGCATTTTCTGTTGCTTCATCCTAGAATGTATGTGATGCCTCTGTATATATCATTTACCACACAGGCTTGAGGACTTGAGCCTGGATGCCCAGAAGCTGCATGCAGCTACATGTGGTAGCATACATGTGTCAGATGAGTGATTCCACTGTGAGGTAAGAATCAGAAATAGGATAATCCCTGGAAGTTTCTGGGCCAGTAATCCTGGAGCATGCAGTAATTAAAAATAAAAAGACCCTAGTCAAACCAAGAAGAAGGTGAGGGCCATATGCATACTGTGGCCCACATGTATCCCCAGACATACATATAATTGCATATCCTACATACATACATACACACACAAATACATACATATATACATACATACATCATATACAAACATGCTCTATCCTACAGCATCTTATTGGTGTTCCTTCCAAGTAGAAAGTGATATTGGAAAACTTAAGAAGATCCAAAACATTGATAGTAGCCCCTTTGCCCAGATAAGATGAAAAGTTTATGTCATTAGCAGGAATCCCTCCATAACTAACTGGTTATAACCATAGTCTTTTACATTTTGATTTCAGCAAGACACAAGATTCCTGTAGACTCTAAAATATATCATCCCTCACTCTTTCAGAAATGTTAGGTTCATAAGTGTCAAAATTCTGCTGTCTAATTGGCATTAATCCATCAGGTTTACAACTGATTTAGTTAATTCTGCCAACATGACTTTCCACATAGCTATAATTTTCTATTCATTAAAAAAAAAGGTAGTTTGATTTCACTTATGGTGAAACAGCATAGTCATTGCAGAATGAAATGCTTAAAATAATATCAGGGGAAAGAAAGAAGATGTACAAAAATAATAGTATCTCTGAAGCTCAGGTGAGGCCATTTCTCAGTTACCTATCTTGTTCCTGTTATTGGCAGTTCATCTCTGAAATCCAGATGTCAAAGATCAGAGAGACAATGGAATCTCCTGCAGAGTCATACAAGTCTTCCACATGTGCCCTTAGTAAAGAAGAGCATCTGTGGTTCCCACCAGGCTCTAAAAGGAGCACATGATCCAAGAAAGAATAATGTGCTTTCAGAGCACTTACTCTGTCCCTCCTTCTGTGCAGAGGGGGGGCTGAAGCAGTAGCAAGTGTCTTCCTAACAGTAGCTCTGAATCCTTCCATATGCATCGGTTACAAGTGCTTCACTCTACTACACCTGGCTCCAGAATAGCTTGATCTCTTGCTACTTAAATATTGTTTTCTGTTGTCAAACCAAGGTCATTGGCATGTCCAGGGATCCAAAAGAGAAGCTAAACTTCTCCAAATGTGCCCTTCTGCAGTGCACATATGCTCTCTTAATTCTCTTTGTGTAGAGAAGTTGCTCAGCAGCAGAGTGTCTTGAGGATACATGATTCTTAGAAGCCATTTGTTCTAAGGTGGATTAAAAGATTATACCCATTTATGAGCTAATACAAAAATTCTAGAACACAGAGAACAGGCCAAAACAAGGTGTCTGTTTACCAGAAATGTAGAAATAATGATGTATAAGGCTTACTATTCTAATGCTTTGTTCCATATAACTGTAGTGCTATCAAAATTTCTATAACATTAATTTATTATATGTGACTGTGAACATTAAAACTAAAAATGTAGGTTACACTCTATATATCAATGCATAATAGTTGAATTTTAAACAAATCATAAAATATGTCCATGTGGCAAGAGGTTTTAATATCAACATGGAACTTAAACTATTTTATTAGAATAGTTTGCTAATATATGTTTAATGTTCATTTCTAAAATAAAGGCAAAATATCCTTTCTCAGCTATATATACTCCTCTTATAGGAAAGAAGTACCACAAAAGATGCATATGGAAATTTTCCTTTTAGTCCATTTATTATATTCAGAATAGAAGCTAATTATCATTGGACTTTTACTATATTCTAAGAGACTCTGCATTTTTCTCCTTTAAGTCTATACAAAGACCCTGTAATGAAAGTGCTGCTTTTATCATTATTTTTCAGATGGAAAAAAAGCATGCTTCAGTATGTTCTAAGATTATAAAGAGGGTATTTGCAGAGTCAGGTAAGCTTTCTTTCCAACTTGAAAGCCAGTGGTTTTTCCTTTCATGCATGGGGTTCTTAAAGCTTGGTCCCCAGGCCAGCCACCCTGCCCTCATGGGTCGGTTACAACTTCAGCCTCTTACCTTGGACCTGTTGAATCAGGAAATCTAGGGTCGGGACCCCACAATCAGATTTTAAAACTTTAAAGATCACTGATCTATAAAACATACCCTAAATTTTAAAATATGGTCAATAGTATAATAACCTTACATCTTTTTCTTAAACATCATGTTAGAGTCTTGCCAAAGATAATTATGCCATCGAGTTATAATTTAGTAAAGTATCCATAACAAAATAAAAAGCAGTAAACGATGTGAAATAAAATTTTATTGAAAACTGATATATTTAATGACGATAAGTCAGTTAAAACACATATTCATAAAAGAAAATTCATTTCAGTAATACGTTATAAAATGAAATGTTATACATATTCTGTTTTCTTTGCTTAAGAAAATGCATTTTTAGAACATTAGTTTTAGTTTATTAAGACTTAATCAGCTTTATTTTGTTTGCTTTCTTTCCTAAAGGTATGGTTTATTTCCTTACAAATCTATTGACAAATAAATTTCAAAAAAAAAAAAAAGAACTCACTAATAGGTGTGAGTTTTATTGCTTACATTTTTTCAGAATTTTATATTGGGTATTCCTTATTGGTTCATAATAATCCTGGCTTAAAAACAAACACTGGTAGCTTCCATTTAAAAGGAACTTTGTAGAACCACACTGTACAGTGCTGTGATGGCTTCCATATTGCTCTCAAATTATTTCAGAATGAGACTAGATGATGCTAAAAATGAAAAGATATGTATCAACAGACACCAAGAGACAGATCTGGGCTGGAAACTTTGGTAGCAAAGCGAAAATCATCTTAACTGAAGATCCAGTAGGCAAGGTATTCCCACACATGTGAGGGCTGTGGAACAGTTCCCTGTGCCTGGTTCAGTTGGCTCAATAAAATATCGTTACACGTTCCTGGGTTGTTTCTTTTGCTTTTCACCCTGAGTGTAACTACTGATGTGAGAGAGTGTATGTGCAGGACATCATTTACATATTTCTCAAGTCCAAGGCATTTTGGTGTTCAATGTATTAGAATTTTAAGAACTTAGGTATGATCAGGTGTAATTTAATATAGATATGGCCGGAGTTAGTGTCCCTGGGTAGTCAAAATTCAATTTTTTTTAATTAGTATTTGAAGGGGCAGGTCTCCCACAGCCACTGTAATCGGATTTTCACAGTATTTTTTATTCCTTTCCAGATCTGACTGTCTTAAAATTTAATTACTGTTAGCAAGACCTTTATGGGAAGAATAGAAATATTCTCCTAATAGTGTTAGCATATTAAATGTAATTTTCAGGTGGCCCTCCTAGGAGTCCAGTACTTCTCAATAGAGTCAATTTAGCTGCCCTTTTTTCTGCCCTGACAGTTCACATGCATTCAACTCAGAAATATATTCTTTCCCTGACTCCTCAGACACTATTAAACTCCATTGTCCTGGCATATTAGAGTGTTCATTCATTTGTGATAAGACCCATCAAATCTGATATGCATTTTAATGCACTTCTTGTGAATATTATTAAACATGCTAATTATAGCCCTTCTAGTTCGAAATGTAGACTTTTGATGGTTTGTTGAGCTTGTTGTATAATTTTAACCATGCTGATCATTCATAATTGAAAACAGGAGGCTTTTGGAAAACAAAACACAGATGACTACATAAATATATAAAGAAAATACACATCTTTGTATAAAAATAAAAGGTCAAATGACTCAAATTAATACAACTGCCTGAAAGTGTAATCACAACCACATTGTAAGAGAAATAGGAGAAGAAATGGGTGAGGGGGCTTTCCATTGCTGGAATCCTTCCCTGGGCACAGCAGAGGAGGCTGGGCATGGATGCACGTGGTAGCCCCTCCCTGGTGTGAGCTGCTTATTCTCATATATGCAAGTGCTCTCAGGGAACCTTGGCACTTATGCCAAGACAGAGATGAGCACCTGCAGCCTTTACTTGTCCCAAGGCACTGTTTGCCAGTCTGTGGGCTCCTAATTGCTTGGAATTAGCATAACCATGTTTCCAGTTTGGTTTTAATGCCTCAAATCAGAAACAGCACAAGAATCTAAACAAGACGTTTTCCAAGTTTTAATGGTCTCTAATAGTACTTCCTCCCCACTCCACTTGTAGCAAATACGGACTGTTCTGTTAAATTAAAATAAATAAGAGACCCTAGACTACAGTTGGTGAGACACGAATTTGTACTTTTAAAAAAACAGATATCCAGAGTTCATTTGAGCAGAGGTAAGTGTCCAATTGTTGTACTTGTGGGTTCTAATTATTTTTATTATTTGGCTTTTAGCTGGATTTTAAAACCACTAAAGCCACCCCAAACACCAGATGCCTGCTACTCCCACCATAGACTGTTTGCTTACCATTGTTTTTACTTCTATACTTCTGTGTGTATATACATACACACATACATACACATATACAAATGTTCATATATATATATTGCATATATGTGTGTGTGTGTGATCTACACATGTGTATATATAAGTGTGGGCACATGTAGAGACCAAAGACTGATGTTAGGATGTCTTCCTCTATTGCCTGATACATTTTGTTAGGCAGGGTGTCCAAACTGAATTTGAAGTTCACTATTTGCTAGACTTGCTGGCCAGTGAGCCCAGCTGTTCACGGTTAAAAGGCAACCAAATGCAACTCCCCGAGCTTGTGCAGCGAGTGTTCTGCTCCTTGAGACTCGTCTCCAGGCTGGCTCTAATTGTTTTAGAAGTAGTAGTAAATAATCCAGAAAGCGCAAGTGCATTGTTGGAATTGGCTTCCTGAAAGGGAAGGAGACTGAGGTGATCAATGTGGTGATTTCATGACATGATCAGTTAGTGACTCTTCACACTTCCCTGAACTTTGGCTTTCTTGTTTAAATTTATAAAAGCTTGTGTTGTCATTCCACACAAGATTAGTTCTAAGATTTGTCAAGTATGTGTATGTATAGGTATATTTCTGTGTGTATATGTATTTGTCTCTGTGTATATGTCTGTGTCTATATGTATATGTCTCTGTGTATATTTCTCTGTGTATATGTATATGTGTTGTGATCACAAAAAGAGAAAGATGTTTAGAGAATATGGTATACAGCAGTGTGGGGGAAGGGTGTTCTCTAGCCGGCCCATGCCGAGGCATCCCTTCCCCCGAGGGGCCAGACACACACCAGCATAGTATAGAGTTTATTCAGGGCTGAGGATGGGAGTTAATGGGGTAGTGGAGGCAGAGAAAGGCAGAGAGGTAGAGAGTAGAGAAGCAGAGGCTGACCATTACCACATAGAGAGAGGGGGGAGGGCAGGAGAACACAAGAGGAGCAAGAGAGAAGCTGAGAGTGGGAGATATGAGGGAGGAGGGGCAAGCAGCCCCTTTTTTAGTAGGCCAGGCTACCTGGCTGTTGACAGGATGGAGCTTAGACAGAACCCTAACAATATGTCTCTGTGTATATGTGTGTATTTGTATATGTCTCTGTATATATGTCTTGCAGTATATGTATATGCCTGTGTATATATATGTATATGTCTCTCTGTGTATATGTATATGTCTTTGTGTATATGTATTTGTATATTAATGTATATGTATGTCTTTGCGTAAATAATGTGTATATTAATGAGTGCATGTTTTTCACATTACTTATTTCTCTTCTGTGCTGCTTTCTTTTAGATGCATAACAAAGCTACCTGAGCATAGTATGATAATAGTACATAAGGAGTTATAAAACACAACCTATTGCTATCATCTGCTGGTGATACAAAAAAATGTTAGAAAAACTTAACGATTAGAAACACTCATATTCCTTGTGGTTTTCTTTACACTTTTTTCTCAACACTAGAACCTACTCTTGCCTGTCTTGTGAACTGCTCTCCCATTCATGATTTCCATATAGTTTTGGAGCCATTGCCCTCGTGGCTTGGAAACCTGGGCCTAAATGTCTTAACATAAGATAGTTCGTACAGCTGCCTGTAAACATATTGATGTATTTATGCTTTGCTTTCCTTCTGCCTTTTTAATCACTCAGCATGAAAGTGGACAATTCAGTGCTAATTTTGTTATTTATTCCTTTGAGTGTGTCTTTTCTTTGAGATAGGGCTTCATTGCATAGCATTGGCTAGCCTGGAGCTTACTATGTAGATCTGGTTGGTCTTGAACTCGCAGACATCAGCTTGCCTCTGCTGGGAATAGATGATTTAGCTCAGAGAGATTATCCCAAATCATGGGGTAAAGTTTGCACCAGTGTGATCACAAGAATCTTTAAAGGCAGAAAAGGAGACTTCACTTGCTATTGACCTGGAAGATGGGAAAAAATGCCATGAACCAAGGACAGGACGCAGCAGTTACAAAGCAATGCTCTAACTGTGATTCAATGTTTCACTTTAGTTAATTTAAGTTTAAGTACAAATATTCCTGGGCTACTACTACCTCTCATGTTAGACATCCTGATGGACTATTCAAGTTCTGATGGTCATTGAGATGAATAATGAGGGTGATTTTCATTGTTCCTTTTCATTTCTCAAATAATCAATTAATAATCATACATTCATGCTACTTAGAGAGGACTGTGCAATTGGGACTTCTCAATAAACTGTTTGTTACTAGAGTCTACACCAGAGTTAATTACAGAAACAGGAGTCAGCATGTGGAAACTTCCATAGACACCTGCTATTGACGTGGTGCTTGCTGGGAAATCAATGACCTCACCTTGAAGAGAACATTTGAAGTCCCATCAAGCCTACAGATCAAATCGTCCCTCATGGCAGCAATCAGGCACGGCAGAGCCACAAATAGTCCATAAAAATTGAGAACTAAAAGAGGGGGAAGAAATCTATCTTTTCATAGACCGGTTACAGATTGCCAAGAAGCCCAGGTTTGGGGGACTAGGACTCATTGCTTGGGATTTAATCTGTTTCCGACACACTGACTAAAATAAACTGCATAGACCAAACTAACCTCTCGGAATGAGAAGACTTAAAAACAACAACATTCGTCGACGCAGAATACACTGCAACCTCCTATATTTATAAATGGAAAAACCAGGGAGAGCTGTGGCACACTTCAACGGCTCACATCAGAGCTCGAGGAACTCCCTTCCTGGCTCCAGGAAAGCTCTTTTTACACCGTGCCAAATGGATTGGGCCCAAGAAAGATCTTAAGATTTCCTCGCAGAACAAATGGAAGTCTGGGAATATTGTTACAACACTTGCATAAAACCCACGACATTGGCAGCTTGTGCCTGTGCCAGCTGGGGCATTCTGCTTTGCATGGGTTGCCACCATAGGGAATTTTTAAATATCAGTGTAGACACGTTACCCATATGGCCCTAGTGCAGATAGATAATCAAATCAATTGAAAACAGCCTCTCCTCTAAAGTTTAAGGTTTTAAACAAACTGTCAGTTTGTTTTTCTGAACCAGAAAACGGTGGGGTTTTTTTGTTTTTTTGTTTGTTTGTTTGTTTGTTTTTTGTGCTTTGACAATTCTTTGTGATTTCCCTTTGAATAGTGGATAAAGTGACTGGGCTATCAATACTTAACGACTTCCCATGAGGAATTCAAACTGTGCACAGCAATCTGGCGTTCTCTATTAGTTCTCTATTCTATGCTTGATTGAATAACTACGGCTGGTACTTTTCAAGATTCCCTTGAATACTGGTATTTTCAGAACCCCTGGCCACAGCTTTTGGTAGAGGCGTGCCCTTCACTTGGAACCTGCGTCACTGGGGAAGCATGGCTGGCCTTTTGCCTCAAAATGGGCTTTATCCTGGAACACACAATTCATGCTATTGAGTTCCACCCGTGGTCAGCAGGAAAGAAGCTCTGTGCTTCCTCCATCTCTTTCCTTACCCTGTATCATCTCACTTTTCTTAGGATGTCACTTGGGGAGGCCCTTATGATACAAGTCATAAGAGAATCCCCATTGCAGCGTCTCCCGCTAAGAGATTTGACCAGAGACAGTGTGGGCAAACTAAAATCTCCCTGTCCGCTATTTTTATTACCTCAAATATTTTGTTCTCTTGTTTGATTTACACTAAGAATAAAATCTAATTATCATACTCTTATAAAAAAACACCCACATATCTGAATTTTAGACCCATTTAAAATATCTTGAAAAGTCTTCATCTCTCGAGTTTGGACTCCTTATTATCTTTGATCACTGATTTCACGGGGATCCTTCTGCTTTATTATAGAACATGTAGCTATTTCTGAGCACGTGTTAATTGCTATTTCTTATCTGATGAGACCATTGTAAAAGTTTCTTTGCAAGAACTTAACATTTCTCAAGTGCATAGCTGTTTTCTAGGCAAATACAAAATATCCCAATTTTTAAAATCTGAAAGATTTTTTAACTCTGCCATTCAGTGGGGAAGTTAATTATCCAAATGTTTGTTCTTTTCTATGGGCAATGGCAAGTGAGATTTATTAACTTGTGAAGAATAAAAGTTTGTTTAAAATAACAAACTTGGGAAATTTTAATTTTCAATTTTATATTCTAATCATGTCAGTAACATAAGAAATGGAATTTATTAAGGAAAATGCTAAAGCTATTTACATAATTTTCTGCAGCTGAAACAGAAGCAAAGTCTGGATGCTTCTTGCTGCAGCCTGGTTTAACTTGGCTTTCTGTTGCTCATTCTCCAACCTAAGCCTTTCTCATTCCCAAATCTCTGTGGATCCCAAACAAAATATGCACTTGAGCTAATGTAAAAATAGCACACATTTCCATTTTACTCCGAGTCATTTTACAATCACATGTGCTCGTTACAAAATCTGGTTGCCGCTCTCCTTTTGTACCTATTTACACTAAAGACTTTGAAATGGTGGCCGAGGCACTAGATTTCCAATCATTGTCTTCAATAGTGTTGTATCCCTTTTTATTTTATTACTGTTCATTCAAAATATGGGTAGGAAAAGGTCTCTTCCTTTTCTTCTCTTCCCCCTAAAACCATGACTCTGCTGACAATTCCCTTCTTAGTGTGCTGAATTCCCAGAGTAAAATTCATGGGTATTCATTCACATGGGGTGAGTACAACTGAACTAGAAATGCTCTGTGCTGTTGAGGAAAAGCAGACTTGCTCCTCAGAATTTCTAATTTCCTCCTGTGCTCATGGGACCCATAATCTCCCAAGCTTGAAGCTAAAAGTTTTTCCCATAGAGAAAATATGAAATATATACTTATTGTTAGTCAATGGGATTCAAAAATGCAATCCCTATACATGATCAAATTCTGAGAGGAGACAGACAGGAAATCCTAATGCAGCATGATTGGTTCCAGATGTTTGAACCAGGCCCTCTGGAGACTGAGAGTCATGGAAAACTTACTCATCTGTTGTCTGCAGGAGGCCGAGAAAGAAGTGATGGAAGGTTTCTAGTTGGCGTGGTTTGTTACTTTAATTGAAAAAACAATTTTAAGATCCTAACTAAATTATTTAATTCCTATATCTATCATTTCTTGCAAAATTCCTTTCTCTAGCAGTAAAACACAGAACTTGTTGTGGCCTTTGATTCTTTCTCGTAAGAGCTTTTTGTCCAAGCCCATTAAATTACTTAAGGGTTAGATATAATCTAGTCATGAGAGGCCCCAAATAGTAATAGGTTACATAGGAAAAAATCAGATATTGCCTCCTGTGGGCTGTAAAGTGAAAAATGTTCTGACTGCACCTGTAAAGCTTGTATTTTCCTTCAACATTACTACCTCTGTCAAAGGTGATGAGTTGGATTTATGCAAAAACACTCTGTCCCCATTACCCGAAGGCATCTCCAGTTCTCATGGTCACATGTAAAAGGCTGTTGGAGGGGCTGTTAAGAGTATCTATGTTGAGGAAATCTAATTCTTACCACTATCTGAAGAGACCTATATGACTGATAGTTGCTCATTCTGCAGTATAGACTTATAAAGAGGAGGCTGAAATTTCAGATTACCCTGTCACATTAATTGTAAGGTAACCTTCAAGTAGAATTTGTGAACAATTAATCCCATACCAGCATGAAGTTAGTGTCACATGACTGGATTCCAACACTGAGGAGGCTGACACAGGAGGGTGATAAGTTTAGACCAGTCTGGGCAATAGTGACAATCTGACTCCATATTTCTTTTCTCTTTTCTTGTCTTGTTCTTTCTTTCTTTCTTTCTTTCTTTCTTTCTTTCTTTCTTTCTTTCTTTCTTTCTTTCTTTCTTTCTTTCTTTCTTTCTCTTTGTGAGACAGGGTTTCTCTGTATAGCCCTGGCTGTCCGGGAACTCACTCTGTAGACTAGGCTGGCCTCAAACTCGGAAATCTGCCTGCCTCTGCCTTCCAAGTGCTGGGATTAAAGGTGTGTGCCACCACTGCCCAGCCATATTTTTTTTTTCTGATCACAAAACTGAACCATATTATATAGTTGGTGGCTAGGGTCAATCAATAACTGAATAAACTAATGGATCTTACATAGGTGCAAGAAATTTTAGCAAATGTATTACACCTCTGCATTTACCATATGTAAAATTTCTCCATAAACACATTCTGTTTTCTACTGTCATTCAAAATAAAGTGTAATATCACAGACAATACTATCAGCTTATATAATTAGGGGGCATTATATAATTAGGGTTGTCATTTGCAAATGCAAATTATGTGAACATGCCTAAGGCTGGCCTGGATAAATTGTACTCCATGGGGTGATATATTCAATGCATTTTTATCTTAGATCATGTTTGCCTCAATGGGCTTACTAAGTTGTAAGCTCATCCTAAGTTGAGAGTGGCTATGCAGTTTCTTAATGTAATAAACAGGGGAGAAAGGAGCATCCCCTCAATCCTCCAGGTTTGCGATGTTGAGCCTCTCTGGGCATTTGTAGGTTCTTCAGATTTTTCATGGCAGATTATGTATATAACAATCAAAACCTGTCTCAGAAGCTCTGAATGATGAGAAATCCAGAGAGTGAATGGCTGGCTTTTTGGTCCACAAACTACTACAGGTTTGTGATATTAGCAACAAATGAGTTTTACTGTTTGCTTGGTGGTACATTTGATTTTCTGAAATGGAATGTTTTTCCCCGTAAGAGACAAAAATGAATAAGACATTAAAAAAAACCAAAATGGACATTTGAATCATTCATTTGGAAGTATAGAGACTATTGCAATAATTTTGTTGGGGTGTTGAAAAAAATATATGTATCAGAAGCCGCCATTTTTGCAAACAATGGCACTGCCTATGTGCAGCTCAAAGTAATGCTGGACTTCTCTTACTCCAGGACTCTGATTCATCTTTGTTGTATTGACTGGCTTACGTAGCTTCCAGAAACACACTTCATGACGGAGCTATGAGGTGTCAGAACCGTGGAGGGGGTCGATGCTATTTTTCTTTCTGTAAACATTCTGACATTGTTGTGAGCATTATTTCACGTATGACGTGGGCTTCGCATACGTGGTAAAAAAACTCTTCACTCCATCTTTATCCCAGTAATAAGGATAGCACAGAAGGAATGCCCCACAACCAAAAGGAATCAAAGATTTGGAAAAGGATCCAAGAAATCAAAAATCCATTTGCTTTACACAGTGCACTCATTAAACACATTTGGAAAAATTGCTCCTTTCAGTGAAGGAATACTCAAATTCAAATTTGTTGGAATGCTTTCTTTAAAAGATGGGGATATTTGTGTTTAAAAACTTAGCTCACCATAAAGGAAGCATTGAGCAAGGAAAACCACATGTAACTGATGTTTATTAAAGACTCCTCAGATATAATTTTCTTGATTCTAGGAGACAGTAGTCACAGAAAATGAACCATGTAGCTGCTGAAGGATATATTTAATCATCACCACTACAAACATTAGCAAAAAGTAGAAATGTTACTTATTAATAAATGGAAAAGTCTCTTAAGTAACTGCCTGTGAGTTCAGTAAATTTTGATACAGACCCCAAGTCACTTTTCTAGCTAGTAATTTTTTTCTCTTATCTTTCAAAGTTTTTTTGTAACAGAAAAATCAAAGTAGCATTTTGATAGCATGCATATCAAAATAAAATGTATTTCTCTCAAGTGAAAGCGGTCCACCTGTTGTCAGTACAAAGTCAAGACTAGAATGCTGTAGCTCACAAAATCTGTGTCGTTCGGTATGTGGCTCTGCGATTCTGGTGATGTGACTACCTCATAGCCCAGGGTGCCAGAATGGCTGCCATCTCCTCTTCCTTAGGAGGCGGAACTTTAAGTCGAAGTATACTTTCCAGAAGTTTTCCATACTTTGTTGCTTATCCTGACTCTAGAATGCTAAGGCCATACCAGGCCAGAGAATGTCTACCTTTTTTTCTTCCAATGACCATGTGGTTATCTGAATATCTGAGATTCTCTTACACAGGAGGAATGGACTTAGGACAAATTGAATCACCCACATACCTTAATAAAATGGCTTGGGCTTTCCACTGATTGATTTTAGCTTTCCCTTTGCAAATAGCAGATTATTTTTAAGGCATAAAAACAGTCTTTTGGGGGAGAGGAGCATCTCACTATGTAGTCCTCGCAGGCCTGGCATTGTGAAATGTAAGGTCAGATCTTTTGCCCAGGAATAACTCTGGGCAGTGTTATGAGAATTAAGCGAATGAAGCTGTCTGCTCTATTTGCTTACTCATTCTTCTTTGTGTTATTTAGTAACATCTAGTAAACTGAAGACAGTATGAAATTTAACTTTGATGTTGCTAATAATCCGTAACAGAATTACAATTTAATTATTAATTTTATTCTTAGACTGCTCTTCCAGAGGAACCAGATTTGATTCCATAGTAGCTTGCAAGCTTCTGAAACTCTAGTGGCCAGGGATCTGATGCATTCTTCTGACCTCAGTGGTGCACAAACATACATGTAGACCCAAGTTAAATAAATTTTTAACAAAAGAAAATTTTGAACAAAAAAATGAAATAAGATCAATACGACCTTCAGTGAGAATGTAGAGAAGTCTTAAAAAATGTGTAGAACACTGAAATAACAGAAATTTGGGTACATCTCACAATTTGACCAACGGAATATAAGTAAACACTATATAATACTGTACAATGTGGATGGGGACAGTTCGCAAGGCCCCACCCCTACATGAGGAAATACAGGCAATCAATTGCTATGGAAAGATAAAGAATTAGGGTTCTTGCTGGAACAAGCCCCCTGATATCCGCGTGGTCAAGACTAAACAGATGGACATATAAGTGATAGAAAAACACTGAATAGAGTAGGTAAGGTAGTGTGCATGCGTGTGTGAGCACTTGTGCATGTGTGTATGTATGTGAGTCTGTGTGTGTATGTGTGTGTGAGTCTCTCTGTGTATATGTGTGTGTGCATGTGTGTATGTGTATAGGAGTGTGTGTGTGTTTATGAGTGTGTATGTGTGTGTGTGTATGTGTGTATGTGTGTTTGTGTATGTATGTGTGTGTATGTGTATGTATGAGTGTGTGTGTATGTGTGTTTGTGTATGTATGTGTGTGTGCATGTGAGTGTGTGTGCCTGTGTTACAAAAGTAGATACTGCACTAGAGTGTTAGGGGAACACAGAAGAAGCTGGGGGCAGTGAAAGCTGGAAGTGGCAGAAATACAATATTCATGGGAAATTCTCAAAAATTAAATTAGATAAAAGCCTGTTATGTACTTATGTAAACAACCATTATACTTTGAATCCTTTCCTGTCATTGTGATTTCAGTGCTTCTCAGTTACAGAGAATGTAGAGAATATAAAGAATAAAATAATTATTATTTGCCAGTTTGTCACTCAGGAGAAATAAAAACGTTAATACTTTATTATTTTAATACTCTCCATACATTATTACGGCGTGTAGTTTTTAATTGAGTTAATATTGCACATGCCATTTTGCAAATCACCTACTCTTTGGCAAATTACCTTTTGTCAATTAACCTGAGAAACTGCTGTACTAACAGCACCAAGGCACCTTGTAGAGCATGAATTTAATGATGGTGTAAAGTTTTATTAATGCTGTATGTCCATACCATCATTTAAGCAGTCTCATGTTGGAAAAGTCCTGTGCACTGTGAATGCATTACACCAGTCCCCTGTGTGCTGCCAGGCTCGCAGCATCTTAATTTAAACAGTTGTAAGTCAATCTTTATCCTCAGTTTCTGACTTGTGAAGAAGTTCTCAGAAGTCTCAGTGACCAAAGCAGTGCCTAACTCACAATAAGAATATATTATAAAATAGTATGTTGACATTAGAATATCTCTATACTTATAAAATAAATAATTTAGCTAGAACATTGTAGGATCAATCGAAAGTGATAGTTTTGATTTAAGAAGCATTTATGCACCACCCATAATTTTCAAGGCACTTATTAGTGTTCATGATAATTCTCTTATATTGCCTAACAATCCAATTTTTCAAGTTTTGACTCAAAGTTCTATCAGCCATTATTGTCATGTTAACCGTTTAAGTAAATGTTATTTAACACATTTAGTAAAGATTCTATGAAAAGACAAGTTTCCAGAAAAACGTAAATGTGGTTTCAAATGAGACTAGTACTATGCGAACGATCCTTCACAAAGATTTCCCAGAACTTTGTTTTGATCACTGTGATGAAACAAGTGTCACTTTCTACACTCAGGGATGAGAAAAAGTGAAGTGTGCATGTCATTCTCTATGTTCCTGAAAGTCGCGATGCTGGGGTGCTTAAACACTGTACATTGCTTTTCTTAAGTTTGCCTGTTTTAAAAGACCTGTCCAATAGCAGAGTTGGTGGCCATTCATTTGTTCTCTCCTTTTATTCCTTCAAGAGGAGGCCTTTAAAAATATATGTGAGTTTAAACTTTTGAGATGCATGGGTGGCCCCATCGCTCAACTGTGGTCGTGCCTGTCTACTGGAGGTGGTCTTTACAGGTTGTATCTCCCCTTTGTTGGTTGGGTATTTTGGCTAAACTCATTGCCATTGGCTCCTTGGAGCCTCTCGCTTTCCTGAAGTCTGGGTCTTGGTAGTGGCTGCCCCCAGTTCCCCATGCCCCTCTGCTGCATGCTTCTTTTCAGTTTCCTGATCCTCTGTAACTCTCACAGGTCCCTTCCAATATTTGTTCCTGCCCCCCCCTTTTTCCCTCTGCCTCCTCTCTGGGACCCCAATGGAAGAGTCAGGAGAAGGACTGAAGGAGCTGAAGGGAATTACAACCCCATAAGAACAATATCCACTAACTGTTCCACCCAGAGCTCCCAGGGACGAAACCACCAACCAAAGAATACACATGGAGGGATTCATGGCTCCAGTCACCTATGTAGCAGAGGATGGCCTTATCTGACCTCAATGGGAGGGAAGGGAGGCTTGATACCCCAGTGTTAGAGCGATGAGGTAGGAGTGGGTGAGGGGATGGGATGGGAGGGGTTGTGGAGGGGTAACCAGAAAGGGGGGTGTCATTTGAAATGTAAACAAGTAAAATGATTAATAAAAATAAAATGTCTGTGAAAAGATCTCAAGAGGCAACAGGAACCTCCCCTACATGTGCTCCCTCTCTCCCCCCGTCTGCCCCCTTTTATTTCCTGGACTTCCAAATTTCTCCCACACTGCAGAGGCTCTTACTGAGGTAAGCTCAGATCCCCCCAGACTTAGTTTGGAGGATACCCAACTGAGATTCTGAATTAACCACACTCAATGACTTAAAACTACAGATCCAGACCTGTGAGATAGCTCAGGGTAGAAAGAAGCTCGAGACACAAGCCTGGTGACCTGAGTTCCTTCTCCAGAACCCAAACATAAGTGTAAGAAGAGTGCTGACTCCACAAAATCATTGTATGACCTCACACATATACCGCAGTATACTACTACTACTACTGATAATAATAATAATAATGATAATAATAATAATAATAATAATAATATCATTTAAAAGACACTACAAATCCTTGGGTCCCAACCATAAACACTCAGTGACACATAACTTCAATGGGGTATGCAGTTTGTTATTCTTACAAAGTACTCTAGAGAACCCCATGAGATCCACCGACTGATATTTGGAAGCTCCAACTGCCTCCTGTCAGAATCTTGCCAGTGACTCAGAGTTTCCTGTCCAGTCTCCTCTGATATTCTCTTAGCCCATTCATATGTTCCATTGAGACAGATTTCAACTATATAGCAGTATTATATTCAATGCATAACATTGTCCTACTGCTTGGGCACTGTAATAATAAAATACCATTAACACAGTCAGGTAGCTGTGCAGTCTAAGATCAAGATGCAGGAGAGTCAGTGTTAACAGACGACTATCTACTCAATCATAACAGGACAGAAAGAAGGGCACACTCTCTCTGGCTCCCCCATTGTAAGAACCGTAATCCCTTCATGACTTCATGATATCTCCCAAAGCCTATCCTTCTATTACGCATTTGGAAGTTAGGTTTAAACATGTAAATTTAAGTCACATATGCATACGTAGGCATGACTGTGTGTTGTACGTGTGTATGCAAGTTGTGTTAAAGCATGATTGACACATAGGAAGAGTATAAAGAATGTTTTATGTCCTCTCTATGCTGCATATGTGTGTGTGTACCTATTGAACAGAAATATATATATATGTATATATATTTATACACGTATACATTTCTGTTATGATATGTTATATAATACATAATGTTAAATATGTTCAGCATGTAAATGGGTAGAAATTTACAGATGTGTTCTTCTAATCCTCATAGCAACTCCAGCACAGTATTCATTTTCTCCCACATTTCGTAGATGTGCACACTGAGTTTCTGTCCTCACAATCAAGAAAATGTAAGCCAACTAATCTAATAATCAAAAACAAACAGAAAAGTATAACCCAACACGGTACATTTGTAATTCCTTGAATACACTTTAGCTTCTGTCCCCTGGGTTAGAAGGGAAACTGTAGACTGTTCTCTTCCCCATCTCTCTTGATGCATAACTTCCTATAGATCTGTTTTGGGCCTCCCAGATGGTGAATGTATGTTTTAGCATTCTGTGTTTCTAATGAATTATGCATTTCTTGAACACTGGGCCCCACTGTTAGTAATAAATGAACACATGATCCATATTTGATGGAAGGAGCTGCCTAGTGACCACCAAGGAAATCTCTGCTTGAAGCCCTCACCATTGCCGGGGTGAACAGGCGACTCAATCGCCCGCACCATTGCAGGGGTGGGCAGGTGACTCACCTCTAGCATCACTCTTGCTCATCTGGTGGTAGCTTTCTAGAACAAATGTTATAAAGGATTCCACAGTGAAGTCGGTGCCCTGTGGGTGAATGAGAAATGTGCTCCACGGACTCATGTACTTTAACACTTGGCACTTCTGGTGGTACTGTTGGGAGTGGTTATGAAACCTGTACAAGGTGGCGCCTTGACGAAGTAAGTACATCACTGAAGGTGGACTTTGAAGATTCATAGCTTTACTCTACTTCCTATTCTTGCACTCTGCTTCCAGTTTATGGGTGAAAATGTGGTGAGGGGCCAGCCAGCTTCTTGCTCCTGCCTGCATGCCATGCTTCCACGTTATCAGTGAGCTCTATCTCTCTGAAACCATAAGCTAAAGGCAACCTTTCTTCACTAAATGGCTTTGGTCATCGTCTTTTATAACAGAAACGTAGTTAAGACAGACTCCAAGACCCAGCGTGGTCACAGAGCTATATCTGGGACTGGGGAGGCACTGTTGGAGATACACACACTCTGTGCCAGTCACCTTTCTCTTGTCAGAGATTAAAACTCAATAACAAGCTTTGACTGAACCATAAATGATGTCAGAGCTATCCGGGGTGATCTTTAGACTGAGCCATTGATCTTTCCTTCAAGCATACTAGAGAAAAGAGTTTCCTCCAATTAGAATTAATAAGTTGACTGATTTAGTCAACTTTTCTCATATATTCAGTGCCATTTCAAAATGAAATAGATTTTTAAAGACTGCAAACCAAAATGTGAGTTTTCCACAGACCTGAGATTCTTTTCTTTGTTTAACTATCTGGGAGGGAAAGTGATCCGTTAAAGGAAAAGCAAAGTAAAGCTATGGAAGAGTCGCACACTTGAAGTGAACTGTTACACCTCGTGGAATTATAAATGCCAGAAAACTTACCAGGCTTCATTGTCATTGACAAAGTAGGATGACAGCTTATTATCTTAGTAATATTTTAAATCCACCTAATTCTAGTTCTTGTTTCATTAGGAGCATACTCGGATTATGTTCTTTGGACTTAAATAAAAAGTCTACTCTAGTAATATTCCAAGAAAATCCGTGTTAACCTCCTTTTAAAATTTAATTTCTTCTCTGCACAAATCCTGAGCAGAGGGCAAAGGAAAAAAAATGGGGGTGTTCTGGAGGTACACTGTGACTTGGAGGGTCCAAATATGTGTGAAGTAGAACGACCACATAGGAACTGGTGAATCTTAATATTCCACAAAAGCAAAATCACCGAGAGGAGGTCATACGGTTTAAATCATGTATAACGTCAGAGGAGGAAGTATTCATATGTCCGTTTGTTTGTGTTTTCAGTGCTGATAGGGCCTAGATTACCGATGCTCTTGTCAGTAAAAGAAACTGCAAATGCCTGAAAATTTGTGATATTATCACTTGATTTCCAAGTTCTGGGATTATAGGTGTGTCATCCTGCCTAGGGCTCAACTAAAAATTCTTTCCCTCCTCCTCATTATTGGGGGGAACTTTTTGGGTCAGAAATGTCTATAGCACTGGTTCCTTGATCCTGGGGCTTCTTGAGTACATCGGTCTGCCCCCAAACTTGGGATGATCCCCTTGCCTCTGTCTTCCAAGTTCTGAGATTCTAGATGCCTAATATCATATCCAGCTAGCTAAGGATTCTTAATAGTCTACTCTAGAGGACTGAGCGGTCCCTGTTTAAACATCCCATTTAATAAACTAAAGGGGAACTGTACCATAAAAATTATCGTAAAATGTTTAGATATCATTTAAGGCATATTATTTGTGAAGAGCTAACTATGTAAATCTATTCTTAGCTCAGTTTTCTAGGAAAAGTAATTCCAGCAAAGAGATTTTTATTAAATATCATGCCATAGCCCTTTATCCCCTGAAGCCTTTAATATTAATAAAATACATAATCAGTTTTGTCTACCATGCCATACTTTCACTTCCACTGAGAAAGTCAATGGATTCTCTCATTCCATCTTAACACGTCTTCCAATCTCGCACCAACTCCCCCTCCCTTTGGTCCATTCCAACCGCATCTCCTTTAACTACCACTACTCACATCTGATTTATTAGAAACTCAATGAAGTATTTTCATGCAGTTCTACAGTAGAATCAGTTTTTATGGATTGCTTCCAGGGATATGAGGTAATTGTCAAAGTCCTCAACTGCAGCCATCAAAACACATCAGCACACAGGAAGTGGTGAGAGTGAAGGGCAGGGCAAGTGCTGAGACTTGCTCTCAAGTTCTGACAGGTGAAATTGCTTGGATAAATCACCATTGCACATCACTTACGAGATAATGGACGCCTCTGTGTGTGTAACAATACAACATCACTCTTCGTCAGTCTTAGGCCATAAAGTTTTTAATAGTGTAAGGCTGAGGATTTAAAAGTTATTCTCTCACATACATATCCTGGATTGAGTTTTATTCTCATAAAATCGTGTATACACAAATCTTATATAAGGTATATACCCACAGTCAATCTGCAAAATTTGTACAAATGCACATATAACAAGTAGTATATACAGAGTGAGATATGGTTTTATGATTTAGTTAGAAATAATGTATACGTATAATCCTTGTGTATAACTGTATTCATGCTTTCTAGGTATATGTCTTACACATGGATGTGTCTTGTGTATGTTTTATAATTTTTCATTTTTATAAGTCTTATATATTAGATTGACACTCATCTTGTATGCTTTGTTTTGAAACTGCATACACTTAAGTTTCATATTAAGCATCAAAATTAAAGTGTTTTATCTGACCAAATAAGGTATGAAAGGACATACCTTTTAGGTGAAAGTTCCTTTTCATACATTTATAGCTTTTCCAATTGGATCAATTTAATTATGGACTTTTCTGTGGAAGTAGTGCTCCTATAAACTTCACATGATGTGCTACCCATCACATTATAACTATCAAAACCCAGAGATAAAGAAGCTTGCTTATTTCATAGCCTAGCAGAATAATTCCCTTGCTTTTACTTTAAACCTGTCCTTGCAGAAGGTTAATTCAAGGTAACAGGAAGATGTGACTGCGGCAAGATTTAATGATTAAGGGGCAAATTAATGTAAGATTAGTGGCCTGGATGTTGATTCTCATTGTAAGATCTTGGTAAAGTTGTCATTATTTTTTTAATTATTTTGTTTATTTACATTCCAAATGCTGCCCCCCTTCTCAGAGTTCTTCACCCCATCCCTCTCTCCTTTGCCTCTGAGAGGGTGCTCCCCCACCCATCCACAACTCACCTCCCCCACCTCCAGTATCCCTCTTCCCTGGGGCCTCAAGTCTCTACAGGATTAGATCCATCCTTTCCCACTGAGGCCAGACAAGGCAGTCCTCTGCAACATACATGCCAGAGGCCATGGACCAGCCCATGTATGCTCTTTGGTTGGTAGCTTAGTATTTGGAAGCTCTGAAGGGTCAGGGTTAGTTGACATTGTTGGTCTTCCTGTGAGGTTGCCATCCACTTTAGCTCCTTCAATCCTTCCCCTATCTCTTCCATAGGACCCCACAACCTCAGTCCAATGGTTGCCTGTAAGCATCTGCATCAAGATCAGGTATTAAGTCATCGTTTAATTGGTTTTTTTTTATTGTGGAGTTATTTCTACTGAGACATGTCTACAAACAAACTATATTTCTACTTTTCTCTTTTAATGAAATAAAGCATGATTCACAAAAACAATTAAAAAATGCAGTCACATAGGCTACTTTCCGAAAATTCAATGGACTCTCTCTTCCTTCTCTAAAGTTGCAAACGTATTCACCATGAAGTCTGTATCATATTACAGTAGTATTTCTTGTCCTTTAAATAAATGCCCCTTCCCAGGCCATTGCCCCTTTAGCCATTACACACTGACTGTTTCCAAAAGTGAGAGAAGAGAGAGTATTGAAATAATTCTAAGGCTAAAAATCAAATTGAAATGTAGACTGAAATGCTTGATGCTGTGCTCGGTTTCATTAGTTCAACACAATGTCTTGTACACGTATTTGTTACTGAGATTTGAAGAACCAAGATGGGAGAAGGAAATCTTTGAAGATCTTGCCTTCTGTACAAGAATTATTAGCAAGAGGGGGAAATATTTCACAGGATGTAAACTGGAAGAGGAATGCTGACATTCAATTAGCAGACTCCTATAATCCCAACTGTAAGTCAAATGCTGATCAACCCCGAGTACATTTGAAGTTAGAGAATACTTTACTCTAGTCTGAAGGGTATTGATACTGCATTCCCCACTATAATAGTTTTAATACCTGTGATATAATTGGGTTTTTAGTTATAGTCACAAGTGTTTCTCAGAATATACTGTCTTCAGCTTGAATATTGAGACTTCTGTTATCACTTCTAAAATTTAAAAGACAATGAACATAGGAAAATATCATTTTAGAGGATTACTTTAAAATATGTTGAATTCATAAAATTCTGATTTTCAGAATAATTTTTTATTCAACTTGCTTTCTTTTTTACTTTCTGGAGCACTGTGTTCTGGAAAACCATGAAGAAGTGATTAACAATAGCCCCAGGGCCCAATCTTTTTGTTTCTGTGCTCTGGAGGACATCCGTCTGTTTGGAGTAATAACAAGAAATTGCAATTCATAGAAATTTTACTGTTCTCTAAAATGACTGAT
The DNA here is from genome assembly GCA_036184795.1 of Tokudaia tokunoshimensis. Lineage (NCBI taxonomy): Eukaryota > Metazoa > Chordata > Mammalia > Rodentia > Muridae > Tokudaia > Tokudaia tokunoshimensis. The sequence continues at coordinate 7,195,937 of BTHU01000011.1, read as the reverse complement.
TTTTATCTTAATCAAGTATAAAAAGGAGCATGTTTCATCTGCCCACATTATAGAATAAAACTTGGCTTGTGCCTAAATAACTAACCACTGCTTCCTGTGAACTAGTGTGTAAAACTCATATTTAGCTAGATATTCCTAAAATAATTATGTATCATATTTTAAAATCCCATTTAGATATTTGGGGATGAGTTTTATAAATGCTAGATTTGGAAGGGGAAATAGCCAACATTCTTTTTTTTTATATTATTTATTTTATTTTATTTTTTTAATTTACATTCCAAATCACTTCCCCTTTCCCGTTTCCTCCCTCCCCAAAAGTCCCATAAGCCCCCTTCCCTCCCTCTTTTCTCCATTCAACCCCCTCTCGTTACTCTGTCCTGGCGTTCCCCTACATCCAGTCTTTCCAGGACCAAGGGTCTCTCCTACCATCTTTTTAGAAATCTATTGATATGCGGATTGTGTCTAGGGTATTCCCAGATTCTGGGTCAATATCCCCTTATCAGTGACTGCATACCATGTATGTTCTTTTGTGATTGGGTTACCTCACTAAGGATGATATTTTCAAGATCTGACCATTTGCCTAGGAATTTCGTGAATTCATTGTTTTTAATTGCAGAGTAGTATTCCATTGTGTAGATATACCACATCTTCTGAATCCATTCCTCCGTTGAGGGACATCTGGGTTCTTTCCAGCTTCTGGCTATTATAAATAAGTAAGGCTGCTTTGGCACTTTAAAATTATAAATAACTTCAAAGTAGATAATTATTACATTCCAGTTATAAAATGATATGTTGTTTCTTTGTTTTAATTAAGAAGCCATAGCAACTTATCATAGTAAAAACCAAATAATTATATGTAACAGGAATTTTAAAAGTATTATTTCAAGAATATTTGCAGGAAAATGACCGTTTCAAGTTTATGTGAGTGAATTATAATTTTCCTAGACCAATTCCAAAAATGACACTTTAGTTTCCCCACTTAAAATCTAGAGTGTTCTACTTAGATGAGCACACAGACATGGCCTAACCCCCAGGCGCCCCTTCTTCATGAGATTCAATACTGCATGATAACCTTTTGCTCTGAAATATAATTGCATGTGTAGAAATATTTGACCTTAAAAATTACATTATCCCATAATTTTAATGCCAACTAATTAAATTGATCTTCCCAAATATTACTAGTCCATTAGAATGTTAGACATTGTGAATTATTTGTTCACATAGAGGCCAATTTTGTTTCAGTCCTCATAAATCAATTCCCATTTCTATTCCCTCAAATGAGTTTAGAGTCAGTGCTAATTCTAGAAAGGAGGTATGGACATTTTGCCTCATTTCTTACAACTAGGGTGCCAGAAATCAGTAGGTTCCTTCCAGTTCTCCCACCAGGATGACACTGGCAATGGGTGAAGGCCCCACTGAAGGTGTTAGCCATGGGGAGGCTGAACTAATGGTGCCTATCCCTGGAGTTTAAACTTAGGAAAGAAATAACTTTTCTGTGTGACAGTAGTTTGCTTTCTTAGTTAGAACTTTATGTCAGCTTTATACTGCAGCTATATTACCCAGTCCACATTATGCCTTTATTCCTTCACTTAAATGTGCTTCAAACATGTAGTGGGATGTCAGTTTCTATACTACATAGAGTAAGCCTACGATAACATATGCACATATATGATAGACATAGCCTGTGTTCCACCAAAGCTAATGCATAATGTCTTTGGAGTATAGGTCTAATCTTTTCATTCACGTGATCTTAGAGGAAACATTTACTATGTACCTGTTCTGTCCTAATTCCAACTGGTTGGAAAACACATTTGATGTACTTAATGATAGGGACCTATTCTTAGCAACACTCCAAAACATTAGGTCATCTTTACTTCCTTTGAATGTTATAAAATAACCTCATGCAATGCTAGATGTTTGTACCTAGGATTTATGTTATAATGTGTTACTTTGAAGCTACTAACATACAGCACTTAACTAAACTAAATATTGTGGAAAATTAGAACAGAGTGGAAAATATTTGCATAGCAAAACATAAGGATCCAGTACCATCCATCACCATGGAGAAAGGATGTAGTTCATCTCAGCTCATGATGCAGGAACCAATAGTAGAAGCTATTTCATATCATGAGAGCTGAGGAGACAGAGAGGAGCAAGAACAAGGCATACGTTTATAGCAGTCAAGAGTCCATCTGTAGCAACCATCACCAACTAAGCCTCATCTCCTACAGGATCCACAGTCTTTGCACATACCACCACTACCTGGAGATAAGCGTTCAAAATATGATCCCAAAAGGATCTTTCATAATCAGTCCATGATAGTCTCTGTTATAATCTTATGGGTCCACTGTAGCCTGCAAGCAACTGAAATGCTATGTGATGTGCTATTATAATTTGATAATTATAATCTTACATATAATTTTTAAGTTTTTGCTCTATTCTTCAAATTCACTTTCATGTCTTCTGCTGACTTTTTGTGTCTTGCATTTTCTATCAAATCCAGTCACCTCAGGTCATCTGATCCTTCCACATGTCAAGGATGGCTGACTTGGTGTTTATCATGGAATTTTTCTCTGTAACCCTGATTCAAATGTGGCCCTGGAGCACAGATTAACAGAAACTTGTTAAATTATACAACCACATATTTGCAGCTACACACACAAACAAATACTATGAAAGTGACCACAATGTCTTATGAAAATTTTTTTCTCCAACTTCTTAGAAAATTTATTTTATTTATTCTAAAATACCCCAGAATAATATCTAAGAAAATATAATTTTATAAAAAGTATTTTCATAATAGTTCTCAGAAATGGGACATGAATATTTTCCTTGAGGTTCATAATCCAACCCAAGACAGTCAGTCTCAACTAGAGCTTAACTAAAATGAAGACCATGTATGTGGCTATGTTATAATAATTCACAAAAAAGATGAAGGAAAAAGAAAATAGTTACAAATGTACTTCTCTGCATTGATGTTCCTAAGAAATACAGGTTTTGGGAGATAATTAAAGGATAGTGTTACTTTCTTAAAGTTCCACGAAAGTGGCGTTAAGCAATACAATGAATTTATTATTATTTCCTGGAATCAGTCTTCTTAATTTTGACATCTTTCTCCCATCACTTCGAAGGCACAGTATATAATTGAATGACTTTAGTTTCTATTTTAATTCTGTTTTATTCTTTGATGATCTCATGCATCTATACAATGAAATTCGACCCAATGCACTCCATATATCCTTCTCCAGACCCCACGTAACCCCTTCATCACATCTTCCCCACTCAGGTTTTCTTTTTTTTATGTATTTGTGATAATCCACTAAGTCCAGTCACTGATGGGATTATGTGCATGGGTATGGAACCATGTAACAGAGCATGGGAAACCTATCTGTGGCTACACACTGAAAGACAAATGACTCTTCCTCCCTCAGCAGCTATTAGCTGGCAGGAGATTCTTAGTAAAGGGTGGAGACTAGAGAGTGCCTCTTCAACCAAGGCTCATTTTGTTCAAGGCTTAATCTTTTGCACATTTTCTGCAGGTAACCCCAGATGCTTTGAGTTCATGAGTGTGGTAGACATGTCATATTCAGGAGATGCTTCTCAGGACCCCTGAACATCCTCTCGCTCTCATAGACTTTCCAGCTCCCCTCTTTTGATGTTCCACAAACCTTGGTGGAGGAAGGCACATGGTAGAGATGCCCCATTTAGAGAGCTTACTTTTGAAACTTGGCCATTCTTGATATTTTAATGGTATTTGTATAATAATAACACAAGGTTTTCAAGGACCATGTTTTAAAAAACAGTAAGTTTGACTATGTATGAAGAAAATTGTTTTCTGTATATAATGTCTTTGGGATTATCAGATTTTGTTTCAATCAACTTTTCAAATAAGATAGTGATCTTTATTTCCAGGGAAGTATGGCAACATTCAACATTAAGGTTTGGGATCTTTGAGACAAGGGCTCATGAGACTTTCCTCGACGGTTAATACTTTCTCGTTTCCACCCATGTCTACTCTTCTAAAACATTTAATAGTTGAGAAAACCAAGTTATTCTTATTACTAAAGTCTACTCTAACTCACTGTAGGAATCCAATGTTACAACAAAAATCATACTAGAGAATTTCGTGGGTTTCACAAGAACTGATCCAAATGAACAATTTAAAATAAATGAACACTCGGCTCCTGTGAGTTATTTGGAAGAATGCCTTTTTTCTTGGCATTTCATTCATCTTCTGTAATACATATTTAAGTGGAATTTCATTAGTTTTTCATTTCCTACAAAAATAGTCATCTATATAGATTTTGGGTTGTAAGATTCCTATGTCAGAAAAGAGAAACTGATTTCTGACCCTTTGCTTGGCTAAACTCTGAGGAAATCATCTTTGTTACTGAGTCAAGTTCCCTCAAGAGTGAAGCCAAGGGGCTGGTTAGTGCTGATCAAAGACACCTAAATTTGACAGGCTAAGGTCTGCTGAGCTGCCTCACAGTGGGGGTTTTGAGTCCGTACAGCATTTTAACATCTACTTCTCCATTTTTCCTTTTTTAAAATGTTTCCTTCTTAGCAACAGCTTTTTAACATGGGTTTGATGAATGAATGGGCAAATGAGCAAAATTTTTTGTTGTTGTTGTTGGCTCTAAAATGTAATAGGAGCATAATTTTAGGCCAAATTCTTTCAAAAAATGGGCAATGATAACTTACTATTCCCTTAGTGACATTTCATCTGTTGAAGTAATTGTGTTCTCTCTGCTTAGATTATTAAAATAAATTGGGCTTCCTTTCAAGTATCTTACCCCACTGGCTAACTAGCTATTCTAGACATGTAGTTTCAACTCAAAATCATGACTTAGTGGAAGAAAAAAAAAATTGAGAATGCTGTATTCTTTATCCCCAGAACCTTGAGGATGTGGTACAAGACCTATGACAGATACTCCTCCTCTCCCTTCCAAATGCAAAGTAATCTTTCTGTCTCTTCTCAGACACTCTTGTATTTCAGAAAACATATTCTATTATCCAAATATGGATGTGTAGATTAAACTTCAGGAACTTTGGAAAAAGGTCGCTCTAGTATATCATTGCCTATTTCATTCAGAAAAGGAACATGTACAAGCTAGAGTAGTAGAGAAAGAAGTCAAACTTTGAGTTGCCTTGTTTCTGACTTGCCCCCACATTGAACCACTGTTAAGTAACTGTTGCTGATAAGCAAATAGTTCTCAATGGAACGAGAAAGCATCCTGCCTTATGGACATGGGAAGTTAAACATGGGGAAAGTCAGAAATTAGACACACACAAAGTTGTCAGCCACAATTCTTTCTGACGTCATGTTCAGCTTTAGTATGTCTCCAGGCCCTGCTGATTTCAAGTGCCACCAATGTGACTAACCCTAGTCAATGACCACAAAGGCTGAATAGTGGAAGTCCCCAGGAACAGAATTTGTTGACATTTGCTGTGAATTCTCTTGAAATGTGGTAGCAACACTAACGATTAAGCAGGGATGTGCAGTGGCGTGTCACTTTACAATGACTCTGCCATGCACACACAACAGATGTAAATGACCTCATGCCTGTCAACAAAACACAGAGAACTCAGCTACAGATGAGCCTTGAATAGTTGGTTTTTACGTAATTAATATAACTACAAGTCTACCCAATTAATTTTTATTAATGCTCATAGTGAGCCCTTGCTTACCAAATTCCTCTGCATCCGATATTGACTTAGAAGCCTCAACCATGGATGAAGCAGCATAGGGGATAGTCCCAGAAGAACTTCATGCTCCATCCTGTCCTTACAGTCTCCAGCCACCTCCACCCCCGTAGCCCATCTCCAACATGTGGTGACCAACACAGTGAGATAGTGAAACCAGTCTTACCAACATAATAAGTAGCCCCACAAGTATCTGTGTTTCGGGAGAAGAACACTGAACTTCTACCCTTTCAGTGACATTTGAAAATACAGACAGCACTGTTAACTTTATCTCTTGAATTCATTCTCCTATCTTGCTGAATCTCTTCACCATAAACAGTCCTGCTGTGTACTGTACCACTCCGTTCCATGAGTATTTATTCACATATGGATTAGATCAGATGTGGGGTTTGGGTTTTTTTTTGTTTTGTTTTCTTTGTTTTCTGGGTTTTTCTTTCCTTGTTTTTGTTTTGTTTTGTTTTGTGTTGCTTTATTCTTTGTTTTTGTTTTTTGTTGTTTTCTTGTTCTGTTTCGTTTGTTCTTTTCTATTTTTTGTTGTTGGTTCCTTTGTCTTGTGTTGTGTTTTGTTGTTCTTTGACAGCATATTTCACTGAACAGAGTAACTTGTAGATTCATCGATGTGGTAACAAATGGCAGGCAGGCTTTCAGTTCTAGTGAATGCTATGTAGTATTTCACTCTACTGCATCATCTTCACCCATCCTTTCACTGGTGGACACTGGGTTTATTCCATATGCTAACCGCCAGCAATAACAGTGGATGGGTGCACACCATCAGCAGTAACAATGAGCATGGGTGTACACCATCAGCAGTAATGGTGAACATGTGTGCACTCTACTTTGAACACTTTCATTATTCTGATAAATGTATCATGTTAGAAATTTTCCTATCTGTACCTGAGTATATTTTCTGAGATCTGAGAGAATGAATGAACAAACTTAAATATTTATAGATGATTGATATACATTTTAAATGTCAAAGGAATACAATTTAATTTCCTTTCAAGGCACTAAGAGCTTGATTTTTCTGCATTTGAAACAATGTGTCCAACATTGTAATTTGTACTTGGTTTACAAAACTGAAACTTGTGTAAATGAGCAAGGATGAGACTTATGTCTGTGGGCATCAGCATAGACTGAAGTCCCTCGAGACCAGCACATACCATGGCCACCTCTCTACATAAAGCTGTGTGTGGCCTTGCAAAACACTCCTACCAGGAGTTTTCCAAATACTCATCTTTATTTGAGCATCTCCCATCGGTCCTGTATATAGCAATGAAGTGTGTCTCCATGAATATTACTCTTATTTGGGCAATTGAGTCTGGAGGCTGAGAAATGACAGTGTAATAAAGAAAATGTGACCATGATGAATATCAGTATAAAATATCTACTATAGATGATTGGTAGGAATTGCAAAAGGTATGTGATTCCGTTATAATTATAATAAAGATAATCACTTTGAATTTACATAGCACTTTGGAGCAAAATGAATTCCAACGCAGTTTTCAAATGGTTTTAAGATGGATCAGTTGGCTGACTCCCAGGAAGTGTCTTCTGGGGTAGGATTCTGCAGCTGTTCTCATGGTCTCCTGAGACATCGCCAGGGGGATTTGTCACTTGCACAGAGAGCCTTGGGGAAGGAACCTGTTGTGAACTAGCACAGGTCAGTTAAGATTCCTACTTGACTTCAAGCACAGGGGCATTCCTCTCTCTATGGTAAATGCTGCCATATCTGAAAATGACCCTGTTGATAGCGTGTGCTGGATCATAGTAGAATACAATGAGGAAAGGATGACTGTTCTTAAATAGGCTTAGCCAGAACGTGCCCTGTAGCTGCTGTCCATGACATAAAGAACCCAGAGAGAATGAAAACAGGATTCAAGTAGACTAGGAAACTCACAGATATGTGGTATACGCATGAAGAAGGAAACTGCCTGATAGCTGCTGTCCATGACATAAAGAACCCAGAGAGAATGAAAACAGGACTCAAGTAGAACTAGGAGATTCACAAGTGTGTGGTATATACATGAAGAAGGAAAGAGATGTGCTTATTAAAGTCTAGAGCTTTGTAGGTCAAACTAAATACAGTGACAAACACAGAAATATATTTCCATGCTCTTAAACAGGGATGGAAGGGTTCACTCATGAATATTGTAAAGAAAGACAGTTGCAGAGGGTGAGAAAAGTTAAAATCAGTTCCTTTGCAACAAAAGATGGGAGAGCACTTTAAGCAGCAAGTGAGCTACTGGAAAAGTCTGGGTGCTCGCTTCGGCAACACATATACTAAAATTGGAAAAGTCTGGGAGAGGCCAGAGGGAGGCTGGTCAATGTGATCAAGCCAACTGTGATTGCTAACTGAAGCTAAGCTCATGGATGTTGGTCTCTTACCCTCCCACAGAGACTGAAAAATGGGAGCCTATCTCTGGTGTTGATTACTTTTCGAAGGGGAGGCTCCCAGATGATTGAAAAAAAGACATTCCTAGATTATAAGGGTAGAGGTGCATGATAATTCATGGGTAAGGAGCTTGCTTTACTTTTGTAGAACCCTGAGTACAATATGGAACACTGAAAAAATAAAATAAAAAAGAAAACTAAGTGGCAGGTCCTGTACTTGAACAAAAAAAATAATAATTAAGGAAAATCAAACAAAATCAATGTGAACAATGAAGCAAAAAATCTAAGATTCACAGACAAGATTTATATTTGAAAAACTATTTATTAATAATTTGTTTAGTTGATACTACAAAATACCTGACAAACAAAACTTGAGAGAAGGAAGAGTTGATGTCTGGCTTCAATTTCAAGGGATCTGGTCCTTCCTGACAGAAAAATAATGGGGGGCAGGAGCATGGGTGCTCCTCTCACTGTGTCCACACTCAGGAAACAGAGCAATGAAGGCTTGCGTTCAGTTTTTTTTTCTCTTTCATTAGTCTCGTCCTTGGAATGGTTCTACCCATATGTATGGTTGGTCTTCCATCCTCAACCTATTCTGGATAACACACACACACACACACACACACACACACACACACACACACCACAAACATGCCCAGAGATTCATTTCCATGTGATTCAACTATTCCAACCCCCATCTTGACAGGAACCATGATGAATCATCTCAGGTTGCCAGATTACCCTGGGCTGGGACACTGAAAAGACATGAATCTGGTTGTGGGATAGTTCAAGCAACCTATGGACAATGTGTAACAGAGACCTCCTGCCTGCAGGAAGTGCGAAGTGTAAAACATACGTGAAAGACACAGACCAAGAGGAGGCGGCATCCTTGAGTCTCATGGTAACCACTACTTTCCAGAAGTGCCACTTAGTTATTGCACTGAAAGACCCCAGCTCCTCACTACCAGCACATTGGATAATTAAATATCACCATGAGTTTCGGTCTGGACCAACCGCATCCCAACCATAGCACAGGCAGAGGAAAATCTTATAATGTTAGTCTTCTAAAGTAAACATACGAAGAAATTAAAAGTTGATGAAATTTAATCAAGTAGAAGGGATCATCAAGATCATCTTGAGCAGTGTCTCCCTGCCCGTAAATGTGGGAAGCTCCATCCAGAAGTGGAAACAAAAGGGAGACTCAGTACCTTAAAAATGACATTAAGATACATCTTGTTTCCCATTGCTTATGTCCCCCCAGGGAAAAGAACACAGCAAAAATACATGTTGGCCAAAGTAATTACTTAGATTATCTCAATATTGATCTACATTTATTTTAATTGTAGATATTAATCTATCTTTTCTTTACCAGGACATTTTAATATTACAAATTAATTATCAATATCTCAGAAAAACACACATAGAATAATGTTATACAAGCAAAGACAGTTATAGCATAAAATAATGTATAAGAATCTCAGGTCTGAAGACATGGCTAAATTGGCAGAATGCTTGCCCCAGTACCGTGCAAACTGACTGTGGTGGTGCATGACTCTGGATGCAGAAAGCAGAAGTTCAAGATCATTCTCAGCTGCATAATGAGTTGGGACAGCCTAAAATACATAAGACTGTATCTCAAAATCTGCAGCATCCTGAATGCTGTGACTCTTCTCATCTGTTCTGATTCTGCCCATACACAAAATCTGTACAGGAAGGGGAAGAATAACTTGTGTGTCTTGAAATGCATCAAGACACAGCTCACCTTAAATTTTTACCAAGAGACATTTGTCCTTAGGGAGATGCCTGGATAGGGCCTATAGATTTCAAATATGCATTGTACTGTTTGATCCTAAGTTATATCAATTGAAGCTGAAAATATCCTACTGAGGCCTGAAAAGGGGGTAGCCAATTATCAAGTACTTCAATTTATCTTAAATGGCTTTGCAAAGTACTAATGAAAGAATACTTGCAATGGGCATGTTGCAGGATTCTGTATTGTTTCTAGTTGAGACAGTTAAATGAAGCCAACTGCAAGACAGTCATCTCGAAGGTGGAAAAAAATTGACAAAAGTGAACAGTTCCTCCCCAGCTGTGAATTAGAACAATCTAATGTCACAGGTAGCAAAACCACATTCTCCTTCTTCAGTGTTAGCAAAATGTGGTCAATAACGGCGAGCTCCAGCTAGGAGAGCGGCATGTGTGCTGTCTCCAACGTTGGCAACTCCAGTCAATAAAGTATAATTGGAGGCTGCCAAGAAGGTAGTGTGTCAGAGGTGTGTTTAAGCAGAAACTCTGATGCTGAAGTGTTTGTGTGGAGTTGAAGAACTTTAAAAGCTGTAAATCTACTCTGTAAGGGACTTGCACATCTGGGACATGATAACTTCCATCAATAGAACTATCAGAGTGGAGAGGAAGTGTCAATATCAGAAAGAGAAGCTTCACACTTGGTAATTAGAGGGAAAGTTGAACTACATGGGCTGTCTCTAGGATCAGAAAAGCACCCAGACCAAATGACTGCTTCAGTCACCCTTCTTTGGAGGTATACTCATGAACCCAAGTAATATCTTCATTAAATCAATAAATGTGATCTATGTGTCTTTGTGGGGTGCATGGCCTCCCAGTGGAGAGCCTAGCATTTAATTCTCACTTTCTAGACACTCAAGAATAGGTCATATTATATTACAAGTAGAATGGAAATAAGATATATAGTCTACCCAATCATATGGATACACAAAATATGTTGTAAGTTTTCTAATGAGGACAGACATTGTCGTAACTGTAATTAGCCCATGTGATGACCACAAGGCCAGAAACTTCAAGGAAATCACAGTGAGTATTTCTCTAACAGTCCTATTTTGGGGGCCAGAAAAAAATGGTCAAATTACCATTCTGCCCTGCTCTAAGAACCTAGGTTTATCTTTCCAGTCTGCATTGCACTCAAATGAACATACTCGCTGTAAATAGCTCAAAACCAAGAATACAGACAGAAGGATCATCTGGTTTATTAAGGAGAATAAATAAGACAGAAGATAATATATTCTATGTATCTTAATATCACATTAGCAAAGGTGCACTCGTGATTGGCACTTCCACAGACTTGTCTCACTTCCTCTCCATCTTGTTTCACCTTCTATAATAAATGCTGCATTGAAGAGATTTTTTTTTATTTATAACGAATATAAATTTGACATATGTTAGTATAGAAAATGGCAAAAGAAATCTATTTGCATGATTTTCTCTTATTTGCATCCCGTTCTTAGCAATTATAATGACAGTCACATGAAGGGTTGGAGGTAACAACAATGGCTGAGTGACTGAGGCACTTCACAGGTCTGACTGAAGTGATAAGCCTACCAGTTACCACCATGCTGCAACTTTCCTGCCTTGTCTTCATGTCTGAAAATGAAATGCAACTTAGAGAGGTTTGCAAAAGACTTTGAGATCCTGAGAAGATGAAATTGATTTTTCTTAAGACTTCCCAACACACAGATGTTCTTCACCTCATTTGCAGATCACTGCTCTTTAGAGCTCTGTTTCAGTTTCCTTGTGTATTAGGATGCTTAGTATGTCATCAATGACACAGTAAGTTATAGAGACTATTTCGGGCTCCCATTGGTGATCCTTGTAGAGCATTTTGCAATGATCTGGAAAAAATCTGAATCTCATTGAAATCTATATTTCCCTTGACTCCTTGAATTCTTAGTTAGACTAATCACTTATTCGAATCTTTAAAATCCCTCTGCCCTAAAAAAATACAATACTAGCCTGGTGAGGTGGCTCTGTGCCTGAAGTGCTTGTGGCGTGAACATAAGAACCTCACTTAGGCTTCTCAGGCACCTCCTTAGTTACAGGTGCCACAGACCTGTAACTCAGGCACTGTGTGGAGTGAAATTGAAGACTAGCAGATCCCTGGGATTTGCTGGCCACTTTAACCAAATCAGAGAACTTCTGTCTTAAAATAATAGTAACAGCAATAAGAAGACCATGGAGAGTCACAATGGGAGAGTTCTGCCATATAACTCTTGCTTTATGTGTTCAGATACTCAGAGTAAACTCCCAGAACACACACACACACACACACACACACACACACACACACACACACACACACACACACTTTATATCCTCAATACAAAAAAAAAGAAGAAAGTCTGAAAAGATGCAGTGATAAGGCACTCTGTGTTTAGCGAGGCTGGAACTGTAGAAATAGGGCATCATTGTCTAGAGAGAAAATATCAGGGCGGATGACACAAACGAGTCCCACAGCTCATAACGTGATCCCCTCGTCGCAAAGTTCCTCACCTCTGTGCTTTCTTTGATCTCTCTGGATTCTCAAGTGCTTCTCAGAACACTCAGCTCCAAACACGAAACTTTAAAGATTAAATTGGTTTATTATCTTATTCCCCATCCCATCTACTTGGCTTATCTGTCTCCTCTGAAGTCATTTTCTCAGGAAAACTGTACATTCTCAAATAACAAGTCATATCCAGGGGCTTGATTTATTTCTAAGTGTTTAAATTAGATCAGTTATTTTTTTCCCCTATAATCTTCAATACTCCCTGCTTTAAAAACCAGGCTCGTGCAAGTACTCCAATTTAGAAATGCAAATGATATTGAGACTCCCCTTTCCTGAGGGTGTAAAGATGCTAACCACCCACTTGTTTATTGGCTCTAGTTAATAGCTACAGTAAGTGAACATGACAGATAGCAACACATTTCTCTGTTTTAACATTTTTTACACAGACAAAGCAGGCATGTTAAGCAAGAATTCCTGTTAGGCTGATCCATATCACATCCACATTCTTCAAAAGCAAAGAAAAAAGGGATGGGGCACATTTTCCTGGGTGCATTCTGAAGGCATTCTAACAGCGCTGAAATGGAAATGTAATAATGCATCCTGTCTGTTTTTTAAGGCACCTTGCCTGTTTTTACTGTAGTCCTTGCAATTCACCATATGCTTAACTTTGGCCAAGATATCTGACCTTTCTCACTTCAGTGCTCAGATATGAGATAGACAACCCAATGAGTGATTAGAAGTTTTAAATGACATCTTATATATTTTTCTATCTCTGAAGCAATGTTGCAGTGTTTGGTTGCTTGATTCTGTTTCACCTTCCACATAAGAGGGATTTCCACATCTCAGATACATTAACATACAACAGCCTGGAAGTTTTCAGAGACTCTAACCTCCCTGGTGTTACATGAGATAATGAGAAGTCCCTTCAAGGTACAACCCAGAACAGAATTAGAGGTGTAGATCCAGCACAAATCTCTTCACACTCTTTATTTTATCTCCCCTAAAATAAGTTTGAAAATCTATTTGTATTAATGATTCTTATGATGTGGTTACCCAAAATGCCCTTTTCATGAGCTGAAAGAGTTGCAAAGGATGTTTCTCATGCCACATTATAAACATTGACACTTCAAACAAAATAGTTTACCTCTCCCTCATACATGTCCAATGAAGTAAAATCTAAGTTTCTAGAAAAGTGTGATCTTTTTTTCAGCCACTTAAATAGTTATAAACTAATCCCTACCAAAGTTTAATCATCTCATATCACTTCCAAAAGCAAAAGCGTGTTATACATATACATATACATCATATACATCATATACATGTACACATACACATACTTATACATATATGGAAAACAATAAATTTCGAAATGTTTATGTGACCGTAATAAGCCCCAACTCCTCTGCTACAATTACAATGGATATGAAATGGTTCTAAACTATATTAAGGTATGCTTTTATAATTAAAATTTCAAAGTACGTTTTTTGTTTTTTGTTTTTTTTTTCAAATCCTTCTTTTAAGGCAATAGTCAGATCTGAATTGTTCTTAACACTTCACCTCAGTTTCCAGTCTTTGAGTATTTATATTTTGATATTTTGTCATAATGCATCTGATTGCATTTACTAGGGTAGGACGAAGGTCTTTTTGTGACTTGTGATACGCTAACAAAACAACAAATGAAACCAGATGATGTTGGCAGTAGGTTCAGTCTTGGATATATTTTAGGAAAGACTTCATATAGAGATTGAAGATGTGAGAGTGAAGTAAGCTAAAACTGTCTCAGTTCATACTCCCCAGGAAGGCCTCACAGTACAACTTAAATCAGTAGGCAGATCAAGGACCAGATCTGTGTTTCTAGAAGCTGGGTGGTAGCCAAAGAATGGAGCTAGGAACTTAGGAAGTCCACCAGAAGAACATCATGTGTGTTTAATGATAGCTGATAGAGAAGAAACTACCATTTCCCTAGCATCAATCTGGGTGAACATTGTTGCTGTGGTCCAGCAACCATAACATAGCTTCTGTTAATAACAACAGTGTATGAGCTTGGCTAACAATTGCTATTAGAATTGCTATAATAGTCTTAGATAATTTCATTTAAAAGCTCTATTAGTTATAGTGCTCCTGATTAATTTTCTCTTAAACCATAGTAAACACAGAGGATTTGACTCATCTAAAATAAATGTTCAAAGCCTAAAACAAGCAAACTAAAATTGCAAGTCAACAATCCTATGCTTATAATAAGAGAAATTAAATTTCCTGTTATCCAGATATATTAATATGACTTTCTTGGTAAAACAGAGGAGAGAAAAAGATTTCAAATCTGAGTGCCAATGAAAATTTTAAAAATTTAGGAATTGTCAAACCTCATGGAGAAAGGACTTGAAAAGATTAATTTAAATGTTCTTTACAGTGCAGTAAGTACATGTAACATTCTACTTCAGACAAAGACTACTTCAAATGGCCAAAGGTAATGAAAACACTGACTGAAAGATATTACAAAACCAACTTTTTACATGCATTTAAGTATCTTTTAGTGACTATGAAATAGATTTCTGAAAAGATTATTTTCAGTGAACCTCTTCACTAATCTACATTTCAGAAGTTTAATCTATTGTCCTAAAAGGTATATCTTTAAAAGTGTGTAACATGTGTGCCTATCAAAAGCTTGTGTATACATGAGTGAAAGATGAACTCTTAGGTACGAACATATTCCAGGAGTATATGCAGCAGTAATCTAATAAAGTGTGCTGATGGCTTTCTTCTAGCATGTAAACTACATAGTATTTGCAGTTGAACACAATAAATTCTATTAACAGTCATCCATTTTAGTTCCACGCAGGACCTGGGATAAGGTGAAAAGTATCTTTGCACTTCAGTGAAATCATGCTCCTTATTTTCATTTAAGCTTTGACCTGAGACTTAATCAGCAGTTTTATATAATTCTTTTTTAAATATAAGAATTAATGATGGATAGTCATTAATTCTAAAGCCAGCACTCTGAATTGAAATAGCAACTCCAATGGAATTTTTCATAGGAAAAAGGTATCATGGGGGATATATTCTTAACAGAGGTTAGTAGCTACAGTTGAAGTGGGTAATAGAACCAGATCTTTAACACCTGCATTTCTACCAAGATTTTCCAAAATCCTTAGGAGCCAACTCCATAACACATTACATGATATTTATTTAACTGCCTATCATCACAGTGCACACTTGTGCCTTGCTTCTTCGGAATGTCTGCATTTTAGGTAAGGACAAGTGTGTCAGAGCCATGGGCGGGGGTCCTCAGAGCTTCCCTAAAGCGGGAGGTAAAAGACCATAGGAAAGTTGGGAATGTCAACCAAAGCTGGTTCCTTTGCATGTCATCATAGAGAGATTAGCATAAATTAATGCCGCCTTCCCCCCCCCCCCCCGTTTCTTGTGCCTGCCCTTTAACTTTGAACTGAAATTACTTTCATATGTCACAGCAACCCCCAGCCCAGAGACTGGACAACTATTCAAATAGCAGTGCCTTATTTGGGGGAAAGCATGTGATCTTTCATACTGCATTGACAGAAGAAAACTCAATGCATTACTTTTGCAGCATTTCTCTACAAATTATCCCTGTGATTCCTTTCATGGGATTGTGATGCTTCTATTACACTCTCCCTCTGTCACCCGGAAGTCTTGAGAACATTGAAAATCCTAAAAAGTGACATGTGTTCAAAAACAACCCACAAGCTTTCTAGCCTGCTGTCGTCCTTAGATGTGTATTTAAAATTACAGAGACTTAAATGTTTGGCTGTGGACCTCTCCTTCCATTTCCATCAGTTGCTTGGTGATGCCTCTCTGATGATGGCTATGCCAGGCTCCGGTCTGCAAGTATAGCAGAGTATCACTAACAGTGTCAGGGGTGAGCTCCCTCTCCTGGAATGGATCTGGAGCTGGGCCATTCATTTCTGCTCTATCTTTAACCCTGCACATCTTATAGACAATACAAATTGTATGTATTGCTGAGTTGGTATCCAAGTCCCTCCATTGGAAGTCTTGCATGGTTAAAGGATTCAGGCTCCAGAATCCCCATTTCTAGGAGTCTTAGCTAAGGTCACTCTCATAGATTCCTAGGAGTTCCATTGCCTTAGGTTTCTAGCTCTTCCCAGAGATATCCATAAACCTCTCCCATTCTAGTTGTCTCTCCCAGTACTCCCTCCGTCCCCCTGCATCTCTCCTCCCTCGTGCCCTCTTGCTCCCTTCCCCTGTCCTCCCATCCCTTGTCCTTTCCTGTTCCTGTCCCAATCCCCCAATAACCCACTTTCCCAGCCCCCCACTCTTGTCAACCCACAAAGTGTATTTTATTTTGGAGCTTGAGAAATTCTGGGTAAGAGGGAGAGGAAGGATTGTAGAAACCAGAGGAGTCAAGGACACCCCAAGAAAACATACAGAATCAACTAACCTGGGCCCATAAAGACTGACCCCCCCAACTAGAGAACATGCATGAGACTGACTTAGGTCCTCTGCACACATGCCGCGGTTCTGCAGCTTGGTCTTTATGTAGGACTCCTAACCATGGACGCAGGGGCCTTCTCTGACTCTGCTGCCTACCTATGGCACCCTTTTCCTCCTACTGGGCTTCCTCCTCTAGTCGCAATAGATGCCCTTACTCCTACTGAAACTCGATATGCCAGGGTAACTGATGTCCATGGGAGACCTCCCCTTCTCTGAAGAGAAAGGGAGGAGGAGTGTATGGCGGTGGGGAGAGCTAGGAGGAAAGATAAATTAACAATACCAGAGACTTTAGGTGGGCGGACTGACTCAGGATGCTGGATCCTTCAAAGTTTCACTACTCTTATTTCCAGTTTTTGCCAGTTCATTCCCGTTTTTCTGGAGTAGTTACCCAAGGACTTTCTTCTGGCATGATTCTCACCAACCAGTTATTTGTGGACTCTGGCTCTTCATCATTCAAGAACCAGGCAAAGGTGAACCCTTGCTCACCTTTCCTGCACTGTGGCCTTCTGTTCTTGTTATCCGGAAGCTGCCTCTCGTTTTCATTATAATCCATCAGCATGATGGCGCATGACTATGCCCAGTACTTATCTTGGGAATAAATTTTTAGAGTGGATTCAGTTGTGGCTGCTACTTTAATAGGAAAGGAAGGAAGGGGGAGAAATATTATTTTATTGTCATTACGTCTTTTTTGCTTTCCTCACAAAGACAATCATTGATATGTTTTCTTTGGCCCTTTATTTTTATTCATTTTTGAAGGGTAGGGCCACCATTGGTTTAATCTATAGGTTTGTTTGGGGTTTTTTTGTTGTTGTTTTATAATCTTATTTTCCCATAACCATGGAAAGTTCAAGCACTAGCCTTCTACTGCCAATGATAGACCACTACTTAGTCGTCAGTTAACTGGTTTGAACAGGGCTTAAGTGGTCTTCTGCACCTCCCTTAACATGGTGTTTGTATTATTTTGTTCTACTTGCTACATGTTTAGTAAGAAAAATTTCATATTGTTAACTTCCTATGTGCCAATGGGATGTTCATGAAGAGCTCATAGCAGATTAGAACCACTGATATGACTGTGTATGTATGCTATCAATTTATAATTCATGCTTTACATAGTGGTGCAACTGGCAGGAAGATAAGCAATTGGGAATGGATAACTAGTAGTACATAGATAGATAATAGATTGTCAGTTAGATAGATAGATAGATAGATAGATAGATAGATAGATAGATAGATATGTACACATACATACATACATAGATAATGCTATAGAAAGATGATAGGCAGACAGATGATAATAGGTAGGTAGGTGAATGGATAGATGGATGGATACAAAGATAGATAGATGATAGATAGATAGATAGATAGATAGATAGATAGATAGATAGATAGATAGATAGATAGATAGATAGATGGTAGATAGCAAAAGATAGACACACCAACAAAAGGTAGACAGATGAACAACTAGTACTAACACAGACTTTATATCTAGGTACTGTACATCAAATCTACCCAAACACTGCAATATGGTGTTTGCCTATGTTCCGATGTGTAGCAGACGTGTTTTAATATTATTCACCTCTTGCCATATGCCAGCTACTTACACTAAGCATTTGAAGTTGCACATGTTCCTGGGTGATTGATTTGGTTTTGCATTCTTGAAAATGCTACACCTCCTTATTTTAAATTCAGTCTGTGTGCATTCCAAAGCAGATATGAATGTTTGTATTACTATACAGAGGCTGCAAATTCATAGCTCTTACCAGAGTGGATTTTCACTTCAATTACTCATATTGAAAGTCACTGCTAAAATGTTTCTTCTAAATGAAGTAATATTTAAACTATAATTTCTAACTTAGGAAGACAGCAGTTCCCCAGAGACACTTAGAGATCCTGTTTTATATTCTATGCTCACATTTTAAAAATTTACAACTGAGCAAAGTTCAGAATGTCAAGCTGACTGCCCAAATAAAAAGTAATATCACCAAGACCTCATTATGATACAGTAAGGTAAAAGTAAAATAAGGTTGTGTCCTTTTGGGTAAACACATTAAGGAGACACCGGAAGCATGTACTTAACTAGCAGAAAGAGGTGTTTCTTTCTAATGGATGAAAATATCCATTTGTGTGTGTGTGTGTGTGTGTGTGTGTGTGTGTGTGTGTGTGTGTGTAATTTATTTAAGTGCTGCTTGGAATTATTCCAGTCTATCAAGTGAACAATAACACACATTTACTAACTTCTACTGGAATATTATTTATGCTCTAAGAAATGAAATTAGATACAGAAGCTGGATCTTAGTAGCAAGGACCTGGTGACCACCTAATCCTCATAACATCATCACCAGACCAGCAGACTGACACAGAACATTTAAAACTGATTTCCCGGGTCCCAGTTTTGTTTTAAAGTGCTTCACAGTATTTACGCTATTCACGTTTGGCCTTAGAAATTTTGCATCTGTGGCTATTAGGCATGCAAATAATGTCCATTGCCCTTCTCTCCAATCTAAAAGGTTCAGTCGTGATTTCAGGGCTCAGAATGCTTCATATGCCCCGTGCTTTTCAGAGGAGGTTCCTACTTAATAAGGAAATTTAAAAAGATTTTTTTTTAATTAGGCTGAATTTTATCAAAGTGGTACCATAAACATCCATACTCCTTGTAAGGCACTTGTTTCCTTCAGGCTCTGATTTGCAATTCATAATCCCTTTCCTGTCTTTTCCTTGTCCTTTCTCAGTGGTACGAGATGAAGAGAAGATAGTTCTGGAGTACTCACATTCTAATTGGTATTCAAACTGAACGGAAGGGCCCAGTGCTTTCCTAGGTGCACACAATTTTTTCCCCATTATTTATTTATTTATTCAGTTTACATCCCAATCAACTCTAAGCCCTTCTTTCAGGTCCCCCTCCCCTCACACAGTCCCTCCTCGAATCCGAATCTCTCCCTCCCTTCTTCTCTGAGATAGTGGAGGCCCCCATTGGGTATCCACCCACCCACCCTGACAACTCAAGTCTCTGTAAGGCTAGGTGCAGCCTCTCCCACTGAGGACAAGGCAGCCCAATTAGGGGAACAGGATCCACAGACAGGCAACAGCTTTAGAGACAACCCCTGCTCCAGTTGATGGGGACCCACATGAAGACCAAGCTGCACATCTGCTACATATTTGCAAGGAGACCTAGGTCCAGCCTGTGTGTGCTCTTGGTTGGTGGCTCAGACTCTGAGAGCCCCCAAAGACCCAGGTTAGTTGACTGTTGTTGTTCCTGTAGGGTTCCTATCCCCTTTAGGACAGTCAATGACTTCCCCAACTTGTCCATGAGATTCCTCAAGCTCTGTCCAGTGTTTGGCTGTGGGTCTCTACATCTGTCTTGAGACAGTTGCTGGGTGGAACCTCTCAGAGAACAGCCATGCTAGACTCCTGTCTGTAAGCATAACCAAGTATCATTAATAGTGTCAAGCATTGGTATTTACCCTTGGAATGGGTCTCAAGGTGGGCCAGTAATTGGTTAGCCATTCCTTCAGTCTCTGCTCCATCTTTTTCCCTGAATTTCTTGCAGGGACGAATTTGTGGTCATAAGTTTTCCAGGTGGGCTGCTGTTCTTATCCCTCCACTGATGGTCATGACTGGTTACAGGAGGTGGACAATTCAAGTTCCACAATGGGGTGTACACAAATTTATCTCCACTATACAACCATTGTGACCACAGATGCAGCTGAGTCAGTAAAATGCTTACCAAGTATAAAGAAGACCTGAGGGCAGATCCCCCAGTGCTCATGTAAAAAAAGCCAGGCTCAGCTTGGCCAAGTGTGTCTGTAATCTAAGCATAAGAGAAAGAGACAAACTAGTTTCTGGAGCCCCCTGGCCAGTCAGTGTAGGTGAACTTCAGGTAGAGTGAGATAAAATTTCTCAACAGTTAAGGTAGAAAGAGATAGAGATTGAGGTGGACACCAGACATCAATCTCTGGCTTTTACATGCACCCCAAACACACACACACACACACACACACACACACACACACACTCACACACACTCATACACATATACACTCACACACACTCATACACATATACACTCACATACACCCATACATACACACTCATACATACTTATACACACACACTAAGACACACTCATACACACTCACATATATACTCTCATACTCACACACACATGCACAGTCCGTGAAAGCATGTATATACTCTCACACACATACGTACACACTCATACACGTACATATTTAAACACACAGTCACATACTCACACACTCACACACACTCATACACACTCATACACACTCACTCACACACACACACACACACATGTACAGCCAATGCAATCATGTATATACCCTCACACACAGAACAACATTTAAGATTTGAAATGATGGATGACTCTTTTAGAGAAACATAGGATACAACAGGCAAGGACAAGTGAGCAGGGAGATGAACACGGAGAATCAATGAAAATAAATAATGCAGGGAAACCTCACATGTTCCCCTGCTGTGCATGTATCATCCAGGGCACGCACATATGATTGGTTTGTTATATAATTTAGAGTTAATGGTATTTCTTTTAAGTTCTGTAGATAGTCATGTGTCTAAATAGTCTCTGGCTGATAAGAGAAATTGTGTTACTGGCTCTGAAATTCTTTATTTTTGTGGGTTGTCAATTGAACTTTACCTCCTTTAGGCTTAGCACATACCATGGAGCAAAATGCCCGGTGTTAAGTTCCTTTACCACTCACAAGTATCATAGTAGGCATTCATTTGTTACAGGAATATACGCTGCTTCCGTTTTAGATGGCTGTATTGAGGCAGTTTCCGTGCCGTAGAGTTCATCCACTTGAAGTGAAGGTGTTAATGGTTTTAATATATTTGCAATGTTGACTGGCATCACTGCTCCCATGAACTGAATTGGAATTCTTTCATCGTGTGATAGACAACTTATACGTACCAGCAGTCACTGTTCGGAACCAAGCCCTGCTACGCCTCCCTTACACCAGCCATGACAAACAACAATACCTGGTTCCTGCCTGCATTAGTCCATGCTGTGTGGCTTTGGTTTTTGTTGTTTCCTTTCTCTCATTTGGTTCCTCGACTTAAACCTTGCTTCTTGATCATTTTAGACAATCTTCCTCTCACTGAGCGTATCTTCAGCCCTTTTTGTACCATTACTGTTTTAACAGGGTCTAAGTTGACCGTGAACTTGCTCTGACACCCAGGCAGGCCTTGAACTAGCTTTTTTTCAAACTACAGCTTTTCCAGTATCTTTTAATTACAGGACTTCGACATCAGGTCTGGTTGACATTTTCGGTGAATGGGATCAGATCATGTGATATATGATCTTCAATGACTGGCTTCAGTCAATCAATTTTCAAAATTGATCCATGGGGCTAAGCATTTTTTAAATGGAATTCTATTTGGTAGCTAAGTTACATTTCATGTTATGGGCATATGAATTTCTTATTCATTAATTAGCTGATCTATGATTTTGCTTGTTTTCAGTTAGGAACTATTAAAGCATGCTCCTGCGGCATTTCTGGGCCTCCTTTTGGGAGGTGTGTTCCCACTTTCCGCAGTGTGAATTGGCACAGAATTGCAGAATCACATGTTTGTGCCATCATTTTAAGGTCTCTGACCTTCTTATATTCTTCCAGTAATGTTTTGGTTTCTCAGTTCTCACAACCACATTGAAAGAAGCCCTAACTGTCCTTGTGATGAGGGGCATCTTTAACAGTTTGGGACTGGTGGATTTCTAGGAATCCTGGCTCTTACCTACACTCCTTCGACTCCTCACTCAATCCGCACATCACTTTTTCAGTCTGGAGCTCCTTTCTGTCTCTCAAGGGTGGGGACACTCATCACATTTCATTTTATATCCATTCTCAACTTTCTATTTACTAGTATTTTATTTTTAAAGGGCAGATTTAGAATCTCTGTGTAGATGTTCACTTTAGGTTAATCTGGTTATGATGGTTTGTATATGGTTGGCCCAGGGAGTAGCACTATTTGTAGGTGTGGCCTTGTTGGAGTAGGTGTGTCACTATGGGTATGGGCTTAAGACCCTCACCCTGGCTGCATGGAAATTAGTCTTCCATTAGTAGCCTTGAGATGAAGATGTAGAACTCTCAGTTCCTCCTGCACCACACCCGCCTGGATGCTGCCATGCTCCCGACTTGATAATGGACTGAACCTCTGAACCTCTGAATAAGCCAGCCCCAATTAAATGTCCCTTATACGAGTTGCCTTGATCATGGTGTCTGTTCACATCAGTAAAACCCTAATTAAGACACTTGTCTACCTATCACAGTACACAACTGTGTATAGTTTTGCAGTTATTCATTGCTAAGTGTAGAACCCAGGGCTGTACTATGGGCTGTTTCCATATAAAGGGTTTACATACTCAGGGGTGTGATAGTCAATAGTCACATGTTCCACTGCTGAGCCACACCCCAAGGTTTTATGGGTTTTTTTTTGTTTTTGGTTTTTTGTTTTTTGGTTTTTTGTTTTTTTTTTTGGTTAGGAGTTATTGTTTGTTTGTTTTTCATTTGCACTACAGGGATAGTAATGAATTTGCTTTCATATCTGATCTTTGGCACTCATTTCTTCTTGTTTGGCTCAGGGCCTGCCAAAGTTGTTCACCTCTTCCAAAGTCTGTTGTTGCTGATCGCTCCTTTGTTACACTGTTGCTTGTCTTTATTATCCTGTTCCTTCTGGGAGCTTTCTTTTCTCATTTCTGTTTCTTTAACATATAAAGTCGGGTTATCGATTTGAGATCTTTCTTCTTTTGGCACATAGACAGTTACTGCTATATGTTGGGGCACATTGCGTTTCTATTTCCATTCATCTAAGTAATTTCTAATTTCCGCGATCATTTTCGTTGTTCCCCGTGGTTGCATTTGAACGTATTGTTTTCCACACTTGACACTTTTCCAGTTTACTTTCTGCTATTGATCCCTGGCTTCAATTCCACTGTGGTTGGAGAAAACACTTGGTGTGACTTCAGTCTTTAAAAATTCCTGATGACTTGGGATTTGGCAATGCCTTTTTCTCCTACATGAAGCCATCTCTTTCTTGATTAAGCAATCTCCTTGTTGGTATACGTTTTAGAATTATTATTAGATTCCAAATTTCTGAAAAGTTTATCTGTCTCTCTGTCTGTCTGTCTGTCTGTACTAATTCCTTCAGCAAAGCAACCAATTTGTCAAACTTCCAGCCAGCATTTCTATGATGCTTCTTCGGGTCTGATTTCGCCCAGAGGCATCCGCTCAGGACTTCTTAAGGAGCCTCCCCCGCCATCCCCACGTCCCAGTTCTGATCCCAGAGCCCTTCAAGAGCCCCCTTTCACTGTGTTCCCCTAATACAAATGCAAATTAAAATTCCCATGAATTTACTATAAAGCATACTCAGATTACTGGATGTTGAAGAATTATAATTAAAATTTGTTAACATGGAAACTAGCCTGAAGGTAAGTCAATCATATTTAAAGGCTGGAGAGGAAATGTTAGCATCTGAATACATATTAATTAATATATAGCAAGATCATAAGTAGGCACAGCTCATCATTTAGCATAGGTACACATTAGAGAGAATGGGAATGGATTCAACTCTTGCAAAGAAAAAAAGAGTCTAATTTTAGCTAAATAATTCACTTTCATTAGTATGTTTGTCCTTGAGAGTGAGAGACAGCCGTGATATTCTGGACATGCTATTGTACATATACTAGGGACTTCTGTGTATATGATCAGTGTGTGCATTCTGATTTGTAACTTTCTCATGTTTTCTCCCTTTTTAAAAAAATATTTTAAAAGTCTTACTTTAGACTAGCTACTACCAGAAATTATTGATGTGAGTATAATTGCTTGAATAGTGGTCCAGGTGTAGAAACCTTGTATTATTAGAAATCTGAAATTTCTACTACATCATGGAGTATATTCTATCTACTTCAAATATCATTCATAAAACCCAAAACTCATTGCTGTAGCATTTTAACAGACATAACCATCTAGGTAGAAAAGCTCTGTCCTATACCTTGTTGCAATCTTCTTGTATTCTTTCTAATATTCCAATAAACAGGGGATATCAATAAAATCATGGTAGACAAAAATAAGAGCTCCAGTCCTCTGCTTATCCTTATTCCCTTTTCATTCCTGTAACAAGGACCCTGCTAAATAGGTTATAGGATGGTGTTAAATATAAAATGTAATTGATGAAGTCATCATACAAGCTGCCGGAGAAGTCAAACTTGGCCGAATCAGGATGAAAGAGTTTATGCCAAAATCTCAAGAGTGCAGATAACAGAAGAGAAAATGCTGGTTTTGTTCTTCCTAACAGTTGAAATTCTTGATTAAAGGATTATGAATATTGGCAAAGGGCTCATACAAGAAGAAAGCACAAATCGCCACAAAATTAAGATATTACCATCACAAACTCGCTCTTTCACACATCTGTGTTTCCCAGGCTATTTATCCTATCTTCATGTAAATTCTATGTCTTTCAATCATAGGAATCTCAGACATCAACTAAAAGAACCATTTAAAAGCTTAATTTCTCAAAGGGGATTCTATTCTTTTTGCCCAAAGAAAATTATTTTCCTTTTTAGGAAATTATTTGTAGGCAGTTGATAAAATTTGCAAATCTGTGAGTGTCTGGATCTAAGATGTGCTCTTCTCCATGTCAGGTAGGAGGGTTCATGCTGGTTTTGCTGAAATATCCAGGCTTAACTAATATTTCAGGCTTTTTATTTTTTTATATTGACCTGCCCCTGCTGGTGAATTATTTGGAATCTGATGACTGTTAGACCCTATGCAAGCTGGACTGCCACTGGGATACTACCCAGGGGGACTATACAATGACATTGAAAGAACATAACACACCTATTAGAATAGCCAAAAATAAATAAATAAATAAATGCTAACTCAAACACTGATGAGAATATAGAAAATTGGCTCTTCACATGCAGCTGATGGAAATGTAAATTGTCGCAGAAACTTCTCAGAAATTCATCATTTGACTTATCATTTAAGCCTTTAGTAATGACGTAGAGAAATGAAAACATATATTATGTCAAGCCCATATGTGAATATTTGCTGCAACTTCCTCTTCATCGTTAAGTACCAGGGACAGTCTGGTCACCCTCCAGTCACAGAAGAGCTGTGTAAACTCCCGTAACTACAAACCTCCAATAGCTACACAGAAAGGAAGAGGAAGACAAGGCCTGCTTTCTACATCGCATTCTGCCGACGAGAAGATTGCAGGTTAGTGATTATCACATGACAGAGACAGAGGTAAGGTAGAGCCAGACCAGAAGAGTTCTTCTGGGGAAATGATCTTTACCAACCTTACATCCGACAGAGGGCTAATATCCAATATATACAAAGAACTCAAGAAGTTAAACTCCAGAGAGGCAAGTAACCCTATTAAAAAATGGGGTACAGAGCTACACAAAGAGTTCTCACCTGAAGAATATCTAATGGCTGAGAAGCACCTAAAGAGAGATGTTCATCATCCTTAGTCATTAGGGAAATGCAAATCAAAACAACCCTGAAATTCCACCTCACACCAGTCAGGATGGCTAAGATCAAAAACACAGGAGACAGCAGTTGTTGGCGAGGATGTGGAGAAACAGGAACACTCCTCCACTGCTGGTGGAATTGCAAGCTGGTACAACCACTCTGGAAAGCAGTCTGGCGGTTCCTCAGAAAACTGGGCATGACACTCCCGGAGGATCCGGCTATACCACTCCTGGTCATATACCCAGAGACTTTACCTGCATGCAATAAGGACACATGCTCCACTATGTTCATAGCAGCCTTATTCATAATAGCCAGAAGCTGGAAAGAACCCAGATGTCCCTCAACGGAGGAATGGATTCAGAAGATGTGGTATATTTACACAATGGAATACTACTCTGCAATTAAAAACAATGAATTCACGAAATTCCTAGGCAAATGGTCAGAACTTGAAAATATCATCCTTAGTGAGGTAACCCAATCACAAAAGATCACACATGGTATGCAGTCACTGATAAGGGGATATTGACCCAGAACCTCGGAATACCCTAGACACAATCCGCATATCAATAGATTTCTAAAAAGATGGAAGGAGAGACCCCTGGTCCTGGAAAGACTGGATGTAGGGGAATGCCAGGACAGAGAAACGAGAGGGGGTTGAATGGAGAAAAGAGGGAGGGAAGGGGGCTTATGGGACTTTCGGGGAGGGAGGAAACGGGAAAGGGGAAGTGATTTGGAATGTAAATTAAAAAAATAAAATAAAATAAATAATAATAAAAAAAAAGGACGCAAATCCACGCACGGAAAGAAGCCGTACACGCCCATATACATGCAAACTCACAAATGGAAGCAAGCAGTCATGAACAGTAAACAGATCTGTGGTTTGGTTAACAGAAGTGTGGTACCTGTGAGGCGGCCGCCCAGGGACCCACGAAGGAAGGTTGTCCCCTGACTCTGCCATCCTCTCAGCTTCTTGTCAATCTACATTCATTCCAAAGGAAAAAGGTTCTGAAAGAGTGCTTATACTACAATTATAAAAAATAAAATATCCTGTGAAGAACAGGAGCCTAGCTTGGCAGTCCTGAGAGGCCCAGCAAGTAGCTGAGTCAGGCAGCTGGTAACGGCTGACTGATACTTGCACCCTACGAATGGACAGAAACGATTGAGTTAGGGCAAGGCTGGAAGAAGCTGAGGAGGAGGGCGACCCTATAGGAAGACCAGCAGTTCAACTAATCAGGACTCCTGAGATCTCTCAGACACTGAGCCACCAGCCAGGCAGCATACACCAGATGAAATGAGGCCCCAACTCATATACCGCAGAAGACTGCTGGGTCTGGACTCAAGTCAGAGAAGATGCACCTAACCCTTGGGAGATTTGAGGCCCCAGGGAATGGGAAGGTCTGGTGGGGTGGGGCAAGGGGGGAAGGGGACATCTTCTTGGAGACGGGGGTGGGGCAGGAGGAATGCAATGAGGAACTGTGGGAACTGGGAGGGCGAACCCGACCGGACCAGACTGGGAGAGGGTTAACGACTGAACTGTAAAAAAACATAAAAGTAATTTAAAAAAAAAATTAGAAATAGACTCTAGCACACCCGGAATTGGAAATAACCTCCTTTCCAGAGGCTCAAGGTAGCCCTTGAATTGATTGGTATTTTGTTTTTTGTTTTTAATTTGGGTGTGCAGTCGCATACACTCAAAAACTGCAATGTTCAAATATAAAAGTTTTAGTTCTCATCTCCATGTTCCGTTTTCTTTTTCCAATGCCCTTTCTTTGACCAAGAAAGAAGTCATTTCCAAAAGTGCTGAGGGACCCACAGTTGACTTGAACAACATTGTCCTTTTAGATTATTAAGGCTATTCAGTTTTCTCTGTTGGTTGCTACTCTGAGTTGGAGACTCTTCTGAAATTGCGTACTGAGGAAATTGTCCTGGTTCCAGCACAATTATAAAAACAAAAACAAAACAAAAAAACAAAATTAAAAGGGAAAGCTTTAGAATTAATGCAATCAATAGCCTTTGATGACAAAGTTAAAAAAGCGTAATTAAACGTTAAAACCCACAAATTCATCCCATTCTTTTTTCTTCTTCTTCTTCTTCATGGCATATCAATGTGGCCAAGATACTGGCAAAGGTAATAGAGTGGTTGCTTCATAAAACACTTAATGAGAGAAAAAAAAGTCACAGTCCAGTTCTAAGATGGAACATAATAATCCGTGCATGTTGTGCAGAAGGATCCAGATACCGGTGCGGCCAAGGCGACCAAGGCTATCCGAGCGAACGCAAGTCCCCTATACTTCCTGGGTTTTGTACCGTGGCCCTGAGGGAAAGGAAGCTGACAACCAGAGGAGGGCATAGCTTAGTCAGTCTAAGTGACAACCCGATGAGTCTCCCGAGAAAAGAATCCAAATCAGGAAGAAGGAAAGCTGTACAAAGCAAAGTTTGGTGACGAAATCCTCAAGCAAAGGATGCAAGAGACAGCCAGGCCTGGGATGAAAACGAGGAGGGATTTTATAGTCCAGGTTAACACAGTCTGGTAGCAGAATTGCTTCCACGTCTTTCTCTCATTGGTCCTCTTTCTTCCCTGTTGATAGAGAATATGTTAAAAGAAATTATGTTCAATTTGGCATTCTCAAGGAAGGAGCCAACCGAGAGACCATGTCCCGGTCACGGTGGCACATGTCTGCTTTCCCTTTACCGTGAATATCTTCCGGTGCAGGTTCACTGCCCCGTAAGCTGCTCTCCTTTACCCCCGATGTTTGACTCACACTTCGACTCAGAGGTGTTAACACACTGACTGCTACAGTTGATTGTGATAGTGGTTTTATTCAAGCCATTGTTTTAGCGGGACAAAAAAGATCAATCAGAAGGATATTTCTGTGTGTGAAAGTATGGAGAGATTATGGAAATGTGGACGTGAGAAAATTTAAGAGCAGCTGTAGAGAGATGGAATGCAGAAAGAAAGAGGCTTGGTGTGACCTTAGGTGGACCGTATTTATTCTCAGAGAGGGACTTCTTTACACCCACACGTGTGGATGGCCAAGATGTTTACAGAAGATGAGATGATGCCCCTCATCAGGGCAGAAATGACTCCTGTAGGCTGCAAGGGAGGCTGGGAAGTGTAGTTTCATCAGAAAACTATCCTTCCTAACTCTGAGAAGATATAAAACTGCAGGGCACAAGTATTAAAGCTGTTTTCTGCTGAGGAGGGTCCTTGTGGGAGAGGGTAGATAGATCTGGGTCATTAAAGAGTGGCTCCTCTGGTCGTGTACCAGGAGGAGAGTCTTAACTTGGTGTGCTGAGATGCATCAGGAAGATTGGCATTGCACATTCCTGAAGAGATTTGGAAAATTATTATTAGGGGGCTGTAAACAGGATTTCCTTATAAAGTAGAACTAAAAGGTTTTCTGGGACTGCTGTGGGAGGGTTAGAGGAGAGGTGGAAGATACCAAGTGGGCCAGTAAGAGTTGATTCAGTGTGACAGTGACGGGTTCTACTGCCAGGACTGTTTGCACCAAAATGAGACAGCAGACATAACAGGGAGCTACAAAGGAAGAGAACAGAAGCAAAGAGAGGACTGATGAAAAGACCTGTATCTGGTCTGGGGTGAAGGGATGAAAATTCCTGCTAGTCTGAGTTTGCCCACAGCATCTAAAGGGTCCTTTGGCAGATGTGTCAGGAGCAAATGGAGCTCTTATAAAATGAAACCCTTTGGAAAAGCTCACGTGGAACATTTTGTTTTGGTATAGGGTGAAGTTCAGCTAAGTCAATCATTTAAAAGCAAGGGTTAAAGCGTACGTATCAATGTAAGAAGGAAAGGAGCGATCCAGGGGAGGAGTCATGGTGCAGGGCCGGGGGACCAGAAGCCGGTACATAGAAGAAGGCTTGTGGTTGAATAATTTTGGTCCCTCTCTTTAGACCCCATTTCAAACTAGTTCGGGTTGATGGCGTGGAAGCCGTATGGTTCACAGAGGAGGAGGACTCAGCTCCCTTCCTCAGCAGCAGTTAGTAATACTCCTTTATAATCTTAGCGTGTTGTAGCCTCCAAGGAGTCAAGCAGGTCCTTGGGCAGAAACGAAGTGATGCAGAGAAGGCTTCCGTACAGCTGACTTAGTTCTGAGTCCCAAAAACTACGCCCAGGGAGGCAAGAACAGGGATGAGCTATATGGCCCGTGCCCCCTTATTCCCCTTTCCTGGGGTCACCTGAGCTGCTTTTAGGGGTTTGGGGGTGCTGATCTCTTCTGTAAACTGCTTCAAGGCTGACGAGAGGACTACGAAAGGAGCAGCAGATAGAGAACCTCACAAGACAGTCCATCCGAGGGGCTGTGGGAAAGCTTAACATTTGGCAAAGACCCAGAGCCGAAGTCAGGGGATAACAAATGTACAACTTTGGGCAGAACATTAAGAGCTTCCGCGTTTCATCCCATACGCTTAGCCAATAGATGGATGAAAGATGAAAGCAGTTAGTCCTGTCAAATCTGTAATAAATTACTTCCACGTAGCTTGAGCTAAATTGACAAAGAAGGCAAGGGCAACTGTGCCGATGGAGAAATCTCTGGATCACCGCGTACTGACGGTAGCACGCATATCCTTTAACATCATTCTATTTCAAAACAGATTGGTTCTTTAAAAGCATAATTTGTGAAGCAAGATTACCAAATTAAATAAGCATTTGGGTTTTGGAATTTCTTCAAAAGCATCCACAAGCATTACTGCCAAACTCTGTTCACTCTTTGTGGACTTCAGGGTTCAGGCATTGCTCTGGAGTTCTGTTTCTGGGTAGAGAATAGGTTGTGTTCTCAACATAATCTAGGTGAGCCCCGGTTGGAGAGCGTCTCCTTCATCTAAGTCATCTGCGCCCAAAGACTCTGAGGACTTGTACTCTCACTTAATAGAGTCATTTGTTGACTCTACAGACACAACGATGTCTGTCAAAGACAGACTTTGATATTCTAAATAATTTCTCAGAGCTGTGAGGTTGTGGACAAAGTATCTGGTATATTTCTTTAATGAGGAAACATCATGGTTACAGTATAGACCCTGAAAAAAGCTTATTCTAAAAGGAAGAATTGAAAGTCATGGAGATGTGTAGGCTGACTAGTTTTATGTCAACTTGACGCATGTTAAAGCTATCTGCAGGGAAAGGACCTCAACTGAGAAAATGCCTCCATAGACTCTAGCTGTAAGGCATTTTTTTAAAATTAGTGATTGATGATAGGTGGTGCCATCCCTGGACCTGTGTTCCTGGGTTCTATTAGGAAGCAAGATAAGAAAATCACAAAGAGAAAGCTAATAAGCAACACTTCTCCTTGGCCTCTGTATCAGCTCCTGCCTCCAGGTTCCTGTCCTGTGCGAGTCCCTGCCCTGAACTGTTATATAGAACTGTGAGTGAAAGAAATCCTTTCCTCCCTAAGTTGCCTTTTTGGTTATGGTGTTTCATTGCAGCAATAGAAAACCTAACTAAGATGGTTGGTTTTAGTTAGATTTTTTCTACAGCAATAAGAAAATAACTGATACAAGAATATATCAGAAATTCTTTGTTCTTATACAGTTTGTTATCAGGTCATTGTAGAGACCAAAGCTTTGTATTAAATATCACTAAGTTTGGTTTCTTGGTTACCAGTACCCCTAGAGTTCCCAGGGACTAAACCACCAACCAAAGAGTACACATGGAGGAAACCATGGCTCCAGGTGCATATGTAGCAGAGGATGGCCTTATCGGATATCAATGAGAGGCGAGGTCATTGGTCCTGTGAAGGCTCGTTGCCCCAGTGTAGGGGGATGCCAGGACAGGGAAGCAGGAGTGGATGGGTTAGTAAGCAGGGGGAGGGAGGATGGGATAGTGGGTTTTCGGTGGAGAAACCAGGAAAGGGGATAACATTTGAAACGTAAACAAAGAAAATATGTAATTTTTTAAAAAGTCGCAGAATGGTGGTGGTAAATGAAAGTATGGAAATAAGTATTTCCTGATGTTCCAGTCATATGCCATACCACTGCAATAGGGGACATCCCTAGTCATGCCTGCTGGTAAGACTACACTCTCAAGGAGGTCTGAATGGCACCATAGACTTTTTCTTATGCCTAAAATACAATTAGAGTAGCATTTAGCCAGATACTTGACTAAAATATCAAAATCGTATAAATGTCACCAAAGAAGCTGCAGTCACTTCACATCTGGCCATGAAAAGCAGCGTTCTGTCGTTAGCCTGTGCTGTCTTAAATATGTTTCTCCTCTTGAAGTCAAACAACAGTTTTCTTCTGTTGTTAATGGTGTCTTATCATCAGACATTTTTTTCTTCTCGTTGATTAATTTTGTCCATAATTGCACACACATGCATTTTACATATACATACAGTATTCTACTCACTCCAACACCATATATACCTCTACTCCTCTCTGGCTCCCACCCCTATAGCCGCCACCCCTTCTCTGTAATTACGGGTCTCTTTCCCACATTTAGGACATCTGATTTTTATGTTCGTAACATATTTAGTTTGATAATGGCCACTCATGCAAGCACTGGGTTGGGACATGGTGTGGCCCCCCCGGTAGGTACACAACCGAGGGCAGTGAATCCTTCTCTCAATCTGTCAGGAGTAACCAGCTCAAGGGTGGGAGGCTGGGCTCCTGCCCTGGCTCATGGAACCCCTTTCTTATGCAGAGTAGCACTGAAGGGCTGCCCCAAGTTCTGAGAGTAGTGTCTGTGCAAGAGGAAGGCTCTCGTTGCTTTCTCCCTTTCTTTGTGTTCTTATCCTCTCCGCACCCCAAGGTTACCTCTTGAGGATCAATTGGGGCCCTTCAGTCCTTGTTCAGGACAAACAGCACTTCGTTGTCAGTGGGTTAGTGGTGACTCTGAATCCGTGTAAAAAAAGGGAGGAGAGGCCCTTGGTCCTGAGAAGGCTCGATGCCCCAGTATAGGGGAATGCCAGGTCAAGGAAGCGGGAGTGGGTGGGTTGGTGAGCAGGGGGAAGGGGGAATGGTGTAGGGGGTTTTCAGAGGGGAAACCAGGAAAGGGGATAACATTTGAAATGTAAATAAAGAAAATATCTAATAAAAAAATTTCTGCTTGCAAACCAAGCCATTTTAAGTGAACTTTCTAGAGTCCTGTATCCCAGATGCCTGAAGACAGAGCCTTAGCAGGGCTATTGCTTGTACATCTATGCAGGCCTAGGTCACGTAGATACCAGACAAGGTGATATTGAGCCTCGATAGCAGTTGTGTACTCCGGAAGGATAACAGCCAACCTCTGCTAGCAAAGGATCGAGTAACAATCAGTAACTTAGCTAGAGGTGTCACATTAAACTTTAATCGCAACTCCATCTTTACAGGGCTCTTGGCTCTTCAAGTTGCCGCCTACATGATCTCGCTTCACGTTCTCCTACAAGGAAACAGTGTCTGTTTTAGGATTGAATTGCAGTGACACAGAGAAAGAGCAAAATGTGGACGAGAACATCTCAGGAAGTTACGACTTTGCTGAGCAACTGCATTTAGTGGGGATCGGCTGGCTCTCGCAGGAAAAATCCAAAAGGGCTCAGCTTCTAACTGCTCTTCAATCCTCTGCTAGGCTGTTTAAGGTTGAGCAGAACACCTTTGCCTATTTTTCATCATGGTGTTTAGAAAAACATGACTTCTTTATCTGCCCCCCTCCTTCATCTTTCCGATTCTGATTTTTGCCCCCTATCTTATATACTGACAGGTGAGCCCCACCCCTGGCTGCATCCGGGCTCTCATGAAGATGTTGTACTGTCCATACTGCCGGGGCTTGCCCAATGTGAGACCTTGCAACAACTACTGCCTCAACGTCATGAAGGGCTGCCTGGCCAACCAGGCGGATCTGGACACTGAGTGGAATCTCTTCATAGGTAAGAGACATTCAACAGGTCCGGTAACCAAGACCTGAGACCTGAAAGCGATCTTCATACTTGATGCTTCCGCGGGTTTGGAAATTGTGATGACTTAAAGAGACAACAGCTTTTTAGCAATTTTAAAATATTATTTTGCAGTTTCCCTGTTGTCAAATCCTCCAAAATAGGATCTCCTTATATTTTTTCAAGTAAGTTTCCCGTGAAGGTGTGCAAGTCAGCAAGCGGTATTTAATCACCTTATATTATTGAGTTTCAATTTCTTGAATAGAAGCACGTATAAAAGCATCTTTTGTCAGAAAAAGAAAACCACTCGTGTTATTCTTTTTATTTGTACTGAATTAACTGGGCAAATATTTTTACAAAATAATTCCTTAAATTGCCAGAATGAAAAGAGCTCATAATTTTCAGTGACACACACACATGTCCCATATCATCCTAGAGGAAAGAAAGCTCCAAGCACAGGAGAGAGAGTTCAGAAGTTAGAAGAGAAGATGAGAAGGAAGCAAGAAACAGATTCTGCATCACAGCTTTGCTCGAAGATATTTTCCAAATAGCTCTCTAAGGATAAAAGGACAGATTTTATAGGCAGGCTTCTCCCAGGAAAACACACAAACCTTGAAAGAGTAAATGTGTTTTCTTCCCCCCTGTCAAATGGCCTTCAAGTAAAAGTACTTTCAGTTGCATTTACTGCAATTACAGAGTGCCCAGCGGAGAATTGAAAATAGCAGCTGAATCTGTCATCCTCAGAGGGCTTCACCATTTATGCAAGCCTCTGAGCAGGGTGCTCCAGGAGGCCTCCTGATGGTCACAAGATCTGATGGTAGAGGCAGTGAGTGGTGGTGGGATTGAGGAACACCAGTCTTTTCTCTAGTGCACTGAATTACAGACCCGCAGCTTTGCCAGTGAAACCCCTTGGCTAGCTCACTGTTTTGTTTAAGAAGACCAGAGAAAATATTTCTGAAGTTAAAATCAGAAGGTAGGGCTGGAGAGATGGCTCAGAGTCTCACTGACTGCTCTTCCAGGGGTCCTGAGTTCAATTCCCAACAACCACAAGGTGGCTCACAACCATTCTTTAATGGGACCTGACGCCCTCTTCTGGTGTGTCTGAAGACAACTGCAGCGTACTCGTATACATAAAATGAATAAATAAATCTTTTTAAAAAATAAATAAATAAAAGCAGAAGGTAAATTAAACAGAAAGC
Organism: Tokudaia tokunoshimensis; assembly: GCA_036184795.1. Classification (NCBI taxonomy): domain Eukaryota; kingdom Metazoa; phylum Chordata; class Mammalia; order Rodentia; family Muridae; genus Tokudaia; species Tokudaia tokunoshimensis. Next base: position 7,160,494 of record BTHU01000011.1, on the reverse strand, counting down.
CATCTAAGAAATTCTCAGAACCCATTTCAGAATGAGTAAATGAAAGTCTGCTGAACTGTTTGCACTTAGGGACAAATCTTTAGGACTTAGATTATTTTATATGAAAACACAGTGACATGATTTTTCACTAAGATTTTTGAGATATGTATGAGTGAAATACAGGAATAAATATGTCCTTCCGCAATATAGGATTGGGATTAATTGTGGCAAAAAAAAAAAGTTACCCAGTTGACCAAATCATATTTGTAAAAATGTAATCTCATCCAAAAGTAATCTAAAAAAGAGTTTCATATTTTTAAAATTAGATTAAAGATCCTAGAGTTCCTTGAAATTATGTATAGAACATTTATACTTTTGGGTTGAAATTGCCTTAGTTACTAGTACTGCCTTTAATCAAACTGAACAGTTGATGAATGTTGGTGTGTGGATGCTATTTGTAATAACAATAGTTACTTTTAGTATTTCTGTGTTGTTTGTGGGTGTACTTGTGCCAAGGCATTCATGTAGAGGTCAAAGAAAAATATGAGAGTGTCCTTGCACCATGTGACTTCCAGGATCTAACACAGGGTTGGTGGCAAGTGTCTTTATCCACTAAGCCATCTCACAGGTTCTAATAGTTGCTCCTTGCTTCCACTTGGTGCTCATTGACTGTCCTAACATAAAACAAATCTTTATCTTATTGATATACCTGGTTGATAGCTGCCAAATTAATGTGAAATGTAATGTCTCAAACAAAATCAGTTGATTTTTAAAAACTAAAATATGAGCTCCCCTGTGTGTCAGTTATATCCAATGATGAGCAGAATTAGGGGCTAGTTCTGGCTAGCTTCCTTTCAAATGCTTCCCTCCTCTCTCCTTGTATCAGTCTCAGTGCTCCATTAGATAACTCTTAGGGTGTTTCTTTATCCTCCTGATTTGCTATGCCATTGAGAATTCCCCAACATGGTAGACCAGTAGAGCAAAATAAATACCTATCTGGATGTGCAATTTAGTCACACATTTGATAGATGAATTAGTCAAAGTCCCAATTCCATTATCTGTAGAGATGCATCCAATGTTACAATGTTACTGGGCACAAAGGCAGCAGCAAAAGTCAGCAAGAGAATGAATAGTCCGTCAAACTTTGGTTGTGTAAACGCCTTTCCTCTGGTGATCGCCTGAGGCCCTTCTCTCCCCCTCGTACCCTGGTATCTATTCATCAGAACCTAGACTTCTCTCGAAGCCGACTGCATCTGCTGCTTATGCTGTATGGACTGTTTAGAGCTTTCATGAGATTTTCCTTAAATTATTATGTATTCATCTAAAATATTAATTGTGGTGAGCTGTTGGCTGTCAGCAAAAGAGCCAGCCTGATGCTGGTTCTCATGGTCTTTGCAATGTCAAGACTTAATTGAACAGGATAAGTACTTAGAATTCACTTGGTGTCTGGATTGTGTCAGAAGAAAGGTGTTTTATGTGATCAAGTGCAAACCACAAAGGAATTTCATCCACTTCTGAAGGCCTGTGGCTGTGGTGGGGGTGTTTCCCTTCCATCTTAAAAGAAAATCATCAATCTATTCAAGATTAATTTCTTAGCAACATCTTCAACAACTTAAACTGGTAGCTCTGTAAAAGAGTAGCATTAAAATTCTCATCAAGATCATAAGGAAAAGGAAGAACTCTTTATTAAAATAGAATTTTTTTTTAAAGTTGCTGACAACCTGGAGAAGAAGTCTGCTAGATCAAACTGAGTCTGCATAAAAAGCATCAGTTTAGCAGTTTTAGCGAGTGTCTCAACTGCCCTCTAACAGCCCGTAGAATATTCCAGAATAAAGCATATCCCACATTATCCCTGGTGATAGTCAGAATGAATGGGTGATCTGTGAGCACCTTAAGGTAGACAGGATCCCCGAGGAACATGAAAGCCGGTCCTAGCCTCATTCTTACTCTCAGGAACAGCAGGAGAAATCCCAGTGAGGACACTGAATTTCTGCTGAGGCCCTTCGCCCAGCTGTTTCTTTGTATGCACACACAATTTGTTCTGTGTAGACTTCTGAATGGTGTCTATGTGCAAAATGATTTTCTTTTTAAAAAATGTGTTTGGATTAATTTTAAAATTTTTCAAGGAATCAGTGTGTGTGCAGAACTCGTGTTAGCAGCATCCTTTTGATATTTGAGTATTTAGTGCTGATGCTATGAATTTACAGGGAACAACTGTTTTATCTGACAAAGGGCCATGCTGTAAACTACACCTAGAGTATAAGCACAGAAATCAGAGATCAAATTTTGTTTAAGTGGCTATAATAAATCTTGCATATAGTTTAAAATCATGACTTTGTGGGAAACTCTCCTCACAACATCTGGTACCATTAGAGCAAAGGAAGGGTCTTTTTAAAAAAAAAAAGATAAAGGAGTAGGGGGAGGAGGAAGAGGAGGAGGAGGAGGACGAGGAGGAGGAGGAGAAGGAAGAACCGATGGTATGAGACAAGAAAGATTAGTACAAGCGGTGGGATCTGCTTCATTCTAAACTATATTTTAATCCCATAAAATCACATACAATGCTTCTAATCACAAGACTTTGTACAAGACCTCTGGGTGCTTTCGTTCCAATTATATAGCCTGTTTAGTTTTATCCAGCCAATATGACTTTAATTATTTTAGTGTATTATTTCAAAACACTGTATTGAATATGTTAGATATATATGCTTTTGCCTATAGGAAATTTAATGTGGTTTATTATAATACAGTATTTTAAGATAACAGAAATTTACGATGCTAGATGTCTATCTACTCAGAAAGGAGATTTACTAGACTCAGGGAAGCCTTATGTGGGGAAGTATAGAATGAATTAGTGAATATCATGGAATCAAATTAGCATCATCTAATATAATTGATGTTGAACAGCAATAGCATATATAATCCTCATATTATAAGTTTCAGTAAATCTGACATGGTCTAGCTGTGGTTCTCAAAAAACTTGTTTTTATTTTTGACATTTATTATGATCAAACCTCGCTACTACTAACTTGAACTGAGGGATTTTGTAAAGTAGACTTACTCTGATGGTGACAAAATCGATGTGAATGGATATAAATCAGACATAAAGAGCTTGAGTGCACCCTATATTAGAAGAGTATATTATTCATTAGGCCTTGAACACTCAAAGAATTGACCACCAGGGTTTTCAAACTTGCTGGGCTTCCCTTCTTTCCAGACTGACTAATTAGTAAGTTTCAAAACAGCTCAAATGTAACCTGGTGAGTCTGTCAATTAGGAGCCCACCACATCTCTGCCAGGCCAAGGGTCTTGCTATAGTGTCTATTCTCCCTCCCTCCCTCCCTTCCTTCCTTCCTCTTTCTTTCCCTCCCTCCCTCCCTTCCTTTCTTTCCTTCCTCTCTCCCTCCCTCCCTCCCTCTCTCTCTCCCTCTGTTCCTTTCTTCTTTTCTTCCATCCTTCATTAATCCAGGGTGTGTTTACCTAGAGCTCATTAGCACTTTTGCTTTGGTGTAGGCATGTAATAGAACAGTAGATAGGTATGGCTAATGCTTGGTGTGAACTTCAATAACATATATCCTTTAAATGAACTAAATGAAAACCGGACAGGAAGGTTAATGCAATATAAAAACATTTATGCTTTCCTGTGTAGATCTTCTATCTTTAATGTAATTCTGAATAACTGAGTGATTTAAAACTCATGTATCCCTGTTGTTAACAATATCTATAAGATCAAAGATGGCTGAAACAAATCAGATAAGTAAATCTAGACCTTCGATTGTGACAGCTACTGCTATCAACTTGAAAACTAGAGCAAGCTAAAAAGAAACTGTGTTAGGTCAGTTGACTTGACACATGCTGCGTAATAAATTGAAACTTTGGTACACAAATGTCTTTCTCAGAACTACAAGAATAGTCTTCAATGTAAATCACATGTACTCTTCTTTCTGTTTGGTTAAAATGATGTTAGATAAACCATATTTGAAGATAGAAGATAAGCATATGTTGTTCACAGCAAATAAATGCAGAATTTATTTTATAAACTGTACAAGACTGGTTGTTGTCTGCCTCTTAGACAGCTTATAAGATAAACTTGGGAGACTATTTCAAGCATCTGTGTATAATACTATTTCAAAGACATCCTCAAGCATAAAATTCTGTAACATAAAATCTGATAAGAAGTTATTCAGTTACTGAACATCCCATAGTAGGTTTTATATTACCCTTGCTGATATGCCCTGAGATAGCATGTTTATAAAACCTGTAGGCCTGTAGCATGAAAATGGATTGGGAGGTGGGAGCTTGTTGATGGTGTTTCATTAAGGAAGCGCTATGAGTTTTCAAAAGGCTGGGGTCCTTCCTATCTGCTCTTATTCCCTCCTACATTAGCCCAGCAATGTGAGCTCTCAGCTTTCACACCCACCAGTGAGCATTGCTCCCCCATCATGGACTCTGTCTGAAACTCAAAGTTGAATTAAGCACTTTCTCTGACAAGCTGCATTCATCACGATGTTTTGACACAGTATCCGGAGAGTAAAAAGACATCAGGTACCATGGAAACCTTTATGTTGACCCAAATAACTTATTCTTGTGTGTTGTTGCCATGTTATCAAAGTATCTCAATGAAGGTGGTGTTAATGGCAGCTCTGTGTGGGCTTCTTTACCTATAAATGCAACAGCTACAGATATTACAACGGCTGTTCTAACACACTTTTTCGATTCAGAGTTCTCTCAAAGGAAGAACTGATGATCAGGTTTGAGTTATTCTTGAAAAGACTTTTTCTTTTCCTTAGGCTTTTTTTTTCTGTGCCAATCATAGATGGCACCTTTAAAAATACCCACCCCATCCATTTACCAGTCTGTGATTTATTTATTCAGAAATGCCTCAAAGAAAAAGGTGTGGAAAATCAACTTTAGAGATGTGGCTCTGGTCACGTATTTTGATAGTCTAAACATATTTTTATTTGATACTTTAAAGGTGAGGCAAATACAAATTTTTGTGAGAGTAATTTAAAATCCTGAGAAACTCCATGGTACATAAAAACTTTAAGGTTACAACTCCCCTAAAAATATTGTACCTATTAATACCCCATCAGATAACCAAGAGAGAATTTAAATTAAGATTAAGCATGAAATATTCTTTGTCCTTGGGATAAAAGATTATATATAAACCTCACATAAAAAGGTATGTCTTCAATTTTTCTTTTTGCATGGATTTAACAATTTGTTACACTAACAATTTCCTTTATTTCACTTTGAAATATGAAAAATACAACAAGGAAATATAAGTTGTTAAATACATAGCATCCTTCAAATACTGACATACCTGTATTTATACCAATTTTATTCTTTAAGGTACATGAGTTTTTTTTAAGTCAATATAGACAATTAAATGTTAAACAAATCTGACAGTATTTGCCACTAAAACCCCAATGCTCAGGAAATGGATTGATTAATGGGGGGGGTCTAAGAATTATATTGGAAAGGGTAAATAAATCAGAAGCAGCAAGAATGCTTTGGATTAGCAATATTCCCCGCCATACCCACAGATCCTTCGGATTTCCATGTTGAAGTGGTTTTCAGGTGAAAAACTCGCGCAGTGACTCTGCTCTGTTGCAATCCAGTGTCTTTGCTTACTGTACTATGATGTCCCTGCCTTTGATAGGCTCTGATGTTCTAAACTCACATGAATGGAATGTAGTTATAGAAATGTATTCTCTAGACCAAAATCAAGGGGTCTGGCACAACCTGCTGGAGAGATTAAATCGTAAATAATCGTGACAGTGGTCCTTAGGAATAATTTCCCTATACCCTGCACTTGACTGCACTATGGTGCTTTAGGCTGAATCCCATTGTGGAATTTTAAATATTTAGCAAGTCCCTGGTGGCACGGCTGAATGTGTGTATAATATTAGCCTTCATTTATTTAGTGTTCAGATATATACTTCCTCAGTTTATCTCTAAGAGAATGTCCACATTTGTCTTGCAGCTTGCTTGCAAGCACAGCAGCATTCCAGGGTCCATATCCACCTTGAAGTTATAAGAAAGTTTATATCCACTTCTTTATCCTGAAATCCATTTGGAGAACATCATGTGTAAACAGTAATAGATATATGTGTTAGACACCGTACATCAGGCAAAATGAGAGTTATTTTACTTTTTAATCCCCTACAACAGCCCTATTAAGAAGCCAACATTATAAGCTTCATTTGACAGATGCTCCAACCAAGACCAGAGAAATTTAAATGTCCATTATATGTAGATAATGGTTATTATTGGTAATGTAGACTTAAAATCCTTAAAATTACTGTTTTTAACATGGTATAATTCAGTGTCTCAATACGTCTGATCCTATTTCCAATCGTCTTTCTCGGATGATTTCCTTTGTGTTAATGAACTGGTTACATGTTCAGTAGACACCAGAGAAGACCATGTAACCTCACCCTGAAACAGGATGTTCCAAACAGAAGGGATGTGTGCTTTCGAGGCTGAGTTGCATTAGGAGGGTGAGGGTTGGGTGAGAGGTCAAGTTCTCATGTGGCTCTGTGGAGTTGAATCTTTGTGACCTCATTTACAGTATATGCAACTTAAATAATGCTGTTTAAACTTCATGAATTGCTTTATCTGCATCAACATCAGCAAACATTGTGCGAGAATGCCTTCCTCTTATTACTTTGAAGACTGAATAGGGATATCTAGATACCATCAGTATGCCAACCAGAGATGAGGCTAGAGGGAAAGGGAATGTGGTAGAGCATCATTAACTCACAAGAACCGAAAGGAAAGATGAGAAAGGTACATTCCACCGTCCAAGACATTCCTTATTTCTGTTTCTGGGTTTTTCTCGGCAAGGCAAGCTCCTTCCCAGCAGAGAAGGCAGTGCCCCTGCTCTGGTCTCTGGTAAACAGCAGTCGAGGGCATCAGCCTGGAGAAACAGTGGTATGAAGCACAAGCTTAGTAGGGTTGGGAACTCAGGAGAAACCTGCCAAATTGGAAAGGGTAATCCGGAGACTATGTCCTTGGAGGCGATGATGGCTGGGATTCCATTACAGAGGTTTCAAGTCAGTTTAAGTTCTTTCTTTTGACTTGAAGTCAGTGGCAAGCCACGGGGCTCTTTTATCCAAGGAATGGCAGAATCAAAGTCACCATCTGACAGCCAGTAAAGGATAGACTCAGACGGATGAGAAGAATGGCTGTGGAATCAGATACGCCATCCCGTGAAGCATGGAGGAGGCAGAAAGCAGGCATCATGGTAGAGCAACAGGAAATTTGTAAGACCCCCAGATAAACAGCCAAGTCTACATGTGGAGGCAAGAGAGCAACGTATCAACTATGGCTGAGATAGGCATTCCAGAGGAAGATGGCGGTGTCAGGGACCAGAGGACCTAGTTCCAGGAATAGAAATGATGGATTTCCTTAATCTGCATAGGGCTGGTTTTACTTGAGAGACAGTGAGACCAAAGAATGGTCATGCTCAACTGAATATTAAAAATGGTGGTATTCTCTGTTCCTAAGGCCAGGATTGCAAGAATTACTGGAGGGTTTCCAAGGCCTGAAGGGTTTAGTAGCCAACTTCCTGAATCAAACCTTACAGATGTGCCCAGAGTCCCCACTCCTGGGTTGACACAGGTGCCTGACTATTCTTTTTCTGAGAAATTGTACTGTCTTTACTGCCAATATAAACACTTAAGAGATTGCTCATTATACACACTCTCAGAACAAGCCTGTGTGTACGCTCCCCAGCCTTTTTAATTAAATGTATCTAGAATGCTGTGTTCAGCTTATGATTCAACAGAGACACGCCTGAGTGCTTCATACAGTGCATGTTCACACCCAGGCACCCGTCTGCTGGTCTTCCTTATCACATACAGTGATGTTTTACAATTGCCGCCAACCTAAGAGGAAGTTTCTACTGCTGTTGCCTTTTTCAGTACAGGAAGCCTTGATTATTTCATTCATTTCTGGCCATCACCAAGTTCTGAAGTTCAAATTGACACAAGAAAAAAAAAAGTTAATTTCATGAACAATGACATCATTCCCAAAAGGAATTAATCCCCATCTCTGGCAAGAACTTCACAAATCGTAAAGCGGCCCTTGAGTTCATTTTGTGCCCAGTGGTCCAATTGTCACAAAGAAAGCTCAACACACAGGGACCGATGTAATCTATTCATTGGATTCTGTATACTGAGTCCCCTGAGAAACAACTCAAATATACACGATGCGGCTTTTGCAGCCCAGCCTCCGGAGGAGCAGTCACTTGTTTACACTCATCTTTTGAATTTCACCTTGCCAACTTACTGACTTAAGAATGCCCTAGAGTATAAATTATTTCTCAAAACTTTGGTAGTGACTTTTGTCAAATGCCGTCTGTTTAGCCCATTAAAGGTGAAAACCATGAAATATTAGTTGACTTATAACCCAAGAAAAAGCCCTAAAACCACCTGTCCCTCTTTGGAAGCCTGCCAGAGGAAAGTAGGAAGGCTGGGCCTGGGAATGGTAATTTGAGGTCGCAGTATGTGGCTCTGAGCAAAGGTTGACCCTGAGGCTGCATTCAGTCCTCTGTTCTTGTTGGGAGGATTTACATTTGTCTTTCTTAACACTCATGGGAGTTTAGACTTTTAAGATCAAAACTTCACACAGTAAAATAATGCCCTTGTAGCACTAAAAACGTGGCTCTTTATTGTTGAGATACTATTCCATTTCCTTTTAATTAAATTTCATAAAGTTGCTATTAGGATACATTGACTGTGTGGAATTAGATATTGAAATCCACTTTTTCACAAATAATTTAGATTTAAAAAAAAATCACTAATTCTACTGTGTGTATCGGCTCCTCAACCCTTTGGTCTGTGATACCTCGCTCTCAAAGTGTCCCTGTGCATCAGAAACTTGTTTAAATCAACTTCTGAGATGTACGATAAGTATTTAATTCAGAGTTGCATCCCTGCATTTTCGAGATGCAGAAATGAATAGTTTCCAAATGCAACATGATGAAGCACAAGCCTTATTCAACACATTGATGACAGGATGAAAATCAAATTTTTTTAACCTGAAATGTCTTAATCCAGCAGAAGGAAAACCACTTGAGAGCTATAGAGGCAATAAGTAAATTTCATGTGATCTTCCCTGATAAATCTGTATTCATTTATATGGGAAAATCGCAGCCATCTATACTAATTAGCAGGGTAAGAACCGAACCATTAAGTCATTGCCTTCTAGCAGACACCAGGGCATTTATTTTTTAATTTAGACTACGCTTTTTCAAGGATACTTCTTATTTGCTATGTAATAACATAATTAATATTTTTTGGCTTCAAGTAATAAAAATCCATGTTTGTGCATGTGGGTAAAACCCACCGGTACCCATGTGGAAGTCAAAGGGCAGTCTCAAGGGTCGGTTCTTGGTCATGTCTTCCCACCTTGTGTGACACAGGATCTAGTCATTTTCTGCTGAGCACAGTAGGCTAGCTGACCTACCTGCTTCTGTGTCTGCCTTCCATCTCACTGTAAGAGCCCTAGAATGACATATGTGTGCTGCTGTACCCTGCCTTACTTGGGTCCTTGTGATCTGAACCCATTTCCTCATGATGGAGCAGCAAGTGCTATAACCACAGAGCAACTTCCCCAGCTCCAAGTTAATCTGAATCAGTCATCATTTTTGACATAGAGCATTTCTCTATTTCACTTAAAAAGTCTTCTGATCACATGCTTCTTCTTTGATGATCATTTAAAGGTCTATTTAAACAGGCCTATATCTGTATAAAATTTTACATTAGAAGATCCTACTTATCAGGGGTTCACTATGTAGACACTAAGTTTAACTCTAGGCTTTATATCCCAAGGATTGTGCAAAAGAACTAGCTCTCCAAAATGGGTACTATACAGTTTTGGTGTGCCTGAAATCAAATTTTCTTGACATTTATTTCTAAGCAATTTTAAATTGATTCAGTTACTGCAAAAAGAGTAGAGGTTTCAATATCTCTTTCTCACTTGATTCTCATATAAAATCATACATGTATAACCATAGCACAATGAATGAAACCTGAAGATTAACTTTGACAAGATACCCTTTCCCATGTGTTAAGTTCTAACCCCTCTAGCTCATCCCAACACCTTTTCTTATATCTTAGCATCTAACTCCATGGACTACATGCATTTTCACACAATGTCTTCCTTGCCTTCTCTGGTCTCTGACAGTTTCTCACTCTCCTTTTCTTCTATGTCCTTCACTTTGACAATTACTACTCAACAAACACACACACACACATATACATGCACACACACACACACACACAAGGAATCTCTCTCAAATTATCTTTATCTGTCATTCCTTAGATTCTCCTGGGCTTTCTTCACTTTTACTACTTTTTTCTTTCTCTTACTGATATATTTTTAAGAAATGCCATAGTTTCAATAAAGTTGAAAGTACATCTCCAGGGTTGGAAGATGAGACCCTATGGGAGGTGTTCAGGTCATGAGGGAGAGCTTTGCATTATCATGAGCGTGATTTTGTTCAACCCCTGCACATCGTCTTGCTCCCTCTTGATACTGTACCGGCTAGTTTTATGTCAACTCGACACAAGCTAGGGTCATCGGAGAGGATGGAACCTCCATTAAGAAGATAAGAAAATGCTTCTATAAGATCAGGCTGTAGGCAAGCCTATATGGCATCTTCTTAATTAGCAATTGATGGGCAAGGCCCAGCCTATTGTGGGTGGGTCCATCCCTGGGCTGGTTATAAAAAGCAGGCTGAGCAAGCCACCATTTCTCCATGGCCTCTGCATCAGCTCCTGCCTCCAAGCTCCTGCCCTGCTTGAGTTTCACTCTAACCCTGCTTCAGTGATGAACAGTGATGTGTAAGCATAAGCAAAATAAACCCTTTCCTCCCCAAGTTACTTTGGTCATGGTGTTTCATTGCAGCAATAAAATCCCTAAGCCTGATGCCTTCCGCCTTGTAGGAGAAGAGGAAGTAGCTCCCCACCAGTCGTCACCCCACAACCTCCAACTCCAAGCCTCCAGAACCATGAATTAAATGAGCCTCTACCCCTTAGAAATTGCCCATTTTTTTTTCAGCTACCGCACCACAGAACAGACTAAGCCTACAAGGCAGTTGAAGTCCAGGCTAATGTGCTCCTTCTTGCCATCTTTGCCTCTACAAGGGTACCTTTAAAATGATGACAGCTGCCAGGATGATGTTCAACAGAGACATCACATTTCCTCTTTCCCTCCATGTGCAGGCACTAATTAGAATTCCATTCCCTACCCCCAACGCTCATGCTCCCCCTTTCCCTACTAATTCCTTATTTATTTCATTATGTGTATCTGTGACTACAGACTAATGGATGTGTATCCCATGGATATGATGCAGTAATATTCATCGCATTGCTTATGTCTTTCCCGTTCTTACTCATTGAGTTCCTCACAGTTAACAGTACATCCTCTGATCTGACTCCCGTACTCTGGAAACATTTTCTCATCTGTGCCAGTGTCAGCTATTTCAAGATCACTTGGCATTTTTCCTACTCCAGTCCTAGAATCAACCTCTTCTCTATGAACTCCTCATGCCTCTAATTGGAAAATGTAAAGACACTGGCATCTCTACTGAAGTGTAAACCTCTCCACGCACTTAGAAAACACATTTCTTTACCACTCCACACATACATTTCCATGAACTCATTCATCTGGAGTGTTTAGCAGTGAGTTCACAGTCAGGCTGATTCGGTACTAAGAAATTCATTTTCCTTTTGCCTGTTCCTCTGATTTCTAACATCCTTTTCCAACGGTAAAATCGTGTGTTTATGTACTTTAGAATTGTCAGCCGTTACCTTTAAAATGCATATTGACAGTGCAATTCCTGCATGTGTGATCGTCTGTTTTATCATTAGGGTTGTAGGATATGGGAAAATTATACTGTCTTAAAGTTACTTGGAATCTTTTTTGTCCTGTCTTTTGAAATATCTCATAAGCACTGGTGATTGACTTACTTTGTACTTGTGTTTCCTTGTGGATACTCTACCATCCTGGTTGACTGCAGTTATTTCTTTATTGGAATCCTACATGAAAACATTGCTCTAAGTGTTAAACTATACATGAGTCACATTTGCTCTACACCGAACCAGACCCTTTCTCCTTATGCTCATCCTTTTCTAACCTGCCTGATACAGGCTAGCTGATCAATTTCTTTCAGCTTTAGCTTCTGCCTCCAACACTCACATAAAGCCACATGAATGTGAGTCACTTAGAAGCCCCTTTCTTACAAGATGAGCGGCAATCTGCTGAGACTCCTCTATCCCTTGTGGTTTAAAATGTCCATCTTGGTCACTCTGCCATTTTGGATGGATGCTAGTAAAGATATTTTCATTCAGATGTAAGAACAAGGGTTAAGAAAAAAAAAAAAAAGAAGAGCGAAAGTGGTTTTTGGAGGAGGCACACCCAAGATCAAGTGTGTGGGTCTCTCTAAAGGGCAGTCACTCAATGTGACACATTTAACTAAATAAATTAACAGGCCTTTCCCCCAACACACCATGTAGCACTTTTCTAAACTAGGATATTCTTGCTAAAATAACCCAAAGAAACTCCACAATGGACTATTAAATAAAAGAATGAAATGCATGCAAACTACGAATAGCAACTGAGTTGACATAATTTTATTTAAAACTATTTTCAATGTATAAGAAGCATTTCCATTGTCTTTTGAATGCTTGTGATGTGTCTGGACTTCATCACAAATGTTGTCCTGTTACAGAAATGTCAGGAACAAGTGTGAGCCTATGAAGAGGACTGTAATTACAGCAATTATGGAAAAGTAATTTTCTGATTGTATAAATTGAACAGATTTCAAATAGAGTAGATAGGCCATAAAAAGCAAGCAGGATACCAAAAATAAATATTTTGGGAGGTAGGAAATTGCTTGTTAAGGACATATGCCAAATGTAAATGCTTTGTTAACATTTGTATAATTTAGCTCCTTAGAAGTTAAAACATAAATTCTTTTTAATTTAAAAAACAGTAAAATAATGTTAAGATGACTGTTTACAGATATAATTTCGGGCTCGCCCTTCAGGTAGTATGTAATATTTATCTAAAACATCTGTGTTTTGTCATAACTGTGTTAGAGTAAAACAAGAAAAAAATAACTTGGAGAATTATTTCTAAAATTAGAGATTGGTGTAGCTCAGTAAGCAAAGAATTTCTGTGAATCGAGTTAAAGTATTTTAAAGAGACTTGGCAAGAACACTAAATACTGATTTGGATTTTAGACAAGCTACTTTCATTTTGTGTACCAAACTGGGACCCCCAAAACCCATAGGGCCATTTCACAGGAATTAGCATGACCTTAAGACATTGTTCCTACTATGGTCGTGATTATATCCTTTTGACAAAACCTCTTGTGGGTCCTGTGGTTTCAGAAAAGATGTACATAACACCAATAGCATTAGTAACCATCAATTCTTTACATACACTATTTTATCTAACCATCATAAGAGTGTAAGAAATAAGTGCAATCATTCTCCCCACTTCACAGAGGAGGAAAGAGCCTAGAAGTACAGTCATGGTCATCTATACAGTAGGGCACCATCGTGTAAGATGCCAGAATTGCCAAGCACACAATCTGTCCATCCCCATAGCTCTACCATCCAGTGCCAAAGAAAATCAGGCCTGAGGAACAGGAGGTTTAAATTCCACCCACATGCATAAACATGAACTCAATGTTATTGGTTCTTGATCAAAGACTTTATAGAATGTTTTACTCGGCTGCCTCTCTTACGCCTTGCCTTTGAAATGTTTTTCTCAATCATAACACTGACAGCCAAGATAGGTTATTTTAAACTTTTGTAGAAGATCTGCTTTTAGAGAGGTATACTCTGGAGTTTTACCAGCTGTCTGCATTAAGAGGTTGTTTAGAAACCATCTGGATTCTGAGCCTTGTTGAACTTGTGTAAACACTTCCTGGAGAAGGTGTTCCACTATCCTACCCCTGTCAACCCACGCCCAACCCCGGACCCTGCCAAAGAGCACTTCATAACAGATCCAGCAGAATCTGCTGTCAGGTGAGAGCTAGTGAACAATATAATTATCATAAACAACAAGTGTCTGTGGTTGCCTAGACCCTGGTGACAGCTAGCACAGCCCACCTCCATGTGTTTAGTGTAGGATTTTTTACTAAGACAGCTTATCCCTAGAGTTATATCATTTTTTTCCTGGATTTCTCCTTTATTTGTGTTCCTTTCTGTGTTTTCATTTTCAGTGAGGTTGTAGTTAAATAAACTTGTTCTGCATGCCCTTAGGCATCCTGTCTAACATTTCTGAATCTTGTCTCATTAACTGTAAGGTGCCTGCTTCTTTTACTTCTCAGGACCAAAAGTAGTGTGCATGAAATGTATAATGCAAGTGTGCAGTAAATAGCATCCATGATTAGCAATCACCACGACAAAGATGGCCTCTCAAAGAAGTAACTTTAAAATGAGAGAATAATTCAAAACTATAGAAGGTTTTGTGAATACTGATGCTACTTCATTAGTCTGTTTCAATAGTACTAATGATTGCAAAATTATAATTAGAATGCCTTCTAGTTCTTTCATTTCTGAGCACCTAAATGTGACCACCTTGACACATGTCAGTGGATGCTTTTAAATGCATTATTATCTTTGGATAACATTAAAGGAAAATAAAATGAAGAAACACAAGGAACTTCTAAGCTCTACAAACTGCCAAACAGGAAATCAAATATCACTAAAATAGTTTAATTCACTCTCATCCCCACTGTTTGGAGATGCAGATGAATGGGATCAAATGAGATCTCAGCCTTTAACAGAAGACCATTGGCTAAACATAGGTAGAGAATAAACGTGTGACCCCACAGTCCTGACCTTTGACCTTCCTGACTTCTGGGTTCTCAGCTATAGCTGTACTCCATGATCTCCTTTCACCAACAAAATCCAAGAGGCATGAAAAAGAGGACTATGAAAAAATTATTGCTGATCTTCTCAGCCATAGCACATAACATCCGGTGGTTTTAGGGATACTATGTACCAAGGTGATACCACTTGAATTTGAAAATGTTTCTGGGCTCATGCCAATGTAATAACTACAATACTCGTTATGGCAAAGAGAAGTGTTTTGAAAGGTGGAAAGGGTCTTTGTCAGACCAATTTAATTAGGTTACTCAAAAGCCTTTTTAAATGATTGTGCCAGATGCCAGTAAAATATCAACCCTGACCATTTATATCACACTATGTTTACCAACATTTCTTCATTGAATTCTCAATAACTCTAGAGCCTCTATAAGTGCTTGCCCAAATCACTCAGCATTTGATTCCAGATAAACAGTTGGTCTATAATCCTGACATTTAATGAAATCATGTTCTAAATAAACATTTATTTCAGAGGCTTGAAGGAAACATGAAGGAAAGTAATACTTTTTGAAAAGTACTTTAAGCATTCTTTCTTAAAAGAGTTTGCATTTTGAACAAAATTTTTTAACCCATGATGGCTAAAGACACACACAAGAAGAAATGGCTACAATCATTCAGAGTCATGGTAGGATGAGAGCTGTATGAAAGTCATAGAACACAAGAATTGGGGGCCATGTTGTGAAGGCATGGAAGTTCTTGATGATTGGAAAGGAAAACATACGATGACTCTTTTCTCCTTTCAGTTCAGAAATAAGTGAAGGGCCCATTCCAGGAAGAACAGATAATGCTGTATGCAAGAATAAAGTTTAGAAATGTAGTTTTGAAGTCTTAGAAAGAGCCATTAGGATGAAAGGACGTGTCAAAGATAAGAGACCAGTTAAGAAGCGGCATTGATTTGTACAATGCACCAGAAGCACAGAAATTAGAAACCAGGATAAGTGAAGTCAGTGTTGGGAAACATGTGAAAAGCCTGATGTATTAGCAGAGAGGAAGGAAGGAAGCAAATGAACGTAAGATGAGGAGCCATCAGGTCACTAGCTTCTTACTGAGGGATATTTATTTATCCAACAGCTCTGTGTGTGCACGAGGTGGAGGTCAGGTTTTATTTCTGGTTTGTAATTTTTTTTTAAACAGTCTTTGCTATCTAACCCTGACTGGGCATAAACTTGAGATGCTCCTACACCAGCCTCCTGAGTGCTGTTGTTATAGACTTGCACGGCTATTAATACTACCTATCAGGTTCTAAATGAATTCATTAACTTAATGCAACTTTATTAGCCATTACCTCTGTGCCATGAAATGCTGAGAAAGGTTTCCTTCAGAGACCCAGAACGTCCTAGGAAACAAGTCAACTAATGTCAACTAGGTCTATCTCAGAAGGAAGATTTAATAAACAGGAAACCAAGTTGTTGGTCATGAGAAGGGAGAGATTATGGAAATGCTAACAGGCAGGCTTGGATTATGATTTGGCGTTCATGTCACCCCTTCTCAAGGCAGAACACCATTGTTTTGCAATGGCTAGGCCATTTTTTCTTTGTTTGGACTAATGTGGGCACTGTCTCCTGTATCTCTGTAATCTGTATTCTCAGTTTCTTCTGTCCACTATTGTCTACAAAAAAGACCTTGACCCTCTGCTTTCCATGTCTTCTCCCAATGGACCAAGCAGGGTGTTATCCACATATTGTAGACTGGTTTCTTCATTGTAGACAGCTGACTGAAGAAATAATGGCTTACATATTTCTAGGACACCAGTGGCAACAGGATAAAAATACATATTTCCCTTTAACAACTGGGCAGGTTGAGCAAACAAGGCATGGTGAAAGTATAAGAGTGGGTGCTCTTTCAAGTCTTGGAGTCCTGGGGCCTCTCTCCACTGCTCCTCAAACCCCAGGTAGTATCTCATCTGGAGCTTTACTATATAGCTTTTCCCGGGGGGTTGTCCACAAATAACCATTCATTCAACATAAAGCAACAAAGGTTAAACAAGGAAACAATACCAAACTAGTAGAGTGTGGCAAACCAAAGAATAGGTAATTTCTCTGCTGCACACCAGAAGGCCCACCCACCACCCCTTGCCCCAACTTTCCCATATGTGATGAGTCATAGACACTGCAGCCTGTGAGCTCCCTCTCCAACTCTCAGGCAACTCCCAGCTAGGGTCTCCTCCTCCTCAGCAGTTGTTGGCTGCCTTTATAACCTTGGCAAGGCTTAGTGCTCAGTGGGTCTTGTAATTTTTGTGAGACTGCCAGCCTTGTCAAGTTGTTTTGTTAGCTCCTTGAATTTTAAAAGCCTCTCTCTAGGGTGGGATGTTTCAATTTGAAGGGAATAGCTTTACATCAGGTCCTCAAAGGTGAAATCCTTGTACTTTTCCTGATCTTACTGCTTTTATCACAGGCTAGCTTCATTGGATTTATTGAGGTTTGATTCAAAAATTTCTTTCTCAAGAAGGCTTCATCTTGAGACTTGGTTATTGCAAGTTTGACTGCTCAAATTCGTTTCTCTCTTTAGTTTCTCATAGTTTAAATTCTAATCTCTTTGCCGCATTTTTTTTCCTTGTGCATTTTTTGGTCTGTCTCCTGGTTTTGGAGGTGTTGTATCTGATTCTCTGTATTCCAGCAACTATTTCTGTTATATATTACATTCCAAATACATATTTGTTGAATAAATTAGTGAATAACAATATATTCTTCCATTTTCTTTTATCTTCTGTATAATGGATTTGAAAATACTGCCTGTTTCAACCAACTAACTGGGAAATGATCTTTACCAACCTTACATCCGACAGAGGGCTAATATCCAAGATATACAAAGAACTCAAGAAGTTAAACTCCAGAGAGGCAAGTAACCCTATTAAAAAATGGGGTACAGAGCTACACAAAGAGTTCTCACCTGAAGAATATCTAATGGCTGAGAAGCACCTAAAGAGATGTTCATCATCCTTAGTCATTAGGGAAATGCAAATCAAAACAACCCTGAGATTCCATCTCACACCAGTCAGGATGGCTAAGATCAAAAACACAGGAGACAGCAGTTGTTGGCGAGGATGTGGAGAAAGAGGAACACTCCTCCACTGCTGGTGGAATTGCAGGCTGGTACAACCACTCTGGAAAGCAGTCTGGCGGCTCCTCAGAAAACTGGGCATGACACTTCCGGAGGATCCGGCTATACCACTCCTGGGCATATACCCAGAGACTTTACCTGCATGCAATAAGGACACATGCTCCACTATATTCATAGCAGCCTTATTTATAATAGCCAGAAGCTGGAAAGAACCCAGATGTCCCTCAACGGAGGAATGGATTCAGAAGATGTGGTATATTTACACAATAGAATACTACTCTGCAATTAAAAACAATGAATTCACGAAATTCCTAGGCAAATGGTCAGAACTTGAAAATATCATCCTTAGTGAGGTAACCCAATCACAAAAGATCACACATGGTATGAAGTCACTGATAAGGGGATATTGACCCAGAATCTCAGAATACCCTAGACACAATCAGCATATCAATAGATTTCTAAAAAGATGGAAGGAGAGACCCCTGGTCCTGGAAAGACTGGATGTAGGGGAACGCCAGGACAGAGTAATGAGAGGGGGTTGAACGGAGAAAAGAGGGAGGGAAGGGGGCTTATGGGACTTTCGGGGAGGGAGGAAACGGGAAAGGGGAAGTGATTTGGAATGTAAATTAAAAAAATAAAATAAAATTAAATTAAAAAAAATACTGCCTGTTTCATAAATTATTGTGAAAATTGGATAAAGCCATGTGCCTTGCACACACAGCAGGGCTTCAAAGATTGCTAATGGTGTCAGTAGTAGCTTTGTTGTGTGTTATTAGTATTGTTGCCATCTTTTCCCCCCACGGGCATCCTGGAATTGTTCCAAGTTTTCTACTACCATGTTTGACTGTTCTAGAATAGTCATCATTACATCATGAGATTATTTGTAGCAAACCTGAGACTTCTAGTATTTTCTTTTTGTTTTTTATTGTTTTTTCTTTTTTGATTTTTGCTTGTTCGTTTGTTTTTGTTGTTTTTTTTTTAAACAATCAGAAGACTTTGTAGCTACACACTACTTGGCTACCTGAATCCAGGGATGAGTTTCTACCTTGATCTTCAGAAATCAGCATGCCGTTTTGACTTCTGTTTTGGTTTGGTTTGGGTTAGGTTTTTTTTTGTTTGTTTGTTTGTTTCATTTTGTTTTCCAGGTAGGGTCTGTCTGTGCAGCTCCTGGCTGATCTTAACTATGCAATTCTCCTGCCTCAGTCTCCCAAGTGCTAGGATTATAAGCATGTGCATCTAGCTGCAGCATGATTTTTCTGTCCCCTCATCTACTTGAGAAGACAAACTAGAAAGAGTTCAAGAACTCTGCCACATTTCTGAGGGGGAGTAATAGGCTTAATGACAGACATTCATAAGCTCAGTGCTTATGAATGTTCCCAGGTCCCTCTGCCTGTGAAGTTACTGTGTGGTATCATTGAGTGAGAATCACTCTCCTTGCAGTGAGTACCAGAGTCATTCATTACTGATCTAGTAGTTTTATAAATTCATCCTCCTCTTTTAAAGCTAAACCAGGCTAACCTAATGCAGTCCTCCCATGAGGAATCTACACCAAGCATAAAAGTAGCATTATCTTCAATGACAAAAACCAAAAATATTTACTTCAAACACATATCAACTTTTGACCAAAGTAGGCACAAATATACTCTCAATTTATCCCAAATTTCTCAAAGTTTTCTCAAGGGCATGTAGCTAGGTAATAGAATATTGCTAGATTGATTGCTCTGCCTTAATAATTAGAAGGTTTTAATAAGCTGCTTAGCCTTGATGAATAGGATTGCCGAAACGTCCATGCTTCTTGTAGACTAATAAGGTTCAAGTGTCAAGTTTTTAAATGCATTGTGATCTTAACACAACATGATGCTTTAAACCTATCCATCACTTCACTGACCCTCAGAAAATCCACTGTGTTTGCATCTTACTTACAAAGTCCATCCCAGGCCCTGTTTAAAACATGAGGGTATTTCAGCATTCTGGTAGATGATTGTGCTCTATGGGATATGTCTCTGATTTAAAATCTCACATCTCAAGCATGTGCTTGCATACACTGTTGTTAGTTTAGGGTTTTCTCTCTAGAAATTATGTGAATTCATTGGTTTCCCAAGATATAAGTACTTGAAAAAGGGAAATATTTGTTTGATAAACCCCAAATAGCTATTTGTTGAAAGATTGTACCATAGACATAATACTATAATTAAAGGAATAGTTTTAAAAGCTGCCCTTAACAATAGAATGTAGTGATTATATGAAATTACTAGGCTCTCATCTAGAAGATGTAATTGTTCTTTTAAAAAGAAGAACAGCATACTGTTACTTTTACATGGATGCCAACCCATCCTATATCAAACAGAAGTTCAAGGTGGAGGTGTCTCACCATTTAAATCTGCTAAAGAGGTTTTGAGTCTATAATATTTCAGACTATATAAATAGATTTCTAGTTGATTTTGTAAATTTTTAAAAATGCATATTTCTTATGAAAGACTTATTGTGAAAATGAAAATTAATACCATTAGTTACATGAAAGGTTTTGTGAGTCAAGAGAATTCAATAAATACAGAAAGTACTCAAGGCCCGCAATGTGTAGCACTGTGTCTAAGATGATAATAAGGCCTTGGAACAGAAGACTTCCCATTTGGTGAGGTAGAAGATGCATAAATTGTTAGTTAGAAATCATACTATCATTACTAAAGTCCAAATATGTGAAAGGAATGTGTAAATAGGTGTGACAGGCAAATATTACTTTTACTAAGTTTAAAAAACATTTTCACAGTTGGTGAAATTTGAACTGAGATTGTGTTGGGATGCAGACCATGTTACTCAGCAGTGGGTAGAAGGGCAAAGAGATGGCGCAGTGAAGTCGTTGGTCTTGCTTTGAAATGGTCTCACTGAGCTTAGAGCACAGGGGTCAGAGCACAGATGAGGTGAACAGAAAAACCTCAGACTGTCATAAAGAGAATGCTTAGGGCCAGGTTAGGAGCCACCTCAGACTACACTGTGGAGCTGATGTACTTATGCGATGGAGATTCAGATTTACACCTTAGGATTGGGAAACCATTAATTACACTTAGAATATATCTAAGGTGATGCAACTACTTTAAAACTTTGCTTAAAAGATTTGATCTCTAGAATTCTCAATAGCATGTCCTTCAGAGTGTGCACCACACAGTTTGAGCAGCAAGTGTGCACTGAAAAGTATGTTTCCTCTTCTTCTTCTTCTTCCTCTTCCTCTTCCTCTTCCTCTTCCTCTTCCTCTTCCTCTTCCTCTTCCTCTTCTTCTTCTTCTTCTTCTTCTTCTTCTTCTTCTTCTTCTTCTTCTTCTTCTTCTTCCTCTTGAGCTTCCTGAGGTCTGTGAATTGTAACATGTTTATTTTGAGCTTTTGGGCTAATATCCACTTATCAGTGAGTGCATACCATGTGTGTTCTTTTGTGATTGGGTTACTTCACTCAGGATGACACTTTCTAGTTCCATCCATTTGCCTAAGAATTTCATGAATTCATTGTTTTTAATAGCTGAATAGTACTCCATTGTGTATATAAACCACAATCTCTGTATCCATTCCTCTGTTGAAGGACATCTGGGTTCTTTCCAGCTTCTGGCTATTATAAATAAGGCTGCTATGAACATAGTGGAGGATGTGTCCTTATTACATGTTGGAGTATCTTCTGAGTATATGCCCAGGAGTGGTATAGCTGGGTCCTCGGGTAGAACTATGTCCAATTTTCTGAGAAACCACCAAACTGTTTTCCAGAGTGGTTTTACTAGCTTGCAATCCCACCAGCAATGGAGAAGTGTTCCTCTTTCTCCACATCCTCTCCAGCATCTGCTGTCCCCTGAGTTTTTCATCTTAGCCATTCTGACTGGTATGAGGTAGAACCTCTGGGTTGTTTTGATTTGCATTTCCCTGGTAACTAAGGATGCTGAACATTTCTTTAGGTGCTTTAGAGCCATTCGAGTCTCCTCAGTTGAAAATTCCCTGTTTAGCTCTGTACCCCATTTTTTAAATAGGGTTATTTAACTCTCTGGAGTCTAACTTCTTGAGTTCTTTGTATACATTGGATACTATCAAGTATCAAAGGCCTCTATGAGATGTAGTCTTGGTAAAGATCTTTTTCCAATCTCTTGGTTGCCGTTTTGTCCTATTGACAGTGTCCTTTGCCTTATAGAAGCTTTGCAGTTTTATGAGGTCCCATTTGTTGATTCTTATTCTTAGAGCATAAGCCATTGGTGTCCTGTTCAGGAACTTTTCACCTGTGCCCATGTGTTCAAGGCTCTTCCCCACTTTCTCCTCATAAGCTTCAGTGTATCTGGTTTTATGTGGAGGTCCTTGATCTACTTGTTCTTGAGCTTTGTGCAAGGAGATAACAAAGTGGTTGTACTTTGGTTCCTCTGAGAAAAGGAATAAAATAATCACAGGAACAACTATGGAGACAAAGTGTGGAGCAGAGACTGAAAGAAAGGCCACCAAAAGATTGTCCTACCTGGGGATTCATCCTATAAACATTCACCAAATCCTGAAACTACTATGGATGACAAGAAGTGTGTACAGAAAGGAGCCTGTTATGGTTGTCTTTTGGAGGGGCCCTGCCAGAGCCTTACAGATACAGAGGTGAATACTAGCTGCCAACCATTGGACTGAGCATGGGGTTCACAATGGAGGAGTTGGAGGGCAGACTGGAGGAGCTGGGGGGGGGGAGAGTGCATTGCAGTCCCATGGGAAAAACGACAATGTCAGCCAACCAGATGCCCCAGAGATCCCAGGGACTAAGCCATCAACCAAGGGGTACACATGGTTCCAGCCAAAAGATTGGCAGAGGAATGCCTTGTTGGGCATCAGTGGGAGGAGAGGTCCTGTGAAGGCTCAATAGAGGCCCCAGTGTGGGGAAATCGAGTGGGGGTCGTGGGAGTGGGTTGGAGGCATATTCTTGGAGGCAGGGGGTGGAGGGATGAGTTGGAGGTTTTTGGGGAGGGGGGAAACCGGGAAGGGGTATAGCATTTGAAATGTAAATGAAGACTATATTCAATAAAAAAAGTGAAAAAAGAAAAGAAAGGTATGTTTCTGACACACACACACACACACACACACACACACACACACACATTTCTCTACCTTTCTCTTCATTTTCCTAAGGCCTTGCTTGAGCCAGGAAATTAATTCTGTGGGTCTTAATCTATCAGAGTCAGAGCCTAAAAGCCCAACTGTTAATGGTCCTCCTTAAAGCTCTTTTCCAGGAAGGTTTGGTTCCCTGGCCACTGATGGAGATGGAGGCAGGAACCCCTTTCTCCTCCCTTGCTCAGTCGCCACCCACTCTAATGTGGCACCCCACATGTGCATCCACTTTAGAGAGCTGAGGCTTCCATTCGCTCACTGCTCACTTGCTGCCAAATGAGCATATCAGAAAGGTTTTTAGAGGATCTTAAGACCAGTGGCTTCATTTTTGAAGAGAACGACTGTCATGGGCCATTGACAGGATTACCACATCTTAGCAACAGAGGTGCAGGAAATTGTGCAGACGCATCGTGATTCTACTGCTCAATGTAGCTAAACTCTCCAACTATGTTCAGGGCGGATGTAACGGAAGCAGTTCTTCTCAACCCAGATACCGAATTTCAAAGTAGAATTCAGTGGGACCCGTGGTAGTTTTATTTTAATTCTAAGGGCAATTTGGATGAATAACTGGCTCTAAAGTTTCTGGATTGGAGAGGTGTCTCTGCTTCTGAAATGCAATGGGGATAGTCACCATTTGCAAATGATGGTTTTTTTGTCTGTGTGTACTCTCGGCGCATGCGTGCATATGTGTGTGTGTGTGTGTGTGTGTGTGTGTGTGTGTGTGTGTGTGTGTGTGTGTGAGTGTGGTGTATGTACGTGACTTATTCACACTCATGTGTGTGTGGTGTGCTTGTATGGAGGTCAGAAGAGGATGTTTGGTGTCCTTCTCTGCCACTCTCTATCTTATTCCCTTAGGCAGAGGGAACCTGGATGGAAGTTAGTACCAGAAAGCCCCAGCAATCTCCTATCTTTGCTGCCCATGCTGCTGTGGATACAGTTGCATGCTTCTGCACCCAGCTTTTTTTAAGGGGTTCAGGTCTTTGTGCTTGCACAGCAAGCTTTCTTTTTCTCTGACTTGTCTCCACTATCCGAACTATGGGATACTTGACCAAAATGAGCAAAGGTACTAGTTATTTCTATTTTATTTTAAATTTTCAACCTCATTCTTTTTAAGTGTTTCTTATTAAACCTTCAAAGGACCTTCGAAGAGAAACTAAACAGTTAGCCAAGATCATTGTTTAAATCCGACGCATGTACAGTTAACCCATAGCAATCCTTCTTTTGCAGCATAATTACAAATCGCCTCCTTTGGTTTGCAAAGGTATTCCTGTTTGTTCTGTCAATGGTAAGATTTTTTTTTCACATTGGCGTTTGACTCCCGGGATTGGAAAGGACAATATTCTGTGTTGAGACTTTGAGGCATATTGACACATTTTTCCATAAAGAGCAACAATGTCACTGAGTATTCAGCCAGTAAGTTATCACAAGTTACTCTTTATTTCACAGAATCAGCAGGTCATGTTTTAAAACTCATATAGTTCACTTGGATATTTTAATAAATACATTTTCAAATGTATTAGTGGAATTAAAGATTCCCAATAAGATAAAATTTGTTTCCTCAAGGAAAGTTTGAGCAGAACATATTTAATTAAGTTGGTAAATTAGAGCTGTCCAAACATCCTACTAAAGATAAAAGAATGTAACTCCTTGTAATGTACACTTGTAGCTTCTTCTATGTTCAGCAGCTTCTATTCTGACTTTTGATAGGAGTTGCCAGGGTTCCCTATTGTGGATATTCCAATAACCTACCTTACTCTGAGCATGGAAACCCACACCACCAGTCTAAGCCCAAACACCGCTTCCTTTGTTAGTTCTGTTATCAGAGCACATGGCCCCTCTCGTGGCAAATGGCCAACTTCTACTCAGAAAGCCCAAGCTCACCAGCAGAACTGAAAGGTGTAGCTTGGTGAGCGGCTCTTAGATCTGTGAAGTCATGTAGAGGACTTGATAAACCACAGAGGCCTGGGCTTGTAATTCAGTAGCTCTGTTGTGGGGATCCTGCTTTTCTAACAAGCACTTGATGCTGCTGATGCTGCTGATAGGAGCCACAATTGATAACCACTGATTCAAATAATCCTGCCTTTTGACACTGTTGGCAGCCAGCCACCAGCATCCCCAGAGACCCAGGGTTGTCCTTTCCTTCTATTTGAAACCCCAACAAGCGTCTTACTGACCTTCCAACCTTCCTACCAGATAAGAGAGTTCGGAAGAGGTTATCTCCGCCATGTGGCTCACAGAGTCAACTATGCCACTGTGTATTTGCACTTTGTAAGAACCTGTTTACCATGTGGACCAGAGACCTGTGGGAAATCCGAGGAATGTCTTGTATCAGTCTGTCAATGTCAATCATACAGAAGTGGTTTTGACTTTAAAGTAAGGACGTCTTGTCTGTACTGTTTCAGAGAACTCACTGAAATGTGATCCTGAAAGCCAGATGACAGTAACTGCTCTCATATGCACACGTCATGAATGCACACTCATGTATGTGTGCACACACGAACATATACTACAAAATTCATTCTGTCCTGAAAACATAAAGGATGAGAGTCTTTCATATTCCATATCACTATCTCCTATAGGTACAATTAGTCTTCAGAATTAAGGTTTGTCTCCCACAAAGGCACCATGAAGAACTAAGCATTTGCCCTAGTCATGGTGGGAGCTATTTTCTAGGACAAGGTTATCTTACCTTACACACGGAACCTTTTCATTAAAACCCAAGCTTGGAGAGTTGTACTTTATTAGTTTCAACTCCACAATAGTAATAAAGATGATGCTGAGAACTCCCCTTGTGAGCAAGGAAAGGAGGGAAAAGAAAAAGAAAGGACAAAACTTATGCTCATGATAAAAGACAACCAGCCTCTCTCAGAACATCAAAACGACACAAGCTTTCATTCAAATCAAGTGAAGATGCAAGATGGTATTTATCTCTTCATTGTGTCTTTTGACCTGATTTTGACAAAAGGCTTTTTGAACCCCTTAATGATAATCCTGTGGTTTGAAAAGAAGTTTGTCACTTTCTGAGTAAACCAAATCAAATTGAAGTGTGCATTGGGTTGTCACTTAGACTTCAGCAATGACTGTTTCCTGTATTTGGATAGTTTGTTTTTTTTTTTAAATTCATGATTTTACTGTTTGTCCAATGAACCCCAATGAGTAGATTTAACTAGTTTGAAATGATAGATTCTTTTGAGAAGTTCCTGAAGGTGGGAGTTCTCTATCTCTAGAACAATTAAATTAGTTCACAGAATTTGAGGCTGTGTCATTTGGCCTTGGATAGTCTAAAAGTAAGTCTCTGTTGGGGATCTTGCCAAGAATGGCAGAGAGGGAAACAACCTACACCAGCACTGTGGCCTCTTGGCACCATAGCCCCAGACAAGCAGCCTCTGATATCATCAGAGCATGTTTCCTTGGCCTCCTCATCAGTTAAAGGGAGAAAAGCTGGAGGCAAGATTGGTTCCCTCTGTTTCTCCAGGCCTGTGGATGTCAGTCTCCGGTGGGGAACCCTGAGAACTGGATCTTGGCTCTTCCCGTGTTCTCTCATTCTCATAGCCCTTTCCGGATTTTTGGAGCAATGTATTCTCACTTCCCATAACTCCTTTCTTTGACTACTTTAGAGATGGTCTGTCTTCTCTTTCTCTAAGGTCTCACTTCTGATACAGGGCATCTAAAAGGAAGAAACAATGTCCTCAAGGCCCACTTGAGGTTTACAATTAGAAGAATTATGAGGACAGAGCTCCCTGGCCTTAAACCACATTGAGAATATGTTGCCCAAGACCTTCAAGTCCACAAGATTTATGCTCTGCAAAGCTTCTCTGTTGCACCATAATTAAAAGCAGAAAACTTAAATGCTGCTCCTCAACATACGAACATAATGTAGGTAGCCAAGTATGGGAGGTGAAATCCTCAACTCACACAGCACACTGGGTTCAGAGTCACCATCCAGCAACGTTGTCTTAGGCAGCATTTTTAAGAGACTTGCTCTCTCGGTTGTGCTCCAGCTCTTGAGTCAGCCTTGTACTTCCTTCTACTGCATATCTTAATGAATTGCTTACAAATAACAGTTTCTCACTGTTTCTACCAAGCAAATGTCCAAGCACTCTCCACATTGAACATCAGCATTTGACCGCTGGCAATACTGGTAAATAGCAAAGGAAGAGAAAAATAGCTCAACAAACTTTTGTTACAGTGGTGATCTTATGTCCGGTGCATCTGCTGATAGATCATAAAGCCTGGACCACATGATTTTCACACAGTTTTTCTTAGGGAGTTTAAGGATAATCTACTATCTTAGAAATTTGCATGAATGTACAGCCTTAGACACACACCAGTCTGTTATTTAGGGGTTAATAAAAATGATCATATAGTTAAAAAATTATGCAAGCAAATTCAGTACACTTGCAGAATGTCACTTTGAAAATGCGTTAATGAATAATCATGTTTCTTTACTCACTGGTCCCTGAAAGTGATAGTTTGTCCTTCCTGCTAAGTCTCCAAGGATACCTGAAGGATGGAGAGCGGGGGAGGGCAGTCAGTGTCTGAGAATCTGGAAGAAGCATATCAAATTTTAACAAGGTAATCTTGTTATGATAAACAAATCTCCTATAGTTATTATAATTATTCTCAGGAGAAGTAGATGTATATTTAATTAGAGAAAAATTCAGTACAGGTACTAATGATCAATATTGGAAAAACCATTAGTATGATGATAATTTCTCCCCTAACACTTAAATCCAATTTGAGTGGCCAAGTAGTTAAAACATAAAGCATGTCTTCTAAGTCAGCAATTCTTCATACTTTCATCCAAAGCCTTTATTCTTGATAAGACAGAATCAAAGAGGCCATCAGCCTGTTCTGGGGAAGATCATTAATGGTACCTGAAACTTCAGAAACTAGAAAAATATGCTAAGGTTTTCTCAGCAACTGCAAAAAAAAAATGCATTTTTCTGCTGGAATCCCACATATTTACATCTACAATACAGTTTGTTAGAGCAAAGCTAATACTTTGTTCTATAAGAGATTTTTAATTCTATTCAAAGGGCTAGGGGAATGGCTAGGTGGTTAAAGTATTTGACCCATAAAGATTGGCTAGAGTTCGGGTCTCTAGGACTCAGGTCCATGCCAGATAGACACAGAGGCCTACCTATAACTCTAGAACTCAGAGGGAAGAGATGGGGCATCGTCAAAGCAAGCTGGCATGCTACCCTAGTTTAATTGGTGAGCTCAGGGGTCACTCACAGACACTACCTCAATAAGAGGGATGACAATTGTGAAAGGTACCTAACATCAACCTCTGGACTCCTTGTGCATGATTACACATGCATGTAAACCTCCACATAGTACTCACACACATATGGACAATCATAAACACACCCATGCATACCAGGTTCACACACATGTGCCAAAACATATATTTACTTTGCCTTTAAATTTTATTAGTGTATGCTAATTGTACAAAAACCATGAATGTTTTACTTTTACATGCATGTGTACAATGTGATTTTATAATGTTCACCTTCCTCTTACCCTCTCGCTTCTCTTCTCCACCCCAGCCCCAATGGTCCCTTCACCTTAATAATCTCTCTTCTACTTCCATTTCTTTTTTAAAAAATGTAGTTTCTGAGTACATATATTTTTTAACAGTTATTTACCCAAATTTGTTCTACTGAAAGATAAAAACTATCAGAATATTGTTTATTTTACCAGAAATTGTCCAAAGTCCATTAAAACTAATATAATTGCCCATACAATGGTGGTCCAGACCTTTAATCCGAGCCCTCTAGAGTAGAGTCAAATCTCTGATATCAAGATCTTGTCTACAGAGCAAGTTCTAGGAAAGCCAGGTCTACACAGAGAGAAACTCTCTGGAAAAAAACAAACAAACAAAATCCCACAAAAACAAAACAACAACAGCAAAAAGTAACCTAACACAGTCTCGGAGACTCTGTGTGTCTCTGTATTGGCCATTGCAACTCTATCCAGGAATGTGTCTGTCTCGTGAGTTTTTATGAAATTTTAAGTAGCATAAAATGACAAATTAAGTCCAATGAAGGAAGGGACCACATTTTGTTTTCTGTCACTGGCACATGCAAAGCAAATACTATACTCAAAAGAGAAATATATTCACTAGCAACTTTCGATGTGAACTATGTCAAGTCCTTAGCCTGTTTTTCCTGTTTTGTAGTGCTGGGCGCTTCTTTGAATGAATGTTTGAATGTGTGACCTTCTAAAGCAGCAGGCTTCCCAGATGAAAGAGAATTGACAGAAACCAAATGTGTCCAACTGAGCACATGGTCTCGATCACACAAAGACCAGAAGAAATTAAACAGGACAGCTGATAAAAGACAGAAGATCATTTAGTTGTATAGATTTTAAACGGAGACCAGCTTTATTCCAAATGCACCGTAGATAAAACCTGAGAGTAAGTTAATTTTATAACTTCACTTAGTGTCTGAAACACACCCGCAGAGAGTCTGACAGCGACCTCAAAACCCTGTAAGTAAAGTCTAATTTATATCATAAATAACTCAAGCAAATCTTAGCAGGAGTTGCACTGGCCCTTAAATAGGAGAAAAATACTATAGACAATGATTTCTTCAAATGTTCACTTTGCAGTGAAGCAAGTTCCTGATGGGCAGGATGTCCTCTGTATTCCATGTAGCTCACTTTAGAAATTCAACAGCTGTGTTAGGCTGTCCACTACATTTAGTTCAGTTTTGGAGACATAAATACTTAAAGTAAGATAACCAGACTGACTTGTTGATTTGTTAGATCACTCATCTTCCAATAGAGGGACCATGCTAGTACCCACCAGTGTTTAATTGTCCACTGTGTCTGCTAGAGAAGGTTCCTTCAAGCCTCTAGTCATTCAATAGATAAGCCTTACTTTTCTCAAATTTACTGGAGCTAGCTTAACAGTTAAGCAATTGTGGTTCCCTGGGACTGCATGTTTTGGGGATTATGAAATAAGTCCTAGATGGTTACAGGCAAAGCCAGACCCCTGTCAGAATCTGGCACACCATATGCAAAAAAAAAGAATATATGCATCACACACTCTATACCTATACGCCCTGAGCAGTTCCAAATGTCCTTTTATCTGGATGACTGACTCTATAGATACACAGAACCAGACAGCCTCACCTGGAATCAGACAGTGCTCCCCTAGGAAGTGGCAGTGGCGAGGCATGGAGGCCAGCAGGCACACAGAATTGTCATTAATATGTACAGGTATGGCCAGCAGGCACACAGAGTTGTCATTAACATGTACAGGTATGGCCAGTAGGCACAAAGTATTGTTATTAATATGTACAGGTAAGGCCAGTAGGCACACAGTGTTGGTATTAGCATGTGCAGGTACAGTCAATAGGCACACTGTGTTGTGAATAATAACACATACAGGTAAGGCTAGTAGATACACTGTGTTGCTAACAAGTACAGATAAGGGCAGTAGGCACACAGTGCTGTTATTAACAAGTACAGGTAAAGGTACTAGGCAAACAGTGTTGTTATTAACATGTGCAGATCGTGGACAGAATATTTTTTTGATGCTTTCCTACCCATAGTTATAGCAGCTCATCAGCTCCGCCCCCCCCAAGGCTTTCATTTCACCAAGTAGGAAACAACATATAAATCCATTTTGTTAACGAACATGTAACGAAATGAGATTTGAACAATGAAGATGCTTCTAGATATTGACCCGTGATCACTTCAGACACTGTTGTCTCTGAGCGGGTTATGGGTTACACATCATTTCAAAGCACACACTATATAGTTTTAGAAATAGGTAGTTTTAGAAATACAGTGCATGCAGCACAGACATTGGATCCTACCTAAGGACCGGAGCCTGATATGTCTACATGACATGATGATCCAAAGGGGAAAACAAACACTCCATATACACTCAGCATCCTGGGTGAAAATAATTAAGGTGACTGACGACCTCTGAGCCTATGACAAGAGGGACAGTTGAAAGAAATGGAGGGGAGTCACTGAGATGAGATGTTGCTGCCAGGCGATGAGTTTTCTCCTTTTACTTTGGAAGTCTGGGGACGAAACTGGAAGTGAAGCCACACGCCAAGGAGTTAAGGGTCCAGATAAGTCCTGCCAGCTCGATGCCCCAAAACTTGCTCAGCATTCTTTCAACCGCAATGTTATTGCCCACCGTTGATGCTCTTTATGCCTTTGGAATTTTAAGCACAAGATTTAGCCAGAATTCTTGGCTCAACCTTAGAGTACTCTTGATTAAAGATTTTAAAAATTAGACAACAAAGACATTTACATTTTGTTTACTTTTTTTTTTGAAGACAAAAATCTTATTCCGCTTAACTTTGAAGGCTAATCCCAGGATTAAGCATTAACATGTTGTTCATTTACTCACACAAACACACTTATAGCCAGGACCCCGCCCCCCCTTGGTGTTTAGGCAAAATAACAATTTCTGGCTTGGGATAAACATATATTGTTCCCAAGCTCATTATACCTCAGAGCTCGTGCATAGAAGGAAATGTGTTTTCCCCCTCTCTTCTCCAACATTCTGCAATGCAGACCCTTCTCATGCTTCTCACTGCTGTTCTCTCACTGAGCCTCCAAGAATTGTCTGTCACAGCCAGTTCATAGGTACAAATGTGGAACAAGAGAAAAGGTGTTCAGTATAAAAGGGACTCTAAACCCAAGTACATACAGGTGTGCATCCTGGTGTCCCCATTTCTTTCTTAGTTTCTTTAGCTGTCATGGCAAAAGTACTATTTCTAGGTAGCTTATAAATGAGAGAAATTAATTCCTCAGAGTTCTGAGGGATAGAAGATCCAACGTAAGAGTGTTGATAGGTTTAGTTGTCTAGAGAGGAACAGTTTCCTGGGTGGTGGATAAGCATCTTCTCTCTGTCCTCACTGTGGCAAAACTGGGAAGAAGATTCTGCTGA
Organism: Tokudaia tokunoshimensis; assembly: GCA_036184795.1. Lineage (NCBI taxonomy): Eukaryota > Metazoa > Chordata > Mammalia > Rodentia > Muridae > Tokudaia > Tokudaia tokunoshimensis. The sequence continues at coordinate 7,128,521 of BTHU01000011.1, read as the reverse complement.
GGGGTCTCTTTTATCAGGGTGTACTGGCTGGTTTTGTGTGTCAACTTGACACAGGTTGGAGTTATCACAGAGAAAGGAGCTTCAGTTGGGGAAATGCCTCCATGAGATCCAACTGTGGGGCATTTTCTCAATTAGTGATCAAGGGGGAAGGGCCCCTTGTGGGTGGTGCCATCCCTGGCCTGGTAGTCTTGGGTTCTATAAGAAAGCAAGCTGAGCAAGTCAGTGGAAACAAGCCAGTAAGAAACATCCCTCCACGGCCTCTGCATCAGCTCCTGCTTCCTGACCTGCTTGAGTTCCAGTCCTGACTTCCTTTAGTGATGAACAGCAGTGTGGAAGTATAAGCTGAATAAACCCTTTCCTCCCCAACTTGCTTCTTGATCATGATGTTTTCTGCAGGAATAGAAACCTTGACTAAGACATAGGGCATTAGTCCATTTGTGAGGCTCTGCCCTCGTGACATACTTTTCTCTAAGGCCCCACCTCCTGTTTCCTTCATATTAGACATGTGGCGTGAATATCAGAACTGGGAGTGGACATAAATATTCAGCCCACCGCAACCTTCTTTCCTACGTATGGCACTAAGAACACTGCAGCAGCCTTCAGGCCAGACCTGACGCTCAGTCACACATGCCTACTTCATTGTTGGTTGTCATTCCACCTTTTACTAGATACTATATCCTTCTGCATTTTCAACTTACTATACAGAAAAGAAAAATGAGGGCCCAGTATTGACAAAAATTTCAATGCAGAGGTGGGGGTGAGACTACCCTTGAGTTTTCCATGAAGGACGGCCAACACAAAAATATTTACCTTACAGACTCTGCTTATACTTCTCTGTTTTGAGTTATAAGTTTCCTTAACATATTCCCCTCCAACAGTCAGTATCATTCTCCTAAATAATATATATGTATATATCATACATATGATAATATTCCTTATCTTAGTCCTGCTGAAATAAGCTCCGTGTTTTTGTTGGTTGTTGTTATTTGTTTGTTTGTCCTTTGTTTTGCTTCATGGTATATTGAAAATACCAAACACATTGTCTGGAGCAACTGGATGAGCTCTACAGAATCCAAATTAATTAATCCTGATCATTCAGTTCGTCATTTTAGGTTATTTTGGATCTGGGAAAGTGCAATGCCCCCTTAGGTAACCACCATAGTTTAAAGAGTTGATAAACCTTTTTTTTTGTCATAAAACATTCCAAAATATTTGATCTCCAAGCAGAGCTCAAAAGTCAGCAAGAATAAATGCTGCAAAGGCAGAGAGCAGGTTCTGAAATTAAGGCCCAAGAGGTCGTTGCTTACCCAGGAATAATCCACCACTGATATTAAAGGATAATATTTAGGAATGTGCATATAATCATGGCGTGTCTTTCTGAGTGTGCTTATATCAGATAATTTAAAAAAAAAGACTTGGAAAACTTTCTGATTAAAATAAGATAGTTGCACTTTGCAAAGAGCTGTTGAAAGCAATTGAACATTGTAACACTCACACAGCATTGTATGGTTTTTTTTTCATATTGTAAAAGGATAATTTGCTAAACCTGATTAAAAATTCAGACATTGAGCTTGATCTATCTGAAACTGTTGCATTCAGCATTGAGCAACTTTAATCAAATTCGCTATTATTATCTTTTTATTTGCTCTTCCTCTGCCTGCAGGTGCAATAAAGTAAAAATATGTAAGCAACGGAGCATATTCATAATACTAGTCAGTGGGCCAGGTGGGCTGTAAAATAAATGTAATTGTTCTCAAAGATTGAAGCAGATTATCTTGGACTAACACGTTCATTCTGAAATCCAAGGCAGGACTTACTGTAAACATGCCTCAAACAGCCCTGTTGTTCCGTTTATGCCCCATCTTACTACCAGAAATCTCTGCTCCATAAAACGGAGAGCACTTTACCTCTGTTCATTTTCATGTGAAAGAAACACGATTTATTAAACAGGACAGGAAAGCAGTTGTCTGCCATATTGAAGGCCGGATTTGCAGTGACTTGCTCTCTGGCTTTCGGCAGCTGAGCCACAGTGGCAGACGTGGCAGCCAGAATCGTGACTATCATAAATACTCACAACCCCTCCCACCCAGGAAGCAGAGGGTGGTATCTGTGTTTGCAGCACACGGTTAGCAGAGGATGAATCGAGGTTGCATGGCCCAATATGCACAGATCTGAGTGCCTTGGGCAGTGCACACAGAAGCTGCTCCTGAAAGGAGAATGACATGCTATGGAGTGACTTTGCAGCCTCTCTGATGCGCCCTGCTTGAGTCATTATCTTGCTCCTATGTCCTTAAAATAAACCTGCTTGGTGACACACAGTTGTGAGCTTAGCAAGTCCGGCAGGGAGAGTATCCTGAGACTGTAGGAGGTTGGATGCCCTTCAGGGCCCAAGGCCCCACCCATTAGACACCTGCCAAATTTAAAAGGAGCATGAATCAGACTCTCTGGACACAGCCTGACGCCCACAGAGCTTGAATCTCTTACCGCAGTATGAGTAGCCCTCCAATGTACAATTGAGGGGACTATAATTCATTCCCACACTTAATATAAAATCTTATCTTCTACCATAGCTGGGGTCACTCATGTCAGAGATGCGTCTGCTTTCCCAGCACCCAGGGACACCCCGATGACAATTGTTTCCTTTTTTATTTGTTGCTCAAACTGCTGGGGAAGTAGAAGTGCAAATGCTCACCTTTGGTCTAGACCTGCGGGTGTTCACCCTCCAAATTCCCATGTACTATTTCCCCTCCATATCCAGTCTTAATTTTGCTTCATTTTAAAGACCATACTTGATTTTAGACCTTTAAAACGCCATCTCTGTGGTATGCTTATATTTTCTACTATGTTAGCATAGTAGTGGTCCAAAAATAAGGCACACGGTGGAAGAAGCAGAGAAAACTGAGGGAAAATGGCCAGTATCATGTAGTGGCTACTCAGCCCTCATCACACATCAGTCTGAATCTTAGATACCCAAACATCACTCAACACCTTCACAGGTATAAGTAGAGAGATACATGGAAACCGGAAGTAAATCTTCAGCCTAATACTTTACAACTATAGGTATTGAATAACGTCTAAAATTTTATTTGAGTGGAGTTTTGTTAAATTTACAAAGAAAACATAAAATATATGACAATGCTCCTTCTGGTTCTTAGGAAATTCTGGACAAATATTATGTGGTGGGTATCAGGGCTGTTTGAAATGATGTTCTTCCCATATACCTGTCCTGTATACTCACATGTTAGCATCCAGTCAGACTTTGGCTAAAAGTCCTTTAAAGCGTTGAATCTTCCCCAACCCTTGTGTTTGTTTGTTTTACTTGTTCGCTCTCTTGCAAACAATGAAATAAACAACGATTCACATGGAGTTTTTACTACACTGAGAATTACAGAAATCAAGAGATGCTGTGATGTCCTTGAGAGAGTATAAATTTTATGCAAATAGCTCATCAATGTATATAAGGGCCTTGAAATCTGAATTTGGGTATCCACCAGAGACCTGAAATGAGTCCCTGTTGGATATTAAAGGATAGCATGATTGACTGCTCCAGGGAGGGATTCTTAGAAAGCATTAGCTTTTGGACCTCTGCTGTCCCCTCCAGCTTCCCAGACAATTGTGAATGAGACCTGAAGACTAATTTCTCCCTTCCTAGTTTTCCTCAGAGACTCATGTGTTCTGTGCATGTAGAGCATGTCTGACTCTGCCCCAGGAAGATATTCTGCACTAGCCTTTATTTAGACCTCTTTGTGATCCAAATGGAGAATCCATCCGCTAACAGCTGGGATGCTGTTGGCTAGAGAGGGCTTTTGTGTTTTACTGTATGATCTGCCTCTCTCTGGTGTAGAAAACTAGGAAACAAAAATATCAGATTCTACTTTCTGAGACTAAAGTTGCAAGTTTTAAAAACAGTCTCAGGACAAATTGTATTGTGCACGCTTGGCTTTCTTTATTTCTCCCTTTGTCTGCATTGAGTTTCAGTGCAGTGTGCTATTAAATGTTTAAGAGGACTGTGAGAAGCAGCTTCAAATGGAGATAAAAACAGTATCCGTCCATCCTCCCTCAAAAGCTGAGCCTTCAGAGTTCTTCTTTCATCCTGTGTAACTCTTACTCAGTGTTACCGGCAAAGACGGCCATCTTGGAATGGTTATCTCTGGAGTGGTTAGCCTTAGCACAGAGAAATGTGAATTAAAGAAACTTGGCATTTCAGCATTTCACCCACAGTTTACTTTTATGGTTATGTAATTTTGTTCTAATTCTTCCAGGCGAAATGTTTTACCTATTTTCAAGAGTATTTAGTCTTCATAGTTAGAAACATTTTCTTAATAGACTTTAATATGTGCAACAGAGACCTAAATTTAATCATACAATACAAAGGCTTTGGCCAAGGGCAGAGCACAGGTACAATTTTGGTTGAGTATGATCCTATTACTTCTGAATGAAATCATGTTGATCTTAGTCTATGAGAGCATACCCTTGCTATTCACACAATGACATAATCACCTCATGACTCATTTCTCAGAACATATCCCCATCATAAAGTTGCTCATGAATGTACTTTAATTAAATAATATGTGTTATGTTTTACATGTCTCCACCATTGACCACTTAATGAGAGGTGAATTGTCTTGTTAACATGTAGGCAGTAATCAGACGATGGGTCTTAGTCTTAGCTCTGACTACTACTGTTTATCTCAGCCAAATAATTTAGTTACTTTAGACCATATTGTCTCATATGCAAGAGGAAACAATGAATGGTAAGTTACTTCCAAAATGACTTATAACCACAAAATGGCTATTCTATTTTCATTTCATTTCATCTATCTAAAACATACATTATTAGCCACATTAGCCTTTTAGAGGAAAACAATAAAATGTTTATTAGCTTTGTTGTGCCATTTAATCCCCATTTACAACCATTAGTGGTTCTCTGTCACCCTCTCCAATACACTTGTGAAACTTAAGTCACTTAGATCAAGGACACCTCCCTACCTCTATGGAGGTAGGTGCACAGCCTAGGGACAGGCCCAGGGAAGTGTCAGGATTTTGCATAGAGAGAAACTTGCTGTGAATTTTTCCCCAAGAGTCCTCAAAAACCACTGAACTGTGTTTTCTATTATTTGTCTCAACAGGGAATCCTGTCCTTGTGCAAATGATCAGGACTAGTCTCAAATTCCTAAAGCAGCCCCACTCATGCTTACTTCAAAGCCATTTAAAAAAAATTTCAAAGCCTCTCTGCCTCACCAGAATCTTCCTAGAAAGTTATTTTCTGCTTATGTTGTTGAAAACCCAAATTAAGACCTGGATCAAAGCACCTAGACCTGAGATCTAAAAGCTGCCTTATTTAGCACTCACCCCCTTATACATCTATAGGTATGCCTACCTTTGTCTCTACCACTCTCCAAGAAAGTGTTAGTTATATTCAAAGCGACAATATAAAACATATTAACCAAATCTTAACTGCAAAGCACTCTTTAAAGTGATCTCTATAAGAAATATCGTGTACCCCTCATATACTTTATATTTCACCATGATCTGAGACTTCCTAGGTTGAAAGAATCAGAGAATTTTGACCTTTTCACTAAAACCTAGATAGACGTTTAGTTATGGCTGGTTTTGAGAAATGTGACAACTTTTGGTCTTTGTGCCCCCCCCTTGGGAGATTAGTCCCCTCTCTGATAAATCTTCATGTGGCTTAAAGATGCTACACCGGTAAAATGCATGCAGTGTGGTTCATGCCTTTACCTGTCCTCCTCCAATTTACACTGAGAAAAGGATTAATGATTAGCTAAATGTAATAGTACAGAAACCAAGGCAATTCGATCAGTTACAGAACATTGTTAGAGAGACATGGGATTAAAAATGAGTCCTAAGTTTTCAGTGTTCTTTGAAGAGCACATACCCAGGAAACAGAGATGAAATCAATGGTTGCTGCTGATCAGATAGCATCTCTAGGCAGGTCTGATGGCTCAGTGGGAAGACTTGTTCGGCATGTAGGTGTTAGGTCTGAAGAGAAAAGATGTAAGTCATTATTACTCTTGAAACAACGCATAGCTAGATATATTTCTTACCACTAACCACAATAAACAATGCTATGATACGCCAACATGTGATTTGCTGATACCACTCTTTGGGTTCCCTAATGTTTAGATGAGCAGCCTTGCGCCGTTGCACACATGTCTCAGCCAAAGGCAGATGTTACACTTTTGAAGCAGTATGGAATCCATGTACTGGTGGTAGACAAATGTACTCTGCTGTCAGTCATACAGAAGTGCACACACAACGATGAACATGACATAATAACACTTGACTATTATAAGTGGCTATGTTACTGTTAACTTATTTCTTATTCGTTATTTTGCTATTACTTTAGAGTATATTCCTTTGACTTATAAAAATATATATGGAACACTGGAGAGATGGCTCAGCGGGTAAGAGCATGTACTACTTTTTCATAGGATCCAAGTTTAATTTCAAAAATACCCATGTCAGGCAGCACCTGTAGCCCCAGCCCCAAAGGATCCAATGCTCTTTGCTTTTTTCTGCCCTACACAGACAAATGGATTCACATGAACTTAGCCCAGCAAAGACAGAACCACATAATTAAAAGTAAAACGAAATGTTTTTTAATTTTAAAAATTTAATTTTAATTTAATTAAAGTTCTACAAAGCACTGTAGCATGTTTTGTGCTTTGAGAATTTTCTCCAAGATGCCCATGTGGTAAAGATTTGGTAATCAGACTATGATGCTGCTAAGATACCAGGGAAGCTGTAAGTGGTGAGATCAAGTGAGATTTCTTGGACATAAACATCTCTCTTCCACTATGTACTCCCAACAGTACACACTACCACAATACAAGCTCAAAGCATCAAGACAAATGAATTGAAACCCATGCACAGAAACCACCTCACCGGAGAGCCAAAGTAAACCTTCCCTGCTCAGTATTTGTCATAGTTATGGATAGCTAACACATAATGTTATTTCAGCAGCAACCTCAAATACCTAATGCTTGATTCATCTCCTTATTACATCAAGAGGATCTTATTTTTCCCAGACAGTTACTGTTTGGTCTGTATTAGAATATACTGTGAAATTCAGACTGTAACAGAAACTACACAGTTCTCAAAACATAGGCCCCTTGTTAATTAACCTATGGCTATATTTTGGGGAGGACCCCTAAATTTGAACTACTGAAAAATGTTAGTACTTTCCATGACTTAAGAAATCTGTTGTTTGATTCTGGCACCAACTCTTACTGGGCTTGTAGATTTACGTGAGTAATTTAAACTCACTGGATCTCAGTTCTTCTCTGTGCAGTAGAAATTATGGTGCACAACATCTCTGAGGGTTTACTAATGATCGATTCAGTATCTACTGAGCACGAACTCTAAGACAAGCAGTGTCCACAGTGGAAGTGGGCAAGCATCCTTTGATCTTCCTAAACACTATGCATCTACTTACCCTACATCCGCACAAATCAGCAAAAGATTAAACAAGGCGGAATGGTTGAGATACTTGATTAGATTTTTCAAAATATAGTTCCCTGCCATATATTTAAGCTTTTGTTATCTGCTCTTAATCTTACTTCCCACACTCGATCAAGAATGATTTCTCAGACGATGCTCAGTACATTAGAATAGACAGTATAAGTTAATTTTGTGAATTAAATTTTATGAGGCACTACATCAAATACTTCAGTAAAATAAATATATATTATTGTACCCATTGTAGATATTCATGGCCTTATCATGTAATTATATTTTTTAAATTGAATTTGTACAGGCTTATTATCCAGTTATTCACCCCATGCTGTTCCTAGCTATATAAATGTTTATCGCTACATTCCTTAATGTTACATCACTGCATTTACTAGAAAGAATAATTTCAAGGGTAATAGCCATGATTGTTCCACTTTCTCAATCATAAATATGTATATCTTGGGTGCACTTTTACAGTGATATGCTGTTTCCTTAGATAAGAAAAATTAATAGAGCAATATAATGCCTACTTCTTGTTTTCCAGTACATAAGTTTAGGTATGCACAAGCAATGATTGTGAGTTAAAGTAGTTTTAGCATCCAACTACCAACAATAGGAACATCCTCAGGTTTGGTCCCTTCTAAGAACAATTGTGACCTTTCTGAGTCAGTGCTTGAAGCCCTAAGAAAACCGGAAAAGTCATAGAAGAGGCCTGCAGAATGACCCTACTCTAGTGCCAGGCACTGTAGGCCCAGAACTCAGACGGAAGTGGATACTTCTCCATCCCTACCTTCTACAATGGATCCATTGTTGAACTTTACCACCATTTTTTTGTAATGTGGGTATAAAAAGAATGTATCTGGACATCAATACTAATTATCTTTCTGGAAAAGCCATTTTGGACAGATGATGTTGAATATTTTAAAATCTGTTCTAGCTGGAAGCTTGCGGGGAAATTCAGTGTTATCGTTTCCAGTGAGTCTGTTTTGGCTTATATTAGTGATCACTGGAACATGAATTCTATTGGTTTTCTTCACATCTGAAGTCATTTTAATTCTCATGTAAATTAAGGAGCCATCACCTCTAGTGATGTAATAATAAATTAAGTCATTGGACTTTGTGACTAAAAAGGAGTACACATCCTTGATAAATTCCTCTTAAATAAACAAGGCCTTCCACTCCAATCCATAGGTTACCTAGTATTGAAGTAGATATGGGAGTGAATGTGCAATAGATCATAACTACTTATGTTCCAAATTAGAAATTAGAGGTATTCCTGTGTCGCAGGATTTTAGAACCGAGGTTCAACTCGGTTTTACTTGGCTGTTGAGTAGTCAGAGACCTTGCAGAAGCATACAGATTCACCCAAGCTTCCTAAGCAAGATGAAAGGAGCTGATGCTGTTTCATTATGCTGTTGGCATACCTCCAAAATGGTTAAGGAGGGTCCTGCAACATGGGTGTATCAACTCACGGATAAGCACACTGGACTCCATATGTCTCTGATTTCTTATCATCTAATAAAAATTGATAATCTATTTGTGGCTGAGAAATATGAGTAGCAACATTCTTCAACAGTAGATGTCAGTCACTCCTACTGTTCTGGTCAAAGGGGATGTACTAGACGCAGGCTTGCCCAACTCTGTTTGGCTTTCTAGCCTGGGTGAAAGATTGGGTTTATACATATATAGGTTTAAATGAATAAAATGAGAGTGGTGTGTTGTGGTGGCTTGAATGAAATGTCCCCCATAGTCTCTGGCATTTAAATACATGGTTCTTGGTTAGTGTCCTCTTTAGAAGAGGCTTTGGAGATGTGGCTTTGTTGAAAGCAGTGTGTCACTAGAGGTGGACTTTGAGAATTTAAGGACTTTTGCCATTTTAATTACCCCCCCCCCAGCTTTGTGCTTGTGGTTCAAGATGTGAGCCCTTAGCTCTGCTCCTGCTGTCATGCTGCTGCTTGCTGCCATGTCTCTCTGCCATGATGGACTCTTATCCCTGTAGAACAGTAAACCAAAATAAACCCTTCCTTTTAAAAGGTGCTTTGGGCATGATGTTTTATCACAATTACAGAAAAGTAACTAATGCACGTATTTTTAACCCAGTTCCAGCACTGCTTCATAGAAAAATGGTACATATTTGTGTTTTCCCCAGTAGTACCGCCTCATAAGCCATTTTAAAAAGAGAGGTATTCAACCTGGCTCATGTCTATAATCCTTGCACTCAAAGGTCAAGGCAGGTGGATTGCTTGGATTTAAGAACATCTGGGGCTATGGAATGAGCTACAAGGTAAGGTTTCTGCCTCAGAGAGAAGATGAGAGCAGATGAGAGTAGATGCTGAGATCCACAGCCAGACATAATGCAGAGAAAGGCAGAGACAGAGAGCAGGACAGAGAAAGACAGAGACAGAGATGGAGACAGAGATAGAGAGACAGACACACACAGAGACAGAGACCCACAAAGAGTGACAATCAGAGAGACAACAAGAGACAGAGAGAGAGACACACACACAGACAGGAAGACAGAGACAGGCAGAGACAGACACAGCCAGAGAGATAGAGTGGGAGAGGACAGAGACAGGGACAGACAGACAGACAGAGCATTGAATTGACAAGATTGAATAAACCATAATTTTATTTTAAATTTCTAAAGATGTGAGATCTATGGGTTTCTCTAGATATAAAGAGTTCAGATCATACAGTCTTTATTCTTTACTTTTTTTATACTGCTGAGAAATGAATTCTATCAGAAACTGTTCTAACTAAAATTATTAATTATAGCTTATAATTAAAAAGAATAATTGTCCCTTTCCATGGTAAAGGGCCTGGGAACTCTGCTATACAAAGTAGAGTTGAAGCATCTGAGTCTATTTTTGTCAAAAAGAAGATGAGGAAAAAATATGAGCTAAGTCCTTTCAAAAAAACTGAAGTGTATCCTTGTTAGAGCGTTTAAATGTACCATGTGAAGACTTTATGGAAAATTATAACTTAGGAGAATACAAGAGGAAATCTTGTAACATTTCTAAGAGTTATCCTGAAGTGATGTTGGGGTTGCTGAAAAGGGTCTCCATTCCAAAAGTTTTAAGCAGAGACTGCGAGCTTGGGGGTAACTCTTCAAAAGATATTTAAGCCAGACAACCTTGAAACCCCTTTCCAGCAAGTCTGTCATTCTGCTCTGACCTTACTAAGAAATCGCTCCAGCAGGAATACTAAGGTAGTCTAAAACAGAGACAGAGTTCAGTTTCACTGGTCCAGTAGGATGCCGAGGTCAGCTCTGGGCTCAGAAGAGCTGAGCTCTGTGACCTCTTAATGGTGTTTCACTGAGAATGAAGCAAAGGGCTGTCCTCCCTCGAGTGCAAGCATCACCCTGACCTACAAGGACACACTGTCTCTTCTCTATTTGCTCGCATTTGGCTCTTCACTGTATCCCTTTGTTCTTTCTGTGCCTAAACATATTTAGTTAACTCAGCTTTGAAATTTCAATGATGAATAGCCTTCCATGTAGAGAGTTTTTTAAATTAACTGGAAATTATACATTTATAACTTAGAATAAAGCATGTGGCACATGTTGTAATCCTTTTTAGGATGACTTATGATTTGATTAAAGATTATAATGAACAATCAGAGGATTTAACTAATATAAAATTTTGTCCAAATTGGCCATTTAAATTATTGAAAATCTGTCTGGCTTCGTGTTTTGGGAAGCTTTGTGTCTGACTTCCACATGCCCTTTGTTCTTTCTTCAAGTTTGCCTGGCTTAAAGAAAATTATTCAGCATGGAGCTCAATTGCTAATGTGCTTTGACAGTCAGGAGGCTGTATCTGGGGTTTTATCTGCAAGTTCAACAGAGGTGATAAAGAACTTCCCTGGCTTGGAATACAAATGTATACATCTACCTCCTAGGAGTAGCGCCTTTCCTGATTCTAAAGCTTCAGGAACTCAAAACTTCTATGTGTGCCTGGTTTGGTTTTCTGAAGCAGAAGTACTTATAGGAATTGTTTTGAATGGGTTCTTAAAAATAATTCAATGAGTTACTTGTTAATTGTTACACCATTCAGCCTCGCGCACGCACGCGCGCACACACGCACGCGCACACACACACACACACACACACACACACACACAATTTAAAGGTACTAATAGGTACCAGTAAATAACTTTCTACCAAATATACAAGTATTTCAAGACATTCAAAAATCTAATTGCCTTGAGGAAATTATATAGCTAGAATTTTTCATACAGATGAACTTTCCCAAGTGTTTTTGTAGACATTTTACATAATGAAGCGTTTCTTCAACATTAGTTATGATTTATTATTTTTTCTTACTACAACATCCTCATCTAAGGAAATTCATTTTTTATTATATACGCTATTGAGCACCTTTTCTTCTAGAGATATTGTATGGAGAAGACTCTGTGTGTATGTGTGTGTGTGTGTCTGTGTATGTGTGTGTGTGTGTGTGTGTACTTACATAACTTATATATAAAAGAAACTAAAAGTGAAAGGGAAATCTCTGACTTGAGTTCTAGTGAAAGAACCCATGATATTGTACAAGTGAATCTACATGTATGGATTTTCTTCCTTTTATTGGAAATAGACTTTTCCTCACATAAGATATCCTGATGACAGTTTCCATCCCCTCGACTTTTAGCTGTGCCCCCTTCTCTCCACCCTTCCAGACCCACCACCTTTTAGTCTCTCATTAGAAAGCAAATAGGCTCTATGGGATAATAACAAAATAAAATATAAAATGAACCAATACTATCATACCAAAATTAGCAGAAAAAGAGCCCAAGAACAGTTTATTTGCATACTCAAGAATCACATAAAAGACTAAATTGGGAGCTATAATATATATGCAAAGCCAGTTGGGTAAAAAGAGAGAAGAAAAATTTATAAATAAATTAAAATACCATAAAATAAAAAAGGAATGGTGCTGTTGAGTTTGTTTACTGTGAACATCTACTGAGGGGTGTGTGGCCTACATTTATGAGTAGTTTGTTTACCCAGTGAGATCATCTTGGCCAACACTAAATTTTTATCTGCAAGTGGTTATCAATTAGAGATAGTTTTTGAGTCAGTGAACATGGCGTGATTCCACATCTTCTTTTAGCTCTAGGACTCCAACTAGTATAGACCTGTGCAGGCCCTGAGTATGCTGCCCTGGTCTCTGTAAATTCCCTTGAACCTTGAACATATTTATTTAAAGTCCTTGTCTTCTTGGTGACCCTTCGCCCCTTCTGGTTCTTATAATCTTTCTTCCTACTCTTCCATGGGGTATTTTGAGTCTAAAGAGAGAGGGATTTGATGGAGGCCTCCTATTTAAGTCTGAGTCTTCTAAGAACTCCCACTCTATATAATGTCTGTATTTGCTCACATCTGCTGCTGGAGGAAGCTTCTCTAATAATGGTTGAGCAAAGCACTGAGTATAACAGAATGTCCTTAGGAATCATTTAATTATTACCTAATTGTTTGTTTGTTTGTTTTAGAACAGTAGTATAGGTTTTACACTAGGTTGGTAGGCTAACTGGTCTCAGTTTCTTGACCACCCAAGCAGTGTTGGGTATGGGTTCTATAACATGGAGTGAGCCCTTCAGTCAAACCAGATATTGGTTGATTTGTGCCACCATTACACTGGCCTATCTCGTAGGCAGGAAACCATTATAGATCAATGGAAGAGTTTGTGTTGGGGTTGGTGTTTATGTTTTTCCATTGGCAGTATGAAGAATACCTTCCTGTACCTGAGACACTATCATATATGTGTGAAGGCTTTGTGTCGGAATCTACTAGATTTTTCAATGTTTCTTGAGTTCTGTAGGTGTTTTCAGCAATGAGGACTTGCTGTCAGCTTATAAAGCCTATAGTGTTTGTCAAAAGCCTGGGTAGTTTAGAGGTTCTCATTGGACCCCTTGGACCAATAATTAATTAGATGTAACCCATTCCTGGTATTGAATCTTCAGTTGATGACAAGAAATTGCTATCTCCCCCATTATTTTATGCATATATAAGATTGTTATACACACACACACACACACAAGCTTCTATTCTATTAGATTTTTCATACTACCCCTCAAATGACCCTTAATTGTAGCTGTCCTAGTATTTACTCCCTTGTCTTGCATTTCCCTGTACCTATCTCCAGGTGATCCTCTAATCATTCCACTCCCCTGCCCAATCAATCCCATATATGAACTCTTTTGTTAGCTTATTTTAAGTATAAATAGTATCTTAATCCAGAAGTAAGTATTAGCAAATATCAAAAACTATAGCATGAATATCTCAAAATATAGCCTGGCTTGCTTAAAAGTCTTCCCATTTTCCATGGATATCCCCATATTGACCTAATAACCATAAAAAAAGCAATAACATATACCAGAAAGATACCATTCTTTGCTTTGAAGACATTGGTAGCTCCAGGGAGGAGACAGACATGTAAGAGTCAGGAGTAGGCATTTACTGTATAGTCGTGTCCCTGAAAAGTCATCTGATTGGAAGCACAGGGGTGGTTTGATGTTTGTTAGGGAGGCGAGCACCAAGGTGGAACCAGAGGACGTGTGTGTAAGAGAAGGACTGAGTGGAAAAGGGGAGGAGTAGGGAAGCAGACAGTATAAAAGGAGCAACAAATGCACAAGTCTGGAGTTGAAAGACCACGGTGGTCACTTAATACGCTACAGACCTACGACCTAGAATCTCCGGAGAGAGCCATGACAACACCCAGTTACTTTCCAACTTGCACATAAACCTTCCAGACAGTCCTTTTCTGCTTTGATTTCTACACTGGATGCGAAATCAGAAGTCTAGACCTGCAGTAGAGTACATAGTTGGTAACGAAGCTGAACTAAGTCAGCCTTTGATTCCCTTCTAGAAAGATCCTTGTTTCTGTTCCTCTAATACTCAGAGATGAAAGCCCCACAGTCATAAAGGGCACTAGGTTCTTAACATAATCTTCTTTTTAAAAAACCATTCTTTTTGATCCCACCTCGCAATCTACTTAAGGTATTTCCATGAATTTTTCTCTTCCAAAGTTCAGTTCGAGAGTGGAGCGGCCAGGGTGCCGGCGAGAAAGTAAGACTTGTTTCAGGCCCTCCTGGTTGTGTGCATTTCCTTTTGCCTGGCCTCAGCCCTAAAAGCAATGTGTGACATCAGCATAAATTATTTGGCACTCCAGTGTCCTCACTCTATGTTGTCCTCCTCATGGCTCACAGAGAACTCTACACTCAAGTACCAAGGCTGAAGGCAGTAGGCGCTGGGGACAAAAATGGTAGAGTCCATGGAAGATCTGCCCAGGAGACCCTGTCACCCGGTCCAAGTGTCAGGTGCTTCCAGACATCCAGGACATTGTACTCCCCCCACCCCTTGGATCCATGAAAAGGCCAGAGACGGCTTTAGATGAAGTTTTTACATAATCAACATTGTTGGTAATTTTGTTCAACCTTTAAGTGTAAATTTATCACACACACACACACACACACGAAAACAAGAGACAGAGGACAGCCTCCCAAACCTCACTAGTTCCCACCCCTACATAACTGGAAATGGTACTATTTGCAAAAACTAAGGGCTTAAATACTGTCATTTAATGACAAAGGCAAAGCTACAAGTTACATAAACTTAAGTAAAATCTGCAGTCTTGGTAGCTTTTGGCTGTTTTAAGAGTGAATGTGTGTCAGAGAACCATACACTAGCAGTGATTTCCCTGTAATTCAAATCCGCTCACTCCAGTAGGGAACGCTAGTCATGAAAACACAAGGTTTTATTTGACAAAGACTTTCAATAACCCTCATGCATTTTATTTTTGGTCAGGATAGCAATCATTCTTTGAAAGCATGGATTAAATAACTCATATGCAATAGCCTGGGAAAATATTACTTTTTAAAATGAGGGGAAATTAGTCCAGGGCTTATCCCATTCCAAGGGCATATTTTCAAGAATGTTATACGCAATAAAAATGTGGTTATGTTTTAGGCATTATCAGGAAGACTTATAAAAAGGATTTTCAACCAATTTCTAAAATCACTTAGGATTTAAATGACTTGAGCCCCCTTTGTTATTTTAGACATCCAGTAAACGCTTTCCCTTCTGGATGTATCAACTTGACATCACGTCAATTGGATTTTATACTTAGACATTAGAAAATGCTATTTGCATACCCATGACCTCAAATGCAGAAGTCACCGATGAACATTATTTGAACTCACAATATTGAAGATGGAGACAGGGCAGGCAGTTATGGAGTTGCCATTCTGTGGCTCCCTGGTATTTTGAAAGGCTTTAGATGCCCTTGCTATTGGAGTTTAGCTTGCAAAATAGTTTTCTTGCTTTTGTTGACAAAGTCCCAAATAAGCCATAAATCAAGTGAACATATCTCATCATGATTTATATGTGACTTCCTTCGTTAAAATGTGTTCATATATCTAGTTTCTTTAATAATACTGTTGACTGAAGCCAGGGCCTTGCATATGCTCTAGTTAAAAGTTTATATGACACTGAAGTACAGTGTAATATGGAGTATCGTACATTGAATTATTTGAGGGGAAATGGAAATCTCATCCTCTTTCCAAAGATGAGTGGTTATTTAAATTTTAAAAAGTAGGCAGCAAATAAAGTGGCTAGCCTACCAGACAGTTTTATTCCTAGATCTTAAAATTCTTTATGCACAGTAGTCACATGCTTACAAACTTACATATAAACTTCTAAATGATAACACATGGAAACATATCTCTATGTCATCATTTAATACAAGCCATAAAGAATGTGTGTGTGTGTGTGTGTGTATACACACACAAACAAAATAAACAAAATTCCACTAATGATGTGTAAAGATACAAGCATTCTGAGATGTGGAGATTGCTCAGTAGCTAGTGGCGCTTGCAGCCAGCCTCAGGAAAAAGTCCCATCCCCAAGACCTGAGAGGATTTGGTCAAGGATTTGGTCAAGTCCTACAACTTGTCCCTTGAACTCCACACATCCTCCCACCTCACCCCTTACAAACTAATAAATGTAACTTAATTTTTTTTTAATGTAACCAGTCTAAGATGTAATACAATTAACTTTAAACTAGAATTAGAAACCAGGTGTGGTGGCTCATGGGTCTAATATCAGCATTTTAAAGAGACTGAGCAAGGGTATTCAAGAATCTAACATAAAATCTTGGCAAAAACTCAAACAAACACAAATACCATTATTATAAGAGCCCTCACATTCTGGGGTGTGTGTGTGTGTGTGTGTGTGTGTGTGTGTGTGTGTGTGTGTGTGCCTAATCCTAACCCTACACACACACACACACACACACACACACACACACACACACACAAACACACACACACACAGACACTAATTTTTAAACAGAACCTGCTGATTTCATTAGGATTAGTTTGCCCACTTATCACGGGGCTTCCTCCTGGATCAGACTGATTCCAACTGTCTCAGCGACCATTAACTGCCTATAGCACTTCATCCAAGGGTAAGTCCTTTGAGATTTCTGCCATCAGTGTTGGTAGGTCAATTGGTAGTGCCATTTTTCAGGTCTTATTCAGGAAACCATTCCATTGAGATTTCATGGGGACAGCTTTCCTGTCAAATCTAGAAGATGCTGTCTCTCAGCAAACGTCTTAATCCTCTGGTGCTTACAGTCTATCTGCCCTCCTCTTCTACAACATTCCCTGAGCCTTCAGTGTTGGGGTTGGGTTACTGGGGTATCAGTTGGGGTTTTACACTCCTGTTTAGTTGTTCCCTACATTTTGACTGGTTGTGTCTTTCTGTTGTGGTCTCTGCCCACTACAAAAATAAGATTGTTTTGATCGTTGGTAAGAGCTATACTTATTTGTGAGTATAAAGATAAATATTTAATATGCAGTTAGAGATGATTCTGGCTTAGGAACGTGGCCTCAGCAGATTCTCCTCCTCTAGTTCCCTTGGTTGCACAGTCATGGGGACTTGGTTGGTTTCACTGGATTGGTGAATGCTCTCCTATAGGGAGGGCCTACAGTTCAGTTGGGTGGATGTTGGTTACCCCAGTAACTACCACTACTGGACATTTCAATATCTTGCCTTCTGGTAAGTGTTGTGGTCCCTAGTCATTGCAACATGGTCAGACTATCAGTTGCTTTTCTCCTCTGGCAGCTTGCATAATTCCCTTAGGTACTGTGAGAGCTTGTCCTCTGGGAGGAGGTTTCTAGGTCACACCCAACTTGATTCTTCAAAGTCCTACGATCCAGTGTACTACACTTGATAGACTTTTAAGTGCACAACATGGAACTGCATAGACATGTGTGGAATAGCAGATCTCCTGACCCCATGCATCTTGCAGAACTAAACTTGATACCTATTGAGGAACAAATTCCAATTCTGTCTTCCTTTAATGCCTGCAATCTACCACTCTTTCGTCTATAAATCTATTTTTATCCTACCATATTTTTAAAATTATTACTGCTTTTAAATGTAGTTTGAAATTAAATTTTTTTTTGTTGTTTTTTGGTTTTTGGAGACAGGGTTTCTCTGTGTAGCCCTGACTGTCCTGGAACTCACTCTGTAGACCAGGCTGGCCGCAAACTCAGAAATCTGCCTGCCTCTGCCTCCAAAGTGCTGGGATTAAAGGCAGCTCCATCAATGCCCAGATTGAAATTAAAAATTATGATTCTTCCAGATTTGCAATTTTTTCTGGGTAGCCTTGGCTCACCTGTCTCTGTGGTTTAATGTGATTTTAGGAACTTTTTTTTTTCTGGACGCAATGCCACTAAGAGTTTGAGGAGAATAACTGTTACTCTATGGATTAAATTAGGTTTGGTTAAGGTTAAGTTAGGCTAGGTAGACCTTGTACCAACATTGTTTATACATGAACACAGGACATACTTCATTTGTGTCTCCTTTAATTCCTTTCTGTAATACCTTTTAGGCATAAAGTCTTTCACTTTGTTGATTAAATGTATCCCTGAGTATTACAATTGTTTGTTCATTTGTTTAATTGATTGACTGATTGATTGATTTGTTCATTCATAAATCACAACTGACACTATTTCTTAATTTCAAGTCAAATAAGTCATTGTTAGTACGTGGAAATCCATGGTACATTGATTTTTGTCATTTGCATTTTTAATCAATCTGCATATTAATTCTTAAAACTTTTAGTAGAATCTTGTTTTTCATCTCTATTAGAAGTGAAGCTTTAGCCGGGCGGTAGTGGCGCACATCTTTAATCCCAGCACTTGGGAGGCAGAGGCAGGTGGATTTCTGAGTTCGAGGCCAGCCTGGTCTACAGAGTGAGTTCCAGGGCAGCCAGGGCTACACAGAGAAACCCTGCCTCGAAAAAAAACAAAAAAACAAAAAAAAGAAGTGAAGCTTTAAGCTTTTCTGCATCATGATTCTAGCTCTAGGGTTGCTAATGTGGCCTTTATTATGTTGAGAAACTACTTTTATACCTAATTTATTGACATTTTTTATAATGAAAGGATGTTGAATTTTATCTATTCTGTATCCACTGAGATGATTATATAATACAAATAGTAATCAAAATGATGTATCATATTATTGATTCCTGAGTGATAAGCCTCCTATTCATGAAAAAAACTTCTATTTTTTTTCTCTTTTTTATGTGTCATTGGATTCTGTTTCTAATATTTGTACAGGATGTTTGCATCTGTGTTTATTAGAAGATGAATACAGTAATACATACATGCTATGTAGTGGCAGCTGACTAAACAATCTTATACGCATGTATTGCTTTGTCCAGAATAGGTGATGTGGGCTGTTAAAAAAAAGTTTGTACAAATTTATTAAGGTTAACATCACCTCAATAATCTCTTCTAAAAAATATTGTAAAATAAAAAATGATAACTGAAGATAGATTTGAAAATTCAGATATTTTGTGAAACTTGAACCACACATTTTTCTTGCAGTAGTGAGGTCAAAGATCAAATCAAAGGGGAAATCAAAACCTACTCAAGACTAGTAAAATAAGAACGTACTGAAATTTCTACAGAATGCAAGAAAGCCAGCACTAGCAGGGAATGGTATCATGATAAATAGTTGCACCAAGAAAGAAGAAAGCTTTCAAATGAACTCCCAGACTTTAGACTTCAAAAACTGAAACGAACAGATAAGCTCAGAATTAACAGAAGATGGTGATAAATGTCAGCGCAGAAGGAAAGGATCTACATGCCAGAAAAAAGTAGAAAAGGTCAACAGGGTTTGGATTTGGGGGTGGGGGAGCTTGGTTTGGTTTTGAAAATATAACGTTGATGGAACTAGATATTTTGACTAAGAAAAAGAAGTCCAGGGTCAATTATCCTCATTAATGAACTCTAGCAAACATTTGAAGATTAACAACAATCCTCCACAAATTGTTTTTTTTTTTTAATTAAAGATGAGTCTTCCCAGATTCATTCAATGAGGGCATCTCCCAACACCAGTGACAGACAAAGACATACACACAAACACATACTTGTATATGTGTGTATATAATATAATATAATGTATATATAATATTATATATGTACAATATGATATAATATATTAATACATACATAATTACATACAAAATAAAAGTTTTTGCATAAATGTTTTGCTATAAGACTGCATGAGGTAGAACTGAATAAAATCTGAGGCTCATTCCTTTCATTTCTGTTGCATATGGTACGATATTTCAGAGTTTTCTAACAAGATGGGGAGAGATAAATGTAGAGACAGGGAAATGCTGCCCTTCAGCTACAGTAATAGACCCACACGAGGGGTGTTTTTCATACCTAGGTTTGTTTGTAGAGCCATTGAGCTCCCTGTAAATGGCATATCTGAGTCTCTCTTTAGAACAGTTATTTTACCCCTAGTGAATTTCATGCAAAAATGTTTCCAAGAGGCACTTTGCGCGTTAATATTTCTGAATAATAAGACAGGGCATTTCAAGTATGTTTGCTACTGTTGGACATATATATGTACCTGGTTTCCTCTTGCCCATGTGCATTTTTAAAATTTTAAGTACCGTAGACAAGACTCACAGGGTCTAGCAGACTCTGTGGTGTTTGTCACTATTGTGACTCATTCCATCTGCGCGATTAATTATTAATCCCACGTTGGCTCTCTGCTGGTGAACGGACCTTGAATTCCACAATTCATGCTATACTCTCTGATGCACAAAGGGTGGTGGCCAATATTTACTGCTTCGCTAAATTGTATGTTTGTCCACTTGGCACACAGGCAATGGGGACAATGCAGTGCCTGGTGCTTTTTTCCTTTGGCAGTAACAAGTCACAAGTATGTTCAAAATGTTCAATTGCTCTAGCACTTTTCTCCTTTGTACACAATGTAATGCAAACAGTTTAAGAATATCCAAAGATGTATCATTTCTCATAGGACCGTGGAAACCAGAGTAGCCATTTCCCATTTATCCACTACTAATTTAATTTTGAATGAATCCAATTTCCCACCTTCCTATTTAAGGAAGAGAATCTAGCTTATAGTGGAACAGTTAGAGTCTGTGAATCCAGGCTCCTGCACTAAGAATTCATCCCACAGTGACACAGAAATGGGAACTGGAAGAAAATTCTGATAAACAATTTCAGTTCTTCTTGGAAAGAATAAACTGTGTCGTATAAGTAAATAACCTAGAGTATTCTGTTCTAATCTGAAAGTCTGTGAATAAAAGTTTACTTGTAGATATTATAATTACCTGCCGTTCTGTAAACAGTGTGGTAACCTTGCTAGTAGTGGTGAGAAAGATAATTACATTGATCTATTTGTAGGGGTTTAGTCATCTCTTTGCATTGCTATAAGCAAACACTGAAGTCTGGGTAGCGTAAGCAGCACGCATTTATTTTCTCAGAGTTTGGAGGGTGTAAGTTCGAGGGCAAGCCAAACTATTTGTTTTCTGATGTCTGGCCTCTTCTTTGTTTGCTAATGAGCATTTTCTTGCTGTTCTTTCATGACAAAGGAAGAAAGTCCGTTCTTACAAATCTAGTAATCCCACTATGAGAATGGCCGCTGTGACCTCACTCAACCCCAGCTACAACTCAAAGGCCATGCTGCCAACAGCGCCACATCGAAGCCTTTCAATATGAGCGTGACAGACATGAATTAGTCCATACAAAAAATGTCAGTCCACCATTTTTCTCCCCCTTATCAGAGCCAGGAATGATCTCCGGTAGGTTAGGATGAGACTCTAGATTAGAGCTAGTGATTTATCAGAAGCTTTACAGCCCTGGTGTGATGAATGTGGGAGCGTTGTTGAGAGGAGTGTGCGAATGTGTGCAAGCATGAGGCACATCGCTGCAGGGTAAAAAGATTGTTGTCAAGTATTTTTGCTGTAAAAACTGGATAGTTAAATTACTTTTAAAAATCTGTTGCATTAGCATCTTGTTATTCCTTCTGTTAATCTCTAAAAATTGTTTCACTGTACTTATAAGAATGATGTATAGTTACCAATATTTTGTTGTCAGTGGTCCTTAGTGATCTATTTTCCAAATCGAGGATCCAACATTCTGAAGGACATATGCAGTCTCTTCCATCATTCTCACAATGGCGTGTCACGAAAACTGGGATTTCCATTTTTTGCTGTCTTTCCTTAAACTCGGTGTTGATACTAACAAGGGACTGTCTGGTTCATAATAGAAAGAACTGAACTAATCTCCCATTGTACGGCTGCCCAGAATCTCAAGAACATAGCAACAGGAGGAAGACTAAAGGAGAAAAGAAGCATCAGGGAAGAGCAGAAATGCATGACGTCTTGGCAAGCAGGCATTGCATAAGCATAACATGAAAGCAGAAGAGGTATAGAAGACGGCAGAAAGGAGATGAAAACTTTCCCAAAGGGTGATGTGGTTGCAAAAACCATCTGTGCTCATCTTGTGTCTAAGTGCATGCACTATGACAAACATGGCTAACTATCCCCTTAATCCACACAAACTGAGCCCAAGACTCCTCAGTTGTGCTGACTCCATCGTTTCAATTTCATCCCCAACACTTTCTACACTTTTTAGAAAAAAAAAAATCTGGTGAAACTTTCTCTTCGGTACTATGCTGTACCTGGTACATCTCTATGCCTTCTAGTTCATACTTTGTATCCATAGAGGTCCAAAATATCATTTATACTTTATACTAATGTTGCTTGAAGCACTTCTTCATGATGTCTCCCTTTGCAGGTACTGAGAAGTCTACCCTTTGCTTATAGTTGGTACCCAACTAGGCTATATGATGCCATCTCTTTATACTCTTAGGTCACCGTACAAGCAAGCATACCCACTCTTCCTTATAAATCCCCCTTTAAGATGGGTGTGAACCTGGGAAGATCTTATCCCATCTAAAGGTAATCATTTCTATAGGCAGTGGGAAAGGAGGGAAGGAAAACAACTGTTAACTGCCTTCCCTAAATCATGCAAGAAATTGCTGTGATCCCACATCCTCCTTCCTCCTCTCATCCCACGCCACTCTTTATGTTTCCCAATCTCTGCCCGAGATCCCCACCAATTACTTCTCTTTTTCTTCAGTAAATGAGTGCGTTGCATGAATATTTCCCCTAACATTTAGCAAACTCATGTCTATCAGCATTTCTCCCATAATTCCAAGAAACTAGGCTGGACTCTCTAGGTACATGGGTTATTTTAAAGGTTTCTCCTGGAACTGTTTATAGTGTTAACTGCTTAGGACTTAGCATATTTCATTGCTGGTGAACTCATTATCTGGTAGAAGTTTTCCTTTGGGTTTCTGCCAGGATATCATCTGCTCAGAGAGACTTCTGCAGCCGTCCTGTTGAAAGCAGCCTTTCCATCAGACTGTTCCTTTCTGTTCTATGTTTTCTTTAGAATGCTTTAGAGCACCTGACATTGTTAACTCTTTATAGTGCTTATTTAATCATTTATTTTGTCCAATAAAATTCAGCGTGCACAAGGTGATGACTTTATCAGGCACTTGATGGCTATTACGTACTGAAATAATAAGTGGATCTGTTTAGGATCCAGACTTCTGCTTGATCATAAAGAGCTGTGATTTTTTGACTCAAGACATAGGCCAACAGAACAAGTATTTTTTTTTAAATATCATTAAAATGTACAGGAACCAAGGTGAATATACACTCCCATGGAAAATTTATCAGGAACACAGAAGCTTCCCCTCCATTGGACTGGAGTCATTCATGAATAACTGTGTCTTGCTTGCTATCTCAAAGCCCAGACACAGACGTGAGTATGCCCCTCTGATTGTCATCCATTACATCGATTGAAAGGTAAACAAAGCAGAGGCCTATGTAAAGCTTGTCAGTAACCAGAGAGGAGAACTTTACAAGTGGAGGAGGATTGAGAATTTCTGTAAAGCACTTTATGCAAATAAAGCTGGTATCCCCATCCATCAGCAACCATGCAAACCTCCCATCAGTGTGTAATGGCTACAGCCCTCTCGTTCTCCCAAGAAGCCCGTGCTTATAAAGTACGTCTTAACAGAATTATTTTATGACACCATTTAGTTATCATTATTAATGAAAATGCTTGTAGCAGCTTATAAAATGTCCTATGGACATTTTTATTAACTGCACATAAATCTAGAGAAAGTGTGTTCTGTTAATGCTACATCTTCCTCTAGAGGCTTTTGTTCAATGACAAGAAGAGAGTCAAACAGAAAGGCTGCTGAACCCATATACTTGCCTACACGTTTTACCCATGCTATACAGAACATCTCAAGTCTTTATAAACCATGATGTTTTTAATCTATGTTATCTATTACGTGCGCCCGCGCGCACACACACACACACACACACACAGTATTTAAAAAAATAAAAAACAGATATGAAGGGTTTTACGCAGCTATGATTCACGATAGAAATCAGTGGAAATTCATATGGGCCATTATCTGCAAAATATGATTTCATATCCCCAGATATACCACTATGAGTCTGGCTACATGTAAATGAATTCAAATGTCAGTTAAGTGTGTCCTGGCAGAGTAACGCTGTTTTTGATGAAGAAACTAAATACACTGAGAATTCCTCTTAGCAATCCGTGCAGTTTTGTCTGCTCATTTGTATTACACATCCTGAGTTGAAAAGGGATTAAAAACTCTGTTTATTCAGACCTTGGGATTATTATTAACCCTTCTAAAGCTGACATTGAGACCTGAGGAGATATTTGCCATGTTCAAGGTGACAAAGCTCCTTTGTAGAACTCTAGTAGAGTGCTTCTGATACAGTGGGAAATTACTTGAAGACACTGCTTTAGACTTAGACCGTGGGTACCAAAGCTAAGAAGGTGAGGATAAGATTACAGGTAAAAAGGAGGATACCATGTCTGCAGGTGAAGTGAAAGCTTATGTCAAGAACAAAGGAAGTAAGTACACCATAGAGCTTTGACTTTAGTAAACCATGATACAGTTTCAGGGAGTAAAAACAGGTCGTGTACTCTGGTTTTGTCTTAGCTTTTGAGAGCAAAGCAGTAATTTGGATAACTTGACAAGCATCGTGGCTTTTTTGTTTCTTATGTTACTTTTCTTTTCTTTCAATCAGCACATAATGTTGTATTAGTTACTTTCCTGGTGCTGTGATAAACACCAAACCAAAAGTGACTTGGGGGAAGAAATAGTTTATTTTGGCTTAGGATTCCAGATAAAGTACAACAAGACAGAGAGATGTGGCAAACATTGTGAGCTGGATGATCACATTTTATTAAACTATAGAAAGCAAAAGAGGGTGGAGAGGTGGAGATGAAGGAAGAGACTATTCCTCTTCCTTCCACTGAACATTCCTTTTCTCTTTTTCTAGTTTTGCTTTCTTTCTTCCTTTGTCTGTTTGATTTTGTTCTCAGTTTGCTTATTTTGTAGGCTAGAAGATCAAATAAGTCTTTCTCTTGTGTGAACT
Organism: Tokudaia tokunoshimensis; assembly: GCA_036184795.1. NCBI lineage: Eukaryota > Metazoa > Chordata > Mammalia > Rodentia > Muridae > Tokudaia > Tokudaia tokunoshimensis. Next base: position 7,103,223 of record BTHU01000011.1, on the reverse strand, counting down.
TTCAAAGGCCCCTTCCCATCTGACCTAGTCACTTACCATACTTTGTCATTGACAAAAGCTTTAGCAAAGACCATTAAACATTGATTCTCCAATAGCATGCAGCCATATCATTTATGAATCGCTTCTTTCCCAAAGTCCAGAGTTAAATAGGACAGTAGGTGACAGGGAGCTGGCATTCAAGTGGGGTTCACCATCCTGCAAGGGCAACCAAGAGAACTTGGCTTAAGTGAGGTCAGGTGGTCCGAAACACGAAGCTTGGCCTCTGTTACTGCATGCGCTAGCCTTACCATCATCTGAGGTTTTGGTTTTGGTTTTTTGTTCTGGTTAATGTTGTTATTGTTTTAACAAGTGACTTCTATTCAAAAATAATATTCTACATGCTTTAGTAAAACTATAAAATATTTCCCATGGCTTCTTAGAAATACAAGGAAGGAAAGGTATAACCTAGTTAACAGAAAACTGGGACCAGGAATGTAAGCCTTGGACTCAATTATAATACTAGCTCCCTGAAAGGCCAGCATGAGACATGTCAGGAGCTGAAGTCTAAGATGTGATAAACTGTAATTCATGTAACTGCATTTAACACTTATTACATAAAATACAAAAGATCTCTAGAAACCCTAAAACTCCCAACCTCAAAACAATGTCATCTCAGGGTAAATGAAAGCAAAGGAGTTATCTGATAACTGCTTTTAATATGAAGCAATTTTCTAGTGACTTATTATGTATAAAAATGGCAGGCATATTTGTTTAATCAATATGTGTCTTTGATTATTATTTGGGGTGGGGCTTGCCTGTAGATGTCAGAAGACATCTTTCAGTAATCAATGATTTTCTTCTATGTTGTAGCAGTAGAGTCTCTCTTGTTTCAGCCATGCAGCGCAGTCTAGGTTAGATGGCCCAGGAGATTCTGGGTGATATTCCTGTCTGACTACCCTCATGATTATAGGGGCTCTTGGGGTGCAGGTTAGTACCATCCATCTGGCTTTTTATGTGGGTTTTAGGACTTGTACTCAAGTCACCAGGCTTTCATGACAAGAGTTTGTACCATATTGCCCACCTAGAGACTTATGTCTTTATGCACCAGACCATCTTCGTAGTACCCGAAAGGTAAAACAGTTAATTACCTTGCCTTAAAACTGACTACTTTACTTTTGTGCTCTAACTGAATGCTCCAAGAAGCACAGTGCAAAATTAGATAAACTCTGACCTTGAATGGAGAACTAACCTGAGACAGATTTTGGAAAAGGGAAACATTCCTTGACAATTTATTGAATTATAAAGAATAAAGCTCTGCTCCTGAATGAAAGGGGGGTGTTGGAAGGGATTCAGACACATTCCCTCTTGGGGAAATAGATGAATGGGCAGGCCTAAGAAATTCTCCCTTTCATGTTTGGAGACATGCCAAGAATTGGGGCAGAGGGCTGCAAGCCATTGTAAGTGTCAAAGCATATGTGTGCTGGGAAAGAGACCAGAGCTGAGGCATGTAAAACAAGGCCAGCATGATTAAGTCACCTCTGAAGTATAGAATACACTCCAGGCCTCAGAAACAGAAGCAAATTAGAAGCAAAATATGTGGCTGTTAGCCAGGGTAGAGTAGAAAGCAGGAACAGGACTGAAACGCTTCAAGTCTATGTGATTAACTACTTGAGACCACAGGAGAAACCTTGTTTCTCAACAATGCACCATGCAGCAGGCCCTATCACTGTCCGTGTCTCAACTGTAGAGACCACGCCTAGCAAGTTGTTGATAAGGGTAATGTCTGTTCAGGAGAGATTTAGTAGCCTGCCAAAGGTCACTTAGTTCATACATCATAAATCAGATCCTTGTGGCTTCAGACCTGATGGTTCCTTAATACCTGGTTCCCTTCACTGGGGATAAATGAATGAAGGGGAGATAATCCATCTTTTCATATGTTACTCTGCAACCTTGGTACCCTTTGACTTTATTCGGCTTTGGGATCTAGTGCTATATCAAAGCTGGTATCTTGAGGATCTTGAGAGATTCCTCGTAGCCATCATGTGTGGTCACAGGAGCAGCTTGCAGACTGTTGCTGGTCTGGCTTTTTAAATCTTTTCCAGCCCTTGCCTTGAACGCTCTGCTAATGCTGATGGACATCTTGTGTAAGAGAGAGCTGAAGCCTGTGAGCTCTTCCAGGAGACCTTCTGTTGCACTAGGACCTACAAAGGTGGGGCAGGAGCCTAAGCCTTCATTCCTCCTCTGAGAAATAAACCACGTCCACTGCTGAATATGAGCTGAGACATTATTTAACACAGTGATCATAAATAAGAGTATGATGTGAGGCGAATGCTTAAAAAGCAACTATATGAGTTATAAAGAATAGTTATATTTTGTTATCTTTCTCTAAAGTTTACCTTAATGTCTTAAGTTTTATGAGAATTCATAGGAACCATTAGGAAGGAAAAAAAAAGAGATTTAACAAAAAAAAAAGTAAATTTAATTTTACTGCTGAGTATAGCATCTCTCTATTGGCAGAAGCTAGAGAAAATTCAGTTCCAATTCAGACAGGATTTATTATTATGGTTACGGTATATTAACCTTTAAAGTATTATATGTACAATATGTTTTAAGCATTCATTCATTGTAGAATGATTGAATATTAACAAGTATCACCTCACATATTTACTTTCTGTAAGAATGTGAAACATTAATATATCATCAATTATATGCACCATGTTTTGTGACAAATCTCTCAAACTAACTCTAACCTAGTAGTTCTCAACTTATGGGTTGTGACACCTTTGGGCCAACTTACATGTTATGAATTAGCAACAAAATAATTATATGGTTGGGGTCACCACAACGTTAGAAAGGTTGAGAACCACTGCTCTAATCTCTGATCAATATCTTACCATATACCCCGAATAGCCCGAGCCACAGTAACTACCTTTCTTTTCTTTACTTCTACACAATCAATCTTTCACACTTTGAGTATGAGTGAGGAAATTTGGAATTTCTCTTATTGTGTCTGGCTTATTTCATTTAACAGAGTGCCCTTCAATTTCATGCACACAGACACTCAGGACAGCAGCCCTTTGCAATAGCCAAATCAATGCAAAATATGTCATTCTATTTCCCTGTCCATTTGATGGAGACACTGGGATTGCTTTTATCAACTAAACTGTGATGAAGAAAGGATTACAGATTCCTCATCAGCATCCATGGTGAAACTGAAGAGTCACAGGGAAGTTCTGCTTTTACATTTATTTTTATTTTGTCTTGCCAGCTTGTAAATATGTGCACTACCTGCAGTTATGATGCCCACAGAGGCCAGATGAGGGCATTGGAGTCCCTGCAACTGTAGTTAGAGGTAGTTGTGAATTGTCACATGGATGCTGGGAACAGAATCCAGTTCATTCCTGAGTCTCTTAGCTGCCAAGCCTTTCTGTGGCTCCATGGTAGTTCAGTCCTTATATTTCTGAGAAACCTCTGTATCACTTGCACATAACAGTGACACCTATTTGCATCCTACAGACTGTCTACAGGGTACGTCCCTGCCTGCTAGCCTGCACATCTTATATATTTGTCTGTTTGCTAATAAGCATTATTTCAGCAGTAGAGATAGCTCTCCTTGCTTCTCTTTTTTCATTTCTCACATAAAATTAGTGATAGTGCATATTTTTGTTTGGTTTGGTTTGGTTTTGGCCATCTATTGTCATACAGACAGAAATCTGATTCAGGCCATTTCTCCATTTATAAATTTGTGTTTCTCTTTGTATTCTGGTTTTGAAGTTACTTGAATTTCTTACATTTTGGGAATATTAACTTCTTCTCAGATATCTACTTCAGTGATATTTACCCATTCTTTCTTTTTTTGGTGTGTTGTCTCGTTGATGCGTGTGTGTGTGTGTGTGTGTGTGTGTGTGTGTGTGTGTGTGTGTGCCTGTGTGATTTAATCAGATTGACCTCCTTTCCCTTAAGATTTATCATGAAAGATTTCCCCCCCGTTGGAATTTTAATATAGTCTTACATTCTAACACAATAGAACAGAGTTTGTAAACTAAAATTTGGGAACAAATATCTAGATATGTTATTTGTAAAAATCACTTGATGTTTTCTGGTCTGGGACTTAATTATTAAATACTTTCAGCTGCTAGGAGGTCGGTGGTGTCCTAGAGTTCTCTATCCAACACATAATGGAGTCTGTTGGAATTTATGGACTTATCCAGCACATCATCCCTTGCCAGGGAAGGAAGAGCTAGAGAAAGCCAGGTTTAATCACTTTTATTCAGCTATGCTTGGGCACTTACTAAAGGGCACAGATCTTGGCATCCCAAAGTTCTCCGTTGAACTTTCCCAATTCAATTGCTTGAGCACTTTATTGTATCGCAATCCCAGAGCTGCTATTTGCCGGTAGCTGTACTCCTCAATATGGTGAGTAGGTTGTGCAAACAATCTCCAAGCCTCCTGCAGACTTTCCCTGTGACCTGTGAGCAACCACATAAAGTTGAGGTGTATAAAGTGGGTCACAGCTTTCGCCATGGTTACATAAACTCAGTCAAAGACTTTCACTGACAGTGCAGACAAACCATACTGCCTGTGGATTTGTCCACGTAGGTTTCACAGAATCTTTCAGCTGGATTATTTTCAACCCTAGGACATCAGATATAATGTCTTGTCTTTAGAGTCCTGACAGGTAGAAGGGTACCACCAGAGTAGTTGGTATTGTGAGAATAGGACGTCTTCAGGGATGGTCCAACAGCATTAACCAACACAGGTTTTAACCTCGATAAACATCAGTCTTCTTAGGCTTTAGAAAACTACACAGCATTTTACCTCCCTACATGGAAACATTTTAAAGACACGGGGTATGGAGATTTTAGAAACATGGCACAATCACACTTATCACTCAGGAAACTAAGGCAGAAGCATCTTGAGTTCAAGCCTATTCTGGGATACATAGTAAGACCCTGAACACACATGCACACACAGGCACACACAGGCACACACGAACATACACTATAACTTTTATGCCCTTGTCAACATGATTCAGGGTAAACAAAGAAGTTGACTATAAACAACTCAGTATAAAGAACTCTGTTTGCCCTAAGAAGACTTTTGATGTAAAACACCTAGTTGTACAATGGTTGTGTAGTGTGCTGTGCCTGCTGAAGGGACTTTCCAATTTGCTTTTAGTTTTTGTGATTCTTGGATTATTTGTTTACACACAAAAAAACCTACAGCTTTTGAAATTAAGTTGTTTGTAGCCTCACTAAAGTTTGAGTTTGTGAGGGGATTTATATATCTCTCTGTGTGTATGTTGGTGTGTCTCTAGGTCTGTCTGTGCGTGTCTGTTTGCATATGTGTCTGTGTGTGTCTGCTGTCTCTCTGTGTGTGGTTTATGTGTCTGTGTCAGAGAGGTGGGAGGGAGAGGGAGGAGAGAGAAAGAGAGAGAGAAAAGAGAGTTTATGTACCCTGGTTAGTCTTATACTCTTGGTCATCTATATTGTCCTAAAATCCTAGCAATACTTCCACCTTATCCCAAGTGCTAGAACTGGAGACACGTATCACCAGCCCTGATTTTATTTGACAAGTATCATTAGCATAATATCACTTTCAACTTCTCGATACACATATAATTACTTCGGTCATTATTTTATTTATAGATGTGTAAGTGGAACTTTGGGTAGCTGAGAATATGGACCAAGGTCACATAGCAAATAGAAACTACCAAGACTTGGCTGTCTGGGTCAGATATTGTAGTACTGCTTACTAGCCCATCTGCTGTAATATCTGAAATGATCAGATCATGCGGCCTCAGATCTCAGAGATTGGAGTTGTCCCTGACTCCTACAACACCTCTGATGTGGAAATGAATATTCATAAGGTGATGAATTAGGGTAATCTGTGTTGCTCAGACAGGTTGTAAGAATTCAGAGGACTCATACTCAAACCCAGTGGGCACCCAAGTGTGGCTGTGAGTTCATCAGCGGTGTCTCTTCTTCTGGGCACCTGCAGCTTGTTCCATACAACGCCAAACAAAAGCAAAGGCAGAAGCCAAGCGATTTTTGTTGGTGTGGGGGAAGGGAATTGTTGCTCGTTTCTTTGTTTTATTTTGTCTGGAGTTTGATTCTCTGACTAGTTCAGCTTGCTGTGATTGGGGAAGCCTGGTCTATTTCCCACTCTATAAACAGAGTTAAAATGGACTAACAGCCTATGATTGTCACTGTAGCAGCCTGTGGGCTTTTTACCGTGTCTACACCTGTGTATAATGATGTACCCTGGAGTGTCAGGGGTTTCCAGCTGAAATAAATAGAGAATCTGAAAGACTCTGAGAATGTTTATATTCACTAGTTTTAAATGGTTTTAGTTACATATGAGTAACCACTACTCTGACACAGTTCTACAATTCCAAATCAATACATAGAATCCTCTAAACTTGTAGCGATGAGTATTCTTTCCATTCATTTTTGTAACAAAGAAGGCAACCAGTGTGTAGATTTCTGGAGGGAACCATAGGAGAAAACTTCACATCAGAAATGCAATCAACCACTGTAGCCATGTCAGCAAGCAATTAATTTCGCTGCTTGACTCTCCAGAGCCACTGATCCTCGAATCGGCATTCACTAGGTAGTTATTTAAATCTAATTCTAAAACTTGGCTCAGTCCTTTCTCATGAAAACATGAAAGAGAATGATGACCAGGAGACACCAATCTGGGAGCTTGGTTTCAACTTGGGTTATCATGTCACAAAAATAAAAAAAGGAACACAAGATTCATCACCTTATTTACTTCCCTCTCACTCTAGTAACTGGCAAATAAACATTTACAAAACCAGGGCAGTGTGTGTGTGTGTGTGTGTGTGTGTGTGTAAGAATTTTCTTTTTCTTACAGAAAAGAAAGGGGCTGTATTAATCAGGCTTCTCTAGAGTCACAGGGCTTATGGAATGCCTCTATATATTAAGGGAATTTGTTGCGATTTACAGTCTGTAGTCCAACTACCCAACAATGGGCAGCTGTGAATAGGAAGTCTAAGAATCTAGGCTAGTTGTTTGAGCTTGTCTTCTATAGAAATAGGTTCCAACAAATGTACTGGCAAGTAAATGCAAGCAATCCAAAAAGAGTGAATCTTCCTTCTTCCAATGTCCCTAAGAAGGTCTCCAGCAGAAGGTGTGGCCCAGAATAAAGGTGTATACCACCACACCTGGATCTGGGACTTGCTTTGTTCCAGGTTGACCTTGAACTCAGAGATCTTTCATCATTCTCCAGGTATTAAAGGTGTTGGTTGTCTGGCCTACGCTTTTCATAGCCACTATGCCTCAGAATTTCCAAACCAAGATCCAGGTCAGAAACTTGTGTCTTCCAGTCTCACGATCTGGATCACAGGTGTGCCCTCCAGTTCTGAATTGTAGTTCATTCCAGATGCGGTCAAGTTGACAACCAGGAGTAGCCAGCACAGGATTGTTGTACTATTTAATTATGGGAGGCAACAATTTTGATACTTTGGTAGGTCGTGAAATGTGTGGTTGATGGTTTTTTATACACTGTTTTAGAAATCTTCAGGAAAACACTACAGTATTGTCAGAGTCATCACTATGTGTATATATGACTCTGAGGACTTCGTCCTACCACTTAACTCAAGCTTAGTACTGTTTGATTGAAGTCTCTCCATCTCCCTCATCCTGGAAGGAAGTGATTCTGTTCCAAAGAAGAGAGCATGCAATATTTCTATTTTGTGTGCCATGCTGTCATGCAATGTCCAGTTTCAGCCTGCATGTGGATCTCTAGATAACCCAGAAGTGTTTATTAAATACACTGCCCTTTCTCCATTGAGGGTTCTTGGCACCTTTGTTGAAGATGAATCGACTGGAAATGCGAGTTTACTTCTGTGTTTTCTATGTCTTTATGTTGTACTCTATTGTTCCTCTCAAATGTGTTCTTGACCTTCTTCCATAGTTATGGGCTCTGCATTCAAGGATTCACCTAGCTACAAGTTGCAATATTTTTTAAGTTACATACTCTTTTTTCTTATTACAAGAACTTACATAGCACACGTGTGTTCGGGGTATTAACTACTGTGGAGGAGAGTTTTGGTAGAACATAAATATCATATCATTTGGTATGAGGGAATTTACCTTCCCCCAGCATTGGTATGTGCAGAAGATCCTACAGCCGGTGCTTCAGGGATGTGGAGGACCATGATGAAGTCCTTGACTATCCCCCAGCATTGGTATCTGCTGAGGACCTTTAAGGATGCTGCTATCCTTTAGGGATGCTGAGGACCAACAGCTATTTTCAAATCTGAGAGTAAGATGTTCCCAGGTTTGTTCATTCTTCAGCTAAATGTGTTTGTGGTTTCACGTGAAGTTAAAAATTGTTTATTTTTTCCTATACAAAGTGCGCTTGAGATTTGTTAAGAATTGCATTACTTATATAAATAACTTTGGATGGTATACAGATCTATTAAGTAGTTGTAAGGATGGAACACTTAGATTTTTTTTTTCAGCATTCACCAGAATGCATCATATAACAACCTAATTGCCGAAGTTGTAAAATGAGGTTATCCCAGATATAACAAGTGTATCTTCTCCAAAAGAGAACTCACGGAGTGTTCCAGGAAATGCAGAGATCCTATGAACTTAAGGATGAGAGTAGTACATGAGAAATATAGAAAATTACCCTTTCGATCTCGGAGCACACATTGGAATGTGCAGTGCTTCAATTACATTTGAAATACAGTCCCTGGCTCTGCTGGAAAAATGCCTAAGACAGTAAATGCAGCCAAGGGACTGAGCCTGGCCTGCTTCTGTTTACTTAGCCTGGTGCCTAATTGATATGGGGCATCAGTCAGCCTCACAATGACATGAGATTCAGCCACAGAGTTTGAGGACACCACTTCTGTTATTTCTGAAAATGAAATGGCTCTACGCTTCTTCCTCTAATGCTGCACACAGGGTAATTGCACAGTGTTATCAGGGCAGAGGAATAGTGCCAGAGAAACAAAAGATATGCTGCTAAAGCTAGAGGGCTTTAATCTGATAGCTAGAAACCATCTATAACATGTTAGAGAGTCAGGGACAAATGTCTTTATAGAAATTACTAGCATTTCTTTATTTTTTTCTATTTGCCCAACAGTTACAAAGGCCTTTTAGATATGGAAGTAAAATATTACATATAAAATGTAGATATGGTCAGGTTCAAACTATTATTCATGGGAAAAAAGATGCAATCTTCCTAGTGAGGGTGTCTGCCATCCCTGTTATCGGGAACGTGTGTTCCTCCCAGGACCAGATATGTCTCTAGGTATGAGCTCATCTGTGTAAGGGGAAATTGTGCTAAAATGTAAAGTGCCTCTGTGATACTGGCTTAGTTTTATGATTTTATTTCATGTGTGAGCTTTGTTTTAAGTAAATGGAGAATCTAAAAGTAGGTAGGATAATCAAGGATGTAGGTCACTCATAAAGATTACTTTTCCATCTTTCCATCATTTAATCATGCTGCATAGATGCTTTCTAGGGCAATCATCTTATGAATTATGGGATGTCTACTGTGTAGGGATGCTAGATTTAGTAAATAAAAGCTCAAGCCACACAGTGGAATAGAAGAGTTGCATAAAAGGCATGTTGGGTTTTTTTTTAGCATAAGTATGTCATAAGCACTGCAAGAGCAAAAATTATGACATTGTTGACTATTTAAAATTCAGATTTAACCAAGGATCCTCCATTTTATTTGGCTAACCTATGGAAATGGAGTCATGGTCGGAAGCAGAAGACACACAAAACTGAAATAAGTCTACAGATTAAGGTGGTAGGTAATTAGGACTGTTTCACTTTCCAAGGTGTTCTTGTAGGAGTCCAAATGAATTTAAGAGAGCACTTGGAAGGGATGTGTGGGAACTGTATGATGCTTGATGTCTCCAGAATATTTCAGAGAAAGGAAGAGTTGTAGGTGAGGACAGAGTGGGACTGGGAATCATCAGACCAGGAGCTCAGCTCAGTCCCTCACATCAGCTTTACTAGGTGAGAAGTACTGGGACCCACAATGGCAATTGGAGGAAATTTAAAATTTTCCAGTTGCTGCATTAAGAAATGGAAAAGGGAGATAAAAATGAATACGGTCACAACTGATTTCATTGTACTTATCCTAATGCATTCCGAAACTATGATATCCTTATGAGATTACTAATGAAATGGTTTTGTATTTTCTTATATCACCTATTCAAAGTTGTATATTCTAATACATTCGGGGCATTTTAATTGGGATCAGTCTCCTTTCAATAGATAAGTAGTCCCTAGTCGGCTGGTACGTTGGTGAGTGTGAGCATAGCTCTGAAGGGTAAAGATCCATTCATGCACTGGCATCTAAGGAGCCACGGGAAACAGTGTAGCTTCGTGTTAGCCACGCTGCCACCTGAAATGGATGGACGCAGAAGGCAGTGAACATCTATCAGGCTATTCCCCTGGCACAGGAAGCTTAAAGAGGGCTTACCACCATGACTGCGAATAGACAGGAGCACTATAGAGAGAGGTGGCATCTGCTAATGAATGTGAGTTATACAAATCACTTTACTATTATTTCTGTGTGGGCAGAAACCAATGGATTGGTGACCTTCCATGTCACCAGGAATACCATCCAAGTGGAGGAGGCCACAATGGCAACAATTCTCAAGAGACAGTGTGTCTTGAGGAAAAGCAACTGATTACCTCTGAGTTGTTTTAAGTCTTTCTTTTCTTTCCTGAGATTATAACACTATTATGTCATTTCTCCCTTCCCTTTCCCTCCCTCAAACTTCCTATATACCCCTCTCCTCTCCTCAATCTTTTCCAAATTATTGGTCTTTTAAAAAAAATGTTGATTCATTTATATATATGAAATATATGAATATATATGAATATATGAAATGGCCTTGATTTTAATACTTATTCAAAATCTGTTGTGTCATCTCATTCAGAGCATTTGAACTGAGATCAGCCACATATTTTATTAGCTGACTGCTGACTATTCATCACTTTAAATACGATTGATCTCAATATATTTCTAAGTACATAAGTATAACCTTCTCAGTCTGTGTGTGATACTTGTATCTCTCCAGGGCTGACTGGTTAGTACTGCATAACCAGCTGCTGTGACCTCTGCTTCTTGATACAATGTTTCACTTTCACCCTGGTTCTCAAGCAAAACACAGAAAGATATATCTTTAATGGGACTGAAATGTCTTAAACTCCCTTTGGTTTTGACAGCCTAAAGCACAGGATTCTATTTCATAGGAATTTGTAAACAGAGAAGAAAGAATTTATGAGTATTAAAGGAGCAGAGAAGGTCTACATCACCAAAACTGCCACAGAATCAGAAATTTAAATGTGTCCCAGGACCATTTCTTTTCACAAGAGAAATATTTCCTCGTGAATCCTTGGGAAAAGAGAGAGTCACTACAGTGTTTCATGCACAGACCTTTTAATGAATGGGTCCTCTCCTCAGCCAGGCTCCTGTGTATAAATATACTGGAGGAGGTTTCAATGTTTCAGAGACTCTGCCATTCATTATCACATGGGGTTTTTCTCCCAATAACTCCCCGTGACATAGCACTGCTGCCTACACTGCTTTAGACAGGAATCCTGAGGCTCTGAGAGGAGAGCTGACTGGTCCTCCAACACAAATAAAAGTCTCACCATTTACAACCAAGTCGTAAGGCTTTGTCAGCATACCGTAGTAGGACTGGGTAAATTGGGGGCTAGCCATGCTTCTAGGTACAGACAAAGAGAGTATTCCCTGTCACGTAGGGTAGTCACAAAGCACTTTACAGTACATAAATTCTTAAATGTTAGCCATGGAGATAGACAAACGTTGGTATGTAGAGCCAATGAGAAGTGATGGGAACTGCTTTACATTTTCTTCAGAACTTGGTACCGCATCTGAGGTGGTGAGGTCTCCATCAACATCTTCACACTGATGGTAATATTTATTGTCTCTAGGAAATTGTTAAAGAATGAGAATAAATTAAAGTATTTGAAATGTCAGTGTAACGATAGCAACATCTATAACTAATAAAGGATCAGAAAATGAACATTCATGGAACTATTAGTGAGTACTTGATATAGTTCATTCTTTTTTTTAAAAGACACCCTCCCACCATTCTGTTACATAGAATTAGAGAAAACTCGAACTTGGTATCACTGAGAATTTTAACATGGATGGAATGTTACCCTGAGTCCCTTCTTGGGGCTCTTATTTCACAGCTATAGCTGAAATGCTGTACAATAAAGAACTGAAAATTTGGATATTTCAAAAAACAAGTCATGTATGAATCGATGTTTATCCCTTGGAGACTCCTGCATGTGTTTGCTACTTTAGAAACATATGACTTTAAAGAACTACTAGAAAATGTATGCAGAGAAATAAGCATGGAAATTGTCAGGTGCATAGTTCCTTTAGAGCCAATAAATTTGAGAAATATCTGTCAAATATATTATCATTGGGAAACCTTTTCTCCCAGTCAAGCAGAGCCCTCTAAGATGAACGGCAGGCCAGAACATGGGAGGGCCCAGCCAGACAGAAGTCCCATTTCTCCCTTAAACAGATCCACAGACACCATAGACAGAGGCCACATGGGTCTCTTGGAATTGGTCAGATTGTTTCTTTCTTAGTCAATGAGGTGAAGCTGGGAATTTATAAATGATTTTCTAAATAGGAATGGTAGAAGATTCAACCGCAGTATGCGCTAGTTTGATTTCCTAAGAGGCAGGTGTTTAATCTTGTTGAAGTATCCTGATGTACGTTATTTGACTAAATGAGAAAGCAAAAATACCTGACAGAACAATAAGACTAATTCTTTAAAAATGTTCTGACATGGTGCCTTCATTTGGGAATAAATCTCCAAAACTCTGTTTAATATAGTCAGTGTGCATACCTTATGGGGCTACACCCATAGAAATAAATTTATATACCCATGATCCTGAGAGCAGTCGGAAGCCCTTAGCCGTGTACATGAATGCATGATGACTGCAGTAAAATATATTTATCCCACAAGCAAGGGGAGAATTGATTACTCCAGAGATCTAAAGCCATAACTAATTCACAGATACTTTTTCCTATGATGAAGATAAATATTCTCTGTCACTTGGACCCATAAAATATATTGTTTTTACAACAGACTCATTGTAATAATTCACCTTAAATGTCTTAAGGAGATATCTTCCTATGGTTTCCAAACAAGAATCATCTGACATTCTTCTTTTCAAAATAAGTTTGGGAATTAAAAATAAAATAATAAGTAGCACTAGGCTTCACTCTGGTGTTATCCTCCAAAATATAGAACTATAATGTTGTGTCTGAGATGTAAATGCTCCCTTCCTGATGTTTAGTAAGGAAATAATATTTGCTAACACTCATGGGTGTTTGCACCCTATGGCCCACTTGGGGCGGCATGAACCTGCACGTGGGCCACTCTCTCTGTCAATGAACAAGTGAGCAGTATAGTATCCTAACCTCCTGTGAGGCTGGCATCCAGGTAAAGCACATTTCTTAATTCTCTTTGTCCACTGCTTTTGTCTTTTTAAAAATTAGTCAATAGAAAATTTGAGTGATGTAATACATAATTTTGATTTGAGGTGTTTGTGAAAGCATTGTGACAAGTCAATTTTAGTTTCAAATTGGGGCCAATTCTCTTTCTTGGTGGTTAGAAGGTATTTAAGTGTTTTCTTTTTTTCTTTTATTATCGTTAGATATTTTCTTTATTTACATTTCAAATGTTATCCCCTTTCCTTTAGATGTTTCACCTCCAAAAATCCCCTATCCAATCCCCTCTTCCCCTGCTCCCTAACCCACCCACTCTTGCTTCCCTGTCCTGGCATTCACCTACATTGGGGCAATGAGCCTTCCCAGGACCAAGAGCCTCTCCTCTCAAGAATGTCCAACAAGGCCATCCTCTGCTACATATGTGGCTGGAGCTATGGGTCACTCCATGTTTTCTATTGGTAATAAAAGAAAAGATAGAGTTAGAAGTATAAATTGAGATGTTTTTAGTCAGCCTGGTGCTGGTACTGTTTTAGACTTATTAATCTCATTGTCAGTTTGAATTAGAATGGATGATACCCAAAGGTGTCCACAGATGCAGTGGTCCATTGTGTGTGTGTGCATGTGTGTATGGGTGTGTGTGTGTGTATGTGCCTGCGTGTGTGTGTATGTGTGTGTCTGTCTGTGTTTGTCTTCATGTACACATATGAGAACATGTGCAGGTTGACACTGGCTATTTTCCTTAATCACTTTCTACTTATTTATTTATACTTTGGCTCTCACTGAGCCTATACCTGGCCAACTCTGCTAGACTGGCTGGCCAGAAAACCCTAGAGATTCATGGAGGGTAACCATGTTACCAACTGAGCTATCTTCCCAGAACCTCCAATGTTACATTTTTACAGAGGAAGGCAATCAGACTCAAAGAGCCCCAAGTACTCCCCAGTAAACAAACAATTCGGCATGAGCAAATGGGATTTTTAAACTTGTTTCTTTGAAGAGAATGGTATAAGAAAAGACGGGAATTACACAGCCTATATTTAAATTTTACATACTAAGAATTTCTTCAAGTTTCAGTGTTTAATCCATTACTTTCAAGGGATAGAGATACTTTCTTCTTATAAATAAGCCAGAAATGCTCTAATGTGAAAGACGGCACACCCTGGGTTCTGTTTGGCTACACTAGGGAAAGTTGTAACAAAGGCCCATTGCTCACCCTCCGCACACAGGTCAGTCAGCCCCTGAAGTGGAAAGGCTGTAGATCTTCATGTGCGTCTACCACTGGAAGATTGTTTTCAGTCAGGTGTGTTCTTGGATTCTGAATGTACTGAATTTACTGAAGTGAGTCACCTGCTTTTGTCAAGTAGGCCCAGTCAAGTGCAGGTTGAAGCCAGTGATTCTCTCTGTCTCTGAATTGGCAGGTGGTAGGATGCAACCTGGCTTTCAGTCTTTTACTCTCAGACATTTCTGTGATCACACACTTGTAAATAAAGAGGAATCCCGTGCTTCCACTTACTTTTTGGAGATGCTAGTCCACGGTAGATGGGTTCTATAGCTTTCGACTTGTGATAACACAGTGCATTGTGGTGGGGCACATGTAACGGAGAAAACCTCTCAAAGGATGAAACTAGGGTCCCACAATTCCCTTCATGGGCACATCTCAGTCATGGAATATCTCCTGCTAGGCTCCACCTCTTTCTACCACTTCCCAGTAGCACCTGCCAGGAGCAGGTGTCACATGAGCCTGAGGACCACTCGGTGTCTCAATTGTAGCGCTGGTGACAGGGTTTTTCTACATGGACAGAGCTGACCACAAACACACAACTCTTCTGCCTCAGCCTCCGTGGTGCTCAAATATTGGGGTGTAGCACCACACCTGCTTCTGATTTCTTCCCCACTTCCACCATTGCTATCATCTTTTGTTTATAGCAGCAATGTTAATAGTAACCATTAATTACAGAAATCTGTCAGCCCTTTTAGTATTGGAAGAGCTTTTACACAAAGCATTGACTTCTTTCACTGTAGTGCCCTGACAATGGAGAGGATTCGCAGCAGTATTTTCGAAGATACACTGAAAGATTTGCAAGTGGCTGATCAGTAGACAATGAATAGAGCTACCTGTTCACCCTCAGATCCAAGCAGACACAAGCCCAGGTTCTGAGCATCCACCCATCCCTTTCTTGTTCTCTTGTTTCCTTTTGTTTGTGCCTGCCCGCACGGTTATGCAATGTCCCATGGGAACTATTATCAGAAAGTCCATCTCTCACTGCACATTGTCTGTTGGCAATTTGCATCCCTGTAGGAGGGACTACTGAGATCAGGTGAGGCACAGCTCTATACCGCAAGCCAACAGTAAATGGTGTGTACCGGGAAAGTCATAGAACTGGTCGGAGGTTTCATCAGAAGTCTTTCATCACATTGACCTATGAAATGAAGCCTCTCTAAATATCACCGTCTCACCTGATGTCCATAGACAGATCCTGCTCCTCTTCAGGCTTGACTTACGTCATATCAAGTTCAAAGTTGGTAGTATGTAATTTTCTCCCAGTAATAGAGCAATTTAGCATACCATTTGGCCTATACAGAACTCTAATGTATTAAACAAATAATAAAAGTGGAACTGATGCACATAAGCTGCAAACAATCTCCGTGTAGGAAGGTCTCATATAAATAGGTAATGGTGTTCACCAGTAACAACTGTGTTTTGTATACTGCAGGAAAAATTGCTTCTAAGTTTTGAGCTGATGATTAATGTATCTGCGAATAAAAATGTAATAATAAAAGGTGAAGCCTGAATTTTTTCCCTTATAAGCTATCTCTAAGATACAAATATTTGTCAATTAAATGCATCTTAGTAGCCAATATTAACACACTCAGCAACAAAAGCAACAATCAAATATTTATTATCATTCATCATGTATATGAATGTAAAATAAAAACTTTAGTGGAGATTCAAATATTGCCATTAAACTTTAGCATCCACAGAGCTAGAGTCTGCTGGTCTCCATCTGTGGATGGAAGAACACTGATATTAAAATGAGCTCTAATGGAATAAATCATTGTCTGTACAGAGCATTGAAAATGTACTTTCAAAATATTCTTCAAAACATAATACACTGTGCGTGCAATATACTGCTTTCGTGCAATTATCAGGCTCCATTAGACTTCATGTTATGTCCACAGTATGAACGAACAAGAGGGACTAAAGCTGTCTTTGGACACTGTCCCATATGCCTCTTCCTGGTCATTTTGAGTCACTTTAGGAGCATTTTTATTCAGTTCATGGTCCAGGTTAGCAATCAGGACACTCCTAAAGCTAAGGGGTTTTTATTATTATTATTATTATTTTTTCTAAGTTTTTTTTATTTACATTCCAAATGATTTCCCCTTTCCCGTTTCCTCCCTCCCTGAAAGTCCCATAAGCCCCCTTCCCTCCCTCTTTTCCCCATTCAACCCCCTCTCGTTTCTCTGTCCTGGCATTCCCCTACATCCAGTCTTCCCAGGACCAGGGGTCTCTCCTTCCATCTTCTTGGAAATCTATTGATATGTGAATTGTGTCTTGGGTATTCCAAGATTCTGGGTTAATATCCCCTTATCAGTGACTGCATACCATGTGTGGTCTTTTGTGATTGGGTTACTTCACTAAGGATGATATTTTCAAGTTCTGACCATTTGCCTAGGAATTTTGTGAATTCATTGTTTTTAATTGTGTAAATATACCACATCTTCTGAATCCATTCCTCCGTTGAGGGACATCTGGGTTCTTTCCAGCTTCTGGCTATTATAAATAAGGCTGCTATGAACATAGCGGAGCATGTGTCCTTATTGCATGCAGGGGAAGCCTCTGGGTATATGCCCAGGAGTGGTATAATAAGATCCTCTGGGAGTGTCATGCCCAGTTTTCTGAGGAACCGCCAGACTGCTTTCCAGAGTGGTTGTACCAGCTTGCAATCCCACCAGCAGTGGAGGTGTGTTCCTCTTTCTCCACATCCTCGCCAACAACTGCTGTCTCCTGTGTTTTTGATCTTAGCCATTCTGACTGGTGTGAGATGGAATCTCAGGATTGTTTTGATTTGCATTTCCCTAATGACTAAGGATATTGGACATCTCTTTAGGTGCTTCTCAGTCATTAGATATTCTTCAGGTGAGAACTCTTTATTTAGCTCTGTAGCCCATTTTTTAATAGGGTTACTTGCCTCTCTGGAGTCTAACTTCTTGAGTTCTTTGTATATATTGGATATTAGCCTTCTGTTGGATGTAGGGTTGGTACAGATCATTTCCCAGTTAGTTGGTTGCCTCTTTGTCTTTTTGACAGTGTCTTTTGCCTTGCAAAAACTTTGTAATTTAATGAGGTCCCATTTGTCAATTCTTGATCTTAGAGCATAAGCTATTGGAGTTCTGTTCAGGAAATTGTATCCTGTGCCCATATCTTCAAGGTTCTTCCCTAGTTTCCTTTCTACTAGTTTCAGTGTGTCTGGTTTTATGTGGAGATCCTTGATCCACTTGGAATTGAGCTTAGTACAAGGAGATAAGAATGGATCAATTTGCATTCTTCTGCATGTTGACCTCGAGTTGAACCAGCACCATTTGTTGAAAAGGCTATCTTTTTTTCACTGGATAGTTTTAGCTCCTTTGTCAAAGATCAAGTGACCATAGGAGTGTGGATTCATTTCTGGGTCTTCAATTCTGTTCCATTGATCTACCTGCCTGTCACTGTACCAATACCATGCAGTTTTTAAAACTATTGCTCTGTCGTACAGCTTGAGGTTCGGGATACTAATTCCCCCAGAAGTTCTTTTACTGTTGAGAATAGTTTTAGCTATCTGGGGTTTTCTATTATTCCAGATGAACTTTTGAATTGCTCTTTCTAACTCTATGAAGAGTTGAGTTGGGATTTTGATGGGGATTGCATTGAATCTGTATATTGCTTTTGGCAAGATGGTCATTTTGACTATATTAATCCTGCCAGTCCATGAGCATGGCAGATTTTTCCATCTTCTGAGGTCTTCTTCAATTTCTTTCTTCAGAGACTTGAAGTTCTTGTCATACAGATCTTTCACTTGTTTGGTTAGAGTCACACCAAGATACTTTATATGGTTTGTGGCTATCGTGAAGGGTATCATTTCTCTTACTTCTTTCTCAGCCTGCTTATCCTTTGAGTATAGGAAGGCTACTGAGTTGCTTGAGTTGATTTTATATCCGGCCACTTTGCTGAAGTTGTTTATCAGCTGTAGGAGTTCTCTGGTGGAGTTCTTTGGGTCGCTTAAGTACACTATCATATCGTCTGCAAATAGTGATAGTTTGACTTCTTCCTTTCCAAGTTGTATCCCTTTGACCTCCTTTTGTTGTCTAATTGCTCTAGCTAGAACTTCAAGTACTATATTGAAAAGATATGGAGAGAGAGGGCAGCCTTGTCTAGTCCCTGATTTTAGTGGGATTGCTTCAAGTTTCTCTCCATTTAGATTGATGTTGGCTACTGGCTTGCTGTAAATTGCTCTTACTATGTTTAGATATGGGCCTCGAATTCCTGATCTTTCCAAGACCTTTAACATGAAAGGATGCTGAATTTTGTCAAATGCTTTCTCCGCATCTAATGAAATGACCATGTGTTTTTTTTTTTTGAGATTGTTTATGAAGTGGATTATATTGATGGACTTCCTTATATTGAACCATCCCTGCATCCCTGGATGAAGCCTACTTGATCGTGGTGAATGATCGTTTTGATGTGTTCTTGGATTCGGTTGGCAAGAATTTTATTGAGTATTTTTGCATTGATATTCATAAGAGAGATTGGCCTGAGATTCTCTTTCTTTGTCAGATCTTTGTGTGATTTTGGTATTAGCGTAATTGTGGCTTCATAGAACAAGTTGGGTAGTGTTCCTTCTGTTTCTATTTTGTGGAATAGTTTGAAGAGTATTGGTGTTAGGTCTTCTTTGAAGGTGTGATAGAATTCTGCACTAAAACCATCTGGACCTGTGCTTTTTTTGGTTGGAAGACTTCCAATGACCACTTCTATTTCTTCAGGGGTTATAGGAGCTAAGCTAAGTTTTGGTGGGAAGAACATGTTACTCAAAAAAGTGCCAATTGAGTTCCTTTAACCAGTTCTTGTCCTGTCCATCTTAACCAATTTCTTGGAGCCCGGTACTCTGTCTGTGTATGGCACTCAGGATGCCTGCTGTTAAAGTTACCATCTTGAGATGGGGAAGGTCGAAAAGCTGGAAATACTGTGCAGGAAGGACAACTAGTCCAGAAAGCATCTGTGCTCAAGAGAATAATTCCAAGGAACAAGAAGCTCAAAACTGGTACCCTGTGGCCAACCTTCAGCCACAAAACAAGAATGAAGATCATGAGTGGAGGGTTAACCTAAGCAGGTCCTGTATCTAGAGATTAGCTGTTGTTACAAACTGTCCTTGACTTCAGCGATCCTATAGGAAAATGGTCAGTCACTTTCTCCTTAATGCACTGATCTGCTTCTGTAGTTTTCCTATGATGTTCGTTTGGGGATCGAATATAGACTTCACCCACAGTCTATTTGTCTCTGTTCCTTCTAGATACATAACTTCATCAATATGTTTCACCAAAATATTTAATATTTTCTCATCTGCAAAATGAATTTCTAAGTGAGTTCCTATTTCCAAGACTGTTTTGAAAATTGTTTTGCAAAGTCATAAAATTCATATATCTTTAATTATTGAAATATGGGTGTGTTTATCCATATGAAGTCTTGCCTGTGAGTGGTAGTCTAGCTGCTTGCCTTATCAGACTTCCTATCCTGAAGCTGGCAGACTCTCTCTCATACTGGAATTTTATCTTTCAAAGGTGATGACCCTTCTTATATGTTCCCCTTTATTTAAATGTCATTTCCAGTCTGATCATGAAACTAAAAAGTCTTGCTTGCCCTAAGCAACTTGCTTCACTACACATCAAATCCTTTTCTTTATGAAGTTCTGCAAAATCATTGAGACAACCAGTGATACTGTATATAAAATACTCAGTGTATATAGCTTATGAGGGCATTATTGTCCTGGAATTACAACAGCCACAAGTCTTCATTTCTCTTAAGTATATGTGAAATGTTAGTTTTGTTAATGATTTACTAATTGGTATTATTGTCATTGATCCTACTCATGAGCTGATTCATCATCTGGCCCTCTCTAGATAATAAACTTTATAAGTTAGCATTTGGTTTAAAATTTGAAATGTACTTCAACCTTTAGCTCAAGGGTAATGAACATGTAATGAATACTTACTCAAGAGTGTGATGTGACGGACAGTGTCAAACACATCCTAGACATTATAAAGAAGAAAATATCTTTTTAACATATTTGTCTTAATGAAATAGGCAAAGGGGGCTACTATCTCCTAGAAGTGGATTCTGTTATTCAATTATATGAATTCTTTCAAATGTCATAATCTACAAATTAGAACTATTGTGTTTCATGGACAAAAAAAAACCTATATTTCAGATAAAAAGAATTTGAAGCCCAGACTGACTTAACCTATTTTTACAGCCTGTGTTTACTTTTGCTGAAATAATTGAGTTTGTAACAATTATAAAGCAACCCAGATCTCTTTAGTGATGAGTATCGATTGCTACACTGCAGAAGCCTTCCCTCATTAAAAATAAAGTGTTTTAGTCATTGTGGCTCCATCAGCAGACCTCAGTGCCTTTGTTACAATAGCCATGCATTTGATGGATGTAGCAGGGTCTCCTTAAAGCATTAACTGTAACACAATCATTTGCAAAGCTTTCAAAAGTTAATTATCTTGTATAACACAGACAGGAACAAATGCCTCTTTACTGGTTAAAAAGAAAATTGGAATGAGAAGCGAGTGTCACTTTAAGGATGGCAGCAGGTGTCTCCTTCTTGTCTGTGGTCAAGAGACTAATGATGATGGGGCATGTGGAATTATTGTTGTTTGTGTGACACATATGTGAGAACTCATGAAAAGGTTGTCAGAAAACATAGAGAAAGATGATAGGAAGTATAAGCAGGGATTGGTTTTGGAGTTTCCCAAGGAATGGACTAATGCTTTTTTGCAAGGTAAAATTGGCTCAGTCCAGCGAAGGATAAGCAGAATTGAGGCATGTGTGAAGTAGAAATGAGAGAACAAGGAAAAATATCTTGAGACAAATGAGATGCTGGAATGGGTTTTGTAGGGGGAATCTCTTATACCACCTGTCAATAAAAAAGCCAACAGTCAATGAGCTAAGGCAGGAAATAGGAGGTGAGACACTGGCAGGAAGAGAGAGGATTCTGGGAAATAGGGAGAGGCTAAAAGAGATATTTGAGAGACAAAGGATTGGAGATCGGCCCAGGACGTTGCAAGGAAACAGACATACGGTATCTGAGCACAAGTAACCAGACATGTAGCAGAATAGAGGGTAAAATAAATGGGATCTTTTAAGTTAAATCTAGTTAGAAAAGAGCCTAGCTATATGGCCAAGGTATTTGTAAATATATTTTGAGTCTCGGTCTCATTTCTGGGAGCATGGTGTTGGGAGGACGAACCTGGGCTAACTTCTACAAGGTTTACAATTGGACTGAATTGAAATGATAAAGGAGTGATGGGCTAAAGTATTAGAAAATCCTTCAAGGGAATGTGGGAGCTGGGAACTAGTATATGGTGGATGTGTCTACCATCCTTGGTGAATGATTAAATGCAAAGTGGAGACACAATGGAACTCAAAGCTAATTCTGACCCTTGCCATGTAGAGATGCTTAAACCATTAGCAAAGATATTTAAACTAAAAGGCAAAAATGACTTACTGCCATGGGACGTTAAGCTGTTTCGATTTGAGAACTGACCATGCCCGATAAAACAGAGAATCACAGTTAGCCAACATATCATACAGTCCACTTCCCTTTTTGAAATTAACAAAGGCTTCTGTGCATTGCTTTCCTCTGTTCTTTACCGTGTAATTACTGGACGAAATGTAGTAAGGTTTTCATTTTATGTAATGAGACCAACATACTTTTCAACATCTTCATGAAAAATGGGATATTCTAGTTGCTTTTGGTCAGAGACCTTATTATTCAGCAGGCTGCACCTGTCTTTAGTTGGCGCATCCCTGATTATTCTTATACACAAGCGTCTTCTTAGAAGTTTTAGTAATTCTGGTCCCTACTCTATGGATTCTGCTTCTATTACCATGTCTCTCAGACTGCATTGTAGATATTCTTTTTGTGATGTGGTACTAATCCTCTGAAAATACCTTTCCTAGTCCTTTTGATTCCTTGTACCTGGTCATGGCAGGACCTGAAGTGAAGCCCCGTCGAACCTGAAGCTCACGTTCCTCCTTCCTGGGCCCTCTGAGCACGGAACGTGCAGGCGCCCACCAACTTACCCGATTTCCCTTTTATCTTTACATATGTTCCTCTGTTGTACCAACTCAGTTCACATGTAGATATTTCATTTGACAGTAACCACTTGCAGTTTCTCCCTAGTAGAATTTGTTGTGTGGGTCTGTCTGTGTAACAGTCTTTGGGCTTACATTCTTGGGAACTCCCCCTTACGTTTGAATTCCAGAATGTGGCCAGAGTCCATAACATACCAAATGCTCAGGAACTGCATTTTTACTAAAAAAAAAAAATATTAAGAGTATTTTCACCAACCTCAGGGATTTTAGCCTTTCCAAAGCTGATGACTCAGTCATACAGTTCTACCCCCATGTCAGTCAAGCTTCCCCTAAGAGCTGCCTGAATATACAGCTACTATCTCAAACTATTCAGCACACCTAAAACACGGGTTTTCCCTTTCCAAGAAATCAAAACACAATAAAGAAAGGTATTTTATTTATATCAATGAAAAACTTTGGTGTTTTAAGAAAACACACGCACCTGGTGTATGTCACAGTTTTTAGAAGGAACAGAAAGAAGGCTTAATGGTGACATTGGTAGTTCTGTCTTTCTTAAATGAAGGTAATCAAAGGAACTCTGAGAAGGAATTCTGAAGTGATTTAATGTGATGTTGCTAATACGTGTCTAGGATCCGACAAATTCCCGGAGGAATGCCGATTTATAAATACATATTTATATATTTTTGCTGTATAAAATATTGTATGTTATATGTGTGTAAATGCGTATATTTTATCTAAGCATAGTTCTTTAAGTTCATAGAAATCCAGAACCTTCTCCTGCTGCTAAAATGCGTATAAACGCAGCAGCCATGTGGTGACTCTGAGGCTAATCATGGCGTCTTGGTGACTCTGAGGCTAATCATGGCTTCTCCCTGACCCGATGCAGAGAGTCAAATAATCACAGCCAGACTGACTGAACCTGAGCCTCCTAAAGTGTCTGTTACACTGTGGCTTGTCTCCTCTCTGTGGCATCATCTCAATCCCCAAAGGGCAGTGACAGGCTGGAAAGCTGCGAATTCTTTTCCTTTAGAACTCACTTGCTGGCTTTCTTTTCTGCACGGTATGTTTTTATGGGGCTGTTTTCGTGTTAAGCATTGGTGCCATCTTAAGTATGACTGGCACATCCTTTATGTGGCCCTGCAGCATTGTGCACGATACCTTCCAGAGCTGACAGTCTTCTTATTAAAACTGTCATTTCCTTTTTCTGTCTGTAGATACAGATAACTAAAAGAATAGAATTTTTCTCCCCCTCTTTTCTTTTCTTTCTTTTTTTTCCTTCAGCTAAGCCAGTGCTACCTAATTTTCATTGATGGTAGCACATGCCGAAATTGACTTCAGTGCTCTGCTAGCTCATCCTGGCTTTGGAGGGTTGAGCTGGGAATGTTAATTGATTATCCCCACTCGCACAGGGTTTGATTAGATGCTTAAAACTCTTTGGAAATTCTGAACCTGTCACAAAGGATTTTTTTTTAGAAAGGTAATGTTTTCATATAACTTCATCAACAGCATTCGCTGGGGCATTGGAATAGATATATCAGTCTCAAGGAAGGTTTAAAGAACAGTGTCCTGAGAAGCAGGCCATTTCTCAATTCACTTTAAGATCTCTGTAGATTCCATGTGACAGCCTTTTCATCTGTAAATGTGAGCCACTGTTGGCATCTGTTTCTAAAGCTCACAAGAAGAAATTTCAACTCATGCGTTAGTTGCTAAGCTGCATTTCCAAGTTTTTCGAGGGAAGAGAAACTAAGTGAATTGAAACCCATTTCCCAGTGCGTAGCTGCCAACTCTCTCTGTGGGGCATGCTGGTTTCTGTTTCTGTAGCCACGGAGACTCATCCATTCTTCCTCACTATACCATGTGTTATATATGACTTTAAACATGCATGCATCTGGAACAATGTTCAGGACTGTGTCATTTTCATGATGGCAAGGATAAGCTCTCCAACATTAATAACCTTGTTTATTGACAGTTGAAATCAAGCTAACAAGAGCCTCTAGACATAAATAAAGGAGTACAATGCTGGATTTCCAGGAAAATGTTCAAACCCAGTCAGCTGGAGAGGAGGGAACTTTCATAGTTGTGACACAAATACACTGTGTGAGTCAACCTTTACCCCAGTAGGCTGGGACCTCAGCACATAGCTGAAGCTCTTACTCCAGTCTGACAAAAAGTATTGCAGGCGGCATTAGCACCCGACTCTGCGAGTGAAAAACTATAGCAAATGGTACAGCGTGGCTTTGGTTGGATGATCTGTAAAACCAGGTCTCCAGTCGTTTCCTTGAAAAAGGTCAAGGTTCTTACGTGTAGAAATCCCAAAGACAGAAGTTACATCTCACAAAGGTTTGACCAGAGTGGACCGACCACAGAAAGAACACGCAGCCCATGAGTAGAAATGCAGAACAACGTAGACAGCCTTGTAAAAGAAATGTCCATCAGAAGCAAAGGAATGGGGAAGGACCTGCTCAAGAGAGAAAGCAATCTCCTTTGGACTGTTCTTAAGATGCAGCCATTGGAAAACAGGAGAAGAAGACTGAGAGCCCTAATCATTAGATATTAGCTCTGAAGTGTAAAAGTTTGATCTGTCTAGAAGAATACTGAACCTGATCGTTGGAGAGGCTGACACATTTCATATTCCCTCAGTTGTCAAGTGGCGGGTCATGACCCCGAAAGGATTGCATATCAGCTATCCTCCATATCAGATATTTACATTACGATTCATAACAGTAGCAAAATTACAGTGTTGAAGTAGCAACAAGATAATTTTATGTTTGGGCGTCACCATAACATGAGGAACTGTATTAAAAGGTCACAGCATTAGGAAGGGTGAGAACCTCGGGAACATGAGATGGGGCAGAGGGTAAATTCTTTCCGTAGGGGGATTCATTTAAGGTTAAGTGGTGGCATTCAAGAACTAACTAGCCATGTTATCATCGATCCATAGTATCAAAGCCCTGTCTTTTTCTGAACTGTATGCAACTCAGCTGGAAAATGCAAGGTCAAGAACAAAAATAATTTTTGAGGAAAAAAAAAGCCTACAGTAATTGTTAAGGTCTTCTTGAGTACAAAGCAAAATGCTTTCTAGGTATTGTATTAACCTTTGAAGCAATCCTAAATTTAGCACTTATTATTTTCCTATGTCACAGATTTAGATAATGAGGAAAGTAAGATTACTAACTGAGAAACTGAGAATCATATAGTTAGTAAATGACCAAAGATGAAAATCTATCCGGCCTGATACGGGACCTTGCGCAAATAAATGGCTAACCGTGCAGTAGGAGCTGACTAACTTACAGTGAAGGCGGTGTTGGGAATATTTTATCTGATTTCAACTGAGAAAATAGAAAACAGACAAGTACTCTCTAAGGAAACCAGGTCATAGGTTTATGGGATGAAATCACTGCTTTGAAGGATGGACTTCATCCCTCCAAGTGCTTAGGCAGAAAAGACCTTACATTTTAATAGAGTCATGTGGCTGCCCAAGGCCTCCAGGGGGCCGTTTAGCTATCTTCTTTTTGCACCTGATGGTTTTGTAAAGATTTTTAAACACACTGGTAATGAGGTTTATGCCAGAGAGAAGGAAGGGGGTCAGAGCTTCAGTATAATTCTGTGGGTTCAACTCTTATGAGGGAGATGGTCCCAGAAGAATTTCTGAAACAAGAAGAAAATGAATCTTCTCCATTGGCAGGGGGTACCTCTTCTTTCATTCATTTGACATTATTTCTCTGCCACTGCACCTGTCCATTGTTCATCTCTTGTCAGAACATGTCACCATTGATAACAGACTCATCACCTCCCCAAATGAACTAGGCACAGGGAGAATTTGATACTCTAAAGTCTATACAAAACATTTGTTTAGGTGGGTAACCCATAGAAAACTTAAATGTCTGTTAGAGGAAAAAATATTATCCTGGTAACTGGTATTCTTTTGGTTTTTTTAAACAGTTATTAGTTGTTTTTATTTTTCTAAATTGTTTTATCTATTTACATTCCAAATGTTACACCCCCTCCCCATCCACACTCCAAGAATTTTTCACCCCCTCCCCTTTGCCTCTGAGAGGGTGCTCCCTCCCTCACATCCCACCTCCCTCACCCTCCATCCACCCTACCTCACCACCCCCTGCCTCCTCCAACCCTGGGGCAGCAAGTCTCTGCAGGATTAGGCACATCCTCTCCCACTGAGGGCTGACAAGGCAGTCCTCTGCTACATATGTGCCTGGGGCCATGTATTCTCTTTGGTTGATGGCTTAGTCTCTGGGAGCTTCCAGAGGTCCAGATTAGTTGACATTGTTGGTCTTCCTGTGGGGTTGCCATCCACTTCAGCTCCTTCAATCCTTCCCCTAACTCTTCCTTAGGAGTTGCTGACCTCAGTGCAATGCTGCTTGGCTGTAAGTATCTGTATCTGTCTTAGTTAGCTGCTGGGAGAGCATTTCAGAGGACAGCCACGTTAGACTGCAATCACAACACGGGATCAGTAGTAGTGTCCTGGACACCAAACCCTGAAACTGGTATTCTTAATTTCAAGCAAAATCTATAAATTTCTCTATTTGAGTGCTTGATTCAAAATATGTGTGCTGTTTCTTTTTTTTTAAGTGGGTAAGACCTCTTACCTGCTTATCTTATAAACTCTGGTTTGTAAATAATATTTTAGTAAATAAAATTTATTATCACTTTACTAAAGGAGTTCAGTATTTATAGAAATCATAAAGCAATTCTTTTGCCCTAAATTTAATTTTATGTGCTGATTTCTTTTTTTTTTTAAATTTAATTTTATTTTATTTTTTTAATTTACATTCCAAATCACTTCCCCTTTCCCGTTTCCTCCCTCCCCGAAAGTCCCATAAGCCCCCTTCCCTCCCTCTTTTCTCCGTTCAATGTGCTGATTTCTTAATGAAGGCCCTGTGTTTCATAATTAACTGTTTCATGAAGGCAATATAAAGATTCAGTGCTTAGAATCTAAAGTTCTCTAAGGTTAATGAAAATAGGTAGGCTAGTTATTAACAAGTATTTATCAGCCCTAGATCCTTTAGTAATCAATTTGCAAATTGAATGTTTTAATAAATGATGTTTACAGGAGAAGAGGAGAGAAACAGTTAATTGAATAGATGATAGTTATAGATGCTGGATACTCTAAACCTTAACCTATTTAATCTGCATGATAACATTATCCAATACACCAATACATGCTAATGAAATATCTGTTACCTTACATACCAAGAGTTTTGAGGAGATTCTGATAAGGCAGTAGGAACCGAGACAGACTACAAACTCCAAATTTGTGAAGCTTAAAAACCAGCATGCACAGACAGGGCCTGAACCAGTCTGCACCAGAGTCTCTGCACATCTATTATTATAGCTATTCACTTAGTATTTTTATGGGACTCTTGACTGTGAGAACAAATGGGTCTCTGACTCTTGTGCCTATCCGTGGGACTTCTCTCCTTCTGTTGGCTTCCTGTGTTCAACTTCGATATGATGGTTTTTTTCTGTGTTATTTTATTATTATAATATTTTATTTTGTCACGTGTGGGTGTTATCTCTTAGCAGTCTGCTCTTTTCTAATGAAGAACACAAAGGGCGTAGATCTGGAGGACAAGGGAGGTGGGGGAAACTGGGAGAAGTAGGGAGAGGGGAAACTATAATCAGGATATATTGTATGAGAAAAGAATCTATTTTCAATAAAAGAAATAAAAAAGCCAAGAAAAGGAAGAAAAAGAAGAAAAGCAAGCAGACCCTAGCAGTAGCATATCAGAGTGCCCAGAGTGTTGGAAAGGGACGAAGAAGCCTATGTCCTCGTGTTTCTGTCTGAGCCCTGACCCCACTTCCTATACTGGCAGATAAGCGGTGTTTGT
Organism: Tokudaia tokunoshimensis; assembly: GCA_036184795.1. NCBI lineage: Eukaryota > Metazoa > Chordata > Mammalia > Rodentia > Muridae > Tokudaia > Tokudaia tokunoshimensis. Next base: position 7,074,540 of record BTHU01000011.1, on the reverse strand, counting down.
GGTCTACATGCTCATCCCAGGTACAGCTGCCTCCATAGCCCATGGTGTCTTCTGTACTGTCATCCTGAGGCCTAGGAGTGAGGGTTCCTTAGATGACCACTTTTTGTGTTCATCTGTTAAATGAGTGTATACTGCTCTCAGAAATCTTCATGCTCAACGTCTATGTTCATACACTAAGGTGCGGGGTGAACTCTTTCCCGTGTTCTCATTCTTGGACGATTCTGTGCCTACTGCTGCTTAGGCACCACCTTAAAGGATGCGCGAGGAAGCTGGCAGTGAGAGGCACAGGTGGTTTGCACACAGCCGTTGCTCTAACATCCTACCTCCCAGATTAAGGAAAATGTTAACATCAACATTTTTTGGCCAGCGTTCAAGGCATCACCATAACAAGTTCATCTTTTTGTTACCAGTATTTTAATGAAAATGAGATGTAACAGGGTTTTTTTTTTAACACAATAGAGTACTATGTTTCAAACCCACGAGATTACTTTGCCTCAGAGTCTTTCAATTACTCTTGCAGTGAAGTGAGGGGCAGCTGTGTTAATGTTGTATTAATTCTATAACAGCCATCGTTCCTTACTTGGTATTGATATGGTTACCGGCGCCTAACAAAGCTGCCTCCTTTCCCCGAAGATTTGTAATGTGAAAGAAAATGACTCATTATGTACTTCACCTTGTAAACTCTACTCTTAGCACCAGGCACATAGTGTGGCTTGGTCTTAGAAACCCCAGGCTTCATTAGAATTCCAAAGGTGTTGCATTCTGAATAATGATTCTATGTCATTAACAAGTGGGAAATCCCAGGCTATTGTTGTAGTAGGTGAATAATATCAAGGGTGGATGTCTTTTCTGGCTGATTATTATTGAAGTAAAAATACACCTGTAATTTGGCTTCTAACCCTGGTCTTAATTACCGCTTACAGTGTAAGGCTTTAAGTACAATTACATAAATCACACATGTTCCTGAAGAATCATGGGAGGAAGCAACAGAGGCCACTCAGTCAAAAGTGAAAATTCTAAGTCATTTATTCAAAATATGTTTAGCCAACATGCATTCTTTGCCAGGTCCAGTGTCAGGGCCCACTGATAGAGAGATTACCAGGAAGCAAGTAAAGACATGAAGTAGCACTTGAACATCGGCAGGTACCAGAAGAGAACCATGTGAAATTCCTGGCATACAGTTCTGGAGACAGATGGATCCCTGAGCCTCACTGACTAGACACCATAGTTAAGCATGCTCTAGACTAATAATTAGAGACCCTGTCCCCAAAACCAACATGGATGACATCTGAGGAACACCCTAGAGGTTGACCTCTGGTCTCCACAGGCACCAACACAGATAAGTGCACAGAGATGTGCACATGTTAACAAGTATGTATGTATACAGATGTGTATACACACACACACACACACACACACACACACACACACACACACACACACACACACACACACCTGGAAGAATAGACTTGGAAAGTGAATTCCGTAAAGGTATCATTTGTTATTTAAAAAATTTGAGAACATTTTATGACTTTAAAAAAAATAAAATTTTCCTCCTCATGTTGGCATTTTCCATCTATTATCCTTTGTAGGGCTGGATTTGTGGAAAGATACTGTGTAAATTTGGTTTTATCATGGAATATCTTGGTTTCTCCATCTATGGTAATTGAGAGTTTTGCTGGGTATAGTAGTTTGGGCTGGCATTTGTGTTCTCTTAGGGTCTATATGAGATCTGCCCAGGATCTTCTGGCTTTCATCGTCTCAGGTGAGAAGTCTGGTGTAATTCTGATAGGCCTGCCTTTATAGGTTACTTGACCTTTTTTCTCTTACTGCTTTTAATATTCTTTCTTTGTTTAGTGCATTTGGTGTTTTGATTATTATGTGTCGGGAGGACTTTCTGGTCTGGTCCAGTCTGTTTGGAGTTCTGTAGGCTTCTTGTATGTTCATGGACAACTCTTTCTTTAGGTTAGGGAAGTTTTCTTCTATAATTTTGTTGAAGATATTTACTGACCCTTTAAGTTGGAAATCTTCACTCTCTTCTATACCTATAATCCTTAGGTTTAGTCTTCTCATTGTGTCCTGGATTTCCTGGATGTTTTGGCTCAGGAGATTTTTGCATTTTGCATTTTCATTAACTGTTGAGTCAATGTTTTCTATGGTATCTTCAGCCCCTGAGATTCTTTCTTCTATCTCTTGTATTCTGTTGTTGATGCTTGTATCTTCTTCAATTTTAATGTTTTTCCATACATTTTTTTCAATTTTATCAGAAATATTTTCCATGTAAATCTTCAATTTTATCAGAAAATGTTTATAATTCTGCTTTCAATCAACTTAGGAATATTTTTATTCCTACCAATTTATCTGTATAAATTTCTTCAATTTTTATCAGAAATATTTTCCATGTAAATCTTCAATTTTATCAGAAAATGTTTTTACTTCTACTTTCAATCAATTTAGGAATATTTTTATGCCTACCATCTTATTTGTATAATTTTTCATGAAATAGTCAGTTTTAATGTGGTTGTCTATATATTTCTTGAGTTTTATCAGAAATATTTTCTTTGTAGATTTTCAATTTTATCAGAAAATGTTTATAATTCCACTTTCAATCAACTTAGGAATATTTTTATGCATACCATTTTATCTGTATAATTTTTCCATGAAATAGTCAATCTTAACATGTTTTTCTATATATGTCTTCAATTTTATCAGAGATATTTTCCATGTATATTTACACAATGGAATACTACTCAGCAATTAAAAACAATGAATTCATGAAAATCTTAGGCAAATGGGGAACAGGGTGAGGGAAGAGGGCTTATGGGACTTTCGGAGAGGGGGGAACCGGGAAAGGGGAAATCATTTGGAATGTAAAGAATATAGAAAATAATAATAATAATAATAATAAAGAAATAATAAAAAAAACAAATGAAATAAAATAAAATAAAATTTGAAAATTTTGTGACTAGTTTGTAAACATAATCTAATGGTTTTTCTCTTGAAATTTGTACTTTTACCTTTTAATAGATTCATAAAAACATGAAAATATATCTATGGATGGGTAAGCATTTAATGTCTAACATATACATGCATTGCATCAATGTGAAATGTTTCTACCTTAACATGCTCATTGTTATTTTTAAAATCCATATAATAGGAGGATCATAGTGTAGCACCCCTTGCTATTAGAACATAAATTATCAGCTCTGGAGGATGAAGCGGAAGAATGGAGCTATCAAGAGTCCTTACAGTGTATCCACATGCCTGTTCTCCCATGTGTATCTACATGCCTGGTCTCCCATGTGTATCTACACACCTGTTCTCTCATGTGTATCTATACATCTGTTCTCCATTATACATGACATCTCTCTATTTTTCTTTCTTTTTTCTTCTTGTTTTGCTTCTCATGAATCTGTTCAGGAAAACTCACACATTCTTTTATAACCAAAATTTCTACTTCCTTTTAAAATTGGTTCCTTCTTCTTCAACTTTAGCCACTTTATTAAGCTAGTTCAAAGTCCTGCCTTGATTTTCTTCTAATGATCAGAGGATTCCTGGCTCTGTGGTAGGTTCAGGATCCCATATGTTGTCCTCAGGAAAGAAAGATTATCATATGCCAAATATATGCTTCCTTCCCTTGGACTTTACTGATTCAAATGGTTTCTCTCGAAATAAAAGGCTTCTCAACTAAGGACCCACTGATAGATGTCTAGCAGCATTAAGAGCCAACATTATGGCCTAGATATGAACACTATTAGTGCACATATATATATGCACGTAGGTTCATATATGTGTGCATACATGTGTGTGTATGCACACACACACACACACACATATATCAGAGTCCTTGTTAAAACTCCTGGCACATACTTTCATTTATTCACTAATATTCCTGAGCATTTCTTTGATGGTAGAAACTGTTATAGATCTAGGCATGGGGAGGGTCCATATTCTGTTAGTAAATTATAAACAAGGATGTCAGTCCTTCTAGGGTCATTTGGCATCAAGAACTAAGAAGGAAAATAAGGAGAGAAAAGAAACCAGGAAATAAGAGGGGGGAGGCGGTAACCTTCTGCTTTTGAACATCTTGGTCGGGGAAACCTTCCTTTAATCAGATACCTGCAGGAGGCAAAGGAGCGAGAAAAAGGCCTAAGAGAAAGGGCATGATGGAAGGAGCCGATGCAGAAGCCCCAAGGTAGCCCTGTAATTGGAAATTTTCAGACTCAGAAGAGAACAGTTCTTCCAAAGTATTTGACTTTGTGAAGACGATGTGCAGAAGAGCACCATTTATATAGAAAATATTGTGAGAAATGCTTCCCGGAGGCATGCAATGGCTAGCACAGATACCGGTGCAGCTGGAGGAAAGAGACGGGGCAGTTAGACGTGGGGTCAGTGCAGAAGACAAAGCCGACAGATGATCAATTAGCTAGACCCGGGGAGCTTTGTATGGGAATAAGGGTGAACATCATTGACTATGTTATTATTGGGGAAAAATACTCCCGTGATTTAGCTTCTACCATCCGTCTTCATTGGCTCACCAGTTCCTGGGGCTGTGGGGATGGTGCTGATTTGCTCTGGCTTGGAACGTTTGTCTGTGACTGTAATGGGAGTCATCTCACTGGGAACCAGTGGAAGAGAGGCTATAGCAGCTTCCCAAAGGATCCATACCCACCCAGCTCAGTAGGAAAATACCTGCCTGTGAGCACCAACACATTGATGGCTTGATAGTATTCGCCCCCTTTGTTATAAATACTGCTATAAGTTTTTTTCATTTTAATTTGAAGAAAGACTATGTTTAATCAAATTTCCAAATTCAGCTTTCTTCAACTAGTATAAACTGACTCCAGTACACAATGATGTTCTCTGAACAAGGGTTTATAGACACCAAAATGTCTCATTTTCTGTGAGTTCAACATCATGATGTTCTAAGACTGGTGGTCAAAGGCAGATACAGGGAGACTGGTTAGGGGGCATTGAAGAAGCTCTGGGGTTCAGCACAGAACATCTGCACAGCCCCAGCACCCAGCTTTACTATCCCTCTTATGAAGCCCAGAGCATCCCTGGATGAGTCAGTCCGTCAGTTACCACAAGTCCTGTATTCTAAGATGCCAAGTCTCTTCTCAGGAATTTTCTAAAATCAGGAGGAAGTTGAGCTGCATCTCAAAATTGGCTGAGTACGTTTACTATGTAGTGTCTCCTTTTTCATCGAAAGCCAGTAAGAAACAGATGTGGGCTCAGCGATCAAAAGCAATTAGAAAAATTTCGCTACAGTGAAAGCATTCTATTTGATTCAGGACTGATCTCAATATCATATTATTTGTGCACCACAACTGAGTAAAACTGACCCTTGATTTGAAGTATGAATGAATGAACGTCACCGAGTACAGATGTTTGAGTGGGAGAGTCAAGCGCTGACATGTGGGGAAGAGGAACCAATGAGCATTCAGGGAAATCAGGGAGTCCTCTGAGCGAAAGGCAGACACTCATCAAGCATGTGATTTCAGGGGTCCTGCCTCCTGTTCTACCCAGCTTGAAGAGATGTATCATGTTCCAGAAGGTTCAGTGATCCCTGATCAGTTTTCTGAAAGTGACTGAGAAGAGATACCACACAGAGGCACCATTAAGACAGAGGGAAGAAGGACCCCACAGGAAAACGAGACACAAAAATTGACAGATTTGATGCTGTGCACAGGTCTAGGACAGAGTGAATGCTTACAATGAAACAATCTTAAAACCACTAGGATGTACAGAATACCCTGAAAGACAGTCCATCTGGGCTGCTTAAAGACAGAAAAATGATTCCAGTGATTCTCCTCACAAAGTTACTAGAGGAGCATCAATGAAAAAAACATTTCTATTGTTTCCAATAAATACAGAAATTAATGGCATTATTTTGATGATTAATTGAAGTATAAATGACGTTTTTTTAAGTTGCTGTACAATGTGTTTCACCGAGTCCTTCACAGGCTTCCTCGTTCCGCCCTCTGAAAAGCCTCATTTAATTCCACTTTACAAATGAGACATTCAGATTGCTCAGCCTGTGTCTAAGTCATGTCTAAACTGCCTGGACTGTCTGCAATGTGTCTCAAACTCTGGGAGCCGCTGACATTTACTCAGTGCTGTAAAGTGTGTAATATAAATAACTGCCTCCCTGAGGTGTGTTAGGTTTGGCAGCGCCCAAAGCTGGTAATTGGGTTGGATGCCAATCTGCAGGCACCAGCCTGTTGGCCAACTTCCCTGTTTGACCAGGGAGTCTTTCCTGAGCAGTTCTGCTGCTAGAGAGGAGAGGAGGGATGCGAGAAACACATGAGGCCGCTCGACTGGATTAAACCTGAAATGCTATTTGGAGGAAAAGTGTTCCTGGGCTGAACTCAGAGCCTTTCATTCACTACTCTACACACGTCGTAAATCAGCCAGAAGAGAGCTATTTCCATATTTTAAATTGCTGCAAAAATCTCTCCAACTTCCTCGTTTTGCAGATAAAGCTTCAACATTATGCGAAGCCGTGTATGTGGAATTTCAATGCTCACTTTGGAAAGCAGCTTTACTAACTTGGTGGGTTTTTGACGCTCCTCAGATGTACAACCAGAGCCTAATTTGTTTGCAGGATACGTTTGCTTCTGTAGCTGTTTATTGTTGAAATACTTACAAGGTTCTGTCTTACATAGAAAGGACCCCTGTGGCTTTTGAATAATGTATTGGTCCCTGCTAAAGTCTAACCTGAAAGTTCGAAACCTATTTAAAATGGCTTCTTGTAGTATTTTAGCTATCCCAGTGCATGATTTATATTACAAACCTAATGCATCCTTTCAAAGTATCGAAAGCTTAGAATATAAAAATTAAACTGAGATACAGGCAACAAATATTCAAATACCACTCTACAAAACAAAAGTATAGTTTTGAAAATGTATTAAATATTAAAAAGAAAAATAGCCGGGCAGTGGTGGCGCATTCCTTTAATCCCAGCACTTGGGAGGCAGGCGCAGGTGGATTTCTGAGTTTGAGGCCAGGTTGATCTACAGAGTAAGTTTCAGGACAGCCGGGGCTACACAGAGAAACCCTGTCTCAAAAAAACAAAACAACAACAACAACCAAAAAAAATTTAAAAAAATAAATGTATGAGAAATGAAATTCTAAAATAAAGTCAGAGCATTCATAAAATGCATGGATACTTTGCACTTTTTAATCAGAAAATCTTGACAGGTACATTTAAAAAGTTTAAAGATCTAAAACTTTTCTTTATACTTGTTCAATATAAACACTAAGTGTGTTTAATTCATTAGATCAATGTGTATTTCCCTGCCATAATATCTTTACTTGACATATAAACTTTCTCCCTATACCTCACAGTCTGTAGAATTGGATTGTTGCAGGAAGCACGTTATACCCGATGCTATTCCCCATCCTGATAAAGAAAATGCATTGGCGTAAATGCCGGCATGAGATTTCTCCTGTTTCTCTCTCTCTCTCTCTCTCTCTCTCTCTCTCTCTCTCTCTCTCTCTCTCTCTCTCTCTTTCTGGAAACTAGGAGACCAGAGCTCTAAACCACACTATTGTTTGAGCTTTTGTCCAGCTTCATGGTGTTTGTTTGTACATGTGTTTGCATTCGAGGGACAGAGGAGGGAGAGAAGAACCATTTGCTCTAATTGATGTGATACATTGGATGCTAATCTGGAGAACATGGGATTGCATTTCCAAGGTCAGCATCCCTGTTGTGAGAAAAAAAAATCTACATCTACGTGTTTGATACTAATGAGTTTGTTTATCCAGTGGGTGCAGACAGACAAATATTAGATTAAAGTGAGATCACAGAATGTTCTTATTCAGCTGGAAGACTCTCTGGTACAAATGTGTTAATGTGAAATGAAGTGCTTGTACAAATGTTCTCTCCAAATCATTGAGGTTAACAGGAAGTACTGCCGCGATGGGGGGGGGGGAGTCATTCACAAAATTAAATCAATACTCATCTTTTCTTAAAGTCCATTTAAGAGAGTCTAGCGCCCTTCCAAATGTGACTGTGTAGTCCCTTCGTGTAGACCTTTGAAAAATAAGGGAAACTCTTAGGGATATAATTTCAAGTTCATGCATTCATTCACATATTCTCCAACTAGGTTCATTTCCAGAACATGACTCTTGGTCTGATTTTCACATATTAACAACCCGCTCAAGCTGTTCCAATGTTCTGGTCTCTCATTTCCTCCACCCAGCTTTATAAATAGCACATCTCCTGCCCATCGGGCTTATTCATTGATCCAATAAATGTTTCTAAATCCCAGCAGTGGTCTTGGCACCCGTGATGCCTTGTCCATGAGTGTTGAAGTCACAGTGGGACTTTGAAAGAGAGTACTGACCAAAACAAAGGCTGAGGAAATATGTCCATGTGGATGAATTGTAGACAATTGGCCCAATCCTGGAGACTAGGAGTTGCTAAAACTGAAAAGGCAAGATTGCGTGTACTGGGTGGTGTGAAGACACGGCACTGTATGACTAGACGAGAGGGGCGGGGGTAGACGGAGATATGGTTCAGAGGGTAAGAAAGAATCACACTGGAGTCAACACCCAAGAATCTGAACATCACGACAGCGGGAGCCTCCATCCCTGAAGGTTTGTGTGGAGCCTGCAGGGCTCAGTCTGTGTCTCTGCAAAGGATGAAGGAGATGGAGAGCACAGGCTGGGGCTCGTGTCAGCCTTGTCTAACAGTCCATTCCCAGAGCTGAAACTTCAGAGATCCGTGTTTCTGTTTCTACTGACTAGGTCAGTAGTGGTAGAGTTCACAGGGATAGAGTATGGCAAGAGAAGCAAAGAAATGCAGTCAGGGACAGAGTGACTGGAAACCGTTCCTCTGTACGAAAGACACCTAGAGACTGATGATAGCAAGACTCATGGCAACTATTTTCAGTCCGAATAGATGGGAAATTCATTGTAGAGCCTAACTTTGACGCCGAGAATCATGAAACTAACTGGACATAGCTAGTAAGTTGTTGGTTTTAACAAATGTATTTTTTTTAACAAGAAGTTAATGAGATCCATTATGTCTAAGGAAGTCCAGGGTTTGTCGCTGGAAGGCTGGGGAGTCAGAGCATAGCTATGTGGGTCTGTCTTTGCTTGCTTCGTTAACTGCCTTTGTATGTGTGGGAAAAAGAATGAGAGTTTGGCCTTGGAAATCTGAGAACTCCTGGGAGACATAATTTGAGCAGTGTTCAGGATCAGGCTGGCTGGTGCTCTGATGCTGTCTCTCCTGAGCTGTCTCTCCTGAGTGGTTTCCTTTTAGGGTTGCCAGGTCTGTGAAGATGATCTTGAAGATAATGGTATTTGGCCTTCAGTAGCTTTCAAAGGAGATTTGTTGAAAATGAATACCTATTTTTAAGAAGTCTTTTTTTCCCCCTAAGATCAGTGTATTTGATGATAAATTGAATGCTTCTCAGTAAATTGAACATATCGTGATCTAGATAGAAGCCTCACTCTGAAAAAAATCGTAGAATGTGGCGCCTTTCTTAGGTGAGCTATTTTTGATTCATAAAAGCTCTTTTTGATTCACCTAAGCTCTAGAGAAGAAAGCTCCGATAAGGGAGGTTCCCTCTTTTCTGAGACAAATGGCAAGTTCTACAAAGGGCATCTCAGAAAACCTGTCTATTTTGCTCACATATTGGCAATTATTGGCTCATATAGAATAGAATTTGTTCAACCATCTTCTATAAACAAAATGCAATATGCATCTAGAGAAAGGCCACAGGTCCTGCATCTTAATAACACTCCAGTGATTTGCTCATGGGATCTGTGTGTTACCTTAGCTCCGCTCTCATAGTCAAAACAAAGTGAAGAGTTCAGACCATACTATTAGGCAAGGTGTATAAGTCATGAATGGCTTGTGGTTCTTAAAACAACTTTTTCACCTTTTTTTATTTGCTTGTTTTTCTTTTTCCCTTTTTTCACAAATCATTTGTTAAATCATCATTCCTTACCCAATGTTCTCTGACAGTCTAGCTCTGTCTCGCCATTTCCTTTAGAGGGAAACAGAAAGATGATAGCCTGTGGAGGAAGGGAAAGCTATGTCCTGCTATTAGCCTGCCATGTTGTGCCGCTGTGAAGAAGTGAAATTGGAAGTGTCAGAATAGGAAGTGAGAAGTCAGTAGGTGTTTTGACCTTGTGACCTGCTTGTGAACTTGGATGTGTGGGTTATTGGGGGAGGGGGTGGCACTTTCAGTTAGCAATCATCTTGTGTAATCTCACCAGCCAGGCAATCACAAAAAAGAAATTAAACTAAATTAAATTAATTTTCTGATGGTGCAGACAATTCTATCCTGAGACTGAAAGGCTGTCTGTTTAGCTTGCTCCTGTCAGCTCATTCATCCTTCCCCCAGATTTTCCAAAGTTGATTATCAGATGAGTCCTTTCATTACTGACGGGACATCATTCTTGGGAAAAGGCCCTCTGTTTTTCCTGCTTGGGTTTCAGCTTCTTTTATTAAAAGCTCTGGCTGAAGAAGCCTTTTTCCTCAATAATATCAGCAGGATTTCACTGCCAGCAAAGGGGGGTGTGAACTTCAAAGTAAGTCTACGGTTCTCCACCCTTGTCCATTTTGAAAATGTGAATGTCTTTCTTGAGTTCTTGATCGTGTGTCTGTGACTACCCAGGGACCCCATGTTTGTTTTCTTTAACTTTGGGGATAATTCCCAGCTCTGGCTGTATGGTAAGTGTCTGAACCAGTGCTGACTTCATGAATGAAGAGTATCTTGTGGTTCAGCAACCACATTCTAATTGCACCTCATTGCTGCTGAAATCTCCCACACTCAGAAGCATGCGGACATCACAAATTGGAGTCAATATGTTATTAAACTTAAAAACATTTTTAAAAGAGGACACTAAGTCAGAGAAATCAGGAAATGGGGGTGGATCTAAGAACAGTTAGGGTAAGCGTTGTAAAGACATACTTTATAAAATTCTAAATAAATAAAAATATTTTTCAAATTTCCAAAAGGAACAAGAGAGAGAGAGAGAGAGAGAGAGAGAGAGAGAGAGAGAGAAAGTGCTGCTTTCTATTTCTCTAAGAGCAAATGTCTCAGATTCATTTTGAAAGTTTTGATGATTCAGTATTATTTTCATTTGTATAGCATTCCCTGAACATTGTGTCAGATATTTGGCTTAAACAAAATCATCAAAAATTTTTTTGAAAAAAATATAGAAATGAAATGGGAGAGGATGAAGTCCAAAAGCATGCTCTGCTGGCTGACGTGCTGCTTGGTGATATTCTGTATGAGATGGAGTCATCTCACAGAGAAAGGAATGATCAGCCTGGGCACAGTTACCCTGTGAAGGAATCGGAGGTGTCATGAGCAGCAGCATGTATCCTGTGTCTGAAGTCTGAAAGTGAGCACAACTTAACATCTTGTTTAAGTCTGTTAACATATATATAACGCCTTTGATAAGACAAATACTGATAACAGTATATATACATATATACATACATATGCATATATATGAATATGAATATTCAACGAATAAAAACAGGGCGGTATGTGGCTAGAGTCCTACAGATAGAGCAGTAATCATATCTGCCTATTGTTACTCATCCAAATGAATACTTAGCATTCTAAGTCTGTGTGTGTGTGGGGAGAGGGCGTGTGTGTGTGTGTGTGTGTGTGTGTGTGTGTGTGTGTGTGTGTGTGGTGTAAGCATACATAATAGTAGTTCTCAGTGATGTTCTACCAAGAAGAAGATTGTTTTCAATGAGCTACGATCTTCAAAAATTAATTGCGATTTGGAAAATTTACATGTGATGTTTCCTGAGCATTTAATGGCATCTCACAATCAGTTAATGAATGGGCTAAAATTTATCTCAAATGTCATTATTGGGTTTTTTTGGGGTTTTGTATTATTATCATCCTCTTGTCTGTATGTTACTTAAGTCGGCTCATCTGTTTTGCATCAGGGTAAAACTTGAATATATTAAATCTTCTTTTGTAGATTACTTGTTCTGGAAAGTGCCATTCATCAGCCATTACCAAGTAATCAATATGTATATATCATGTATTGTCAAGATGCTGATGGTTATAAAGATGATAAGTCAACATCTATAATACTAAAATTACTAAAATTGCTATCTTATTATTAGTTTACTAATCTTATTTATTTATTTACTTATTTATTTATCTTTTATCTAATTATTTACATCCCAAATGCTTCCCACCTCCCGGTCAACCCCTCAAAAAGTTCCCCCCCATCCCTTTCTCCTCTGAGAGGATGTGCCCCCTCTAGGTATCCCCAGACCCTGGCACTTCAATTCTCTGAAGGGCTGGGTGCTTTCTCTTCCACTGAGGCCAGACAAGGCAGCCCTGTTGGGGAAGTGATTTCACAGTCAGACTACAGCTTTAGGGACAACCCCTGCTCTAGTTGTTGAGGGACTCACACAGAGACTGAGTTGCACATCTGCTACATATGTGCCGGGGGCCTCGGTTCAATCCTGTCTTAATACAGTAACTTCTTTTCATACCCCAGAAATAGGGGTAGGATGTGATAACTGATCTGAATTATTTGAAAGCCACAATTTGTATCATATACAGTTGCAGAAAACTATATTATTTACTCTAAATAGTGCTTTGAACCATCAATAAAAGTTTTGCATTTTTCTAGATGGCAAAAATCCTGAGGCCAACATTCATGTGCATCTGGACCAACCGTGGGCATTCCAGGTCACAAATGAGAAGTAATGTTCCATTAAACTCTTATTGCCTTGCTGGCAGAAGCAGAAGCACGGCCGCAAACTGCCTTTCAGATAGCCACATGGAAAAGAGGGCGGCACAGATCAGCAGGATGAGGTGCAGCGTTTAATCCAGCAATATGTGCCTCTTTGTGATCTGGGGCATAGCTTGCTGCCAGAAGGGCAGTAAGGAATTAGAAGGAACTTCACAAGCAAAGCTCAAGTAAAAAAGCCCTGGGATGCTTTATAGCTAGTCTCAAACAGTGTAGAGTTATGATTGGTTCTGCCCTCCTGAAGGGAACAGACATTTGCTCTGATATTCGTGTGTTCTTTTTATTCCTCTCCTTTCTCAACACTTAGAAACAACCAGGCATAATCCATTATTAGAATAGAGTCTTCTTTGCTTTTAAAATGCATACATGTATTTTGAAGTAAATTTTTTAAACTCTTTGCTGTTATTTTGTTTTGTTATTTTTGTTGAGATTATAATATAATTGCAATCATACCCCTCTTGCCTTTTCTTCCTCCAAACCCTCCATGAAACACTGCACCGTATCTCTTTCAATTCATGGCCTCTTTCCTCTTTAATTGTTGTTACAGTGTAAATGTTTTTATGCATCTTAATAATGATTTTAGTAAGTTTGTTTGATCAGTGGTGATATATTGCATACATGTTTTGTGGTAGGTTGGTGGGTTGGTTAGTTAGTTTGTTGGTTTGTTCGTTGGTGAGTTGGTTGGCTGGCTAGCCAGCCAGCCAGCCGGTTGGTTGGTTGGTTGGTTGGTTGGTTGGTTGGTTGGTTGGTTGGTTGGTTGGCTGGTTAGTTGGTTAGTTTGTTGGTTTGTTTGTTGGTGGGTTAGTTGACTTGCTTGCTTGCTTGCTTGCTTGCTTGCTTGCTTGCTTGCTTGCTTGCTTGCTTGGAAACAAAGTCCTGCCATGTAGTCCAGTAAAGCTTCAAATTCTCAGTCCTCCTTCCATGGCCTTGTAAATGTTAGGACTGTGCATGTGAACCACTATCTTCAACTTTGTATTCTTATAAAATGCAAAGCTAGTGAATGTTACGTGTTCTCACCTCAAGAATGATGACTAGCCATGGAAAGGAATGTACTTTTTGTTTCACTAGATTTGGCTAGTCTGCTACATATGAGTGTTCTGCTAAATATGCCATAAATGATAATACACATTCTATCATTTGTCACCTTAAATTCCTAATGAAAATTTAAGGATGATTAATTTCATCAATGACACAATTATTCATGATCTCTTATGTGTGTCATTAGCTCGGTTTGGTTATTGATCACTTAAGTGGGATGATTTTCATAATTACTCCATTGAGCACTAAATAAATAATCGCCATGTGCCAGCTGATAGACTGCAGTTGTGTGCCTTTTACACAGGGCAAAGCAGATCCCTGCATCTGTCAGCAGAAGCCGCATCTGCTACAACAGTACTCCAGTAATTTCAGGGGCTGGAAGTCATAAATATTCTCTTCATTGTTCCCTTCCTGTTCAGAGTCAGGAAAGGACTCTGCACTCTCTGTCCTCGTCCTACCGAATCTAAGTTGACAGTGAAGTTACTTCTGAAGTCTCACCTCTTGACTGAGGGAAAGACAGTGTCTGAAGGACAACTAAGAGCCTTATAGCTTACTGAACAGGACAATTTATTTGTCCCCCTCTATCCACAAGGGGGCCAGAAATGGCAATACTACAAATATAACAAGAAATAAAAGGTCTCTCTCAAAACATAAACAGCTCTCCTAAATCATTTGTGTAATGCTACCATTCATTTCCCTACTGGCAAATTTCATCCCCCTGGGTAGAAGGAGTGGGGACTGCAAGTGACATCAAACAGGTGACATTAATCAGCATCAGTGACACTTGTGATACTTTATAAATAGTTTTCCTAATGAAACTTTACCCAGGATGGTAGGCTACTATCTTCATTAGTCTCTCTAATCATTTCTTCCTGTATCTTCTTTTGATCTTTGTTTACTTCAGCAAGAATGGAAAAGCTCCTTCTCTAGCCTCCCTTCTAAATTTCCCTGAGAATACTGTTGAGTGACTAAATTGTGACATTTACAATATTCAATTATGTTGTTATGTAAAGCACGCTTAGCATATTTGTAAGACATGCTGCAGTTAATCAGTTTTTATTGTTCACGAGATTAAATTTAAATAGTGAGGAACCTTAATCCCAAACTGTATTGAACACATTACGATGAACCAGCATGTGCTAGACAACTCTTACTCATGTTCAGATCCCCTCCTTTTCTGCTCTCTTCTGTACGGCATTGATTTCTAGAATTCCTCATGCTTCTTCTGGGTCAGTTACACTAATGACATAAATCCATAGAAGAATGGTAGTCCAGAGAAGGAAAGAAGCCAGAGCATTTCTTCTCCCATAGGCTGCCTCTTAAAATGGCAATGACTGCAACTCCCAGTGGTTCTTCTGTTGTCCCTGCCATACCTGGAGAATCTGGCTTCTGTTGATGATCGCCCGCTCTCCCACTACACCTTAGGTACTAGGACAGTTAGGAGCTACCTTTGCCGATTTCTAAATCATCATTCTTTCTCCTCCTTAGTTTCCTACCCCCTCTGTCACCTCTATAACTCTTTTTCTATACTGAATGTCATGCACATAAAAAAAAAAAAACCACTCTAGTGTAGCTTCTGGATTCTAGTTAATCTCTGACTGATAGAGACAGACCACAGCTGAAACTGGAAGGTTTTACTGGACCCTTGCAGGGCTCTGATGATTCAAAAGCCATGTGGACATTAAGACAGATGAGGTCAACAGTAAATAGAAAGCCTACTGGTGCAGGGGTGAAAAATCACCCCACTCTACTTCTAAGCAAAGTAGTTGATATCCTGTATTTCTTTACCTTGTTCCCAGAATAAAATCTTTGGGCTCTTAATATGTAGCAACATGAATACATCTCAGACATATCATGCTAAGTAAAGAAGGCAGAGATTGAAAAATATTTGTGGGATAGTTTTGTTAAAGTTCATATAGATGTGTACCGCTTGTGAAAATAATAATGATGATAGTTGTCTTGATGGAGGAAGAGGACAGGGTGGAAACAAGATCTTCCAAGGAGACAGCAGCTGACTGGGAAGCTCTTTACATGTGCACATATATGGTAAACCTTGCAAACACTACACTCTGGATATGAGTTCCGTGCTTGGTGTAATTATACTGAAATGTGTATACAGTAAAAAATATTACTGGGAAAGGTAATGTCTACCTATTTATTTGATTAAATAGAGGGCTGGGTTCTACATCTTGAAGATCATTTTAGTTCTAAAATTCAGTTATTTGCTACTGAAGAATGTGTATAAATGAAAGAGAAAGAAAGAGGAAAGTTGAAATGGAGGGCAACTAGAAAGGTCCAAAGTTACTGTGCAAGTTTATATTTTAAAACTTTTACTGGAGCAAATGCTTGGCTGTTAAGAGTGAACATCGCCTGTATAGATTTGGATGCCAGCTCCATGAATGATTAGCTCATGAAACATGTAAAGTGCAGAAACAATACTATCTTATTCAATGAATTGTTATTAGGATTATGAGAAACAGTGTTATACCAGGCACAGCAATAGAGAGGTCCTGTGGTGATGGTGGTTGTGGTGGTGGTTGTAATGGTTATGGTGGTTGTTGTAATGGTGGTTGTGGTAGTGGTTGTGATGGTGGTTGTGGTGGTTGTTGTGGTAGTTGTGGTGGTGGTTGTGGTGGTGGTGGTTGTCATGGTGGTGGTTGTGGTGGTGGTGGCAGCAATGGCAGTGATGATGGTAGACCTTTCCACAGATACAATATAGGAATTCCTACATTTTATCAAATCAATATGCTCAATCTATTACCATTTTTACAAAAGCATGACACTTTACACATCATTTTCCATATTTTCAAAATTTTTGACATATATATTTTTCTATGTTGATATCTAATGATCTGTTAAATAATGGAATCACATTTATTGCACAAATAGACTGTGATATGTTTAACTGCTCTGCAAGTCATAACTTTAAGGAAAATCAGTATCTCTATGAAATATCTTAAGAATTTAAATTAATTTTTTTTAAAACTAGAAATTTTTATTTTTAACTATTTCTCCTTCAGAACAAAATTTTAATCCTAAGCCTCATCCTACTCAGAAAGCCTTGACTTTCAACTTCATCTTAGTGAATAGAACCCCAAAGTCCTGTTGTTAGCTTCTTTGCTTTGGGGCTTCTTCCATGAAGCAAAGATAAGTAAACTGTGTGCTAAGAGGAAAGTCCCGATGTAATGCAAACCCTGTGCTACCATGTTGGAGAGGGAACTGTGATATGCTCAGCTACTGCCACAAACAGATTCAATAGACAACCCTGAGTGTGGAAGGATCGCCTCGTAATTGTCGGAGTAGAGGGAAAGTGGGAGCCAGGCTTCAAATTTTAATTTGGAAATTAAAATAGGAAAACTCAGGAAAAATACTACATAGCTGACATAAATATGATAGCAAAAAACACACTTAAAACACCAGAAACAACACATTAAAGAACCTTAGAAGGGCAGCGCCCCTAATCATTTTCTTTTGCCATGGAAACGGACCATGAAGATATTTGGCTTGACTAAGGCACCCGATAGCAGCACAGAACATCACATGTGCACGACTCTCCAGCCGAGCAGTAAATACTGAAGTCACTTCATAGCAATGAGTAAGAATAACACCTTCCCAGGCTGTTTCCATAACATACTGACTGTTAAGTGCTTGAGAAATAATTTGTTTGCTTTTGCAGCTCATAGTTTAACGTAATGAAGCACCACTAAGCTGAATAACTAGACAAGAGACTCCTTAGTTATGGGGAATTATATTCTGAATTAATGAATTGCAAATTGTAAGCCGATCCAACACCCATAAATATTATGAGGGAAGAGGTAGTGGCCTTACCTACACAAATTCTCAAGGCGAAATTATTCTGTGACGAGAAAAAGATTTAGAGCATAATTAGGGATCCAAAAATATAAGTACTTAAGAAGAAACTCACCATATGTTTAAAATTATCCGAGACTGCATTTATGATCTGTGATAAGTATATATTTTCTGGAATGCAGAAAGCCTTTAAAGGGGTTTTCTGTGTTATTTTTTAATGCTGCTATTGTATAGCTCACCTCTAGGAATTCATAATGAGATTTAAAAATTTAAAAAAAAATAAATGTTCTTATTTTGTATATGTGATAGCTATTTCCTTTACACAGAAAACACACTAACTCATTGATGCAAATAAAAATAACTTATAATGGCAGATTTAGTAAGTCATGTTCTGGGAATATTTTGTTAATGTGTAACTCTGGGATTCCACAGCATTGTATTCAGGTTTGAATATGGGAAATATGGGTCTTGAGAATAGACTTTAGTCCATACATGAGATTTGATTAGGAAAAATCTGTAGTTACAATAAATCCTTTATCAATACACAGACATAAAAACAATAAATAAAAAGCATTCTGAAATTGGAATAGGGCCCTGAATCTCAATGTTACTTCAGTTCCTCCTAGTGATATATCCAGGAGTATATTGGAATATCTTCTATTCTCACCCATATCTTTAATAGATATTCGTGTTTTTGAGAATGTTATACAATGTATTTTGTTCATAGTTACCCTTCACTGATTCAGCTAGGCTGACTAACCCATGAGCTCCAGTATCAGCCTGTGACTATACAACTGGTGCTAATTACAGACAAGCACTATGCTGTGCTTACAAGTACTTTTTTTCTACATGGGTGCTGGGATCACATAGTTATAATTCTCCATCAGAAGGACTTGAAAAACCAAAGTACTAAAAGAAGGGACATGTTTTCAATAAAGGTCACCTCTCTGCTTTGCCTATGCAAAGTCTTGTCATTTACACCCTCCCAAACCTTCACTGTCCTGGTCTCTTGGAACATTTATGGGAGGATTTGTGCTCTCAAAGAATGGAGCTATTTCCTCTCCTTGGGACTTGTTTTCTCTAGTCATAAAAGGAAAGAGTTGCAGGTTGTCTCCCATGCCTACGACACTGGGCTGAATCGTAATCCAGCCTCCCTTTCCTCTTGAGAACTTGTGATCTCTCAGAGCACTTAGAGCTAAGCTTACTCTCATCACCTGAATCAGATACTCAAGTCTAAATTGTGGCCTCTGGTCATGTGAGCATCAACATATACACAGTATCCTGCGGCACTCCTGCTTCCCCTTTGGTCAGTATCTCGCATGGTGGATATCGGCACATTTTTCTTCTCATTGCCACTGTATGAGGTGCTGAACTAGAATGGGGCATGAAAATAGACTGAACATCTCATCAGGATTCATTTTTCTAAAGACCATTCTGAACAATGGATTCTAGAATTCATTGAGCATGGCAGGCAGAAGCAATTAAAGGAAAGCAGTTTTTAAAAAAAAAAAGTATAAGTTCCATAAATGAAAACTTCATTTTTTTGTCAGATTTCCATGTTCCTAAAATTGCATTTGTGAAAGGTACTGTCAACTTGGGGGGTGGGGAGATATCTGACTTATGCAATAGTTCTCTTATGTGTCAATCATGCTAACGAACTCCCAAGAATAACCTTTCCCGGCCAATCACTCAGAAGGTGGAGTCCTCACTGTGACTCAGGCAGAGAAGCAAGAGAAGAGATGGGAGCAAGAGTTGAGCCAAGACTTCATGGCTGTGTCCTGATTTCCATATATGACGTATATGCAGCTGACAGATATAGCATCCATCAACACACACACACACACACACACACACACCTGCACAGCGTAATTATCATTGAAGCATATGGTCCTAAGTTATAGTCTGACATGTATACTTTTTCATGGACTCACATATCATTTTTTTAAATGCCATGGACAAATAGTATGATTTTTTTAAGCATCACACTTAAAAAATAAAAAGGCAAACTAAAAATAAGTCAAAACAAATAGTTGATACGAAGCTTTTATATATCTACAAAATACCATGGTAAAAAGTTGTTTTGTGTACATGTGTTTTGTCTTAACCAAAGACTAGTGTTCCCTTTGGTAAAACACAATTAAAACAACGAGTAAGGGAGGATCTAGGAGGAGTTAGGTGGAGGAGTAGGATGTAATATGATCAGAGTGCATTGTGTTAGATTCTCAAAAAAAATATTACAAAGAGCATAAAGTAAATAAGGGCTTGTACAGTTAGGCCTTCTAGATAGTGGTTCATACTGTAGACATCCAGCACTATTCTCTCTCTCTCTCTCTCTCTCTCTCTCTCTCTCTCTCTCTCTCTCTGTCTCTCTCTCTCTCTCCCTCTCTCATATATATATATATATATATATATATATATATATATATATATCCCTCCCTATTTCTCCGTGCCCCTCTCTCTCTCTCTCTCTCTCTCTCTCTCTCATGTGTGTGTGTGTGTGTGTGTGTTTGTGTGTGTGTATCCATAAGTATAACCTGAAGCAGAAGACTGTGGGACAGTGAGTCTAGTGTACCTCACAAAAAACAAAGCATCTTTCTGGCTCTCTGTTGAATGTCAGGCTCATTAAAGTACAAGGAGCATTTCATGGATGACTGATAACAGAACCTCTGTCACAGACAGAAGGCCAGATCCCAGCCATAAATGGAGCCATTGTCTGTGTTAGCAAGTGTAAGATATTCAGCCCCAGATCAGATCTGCCTCTGCCCAAGACAGGTAGACATAATGAATGCACAAAAGCCGCCTTTTCCTTTCAGAGAGCTTCACAAAAACACAAGTTATTAGGACATTAATCATCTGCTGGAAAATAACATTCCAAAAGAAAATAGCAAAATCAACATAAATGTGTGTATCACAGGGATGCCTGTAAAGTTGAACATGCCCTGTGCAGGTTGAAAGCTAATGTTGCTGCAACCAATCTTCAATTTCTTTCATGTTCATAGAGGCCGTGACAAACTGGAAGGGGTTGGATTCACATTCTCACCTTCGGATGCTGAGCTCCTAAATTTAATTAAAAATTTTAAGCATTGGACAGAATCTTAAAGTGTGGACTTTCTGACTACTTTATCCTATGAATATGGAACATAGGTATTAAAAAAAACTAATTAATGGCAATATTGGAAGGGGAGGCCAGCCACGGGTGCCCGCGTCTACACGTTACACCCAGCTGTTTGCTCCGGGTATAAACATGCCATTCTTCTGCTCACATGCCATTAAGAAGGGCCATCTTCCCATAGTTTGGAAACTATCTTAAAAATCACGTCTCCCAAAATATGTCCCTTCATGCTGACTACCTCAGTTTCCCCTGTCAAATATTCTACTTATTTTTTAGAACACGTTATGCTCACAAACATGCCCGTTACTTTTAAAAATTACCATATTATTCAGACAGGGGTTGTCCTTCCTAGTGAAAAAATACTGTTGCATTTTATTGGACCATTTACCATAAAATTACTAAAAGTTGTAAATAACCTCAGAGAAAAATCATATTCCTCATCTGGGCAAAGACCTAAGTTTTAACATTTTTTTTCCCCAAGGTATTTTGAGGAAATGTATACTTGAAGGGTTAGGAGATCGATACAAATGAACTGCAGTTTTAATTGGAGGTCCTCACTCCTGTCTGTCCTTCTTCGCTGGATTCCCTATAAAAGTTGAGATGGCTACATAGAGAAACCCTGTCTCCAAAAAAAAAAAAAAAAGTTGAGACGGCCTGGGTGATACTTCCTTTCATTCCAAAGGAAATGCTCTGCTCTTTCCAAATCACAAAGGTGGGTTTGATTTGTTCTTTAAGTCAACAGTTAAACAGAAGTGTCAAAGCCTAAAAGAATCCCTCCCTCCCTCCTTTCTCCCTCCCTCCCTCCCTCCCTGCCTCCCTCATAATTCCTAACTAACTGAACTGTTAACACTCTCACTGGTGACCTCCCTAACAGCACTGCTTTCCATAAAATCCAATAGTGTTTTCCTCATAAATCAGACATCCAGAGCCTCTGCTCCAGGCTTTCTTTGAATTCCACTGATAAGGTACAAACTCTGCAAAATCCTTCATCACAGGGTGTCCACAGAATCTCTTGTCTTTTTCCTTGGCATTCACAGGCTTTGACTATCATGAGCTGTATTACAGATGAACCTCATATAATGAAAGCTGGCATGCAAAAAAGTTAAGTCAGTGAATTAATTATATCTGAGATTTGACTCACACATCAGATGATTAAATATGTGCATTTGAAAGAGTCCCTGAAGATAGTGTAGTTACTTTAAATAATTGTCCAGGGCCTTTTGGCTGAAGTGACTTTCCTCATGTAGATTGCTTTTGTTATCTTAATTTCTCAGTGTCTTAATTTTGTCTCGGTTTCTGCATTTCCCCCCAGTTTAATTCAGTAAACATTTACTAGAATAGAATCTACAGTAAAACAGTTCTAGAACCTGCAGGGAAATGGAAAGTTAAAGAGACAGCCCACCTCCTCTTTAGAGGTTGACTATGTGACCTGGAGACAGACTCACATGGCTAGCATGTTGGCCATTAAATCAAACTCCAATCCAAACACAGATCACCATGATTCATTTTTGACCTTAATAGTACTTATCAGGTCAGGCCCTGAGTTAACAAAGGGGAGAAAGCATGCTCCATTCACTTGCTGTCAGGAAAACCAGATTTGGAGCTCTTCTCCAGTCTGTGAAGTTGAATCCTAGCCAACACTCTATTGACCAGGGACACCTCAAATTCCAGGGAAGGGGCTTCCAGAAACAAACAAGATTTCTGAGTTACATACTGATGTTAGGCTAGGCACAAAAGCTAAGCGGTTTTCAAACAGTTGAATGATACCTTAGAATATGCAAGAGTTCCTGGTTCTCATCTTGGAAAATCTAACTTGATAAATATTTTGGGAAGGACCTCAAATCATTTCAAAAATAATCAATTATTTTGGGTACATTTAGGGGAAAGATGTTATTATATGAAAATCAGAATTGGGGTCCAGTGAGTCAAAAGGAGCTAAACAAATATCTCTGCTTCTCATGACATCCTGACGCCTCACCAGGATCATCCACCAGGTAGCTAGATCAAGAGCAAATTGTCCTTTCAGACTTGCCTGTCTGACATGGATCCAATGAGGGCTGACAGCAGAGTTCCCCACTTGTTTGCTGTTAATTGATCCTCACCAGTGACCTTTCCTTGCTTAGGTCATAGCTCTTTCCTACTTTATACTGCTCAGAGTAGACTAATACTGTGATATAACCATTTTTTATCTCCTCTGAAGATGTTCTTGGGGCAAACAATTATCACTGCTCTCTAGCAAGGACTCCATGTGTTACTTGGTGATGCCCATCACTCCATCAAGGACAACCTTCCAAGAAGTGCCACTTAATGATGACATTTTCTACTTGAAGGTCGCATTGACAAGTGATAAATAGCAATGTGTACTTTAAATGTTTTTCTATATGTACACTTTTATTTTGTGTTTGACACTTCTATAACCCGCAAGAAATATATTTTTTAAAAAAGTGTAATTTGATTTTAGTATCCTGTTATTAGAACCGTTTTCTTTATTTTTCAGTGACCTCATTCCTGTTTATGATTTCCTTTTTCTTTGATCAACTTGTATGGTGTTGTAATGATCAGTTTTACCATGCAATATTTTGCTTCAGGGAATGAAGAAAATAAAAGACAGATCAAAAGCTTGAGTGCAGTCGCACACCCTGACTAGGACTCATTTGAATGGTATTTACATAATACAAGACGTAGTACTGCAGGGTTCATGCTTCCTCTTTGCTTGTTAGCGTGTTATGCTATTTCTATGCTCATTTAGTCTTAATTGGGATTAAAATGTTAAGACTCTCAAGATGCACTAAACTAGTTCGCATTTGGCACTGGGGGCTTCGATAACCAAAATTAACATTTGCAGTGTTTGGAGTGTGTGTAGAATTGGAACCGGCAGTAAATCGTCATTAAAGAAACAGTCATGAACTTGCTGGCTGCTGCCCTCTGCTAATGCCAGGGACCATGGTCCTGAGCACCTGCAAGCTATCATTCATTGTATTCTCACAAAAGTAGCTGAGAAGTGCGAGGTCCCCATCTTATAGATGAGAGTACTGAAGCTCAAAAAGAATTAAGAACCAAGAGGCACAGACGGAATCAAGTCAGTGCTCAGGGCAGAGCTTTTAACAGCCTCCAGACAGCTGTAGGCCTCCAACTAGGTGTTTGTGGTCCAGGTTATCAGGTAGAATTAGGAGAATCCACTTTGGCAGGCTGGGTTTCAGATCATGGAAACAAATCCCCTTCAGGTTTTTGCTCTCCTAAGTCAGAGCCATTTTCATATCTGCCAGAGTCACCTTTGGATATTACAAATGAAAATAACCCATATAAACCCATTGACCCCTTAAGAGATCATTCAAATGATGCAAACAAGTAGATTTAAGCATATGCAAGGAGTAGAAAGACTCATGCCGGAATAAGTTCAGCCACCTACCCTAGACATGCGAACTGACAAAATATGTGTTTCAGCAGTGATCTACTGGCTTTGTTGAAGTCATCATTGGGGGGGTATGAGTTCACCAACCAGAGTGGGAGATGTAAACCAGTCCAGTAAAGGAGAGGAGGAGAGCGGAGATTTTCTTCTGGCATTTGCTCATTTCGATGTGGATTTTAAGTCGCTGTTGGGAAATTTCCATTGGAAACTGCATTTATTTCAATTTCCCCTCTCACCTTGTTCTGACCATTTGAAGAAAGCTTGTGAACTGTTTGCTCCTGTAATTCTATGCACTGTGAAGGATCCTCCTGCAGTATAATTGAATGCCCCATTTGTTCCTCAAAGTGTTCTTACTGTTTAAAATCTATCAGGGTAAGAACTTAGAAGATGTCCATATGCCATGCAGTGGCACCTGTATGCACCACATAAGTGCACACACAGGCGAATGTGGACACACACACACACACACACACGGACAAAGACACACCTACACATTCATGCATGTAAGCACATGAACATGAAAGTAAGCACATGCACATGCATAGACATCTGCACAAGCATGCACAATAAATCATGCGCACATATATACACAAACACACAAGAACAGTTTTACACAGACACACATAAACATTTAGCTAGTGAAGATTTTTTAAAAATAAATAAAGCCTAGAATCCTCTTGACTTTTATAGCAATAGAAGATATCCCAAAGTTAGGGAGGGGACTAGAAGTTGTATATCAAAATAAGTATATAATTTATGAGTCATTTTATTATGCCAGGAAAATCTAATAATTCATCAATATATGCATGTATACATCCTCCAATGATCATAAGGATCATATAGGTTCCAGCAAACTTCTGGAGAATACAGAAAGGGATGAATGAGAAAATTATATAATTCACAATATACTTACAGTCTCTGCGAATCCTTTTGAAATTCCCCTCTGAAGCAATTCTGCTTTACCCAGCTAAACTAACTTCTATGGCAATGGGTAAAATAACTCTTTGGCCAAATATAGGTGAATGCACTTAAAACCAAAACACAAAATCATCCTTTGAGGTCATGGAACCAAGCACTATATCTCACTATTCTTCCTGTACTTAGCTCTACAAGTATGTGTGTATGTATGTGTGTGTGTAATATATTAATATATATGAGAATATATATACGTATATAAGCACTACACTATCTATGCATATAAATATTATATCTGTCTCATGGATATTTTGCTGTTAGACATTTGGACTCCTTGCACAGTGATATTTATTAAAGTTGTTCTTTGACAACTTCATACATGTATGTAGTAATTCTGACTACTGTTAACTGCCCTCCTCCTGTCTTTCTCGCATCTGTCAGTCACTGCCCTGCTTCCCCGAACATCCTTCTCACACTTGTGACTTGTTTTAGTTTGAGTTGACGATGCTAGGCACCCCCTGCTTTCCTCCTCCCCTCACAGCCCAGGCAGGCTCTGCTCATGTTTATGATGTCATCCTCAAAGGCACGTAACCTCCCTCAAGACAGCACCGACAACAGGAAGCCTTCTGCCTTTGCTTCCCTGTGGTTTACTTCTCCTTAGACTCTCATGGATTTTCCCAATCTGCACACCTTCTTGCAAATAGCATTTGACTTTGGCGCTGCTGAAAAATATTCTGGTTTTTTCTTTTCACAAAAGAAATACTCAGCTCATTGATTGATAGCTTTTAATGAAAAAAAAGGCACCTAGATACATACATAAAACAAAATATAATTAAATAAAATTTCTAAGTTGTTCATTTTCAAAGTCATGAAGTTCATTCTCTTCATAGTGATTTCTCCACTAGTTTTCAGTGAGTATTTTTATGAACAGCAAAGAGAGAAATAATGGCAGTCTAGGAGAATCACTCATGGATTTTATTTTAGTTTTAATTAAGACATATACTAAGGTTTTGACAGACAGTATTTCTATATAGGCAGTATTATCCTTTCAAAGTATTTGATATTTAGAATCTAGAATTTTAATGCAGCAGTCAAAACTCATATTAAATTTCTTGTCACTCTTTAGAATCATGATGTGCTTCTTAGATACTCTTAGTATTAACTTTTTATGATAAAGTCAGAAACTGCAGAAAGATGTCATTTATGTGTTCCCCATTCCAGGCCTAGGGAACTTATAAAGCCACAGCTTTTTGAGGTAGGCATATGGGCTCATTTGATGTGAACAGCACTAATTGTCACTCACGATCTCTGCATTCAATAAATTTAAAGGCACTGAGCTTTGTCTCAGCTGAAGGAAAGCTGAGTTTTGTCATGATGGAGAAAATTAGACAGTTCTTGAAGGAAATAAGGTTGCATTCATGTTAAAAATGTATACACCCACTGCCGCTCTTTTCAAGAGAGCTCTTGTCCTATTTGCACACATGTAAGGGAAGCTTGGAGCCTTACATCAGTTGAAGGGTGACTGCCAAGGCTCCTATTGTGACAGAACACATAACGGAACAAATATTTTCCAATATTAGTAGCTCCATGCTTTCTGCTCAGGTCATAATTATCTTGAAGGAAAAGATCACTCATTCTCTTTGTGTGTGTGTGTGTGTGTGTGTGTGTGCATGTAAGAGAGGAGGAAGGAGGAAGGGACACACACAGGGAGGCAGATGAAAGGAAGAGGAGGGGAAAGGACAAGACAGGGTGGCAATACTACACACAGACAGTATTTAAACAAAAGGCATATGTTTGCTTTACAAAGAATTGCCTGTTCCAGGAATACAATCCAAAATGCAACCCCAAATGGAAGATCGGAGGTTTTAAGATCTTTTAATGTTAGATATCCTTAACTTTTGTTCAGTTATGTCTGAGGATGGAAAGATGGAGTCAATGTACGTACTGCATGGAAGAATTCTGAAGAATCCTGATAGATTTTAAAGTAGATTTGAGCTTGAGTATCAGGATGCCTATTCTTTAACAGAACAAGGTATATGTAGATATTTAATATATAACATAAAACCTCTGTAGAAGACCCAACACACACTGCTGAAAAACAAATATTTGTAAGATGAAAGTTATTCATGGTTTGGAAGACCTTGTAACTTGTGGGAAAGAACACAGTGAATGAAACATGACCAGAGGGTTAGTTTCTGAAAGATACTTAGATTTTGTTCTTGTTCCCTCTCAGAATAGTATCTCATGCCTAATCAATGTCCAACAGATAATTAGATGAATGGATGGATGGATGGATGGATGGATGGATGGATGGATGGATGGATGGATGGATGAATGGGTAGCTGGGTGGATGGATGGATGGATGGATGGATGGATGGATGGATGGATGGATGGATGGATGGATGGATGGGTAGCTGGATGGATGGATGGATGGATGGATGGATGGATGGATGGATGGATGGATGGATGGATAGATGTAATACATTAGAATCCCAACTTGGCCACTTAAATACAATGCAGATCACTTTCTGCATAACAAGTGCTCACTTTTTATATTACTGTCATGTTTTGACTTTATTGAAGACTGTCAAATTGAAGTCAAACTGTACCTGTCTCCAAAATTGACAATATAGCCAGATAATATCATCTGAGGAGAAATAGGAAATTCTGAAGCTCAGATACTTCAATATTTTGTTTGGAAATTGAAGACCAAGAAGATTATTAATTATATTGGTGTTTCTGTCATATGGTTGCACAAGAAATGGGATCTTCCCAGACATGACCACTTAGAACCTTATGAATTCACTCAACTCAACTACTCAACTAACCCTTATAATCCATATCTACAAAGCTATGTACTTTTCTGAATATTGGTTAATTTAATGACAACAGTCCCTTTCCTCTAGGAGATATCAAAGAAAGGAAATGTGTATGTGTGCATATATACACATTTTTCCCCTAAAGAAGAATGACTGAATCATGGTGAACTGATAAGTAAAGGGCTGAAATAAGGTGAACATAAGTAATGAAACAACTATCCCCAGCTGTACATAAAGGAAGAGAAAATCTATATTTTACACTACCTTGATGGGTGATGGGCAGATCAAATATATTTCTGTATCTATAACTGAAAGGTTCTGAGCTAAAGTTCAGTGATAGCCAGTCAAATTCTCATAAAGAGATGAGAGAAATCAGACTAGAGAGAAGGCTAAGTGGTTAAGAATAAGGACTGTTCTTGCAGAGGACCCAGATTCAGTGCCTAGAACCCATATTATACAGCTCACAGCTGCCTGTAACTGCAGCTCCTATAGTTGTGACCGCTATTGTGGCCTCTATGGGCAACTGTACTCATGTATGTATACCTTACACATAGACATACACATGTACACATAACAAAGGAAATACTAAAGTACAGATCAGAGGTATAATCAAGCAACTGGCCAGTGCCCGTCACTTAAGACCATTTGAACTCATGTGGAACTGTGTATTTCCTGGGGCTCTACTTTGTGGGGAAGCGCTTAGTGTGGCTCCAGAGCATGTCACATGTTGCTGACTCTTCGGTGTTGTGAGGTTGTCGGAGGCATGGTCCACCTGCTCCTGGCCTTTGCATTCTGAACGCTCGCTGTTGAACCTGGCACATTGCAGACGTAATAAATGTTGTTTTGAATTGACTTACACCCACCAACCAGTATATTAAAAACAGAAAATAAAAGGAAAAAAACAAGCTGTGTGATTTCCTCT
Organism: Tokudaia tokunoshimensis; assembly: GCA_036184795.1. NCBI lineage: Eukaryota > Metazoa > Chordata > Mammalia > Rodentia > Muridae > Tokudaia > Tokudaia tokunoshimensis. The sequence continues at coordinate 7,045,765 of BTHU01000011.1, read as the reverse complement.
AGACACAGTTGTAATTTAGTATCTAGGACAAGGCTTACCAATCAAACATTTATCTCAAGTCCTTGAGAGGGTAATTTACCTTCAACAATTATTATTAATACCTTTTACCAACATGGGACTACAGAAAAATTGAACTGATGAAAAGTGTCTATCTTTTTTCATCCAGAAATAATTACACCTTTCAAAAAACTATATTTTGGGGTTTACCAGATGATGGTGTTTTTCAGATCTCAGGTTGCAAAAGCTGAATCCTTTTATCAATAATGTTCAAAATAGAGACATGTCCAAGGTTACTGAAACAGGTCCATAAATCAACTCCTGGGTGAGATGTCTCACAAGATTAAAAAAGAACCATCATATAACTCTCTGCAGATGGAATGCCCCACACATTTCTGTATATTTAAAATGGCACCGAAAAAAAAGCTACTCCACAGAAATGCAGTTCATGTGCTAGTGAAGAAGTCAAAAAGCATTTAGGTAATTTGGGAATAAAATGAGTGCTAATTATTATTTTAATTTTTACATTCTGTAGAGTTTACTCATATCTCCATCTGCCAAATGAAAAAAAATAGGTTGTATATATTTCTGTAATTTCCATAAAAAGCAATTAAATACTGCAAGTGAATATTAGGGGTTTTCATTCATCCTTGAAATCTGCTTCCATTACAGTCCAATTAAATGCATGTTATCACCTTAGATTCCTTAGCATCCTTGTGTACACTGAACATTAATACTTCTGAATTTCAAATATAAAAGATCAATGCCAGGTTACCTGAGTGAAAGTAAGCTAGTAAAGTGATTGCAAGGACAACTTGCAGGTAATGAAGGATTTGGCCATGTATTTTCCGTGTAATTCCTTAACTTGACTGATTCTAGTTTCCCCAGTCTGATTACCTTTTTTTTAAGGTCTAGGTTCTTATTCTCTTAGTTCTTAATCCTTGTTTTCTTAATCATTATACTCTTCTTTCCATGTAGAAAGACTTCAGCTTTATGACCACCTGTGTAAGACAGGCACTTCCAGCATTTTACTGAATAGTTTGGGTTCATCAACATCACTGAAGATTGCCTTTGTCCTGGCTGGGCTCAATAGCTATGTGAACTTGGAAAGGTCTTTCAGGCTCCTGAGTCCCAGTTTTTCTGATAAACATAGTAGGAATGGTGGGGTTTTTGAGAGTTAAATAAGTTACTAACACTGCCTTGGCTTACGAGATTTTCAATAAATGTGAATTGTAATTACAATGGTTAGGTAGTATCTTCTCTACGTTAGAATGGTCTACTGAAATGACATTGGACTTAATGATCAAGTACTGTGGCCTGACCCCTGTGACCCTGGACGAGTCATTTATTTCAGAAAAGATAGGTCCAATGCCCTCTTCCAGATTCAGAGTTCTAAATGTATTTCACTCTCTATATTTTTGACATGCTTTCAGATGACTGGAATTATATTCATTTATCATAAAAATAATCTAAGATGGAGGAGGAATAAAAAAAAAAGTAGACTCACAAGACCAGGTCGTATGGCCGGAGCCAAAGACAATCCAATTTAATATAAAGTCATTTTACCTCAGTGCTCTGTAACAGCCATTCTGCTGAGGTAGGGAGTTTGAATGGAGCACCTTGAGTCCAATGTCACAGAAAATATTCCTTCAAATAATTAATGGTGTGTGTGTGTATATATATTGCCACTCACTCTGCTTAAGCCAGGCAATCTCTCAGGGCAGATTAGTGGTCCTTACCCAGGTGCCTGACCATTTCAGTACATACTTTCCTCAATGATCATTATCCTGAAATAAATCCAAATTAAATTTTATGAGCCAAGATTAAAATTATGTGCCTTCAGAATTGAGCTTTCTAATAGCAGTTATTTTTATTGAAGTATTAAGGCAATTGGCTTGAGTCATCTTGGAAACACTGCCTTCATATTTCAAATATGGTTAGGAGGCTGTCAGCGCATATTGCTGTGGATTGCAGATATTTGCTTATTAAATGGTTTTTGCCAGCAAAAAAAAAATATTACAAGAAACGTCTTGTTTACAAGGGTGTCCTGGGGGATAGAAAATGAAAGCAACATGTTTTATTGAATTATAGAAATAAAATAAGCTGATTCGACTAATAGATTCAATAGAAATACAAGACAACTTTATTTGCAAAGACCACAACAACTTAATTTAACTGACAAACAAATTTCTGCTGTAGGTTATAAACATAAAGTAAAAATGTACACTTGAAATTCAAACATGATTCTCAGACCCTGGCTTAAGGACCCATACTTCATTAATCTTTGAAGGCTCCGTTCTAACTGGGCTTGTAGCTGGGTGGTAGAGTATTTGCCTTCTCTGCATGAGATTTACGGATTCGATTCCCAGTGTTACAAAAGAGGTGGGAAAAGTTTTCTTTGTTTTACATATATAGAGCAAAAATAAAGCTAACAGTCTAATGATGTGTGGTTCAGTGGGAGAGACAGAAGATGGACTGTGAGTGAGGAACATCCATGTTTTATCTCTGGCCCTGTGAACTATGGGTCTGGATTCGGCCTTATAGTCTCAAGACCTCACTTTCCTAACATGTCTCAGACTGATAGAAATAGAGGACTTTGCAGACAGGTGAAATGAGGATGATGTGATACATGAGTTACCAAGTAAATAGAAGCTTGTGTTGTAATTGGGATTACTATTGCTGTGAAAGACCATTACCAAAGCTACTAGTGAGGAAAGAGGTTATTTGACTAACACTACCACATCACAGTTTATCTACAAAGGAAGTCAGGATAGGAACTCGAGCGGGGATTAAACCTAGAGCAAGGAGCTAATGAAGAGAACCTGGAGGGATGCTACTTATCGGCTTGCTTTCCATGGTTTGCTCAGCCTACTTTCTTAAAGAACCCTGGACCACCAGCCCAGGGATGGCACCATCTACAATGGGCTAGGCCATCCCACATTGATCACTAGTTAAGGGAATTCTTTAATCTCAGCACTAGGGAGGCAAAGGCAGGAAAATCTCTGAATTCAAGGACAGCATGGTGAACAACCAGCGCTACACAGCGATACCCTGTCTCAAAAATATAAAAATAAAAAACAATCAATCACACAATAAAGAACAAGAAAGAGAGAATGCCTTACGGCAGGGTCTGATGGAGTCATTAGACTCCCTCCTCTCTGATGATTCTAGCTTGTGTCAAGTTGACATGAAGCTATGCTAATCTCAATAGTCAGGTTAGGCTGATAAATCATGGAAGGATCTGATCTATTTACAGATTCTTAAGCTCATGGTCTCCTTTAACATGTCTGATCTCTCACAATACACTGTAGATTTTTACAAGAGCAGAAAGCATGGTGATTGTCTTTGCCTCACGTTCAGGAAGTATATAGTATAGGGATTCAAAGCATTTTTGAGGCATGAACAAAAGTTGGCTAGAAAGATGTGGTTTGTGAAGGATGTATCTAGGAAGACCAGGGAAGAGTTTATTCTCTCTTCTCTTGACAGCAGGTGTGCAGCTTTAAACTCCTGCCTTGACTTTCTTACAATGATGAACCATGGCCTGGAATTGTAAGATAAACAATCCTATTCTTTTCTAAGTCTCTTTTTGTCAGGATTTTTTTTTTAATCACAGCAACAACGGGAACTAAAACAAATTAACATGTCACATTGTGTCACATTGGTCAAGCCTGGAGAAAAGACTGCCGCCTCTTCCTCCTCCTCCTCCTCCTCCTCATCATCATCATCATCATCCCCATCCTCCTCCTCGTCCTCCTTCTCCTCCTCCTCCTCCCCCTCCTCCTCCTCATCATCATCATCCCCCTCCTCCACCTCTTCCTCCTCCTCCTCCTCTTCCTCCTCCTCTTCCTCCTCCTCTTCCTCCTTCTCCTCTTCCTCCTTCTCCTCCTCCTCTTCCTCCTCCTCCTCGTCCTCATTCTCCTCTTCCTCCTCCTCTTCCTCCTCACCCTCATCCTCCTCCTCTTCCTCCTCCTCCACTTCCTCCTCCTTCTCTTCCTCCTCTTCCTCCTCCTCTTCCTCCTTCTCCTCCTCCTCTTCCTCCTCCTCCTCGTCCTCATTCTCCTCCTCCTCCTCCTCCTCTTCCTCCTCTTCCTCCTCCTCTTCCTCCTCCTCTTCCTCCTCACCCTCATCCTCCTCCTCTTCCTCCTCCTCCTCTTCCTCCTCCTTCTCTTCCTCCTCTTCCTCCTCCTCTTCCTCCTCCTCCTCTTCCTCCTCCTCCTCTTCCTCCTCCTCCTCTTCCTCCTCCTCCTCTTCCTCTTCCTCCTCCTCCTCTTACACCTGCTGCTTGGGTTATGGTTCTTTCCATGCTCTACCAACTCTTCGAATTTTCTGAGAATTTGCAATTCCACATAGGCTGAAATATCTAGGGTAAAAGTGGTACCTTAACGTAATTCTAAGTAATACATCATGTTATGTGCCATTATGTATCCAGTTAGAGAGAGGGAGGTAGAGGGAGAGGGGAGTAGAGAGAGAGGGAGAAAGAGAGGAAAAGAAAGCAGTTGGAGACTAGAGTCCTTCCCACCAACTCTTCAACAATGCCCTTCAACATAAAGAAAATGTTATCAGCACCCATATTCAAGTGTGAAAGATAGACACATTATTCTGTCTAAACTTTAGTAGTGTTCCCTCAGCATCTCTGGAGCTGGTCCACTTAATGCAATCTTTCATTCACCTAATCCATTCACTATCACGACAGCAGCCTTCAGCACTCTGAAGAAGTCCCCTTGCATGTCCTCACCACTGTAGCCTACTCCACACTTTCCACACAGTGTTATGACGTACCACATGAAGTCTCACCATTTCTCCATGAAATCTGACCTAATTCCTAGATCTTATAAGTCCCTTCTGTCTGATTTTGCTTTTCCAGTTCCAATGCTTTTACTACCCAGACATACTGATATATGCTTAATGATTCAGATATCATCTCCATTTTCCCTAACATCCGCAGTCTTCTCCAAAAGCCAGTAAACTCTCTGAGTGGACTAATATTTTTCCCTAAAAACCACATATAAATTTAAACACAAAATACATAGAAAAGAATCAGTAGGTAACTTGGGAGGGACAGCTCAAGTAATTGGTGAATACAGAAAGAAATTGATGGATGAATACAGTTTGGTAAGCCCCAAGAGTCTGTTGGTTTGGTCTTACTCTGAAGACATAATGCAAAATTATCCAAATCTAAATAGTTCCCAAATTGTTCCCTGTCCAGGAACATTTTGAAATATGTTTTATGATAACTTTGAACTAAGTCTCTCAACTTTATATATGGAGCACATTAATTACAGACAAGCCACACATCAAGATAAGACGCATTTCTGTCTGGCAAGGAGAAAAATCAGAGCTTGCTGAGGTATAATGCTGACTCTCTTACAACAAGAAAGCCTTTGTAGAAATAGAAGTACATAAAGCAAGGACACTTAAGGAAGAAAGACTACACACACACCAGAAGGCTGAAAGAATTGGACCAGCTATTTCTATGTGAAAATCAACACTTGCATCAAGACTGGAAAAGAACTGTTAGGAACTGAACAATATGACTCCTGATTTCTTCCCAAGGTTTTCTATCTCCAAAGTTGTCTCCCTTTGTGATTTCTTAGTTGTTTCTACTTCCTTTTTTAGTTCCTGGATGGATTTGCTGAGATCCTTCACTTGTTTGTTTGTATTTTCCTGTATTTCTTTAAGGTAATTTTGCATTACCTCTTTCAGGATTTCTTCCTGATGACCCACGTTCTCCTGCATTTCTCTGAGCGATTTTTGTGTTTCCTCCTCATGGGATTCCATCTGTTGATCCATCGTCTCCTGCATTTCTTTAAGCAGTTCTCGTGTTTCCTTTGTAAGGGCATCTAACCGTTGATTCATTTCTTTAAGCAATTTTTGTGTTGCCTCCTTATGGGCATCCGTCTGTTGACCCATATTCTTCTGCATTTCTTTATGCAAATTTTGTGATTCCTTTGTGAGTGCATCTACCCGTTGATTCATCTCGTTAAGCGATTTTTGTGTTGTCTCCTTGTGCGCCTCCATCTTTTGATCCATGTTCTCCCGCATTTCTCTAAGCGATTTTTGTGTTTCCTTTGTAAGGGCTTCTAACCGTTGATTCATGGTCTCCTGTAACTCTTTATGAGATTTATTTGTGTCCTTCTTGTGATCCTCTAATAGCATCATGAGAAGTGATTTTAAATCCAGATCTTGTCTTTCGGGTGTGGTGGGGTATCCAGGACTTGCTGCTGTTGGAGAGTTGGGTTCGGATGGTCCTACATTACTTTGATTACTGTTAGTAACATTCCTACGTTTGCCTTTTGCCATCTGGATACCTCTGGTGTTAGTTGGTCCTGCTGCCACTGGCTGTTGGTTGGACCTCCTGTGGGCCTGCAAAGCTATTTCTGCCCCCCCCTGGATTACCAGGATTCCCCTGGCACCGATTTCTGGGGCCTGCCTGCTCCTGAGTGACTTTGGAGCCCTAATGTGCTTTGCCCCAAGTGATCTTATATTGGGGAGGCCTTGCACATCTAAAGGCTCAGCCTAGTGGATTCCTGGAGCAGAGGTCGCCAAAGGGAGGCTGGCAGGCTCCTGCCCTGTGCAGGGGTGTGTGATCTCTCCTGGGGGGGGGGAGGGGGCGTCCCTCTGCCAGGCAGAAGTCCCACAGCAGATCTGGCGCGCTGGTCACTGCAGATCAGCCCAGCACCTGGGAGCAGGTTACACACAAGCTGCCTGAACCCGAAGCGATATTATGCCTGTCTGTCTCTGAGCCTGGTGGTCCCAACTACCTGGTCACTGGAGCAAAGATGGCGGAGGGCACTCTCCGTGGCGCTGCTCACCCTGTGGTCACGATGGCCCGCCGATCTGGCACCCAGACGACCACAGCGCCAACCCGCCCTCGGGCACAGAAGGAAGCCCCAACAGGCCGTGTCCCAAGTGATGTTATATTGGGGGGAGAGCCTGGGTACCGGTCTCTCCAGCGCAGTCCGCGGGAACAGAGGTCGCGGAAGGGAAGCTGGCGGGCTCCCTCCCTGCGCAGGGTCCCTCCACCAGGCAGAAGGTCCCACCGCGGAACTGGCGCGCTGGTTACTGCAGATCAGCCCAGCACCTGGGAGAGAACAATAGAGAAATGTTTAAAATGAAAAAAAAAAACTTTATACCTTTCTCCCTGACACCCATTGAGTGCGATCCTGTTGTTATGTTTTCCAAATTTCACTCATACGTGAGAAAGAAACGGCGGAAGCTGCCTCACAGAAGACGCTGAGATGCATACGCCACACAATAACTATAAATGGTTGTTTAGGCTCAACACCATTTTCTTTGGTATTTGAAACGCCAACATGAAAAGAAGGAGACACTAAACACAGGTCACAGCAACCCGACACTGGTGGATAAGATGGCATTTCTGCAATGACAAAGAAATGTTATTATCTCAGTCAACAGTACCTCTATAGACAAACATACCACAGCAGCTTTGAGACTTATTTTGAACTCAGAAATCAAAGTGACCCAAGGCTAGAAAGTTTGCCAGAGGAATCCTAATAATGCAGGGACTGGCTCTGTATGGCAGCTAAGACACAGTGGCACTTTGAACACCCTTGAGCTTTCAACAGAATTACAGTGCCAATCAAGTTTATTCCCATCACAGATTAGCTGTAGTTAGATGCCTGAGGTTCACAACTTACTGTAAAATGCGGACTACATTCGAAGACACATAGATGTGTGATTGGTCATAAACAATTAACTTAAACTTACTACTTCTCAGTCTTTCAACCTACAAATAGCCATTCATTCCTTCATCAATGAACTGGTTCCAAAGATAGTATTCACCAAGGATACTATGAGAGTTGAATTCTTAATGATTTTTTTTAATTACAGCTACCCAAGGGTAGTTGGTAAAGTAAATTTGTAAAATACAATAGGAAGAACATCCCCGAGATAAAATTAAATGAATCATCAAATACATTGCTGTTTTCATAGCTAGCATGCCAAGAAATATTGTTTCATCCTCAAACCCAATTTTAAACAAATGGTTAAATCCCTTTGAAGAAATTAAAACTACTTTCATGCAGTGTTTTCATTGAAGTATCAGTTTAATTTTCTGGTTAAAAAATGTAAATTCACTCTAAGAAGAATCTGTGCTCCCACAAAAACAGACTTTTTTTAAAAAAAAAAAACTATGCCTCTTTAATTTCAATAAAAGTTATATCAGGACAACCAATAATAACAAGCACCTATGGTATCTTAAATAATAGGGAATTTATAATCCCTACCTTCAGGACTTTTAGAACCTATATGATTTATGCAAATAGTCTCTCAACCTATTAATACCTAAAGAGCTAACTTTAAAGTCACAGATGTTTTAAATGATTGACATTGGAAGAGATTTTACAAGACCTGACATAATTGCACATGAGTTGTGTGTTGCACAACCGTTAGTGGAACGAAAGTTCAGAGAAAGAAGAAACCATTTTTCTCAGTGGGAATTCTGAGTTGGCACTGTGGAGTTTAATGGATGTTGTCTCATGAGCAGCCCTCCCGCCTGTAGCTGCTCCTCATTTCCTTTCATAAATTCCCTTCCACAGCTTCTCATAGAAGCTGTTTCCATCTACAAGTGCCCTCTCCTCAGCAAATAGTCTGACATCTTCGACTGAGTTAAACAACAATCCCCGCCATTTTGTATGATAGGAAATTTTTCTTCCATTATTTTTTATTAATCATTCCTGTCATTTACTTCTCAAATGATATCCGCCTTCCTGGTTATCCCTCCACAACCCTCCCAACCCATCTGCCCTCTCCCCCCCTCCCCTTTGCCACCCTCTCCTGCCCCATCACTCCAGCATCCCCCTCTGCTGGGGCATCAAACTTCCACAAGACCAAGGGCCTCCCCTCCCATTGATGTCAGACAAGGCCATCCTCTGCTACATATGCATCTGAAGCCATAGATCCCTCCCTGTATACTCTTTGGTTGGTGGTCTAGTCCCTGGGAGCTCTGGGTGGTCCTTTTTTTTTTTGAAAACAAGGTTTCTCTCTGTAGCCATGACTGTCCTGGAACTCAAATGTAGGCCAGGCTGACTACAAACTCACAGAGATCCGTCTGCCTCTGCCTCTGCCTCTGCCTCTGCCTCTGCCTCTGCCTCTGCCTCTGCCTCTGCCTCTGCCTCTGCCTCTGCCTCTGCCTCTGCCTCTGCCTCTGTCTCTGCCTCTGCCTCCCCAGTGCTGGGATTAAAAGTGTGTGCCACTACCACCTGGTGATAGCAAATATTTCATAGAACAAAATTCATCTAATCCACAGGACAAAAGTTAAATAAATAAAATTAATTAATTCTGAATCTATGAATCTCTCAATTCATGAAAAATAGCTATGAAATACACAATATAGCATCATTTATCTGATTCTTTCTTCTGCTTGGATGATGAGAACAAGGGGGGAGAAGTATCTACTGACGACCAGTAGCTGTTGGTTTGGGCGTCCTATTTATTACAAGGTATGAAAAGGTATTACATGAGAAAAAGACTCCATAAGTTCATGCTCATTATTCCTATTTGTATGGTTGTACTTACTCATATTAGCATTTTGTCCAAGTGAATATAAATTCCACAATTAACTGGAGAACTTAAAGGCAATCAAACTGCTCTTAGTTCAAATACAATATTTATCCTAGAAGAAATAATAAATTTGCATTAAGGTGCCAATTCACCAAATATTTCATGATTCAGAAGACTGTATATTAGTTAATCTTGAATGATTCTTTTACGCTTTTGCTTTTTGAGCAAAGCTCTCCAGGACCACTTTAAAGAGCATTATTTCTAAGTGAGTAAGAAACATCAATTATAAAATATTGAAGCATATTAAAGTAAGTGTTTGTGGAGTACACGGTGTCTTCCGGGTTGGTTTTTCTTACCTTTGGTTATTACGGCAAGAAGTTTGGGTCTTAAACATCCTAAGATGCAAACAAGGTAGGAGTCAGCAGGCAGAGCACGAAGAACAAATCTTCATGTGCAGGCTCATTCAGTATGCCTTCCTCTTCCTCCTGTGGCTCACACTTCTACTACAGCGTCCCATGGCTACAGCACAGTGAGACTACCCTGCCCTAGACGAGTAGTCAAGTCACTGGATGATGTTTCATCTTTGCTCACTTTAAATTTGGACGCTCATGATCCTTTTACCTTATTTTCATAATATAAAAACTGGATTCCTGAACTGATGGTGTTCAAAAGATATTGAGGGAAATATTAAAGCACTTTTTAAATAAAAAAATAGAATAAAGTAAAACAAATACTAATGCATTGAAAATAAACAAAATGAAGAAATAAAGATATATATATGTGTGTGTGTGTGTGTGTGTTTGTAATATATATGTACTGGCTGGCTTTGTGTGTCAACACAAGTTGGAGTTATCACAGGGAAAGTAGCCTCCATGAGATGCAGCTGTAAGTTTTCTCAATTAGTGATCAAGTGTGGGACGGCCCATTGTGGGTAGTCCTGGCTTCTATAAGAAAGCAAGCTGAGCAAGCCAGGGAAAGCAAGCCAGTAAGCAGCATCCCTCCATGGCTTCTGCATCAGCTCCTGCCAAGTTCCTGCCCTGTGTGAGTTCCTATCATGACTTCCCTTGGTGATGAACAGCAGTGTGGAAGTGTAAACTGAATAAACCCTTTCCTCCCCAACTTGCTTTTTGGTCATCTTATTTTGTTCAGGAATACAAACCCTGACTAAGACAGTATATGTATATGTAAAGAACCCGGTGCAAACCTGTGCATGCTTCGTCAGTGTCTGTGAGCTTTAATCACATTGATGTAAAGGACTCTTCTTCTACTGTTCTATATCCCCTCTGACTCTTACACTTTTCCTGCCTCCTCGTCTACAGGGTTACCTGAGCCCGAGGGGCGGGATTTAATGAGAACACTGATGTTGAATAATATCGATGTGCTGTATTTGTTGACTCTTGTTATCTTGTTGTTGTGACGGGGGGGAGGATGTGCCTATGCGTGTTTCTCCACTTTTGAGTTGCTGATCTGAGGTTATTTATTCCGTGTTTTGTTTTGTTTTGTTTTCAGTTTGACTAACCTCTTCTGGTTAGAGACTTTCTTGTATCATCTTCTGAGGGGGCTGGAGTTATACTTAAACTTGGTTTTATCATCGGATATCTTATTTTTTTCCATCTACTGTGATTGAAAGTTTTGCTGGGTATAGTAGTCTGGGATGGCATCTGTGGTCTTAGAGTCTGCAACATATTTATCCAGACTGTTCTGGCTTCTAAAGCCTCCACTTAAAAGTTAGGTGTTATTCTAACAGGTATTTTACTTGGTCTTTTCTCCTTGCAGCTTTTAATAATATTCTTTCTTCTGTATATTTAGTGTTTTGACTTCATATAAATGTAGAGATTTGATTATATGCTGAGGAGACTTCTTTTTCTAGTTTAGACTATTTGCTATTCTGTATGATTCTTATACCCTGATTTGCATGTCCTTGTTTAGTTAGGAAAATGTAGGGTTTTTTCTACAATTTTGTTGAAAATAGTTTCTGTGTCTTTGACCTGAGTTTCTTCTCCTTCCTCTATCACCGTTGTTCTTCAGTTTGGTCTTTTCATAGTGTTCCAGATTTCTTGGATGTTTTGTGCTACAAGTGTTTCAGATTTAGCATTTTCTTTGGCAGCGGTAACTGTTGATTCAATCATGTCTTCAATGCCTGAGAGTTGATCTTTCATCTCTTGTATTCTGTTGCCTCTGAGGTTCTTGTTTAAACTTCTAAATTTTTTTATCTCCAGATTTGTCTCAATTTGGGTTTTCTTTATTAATTATATTTTGACTTTTGATTTTGATTATATTTTCATCTCAAATGGTTTCATTCATCTCCTTTCACTATTTGATGTGTTTTCATAGATTTCTTTAAGAGATTTATTCATTTCCTCTTTCTAAACCTCTAACATATCCATAAAGCAATTTTAACGCAATTTTCTTCTGCTTCAGTCAGGCTGCAGTACCCAGGGCTTACTGTGGTATGGTTGCTGGGCTCCAGTGGCGACATGTTATATGGTCTGTTATCCCTTGCAAGTCTTGAAAGTAATATGGGAGAAACTTGGCAAGTGGTTGGTAAGTTAGAAGACAGATCAGGGAAACAGTCATTCACAGGGAAATGATATTTCTTGAAACACACCCTTCAGGGAGATCATGGTTATTCATCTAAATGAATATGGTATTGCAAATATAGATAGGTAGATAGATAGATAGATAGATAGATAGATAGATAGATAGATAGATAGATAGATAGATAGATAGAGATAGATATGAGATAGGTTGGTAGGTAAGTAAGTAGGTCAATGGACAGACAGACAGATGATGGATAATAAAATGTTATACAAGTGACCCAACAAGTAGACCTATAAAACAAGCATTAAGAACTGAGGTCTGTAGCTTCTACAAAGTGATGCCCAGACCCAGAATGCATGAGGCTATTGGTCACACCTCTTTATTCGAAATTCAGACTCAATCCAGTCACTATAGTCTTCTTCTTTCTTAAGTCACTCAAATAAAATTTGCTCCAGGACAAATCAGTACAGGGAAAAGTGTCATACCACAGTCATTTGACTAAAGCAGCAAGTGTGCCTATTTATATACCCCACAACTCCCAGGGGTGTGATAAAGTGTTGCTTTTCAAATGAACATAAAATATACATAGTTCTCATATAGCTTCTGCACACTTTCTTGTACTCATCACAACTGTATTGATAACTGTGGGTCCAAGTAATTAGGAGCGTCCTGGGGAAAGACTGTTTTAACATTTTATACCCTCAGATGGCTAAGATGCCTTCAGAAGGCTTTGACTAAAATTCGTTTAATTCAATTCAATTTAAAAAGAGAAAGAGAGAAACCTCCTCTGCCCTGGTTACCTACTCTTTGTAGAGGCTTGCTATTGGATGGAAAGTGGTCATAAAGGTTGAGGCATGAAGGATGGCTAAGCAAAGTCATTCACTGATTTGAAACTGGGCTCTTCCCTCTCTAGAGCTGTGGCTATGGGCAAGGCCATTTCACTACCCTGTGTCTTCTCGCTATCATCTACAAAATGGGCCTCCTTCATGGTATTGCTTGAGTAAGTCACTGTCAGTAAAACTGCTGTAATAATTCTGATCTTCAAGGCATTTAAAGTCCTATGAAACAGTCAAACTTCAAGGAAAAGCAAGTCAGTGTATACAGGGTCTAACTTCTAACTGCTCATTCTCAGGAATGCACCAGCCTCTATACTGGTGATGAGTCTTCCAAGTTAGTGTTTTCCAATTAGAGGCCTTAGTTTTCTTTGCTAAGAAGAGATGCTGCTTTGGGGATTTGCTCTAAATGCTCTTCTTGCTTTTTCAGTGCTTCTCTGTACTTTCAGAAAAGGCTTTCTTTACATTTTTCTAAGGAGATAATCCCCAGGTGGAGGTTGCCCACTCCTTTAATCCCAGCATTCACTGGTGGCAGAGGACAGTTACATCCCTGAGTTCAAGGCCAGCTTGGTTTACAGAGTGAGTTTCCCAACAGCCAGGCTACAAAGAAACCCTAACTTTACTGAGAGGAGGGTGAGGGCAGCATGGATGGAGGGAAGGAGAGAAAGAGACTTTGAACTGGGATCTAGAGAAGAAAAGGCACATAAAGAACTTAGAAGGCAAATTGGAGGCCACTTTATGAAGGAGAAAGAGCCAAGTCGGCTTGAAAGGATAGAGAGTGTACATAACCATGCAAGGGGACTCAAATAGAAGTAACGGCAAGAGTAAAGTCTGGGATGTGTTCTCACAAGGGCAGACAGTGACAATCACCGAGAATATCTAGTTTCAAGGAAACCAGGAAAAACGTAAAGCTAGAAAAACAAGTCTTAAAATCATATTGTGGAAGACTCTGGGTATCATTAACCATCCCTCACAACAGGGAGCTGTGAAGAACTTTAAAGAAGAGATCTCTTTGCCTAGTGATGGGGCTGGAGTGGAAACCGGAAGGCAAGAGGTGTATCACGTCAGCTAAGTGAGACACCATGGAGTGACTGTATCCAGACCTAGGAAAGAAGCTTTAGAGTTGGGTTCTCATGGCCTGGGGAGGAACAGAAATGAGGCTGAGGGCTGGAGGGCGACTGAGAGCTTGGCATGGAGAGGCTGTGCATGACTGTGCTCTACCCAGAGCAGCAGAGAATTGGTGATGGACGGTTACAGGAACCACTGTGATCAGGTGAGGCTTCCTTCTCTCAAAACAGTAAAGACAGCCAGACAGTTAGCTAATAGTCAATAAGCCCAATCTGGAATAAGAAATTATGGCTTGCATAAGAGTTTGCCTCGTAGTGTTTTGAGAATTGGTGCATCATAGCCCTATAGAATGCATTCCATTTGAGAACTGGTGTATGATATCCCTATAGAATGCATTCCATAATAGCATTTTCAAGAGCCTGTCCTGTGCTTCAAATGATACAGCAGCTATGGATCAGTGTTCAAAGAAACTTAATAAATTGTTTGAGATGTTACGAAGAAGTATATTTCTGGAGTGTCAATTAGACACAATTACAGTTTGAGTTGAATAATTACCCTTTCTTGTACATATTTTCATGATAAGTTTTCGAAAAAACCAGACTAATTCACAAAGAAAAAAGATGACAGTGCACATGCCATTAACTCCTCTAAAGAGAACACAATTCATAAATGAAGTCCCTAATTTAAAAGCAATTTAGAAAAAAACACTCCCAAGGATAAGCTTTTAAAATCTAGCAGAACTTTCAGCAGACAGAGGGTAAAAACAGAAGGAGGCGAAGAAAATGAATAATAAGGGTAAAGAAGACAGGAAATGATACAAGAGATTAGGATGCAAATGGAAGGCTAGAGGAACAGTGGAAAGAAGAAAGGAAGAGATGTGGGAAGTTACTTGTCATAAATCTCACTAAGACGATCTACTTGTCTGTGGACCTAGATATTTCTCCAGAACGTTTCCACCTCACTCCTCCTCATTCCTATGGCAAGTTTCCTGTTTGTTCCTGAATTAATGGATGATGTCGCAGGTTCACATGACCCTTCTTGACCCACCTTTCTCCTCACCAAGTACCACAAGGTCACATTAGCCTTTCTATGATCAGTTACACTGTACCTGTACTCTACCTGCCACGCTAGTCTAATTTGGTCCACGTTCAGCACTTTAAAAACAAAACAAGGCCTGTCATACTGCAGTTCTCAGATAGCAAATAAAATGTTGAAAAGGTTCAACTGTGCACTCACATCGTCAGTGCCTCCATTGGCTGGTGTAACCCTGCCTGTCTCCGTCAACTCATGAAAGAACAAAAAAAGGGTGTGTGGCACCTTTTCCCCCTTGCTTTGTTATCTTCACCACCATCTCCAAGATTAGCCGGCCCTACTCCGTAAGTTTCAGGTGTCCCTAGCTGAAGCATCACAATTTCACTCGGTCCCACCCATAACCTGCTTGTGCCTTTCCCCACCTTTAATGTATCTCTCGGGAGGCGCCTATTGAAGATGAAGAGGTGAACAGTTGTGTTTGGAAGCCTGAGAGATATGGGTAAGATGTCTACACTAACGATTTACCAGCTGTGTGACTGTGACACAGTTGTCTTTCTTCCTGAGCTTCATGTTCCTTGCTTTTTAAAAGGACTATAGGATCACTTCCTCACAAGTGGGCACTAGTATTCATCAGAAGGTCAACTAATGTGTCTAGACCCTCTGGGAAACCTCAAGCAAATCCTGTGCAAACTGATCAAGGCTTAGTATACTTACGAACCTACCATTCCACGGATGATTCCGCATGTACGATCTGATGTCTGCTCATCTGCTCTACCCATTTTCATGTTTCATTTGTTTATTGAGACAAAGTTTTACTGTGTAGCCTGGACTAGCCTAGAACTCGAGATCTTCTGCCTTCCGAATGCAGAAATGTCAGATATAGCTACCAGCCTAATATAATAATAGAGATTTTAAGATAATTACATAGCATTAAACCATAGGCCCCTTCTGAAGACTGCATAGGTTACATACCCATGGAACTATTCATGATAAACACTAATCCTTTCAGAGTGTTAGATGTATGGCTGACTTACTGCAAACAATAGAAAACACGTAAGGCACTTTCGGGGGGAAATGACCATAGCATTAGGATATCTCTCTCTCTCTCTCTCTCTCTCTCTCTCTCTCTCTCTCTCTCTCTCTCTCTCTCTCTCTCTCTCTCTCCCTCCCTCCCTCCCTCCCTCCCTCCCTCCCTCTCTCTCTTTTCTTTGATCATGTATAGAAGAGACTCAAAAAATGTAGGCAACTTAGAAGTAAAGATAAATTGCTTTATTTATTTTGGAATACCAGTTTATAAGTGTTTTGTTCTGGCCAATCGTGGTAGCAAGACATACCTTCCCAGGTGATTGACATTCCCTAGTTTTCTAGTTTGAATTCTGCCTATTCTCCAACAACAATATGAAAAAGTCTAGTTTTTCAGGATATAAAGTCACTATTAATTTCAATCAATGCCCTACCAAATACTGAACCCTAAGAATTATGCGCTGGGCTATAGATGACAGTTAAGGTGGTGTTTACAGAGTTTTGCCTCTGTGAATTATGTTTTATTGAATGCTAACCTTCCCACCCCTGACATTCATTTTCTTAGTTTCCCTACTCCTTCCATGTATGTAAAGTCTTTACACATCCTGTTCTAATGAGTATTTAAGGAACTAAGAAAATTAGCTAATAAGTAAATGGGACAGTAACAAAACTTTCCCTCATTTTTTTTTTTTTTGGTTTTTTGAGACAGGGTTTCTCTGTGTATCTCTGGCTGTCCTGGAATTCACTTTGTAGACCAGGCTGGCCTCGAACTCAGAAATCCCCCTGCCTCTGCCTCCCAAGTGCTGGGATTAAAGGCGTGCGCCACCATTGCCCGGCTCATTTTTTTTTTCAAAACTCCGGTTCTTCTAAGGTTTAAAAAGTCCTTTGGAGGTTGGGAAAATAGTTATCAGAAAAGTGCTTGATGTGTGATCATGAGGATCTAAAGGGAATCCCCAGAACCAGCTCTAGGAATAGTAGCATGTATCTGTAATCCACTGTGAGATAAGAGGCAGAAACAGGAGAGTCATGGAAGCTCATGGACCAATTAGCTTGGCATATGTAGTGTTAGAGGGAAAGCATACAAGAATCCCTGTCTCAAACAAGGTGGAAGACAAGGACTGACCTCTGAGCTTGTCTCCACACATGTGCTGTAGAGTCGACACACCCATACACATATCAGTACATGCACACATACTCATGTCACTCAAACATACACACACACACACACACACACACACACCACAAATAGTCCTTTGGCTGTAAGCTGTCCTCTGATCCTTTTGGTTCAATTCACTAATAGAGGTTGAATGGATCTTATTTATGTTAATTGACACAGCTGACTTTCCCTCTTCTGTTGTACCCAGTACAAGGTTGTAAAGTATTGTGGCCATTTACATGGTTTATCGTCATGTTGGCATCCATTTTTCATGAAGCTTGCCATCCACCTTCCTGAGCACCTGTGTATCAGAGCTCAACGGATTCATCATTGAGCTCAGCCATCTGGAAATGGACTGTGATGGAAACAGAACACAGACAGCAAGACACACACAGATTTTGGCTTCCCATCAGAAAACAGCTGTCAAAGGAGTGGTCAGGTTGTGCATCTGAGCTACAACACTAGGATGCTGTGGTCAGAAAAACCCTGCTCAGACCAGCTTTAATCATGTTGAAAGTGTATTGTGTTTTCCAACTGAGAAGTCAGGAGACATAAGAAAGTTTGGTGGCTCAGCTATGTCACCTGAAAACAGCCCTACTCCATCTCTTCTAATATAGTCATACATTTATAACTGACTGCTAGCAGTAGCTGAGACTGACTCCTTACTTATGGCCTGGAAGAAAATGAGCCCTGTTGGATTGCTTCTTGAGATGCATAGGCTACGTTTCAAAGGTCCCTTGGCAAATGGTTTTTTTTTTTATACTGTTCTTTTTGCCTCAGCATGACCTTGAGTTTCTCTATGCCATGCTTCGTGACCGAGGTGTTAGCTGACTCACACCAATCAGTTGCATACATCAAGCCTGGAGACCCAATCTCCTTCACTGCCCAGCACAGGAGTTCAGGGCACTGTTAGCAAGTGAAAAGATGGCGTAGAGAGGAGGTGACTAACATCATTGTTTCTCTTTTCAGTGACTACCTAGACTTAAGGGAGTTAATGAATTCAGGAATTTGGATTAAATTTTCTTTTACCATATCTATTATTCCCCCTTTTTTCTTCTCCATTTGTAGTAAGGACTTAAAGCAATGTTTTAGTCTGCTCAGAAAATACTGTACTTTTCTTTATGTGAGAGCACAGATGTGAATGATAAAGTGTACAGAGGGAACAAAGATCAAAGTCATCCAGCAAGCTATTCCTTTCAGAGCAGAAATAACCCATTGTGAAGCATATTCCTGAAAAGGATTTCACAACCTTCCCTTTGATTTCCCAATATAAAATTAGTTTCAGGGAACAAGAATCACTGAAGTATTTCCTTCATATATTCATGACTTAACCCAATAAAACTCAGTGCTTATGGGAAATGTTCATTGGCTTTTCTGCTTACCTTTTACACTTGATGTTATCTTTTCATTACGTAACTTATCAATCACACAAAGCTAAGTGGAACCCCCTGTGGAGGCTGCTCTTGCAGAGAGCATGAGTGCAGTTCTCAGCACCCACAGGCCGCTGATAGCCACCTATAACTCCAGTTTCTAGAGAATTCAGTGCCCTCTTCTGGCCTTTGCTTGTACCTGCACACTGTTGATGCACATACATACAAATAAATAAATCAATCTTTGAAAAAAAAAAACTAAATGAAAGAACACACAATGAGCTCTGGTTTTCTGATGCTGTAGTGACTTTCTAGAAAAGCTACATCTTGTTTCATCTCTTAACTCCTCCTTCCTTTTTCCTCTTCTGTTGGGCTTTTCAGGATTGTCTTAAGCAGTTTCAAACACTGTATCGCCTTTTCCTTAAATGCTGATCAATATAGCTGTAGCAAAAGTTACTGAAATACCATCCTTATATCTAAAAGGAAGTTTGTTTATTCATACCTTGGATTCAACCTAATTAACAGACAGTGTTCTAATTTTTTCTTTTAGTTTTCCTAGAGGAAATGCAGGTTTATAATGGCATGGGTTTATTAGAAAAGGATGATGACTAAAATATATCAACTGTTCTGCTAGAACTAAGGAAACCATGAGGTTTAAATATAAGCCTGTACTTGCACATTCCATGGCATACAGACCAGGCTGTCCCAGCAAACCATCTCTGAGTGTGATCACACAAAGGACAGGGGGAGAGAAGAGCAGTGATGTGATGGTAGTATTTAAGTGACACCACTCTGTCCCCTATTCCTATTGATGGACTCTCAACTTGAACTTAAGGCCTACTACCTGAGATGGACCCCATATCCAACATGGCTTGGATGACCAAGAACCAGAGACTACATTGCCCAGAGACCTAAGGTTAAGCAAACCACTACTAGTCTTTTTAAAAATGACTCTTAGTGATGTTCTGCTATACTTATGGATAATGTTCAAATTTTTCTCTTACTTGATTTTTGTGGTATAGTTTGGAGAGATGACAATTATATTCACAAAAGAATTACAAAAAGTATAATTTAGCCACACCCTAGCTGGCGGGGTGGGGAGCAAAGTCTCTCTTCTGAAAGGTCAGAGAAGGACTGGTTGGGAGGACTGATGGGAAAATGTACAGAGCACAGCAAGGCTGGGGATGAGTGCTAGGGAGCACGGAAGCATCACAACGTTCTTAAGACTGGCGGAGCACACAGAGCACATGGGTGTGGCATGGGTGACTCGGTGACAGTGAGCGTAACACTGCTGTGTTTGGAGGCTGTTGGGAAAGGTGTTGTATGTGACTGAGCAAAAACAATCATCATCCTTGTGTTTGCAGAAAACAGATGGATTAGTCCTTATCTGTAAAATACCACATGGTATTGGGCTGGAGAGATGGCTCAGTGGTTAAGAGCAGCAACTGCACTTCCGGAGGTCCTGAGTTCAAATCCCAGCAACCACATGGTGACTCACAACCATCTGTGATGAGAACGGATGCCCTCTTCTGGTGTGTCTGAAGACAGCTACAGTGTACTCATATATGAGAGAGAGAGAGAGAGAGAGAGAGAGAGAGAGAGAGAGAGAGAGAGAGAGAAACTAGATGGATTAGAAATACAGGGAAAGAAGAGGAACCTGCACATCTATCTAGAGACTTAGGTCTCACACATCATCAGTATCAGTGACTTTGGACAAGTAGATAAGCAACTCTGAAAAAATCTTATCCCTGAAATGGTGTCATTGATTACTGCTGTACTATGTGAGGGATTTTCATAAATAATTGTGACAATAATGCTTTGCATTGTCTGTAAAGCACATTTTCAATAATAAGCTACTTAGGATAGCACCATAGAATTTGTAAATTTGTCTCAGATTTGTCGCCTTGTTCTTATTCTTTGGGTTATTAAAAGTAGATCCCATGATCTCAATTTTTAAGCAAGAAAATTCAGCTGTGGTAGCCGTTTGCCCCTGTCCGATGCAAGTTCTAATTGGGTGGTGTTATGCTATGTGATTTTTTTTAAAGTAAATTAAGCACAATATTAACATAATGTTCCATATGATATATAAGGCTTTCTACAAGCAATGAAATACCTACATGAAAGTCCTATCTAGCTAAACTCCCTGGTTTAGATATATTTAACAGATATTAGTGTGTAATAAGTTCCGCTGTGCTCGTAGTGAGGTCTTCTCTTCCTGGAATAATAATTGGGATAATTTCAGTGACAGAGAAGATGAGGCAGACAGGACACCTTGGCAGAATCTCATCATCTCTATAATCTTGCATTCTATTGTCTACACACAGAACAAAATTCCTCAATATGAAAAATGCAGATAAATGTAACAAGAACTAAATTAAGGGAAAATAAATTAGAGTCCCTGGGAATACAATGGCTCTTGTCGTTTCTATTATACACAGTAGCACGTTATAATGTCTATTTTAATGTAAATAGAATTTATAGTTTAAATAAACTGACACCATTATCAGTGTTCTTCAAGCTCACATCCATGAATGTCTTTCAGCTCCGCTAGGTAAGGTAGAGAGCCACAAAGCCAGCATTTGTACTGTTCTACAACCATTTCCATTGTAACAGTAGTTTCTTTACCAAAATTATATAACAGATGAGAATAATAGAGTTTCATTGCAGAGAGATAATAGCTACTTGCTTGATCAAATCATCTTTTATTCTTGTTTTTCTTCTACAGGCTATAATTGACCTTCCAATAGACAATTTGTAAATATGCATTTTATGTATGTGAATACATTTATATATGCCAAAGAGTTTTTAGGAAGAAAATATTTCATATATTCCTCTCTATAAGCATTAAGAGGTAGGGCATGTTCAATTTCTTCTACTAATTGATTTTTGGCTGCTCTGCACCCTATGACCTATGCAAGCAAAATTGATGTAAATGTGACACCTGCTTGTCGATAATGGGATCCCTGCCTGACTCTTGGCACTAGATAATGGAGGAGCCCTTGGTTATAGTCTTCCCATGTTGAACTTTGTGATTTCACACTTCATAATGCAAGAGTATTACTTTAAAATGCATTAAACTTCTAAAGATAGCAAATAGCCTTTTGGGTAATACATTTTAAATGGACTCTGAATTCAGAATTTTTAAAACTGTTCATTTGGTAAGACATCATGATAGCGTTTATAGCACATTGCATCCTGTTGCTGTCTGCTCTCTCCTTGGCTCTGCCTTCTTCTCCCAAGAATCCCCCTGTAGGTACAGACCTGGTCACTTCACAACCTGAGTCTGGATTTCACTCTTAATAACAGGACTGTTCCTGATCCTTTTTCATCTTTAGAAGTCATCTCACTGTCAGTAGAACTGATTGGGTTTTGTTTAATGTGGAGAGGTCTTATAAACAGCTTTCCTGGCTAAAAATTGAATATAGAGATTTCAAAACAACACCCTCCAACATAGATTAAAGCTATCTTCTTTCTAATCTGTTTTATTAGACAAGACGACAGAACGTTCTGGCATAAATCATCACTCACACTAATACAATACATATTTTAATCTCCACAGAAGCATTGAGCTGTAGTGTACATGTGTCAAAGATGCTGACGTTTAAAGGACAGATAATAAATACATGAAACCTGAAAACACTTAGTTTTAAATTTTCATTAAACATGTATTTAGTTGAAATGCATTAATATTCTGCAACCAAGTTTAAGAACTTAATTATGAAGTATCTACAGTGATCAAAGTTATTTCGGTAACTGAGAGCTGCTCCCAGTTTCAAGTGCTAAGTGGAATGAAATGAGCATGGGCTTAAGAGATTAATAAATTAAATAATCACAATTTGGCGATTGCAATCTATTCCTTAGTGACATCCAGATTTTATATCTTTATGAAAAGCTTCATAAAATTATACTCTTATTCTTGTTACATTTATAGATCAGCTGGCCAAATTTTAAGTGATGCACAGTTAACTGTATTTTGGAGGTTTGAAATATTTTAAACTTTCACTCATTTCATTTCTGACAAATTATGATACAGAGTATTTTATAATAAAGGAGGGGATATTTGGAAAGCTTGCCCTTTTGCTTTCTTCCCTTCTTTATGTGGAAGCATAAGATGAGTAAAGCCTTTCTCTCTGACTTGCTTTTGGTCATAGTATGATTTAGTCGCTGTTTTATTCCTCTGATGAAATATTATGACCAAAATCGAGTTGGAGAGAAAGGCTTTATTCAGCTGACACTCCCACATCATGGTGTGTCACCAAAGGAAGTCAGGACAGGAAGTCAAACAGGGCATGAACCTGGAGGCAGGAGCTGATGCAGACTCCGTGGAGAGGTGCTGCTTACTGGCTTGCTCACCCTACTTTCTTATAGAACCCACAAACACCAGACCGGGAATGCCACAATGGGCTGGGTTATCCCTCATCAATCACTAAGTAAGAAAATTACTTACAGGCTTGCCTAGAACCCAGTCTTATGGAGGTATTTTCTTAGTTGAGATTTCCTCCTCTCAGAAGACTTTAAGCTTGCATCAATTTGACATAAAACTATCCAACACAGATGCCACAAAATATAATCAGGTGGGATCCATTATTAAACATTACTTATTAACACTCATTTCTTTCTTCTCACTTTAAAATATTAAAATATAAGTCCCTATGAGGCACCTGGGTTCTCTGGGTGAGTCACCTTCATGAAGAGCAGGGAGCTACCTCTCTGTAGGAAAGACATGAGGAGTCAACTGCAGAACGTCCCACCTTCCTGGGACTTGAATAACATCCCCTATGACACCAACTTCATAACAGCCGAAGGCAGATAGAAGACACAGCTAGGGAGGTGGCTTTTTAATTAAATCACTACTCGATTAAGTTACTATTCAATCTTCAGTGAAATTTTAACCAGATTGAACTTTTGACCTTTGGAAAGGAAAGCAAGCAAACTCCACCAAAGACTGCCTCATTGATACTATTACAGCCATCTTCCTCATCTAATTTGCTGTGCAACAAAATTTCCAAGGATGAAATAGCTCAGCCTTCAAACCCGAATGCAAGATGAAACGATAAACCTGTCTGGGCAGGAAAGATGCAGGCATCACACTAATGCGCACCTCCAACTTAACATCACTCTCAAATTCTACTCATTGACTTGGTGTTTCACATCCTCATGCATGAACAAGAAAAGGAAAGACAGTTACTAAACTCTTGGAATCCTAGTGTAGGGTGCTTAGCTTCCTGACGGCGAAAGGATCACCTTTAGGAATTGTGAGTACTTGCTTAGCCCAGGGGCTAGAACATAAATACAAATGGATATAAGGAGACCAAAAAGAACATAAAGCTATACCTGATCAATGTGCATCAAATTATAAAGGGAAAGTCAGAAAATCCAGCAGAGATGGCAACCAAGGAAGAGGGCTGTTGGCTGTAGATGGGGAGTCTTGGAGATTTATTGCCATATTCTCTGGAGACAGAGGCAGGACCTCAACACAGAGGATGAGCTTGGAAGAGACTTACATTCCTAGCTCCCTTTGATGCTTGGGGAGATTTCTGCTTGCCGATCTGCCTACATTTTCCATTCCGAGAAAATGAAAACTAGCACTCTGGCTTCAGAGTGGAGGGAAATTGGATGAGAAATGGAGACTAGAGCAAACTGGCCAGGCAGGACCTCCAGGGATGGACTTTCATAGTTAGTTACTGCTTCAAGTTATTTTATGGCACCAGGTTGATTAAAAGAGCTTCTCTTTGGCTTGGCGCCGCTGCTACTGGAGAAAGAAACGCTAATTTCTGGAAGCCAGACTTGCCGCCCCTGCAAAAACAAGCGATAATGAATCTTCTGAGTGAAAGCAAAGCACAGACACAGGGTTCCCCAGCAGAACCCGATCGTGCACAAACAGTGTGACAGCAGTCATGGGAGCCTGGACTCCCTGTCCAAACCCAAAGAGGAACCGGCAGAAATCAACCTATGTTCCTTGGATGGAAACCAAACCCTCGTTCTTGCCGGCTTTCTTTCTCTGTTAATTTCATTGAGACAGCCCCCATGTTGACAGGCTTCTTGAATGTACCCATGCCAGTGACTCAGCCTGTGGAGGGAGCCTTGGGACTGAGTGGTTGGAGCTGCATGGGAGGAGGTGGAGAAGCTGCTGGCCTCCAGGCAGTCTCAGAGCCAAGTGGCAAGTCTTGTGCAAGCCACTGGGGAGGAATGCTGATTGTGACCTATAGTAGGGCAGTGATTAAATCCTTTTAGAGCCAGAAGAGAGAGAGAAAAGGAGGCTTCTCCCCCGCCCCCCCCCGAAATATTAACTCTTCGCTGTCATTAAATTCCGAGTGTGTCCACATTTCCAGATAAGTGCACTCACTAGAGTGTGGTGGAAAATGCCAGTCTAAGCAGCATCCAGATGTTTGCAAATGCGCATAACAATGAAAATAAAGACACTGGTGTTTCCAGGACAATGAATTTACTCAGGTACATACTACAGCTATCACATAAGGTCTTCTAAACTGTTGCACTTAATTTGGAACTCATGCTGCCTATGGGATTATACTGGTTTTCTTTTTTATTTATTTCATGTTCCAGCATTCAAAGTAATAAATCCACAATGTTCCTAATGTTTAGAGACTCATCCATGTCTTAAGAACTTGACTCTTCAATCCATGCACCCCCTATTAAAGACAGTTGTGTCATCCTGATTTAGCTGAAGCCCATTTCATTTGTTTTGATTCTTCTCATCTGAGTATAATCTGGGGATGCCCAAGCTGTACAGTTTTTCAGAATCTCCGTTCATGTAGAAAGGTCAGCTGCTTCCACTAGGGCCTCAAAATACAGAGTCCACCTGGGATGCTCTACACAAATCATAAGACTGAGGTCCTCCCTGCTGGGCCAAGTTCACCCTCACATAGAAAGCCACTGAAATCAGAACCAAGGAGGCATAGCCGAGACAGCTGAGGACCACCTTTCAGTTTGGTTTTTATTATTTGTTTTGTCTGTGTTTCTGGATATTCTCAACTACAACCTTAGGAGACACTCCCGAAATTCCGAATCCTCTTAGATGTTGGCTGAAAGAAACCTGGAGAGAGGAAAGGCACACCAGTGAAGTTGCTTATTAAGTGTTTCAGTAAAAGTAAGAGAACTAATTTGTCACACTGCATGGCATTCAGAAGAACAAAGGCTTCCTAGATTAAAATGCAAAAGAAGGGAGCTGTGGGGAGAATGGAAAGTTCCCGAGCACATTCAAGGTAGGAGACTCCTGAGTTGTAAAAAAGGGATTTTGCTAGAGGGTAAAACAGAGAGATTTGTCTTTTTGTACATTTTAGTCATTAGCAGCCTGAGTTCCTGGAAGCACTAGTTTATCATCTCAGGCTCCCTAACATCTTTCATGACATGTAGCACAGAACAGGTGCGCAGAGTGCAGATTAGCACATCCACACACTTGGGCGGCCCCTGGCCTGATCCTATGGTGACAGGAGGAGCCCGTCACATCAGTCCGCACCGCAAGGATCACGGTGCGCTGCAGCCCAGGTCAGAAGCCTCACAGATAGCATACGGCTAAGCAGGAGTGAAACGGGAAGAGATTGGGCTACGTGCTAAACATGAAGAGATAGTTCGTGGGCCTTCCCGAGGAGCCCTGGGTTTGGCTGTCAGTTGTTTTGTGTTTCATAAAGATAGGCTCATACATGTTCATACATGTTTATACATGTTCATACATGTTCATACATGTTCCCCCTGCTCCCATTAGTCCCTTTATCCCTCTGGGCAGTTTTACTTCTACTATTATGTCTGACAGACATGATTTTATTCATCTCTATAAAACCTTTGGTTCACAAACAAGAGGAAACACGCTGGCTGTATTTGTCTTTCAGAGTGTGACTCCATTCACCTTTACCTGACATGTGGGTTATGTATGCAAAGAGTTTAGAAAACAATGAGCTGTTACTGGGACCATCTACAATTCACAGAATCGGAAGCAGCAGGCCCTGGCTGAGCACAAAGGGTAATAATCTCAAAGAGGAAAAGATCAATGCGAGCTTATCATGCCGTATAATCATTCTGAGCAAACCTACATGTAGAAGATAGCCACCAGAAGACAAGAGAAAAGGGAGAGATTCCCAAATCAAGACAAGTGTCTTGCAGTCTCCATTTGCCAAGGAGGGAGCTGTGCCTAGAGATGACTCCGGAAGGCTGTCATGATTTTCATCACATTGATCACCTTCTCTGTCTCACTAAAGTCTCCATTCTAAAATGCAGTTCATAATTTACCATTCTCACGTTAATATGCACAGATAATGAGACAATAAAGATTTTGCACTGCTCACCCATAGCCTGAAATAATAGCCATCTACCATATTGTGTCTGCTACTTATTTTCGTAAAATTTTATTGAAACATAGCAGTGCTTGTTCATTAATGTATTGATTATGAACACGTTCATGGCCCAACAGCAGAGCCGAGTAGTTGCGTCAGAGGCATGTAATCTACAAATCTGAAAATATTATATGTCTTTTTACAGTTAAAGCTACATGACTATTTCTCTAAGAAAAAAAATTTACGGTTTTTTTAGAGGTTGAGATAAATGGTATGATGTATGCCTTTACCTATATGAGAAAGCTGCACACATTTCTAAGTCTATTATAATAGGTAGGCTTACAGACATCTTAGCCAGGCCCAAGGAAACAGTACATCCTGGACAACGATATGCTAGAAGCTGCCAGTTCCTATCTGTCTATAAGAAAGACACATGAGTCGTGAGCAAATGCTTGAATGTGATAAGAGGGTATGGTGGTTTAAATTATAAATGTCCCCTTAGACTTGGGTACTTGAACATTTGGTCCCCTAATAGTGGTAGTGTCTGAGGAGATCTAGGAAGGGTAGCCTTGCTGGAGGAAATAGGTCACAGTGGGACGGATTTTAGAGCTTATAGCTTTACCCCACTTCGACTTTGGTCTCTCTTGCTTCATGACTGTGATGAAAGTTTTTTCTCTCATCTTCTCACTCCCACCTTCCTGCCTGCCATTTGCTGTTGTTCCTCCCCCTGTTATGATGGACTCGAATCTCTCTGGAGCAGTGAGCTGGAATAAACACTTCCTTCCCTAAGTTGTTTTTCGTGGTGGTGTTTTATCCCAGCAGCAGAAAAGTAACTAACCCCCTTAGCCAGCAAGGAGAGGAATTTTGTCTCTGATGAGGAACATTCTTTGACTCTACTCTGTGCTGGTCAAGTAGGTGCCAGGATTTATCCAGCTATTTCTACTACATGTTCAAGGGATAAAGGGTCCCAGAGAAAGAACCAAGCTTATGAAGAATGGCACTGGAAATCCCTGTTTGACCCCACAAAGAGAAAACTCACAAGTTGCACTCAAATGTTTGAAGAGCTTTCTATACAACAGAGTTCTTCAGTATAATCTGGTCCGACATGAAGAGGTGTCAAGATTAGAGGCTGTAAATAGAGAGTCTTTGGTCTCCAGGGAACACTGGCATGTTCAACTGAAGATTCGAGTACCCGTAGGATAGTTAGCTGTGTTGGCAACTTGAAGAATTCTTTCAAATTCCACAATATTTGATTCTGTCAGTAAATGATCTCAGAGTGTGCTCTGAGTCCTTTCATTTGACCCCATGATGGTGTGAAGGCATAGAAGTGACTTTCCACTTTTAGAAATACACATATTGCCGGGCAGTGGTGGCTCACACCTTTAATCCCAGCACTTGGGAGGCAGAGGCAGGCGGATTTCTGAGTTTGAGGCCAGCCTGGTCTACAGAGTGAGTTCCAGGACAGCCAGGGCTATACAGAGAAACCCTGCCTCCAAAAACCAAAAAAAAAAAAAAGAAAAAAAAAGAAAAAAAAAAAGAAAGAAAGAAAGAAAAAAATACACATATTTTAAGGTGTGCCCAGGCTAGTCTGCCTCAAGTTGGAACTTGTTCTGTAGCTGGGATTCTGAGTAGATCATTTGATTAATTTCTCCTCCTGGCCTATCTAAATTGAGATTTAAAATAAATGATAATTTCAAAAAGCACTGCTCCTGTTCCTGTAGCTGAAAGTCTCAGGCAAAGTAAAGGGTACCATGAGTGAACCCTGGAAAACCTATGCACTTTCTGTAATTTCCTCCTTCTGTCCAGAACAAATCTTTAGCAGTTTTCTATTTACAGTGGCAATGTTACTGAGATCTGTGCTGCACAGGAATGCTTTAAGCGGAGGATCCTTAATCTTTCATTACCATCCTGATTACCAACTACTGTAATAGCCTATTCCATTGCTAGCTTCTTATTGCTTTTCATTTATGCTAATAGAAAAGGCTATAGTTACATATGATTTTAGTCTTGAGAAAAATGACAAGAAATGAATAAATCATGCATTACCGTAGGTTTGTAGGCAGTATACCAGATTACTAAATTACGCACTATGTAAAAGTGAGAGCTAGGAAGAAATCAATCTTGGGCTAAGCTTGAGCGATCCACACAATGCACTCCTAATGGCTGGGTGAGGGACTCTCTGTGTGAGAGTTCTCATAACCTAGTTAGCTTGGTAACTAGGACACAGGGACAACCAAAAGGGGAAAAAAAAGAGAGGGTTGAACAGCAACCAGGCGAGTTTTAGAATAATGAAGAAATATCAAATAAGGTAAATCAATGGAGTGCGAGGATACAAAGGGGAAATGAAAAACATTCAAAGATAAATTAATGGAGGCCCCAGGGTTATGCAAGCAATTTACTATAAATACACTAGGAAAGGGGAGACAGATGTAGGGGGGAAGGGGAAGTTCAAAATGGGTAGTGCGCTATTACAAGAAAGAAGTGGCTTGAAGACAGGCAAAGCAGAGGTCAGCAAAGAAGAAAGAAAAGCAGTTAAGAAGACACAAATGCAGACAGGCTTTTCTGTTTTTTTCTTTTCTTTTCTTTTCTTTCTTTTTTTTTTTTTTTGACAAGATGCTTCTTTTGGCAAAGTTCTTACAATCTCAAATGCATGACAGTATTTTTATAAAACCCACAGGAAGTAAATCTCAATGACCTCATTTTCAATTAGGAAAACTGGACTTTGAACTTCTCCTAAAGTTACTGAAAATGACAGGATTTGATCTTTCGGCCACGTAGGTAGAATTTGAGACAATCCACCCAATTGAGAGGCAGAAAATTCATGATTCTATTAATTTTTTTAATTAACCTATAAAAATGTAAAGTGCAGTAATCTTGTGTGTATAGCTCAATTAACTTTTATGTGTGAAGCCATTCCTGTAGCAACTATTAAGAGCAGGGGAGGGAAGGCTTCCCAGCTCCTGAAGGTTCCCTTGTGCCTCTCCATACCCAGCCTGCAAAGACAACCACCATCGGGAAGTGGAACACTCTCGGTTGAGTTTGCTCATCAGTGAGTCTGAACCAAGATTTGCTCTGTGGACTGTCCTTCTGCTCCTCTTACTGGACCTCTTGATGGTGTTCACTTATGGAGAAGTGTCTGACTGCTCTCTTGTTTGTGGACCTTTGGATTGTTTCTAGTCTTTTTGGTAACGCATGCACACTCCTCTCTCTGACAGACATTTATGAAAGTAATCACTGTGTAGAGCTGTGTGGTAAGCATCTTTAAATCAGCTGTACACGTTACGATTTTCACTTCCAGTGGTGGGGTTGAGAACCCTGTCTGGATCGCAGCCTTTCTAGCACTTACTATAGCTGGTCTTGTTTGTTTGTTTGTATCATTTTGATGAATGACTTCTGTATTCTCTTTGTGCTTTCAATTTGATTCCACTCAATGATCTTAAATACTATTTTTTTTTTCCAATTTGTACTGCCCACACCCATATTCCCTATTAGGAAGTGAGGTACATAGCACAGTTTCCATGTTCATTTCTCAATAGACTCCCGTTTATTTTAATTGCAGGGAGCTCATTGTACATGGTGGATGCTGGTCCTTTCGATACATTGTGCGTATGTGGTTCTTCTGTGGGTCAAGATTTCATTCCTTAGGGAAAATAAAGCTATTATCTTTTAGTTTTGAAATTCAGTAAGCCCCTTCCAATATGTCCTAAGTAGATGATTAAATTAGTCAGGACATGAGAAGATGGCTCATAAGCCTGTAGAGTAGCAAGACCAGCGCTATTTGGGGAATGACATGGAACCTTTAGCTCTGATTCTTCCCTGATGTTATGGTATTGTCTTTCTGTGCCTCTAAAAGAAAGCAAGTCACTAGATTATGGAAAGAAATGTAGCCTTCAGGGAGAAAGAAGAGGACCTGTACATGTAGTAGAGCTGTATGCACACTCCAAAGGAGCCCTTTTCTAGCTCCACCTCTCATGTGATAACACATTTGATAAATTAATACCCTTTCCACTGTTACTCACAACCTTCTTTTAAAAGAGAAACCAGTCCACCGTGAGCCTAGTTTTGTGACACCTGGCCTATTCCCTAAAACAAGCCAAGACTGTTGTTCAGAATTCCACATTCTGTGCTATACATTGTCTCTTCAGCTATGTATTCTCCTCCTATTAAGTTATTGCCAAGCAAAGGTGATTTATTAAGATGAGAAACAGACATTGCTAAAACAGGAAGAAAAGCAAAGAAAAAGAAAAAGAAATAAGTGTTTCCTCTGAACCCACAGAGGAGAGCAGATGTCAGCAGAAACAGATGTATGCTTCTCCGGGGCCAACGAAAGAATGCTTAATGCAATCAGAATCCTGGTAACTCAGAAAATAGACATCTAAAACTTTGCAGAACTCCTTCTCATGGTGGTACGCATCCTAAGTGCTCCCCGGCGGAGCACGAGCTCCCAGTGATGAGTGTAGAGAGGGAAGGTGACAGTGGAGTGACACATGGGAGCTGCATGCATTGTGCTTAGAATTAGAGACCCATGCAGAGGATTGGCCTTAAGGAAGAAGAATTGTGCCAAAGAATCCACTCTGCATCCTGTTTAGCTCAATGAGCTAAATAGCTAGTGTCTGCTTAAGACCCTCATGCACCATGAAGAATAATTCGTTCACTTACCCCTAAAATTCAGCATCAATGAGAACACGGGCAAAGTGTTTGGGAAGCCATCTTGAAAATGGTGCCTAAGTGAAAAGATCATCAGTAGAAACTGCTAAAACAATTATTTCATTCCAAATACCAGTATGAGGACAACTATCCCTAAAACCTGTAAAACATCTGTATATTATCCACCAAGGTCAAGCTACTAGAAGAATAATTATTTTTAAAAAGGTTAACACACCAATCATGGTGGTTTTTAGGGATATACTCAAACAATTTTTCACCCATTCTTTAACAATAATTGACAAGAACAGAGCTAAAATTAGTTAGAAACCATCAAAGGAATGCCAGACATTGCTATTTCGGGGGCCATGCCACAATCTAGTCATCTGTCAGTCTATCATAGTCTCAAGATAAACAATAGATATGGTGACCTGCGAATGGCAAAGCAGAAACCAGATTAAATGTTGTTTGCACTAAATATTAATATTTACATTGTAATATAATATGTTAGCTCTTTCAACTTCACATGCAGAAATAACTGTATAAACTGGTCACTCATAATTTCCAAAGGCAACATGATCACAATAAATCGGAAGACTTACTGTAAAGGCATCTCACTCATTTTCTCCATTGTACTTTTTCTGTACCATGAATCCCATGATGTTCTGTCCACCAGTTCCTGTCCCCTGGTGTTTTAATTAGTTTGAATCATTCTCTTTCATGGCATTTGGTCATTTTCTCTTATTTGCTGATAAGTTTCAACCATGGAGGTAAAATAATGCAAATTATGATAAATCTATTGAACAGAAGTGATGTAGCTACAGTAGTGGTAGACATCCCACTTTGTGCAGAGAAACAGTGATTTAAATGATATTTTAAGTGCCTGTACATGGTAGGATCCTCACTGGGCTCTCATGGGACAGTGGGGCTTGTGTTTCTTTCCTTTGAATATTCAAAATTTCCCACATTTCCTTTAATGGGATGCACTTTTTCATATTAAAAATGCAAATCATGGAAGTAGTTCTTCTCTTTTTAAAAAGACCACTGTACCCACAACCTCTCTTGAGATAAAACTGAGGTTTTGTTTTCATTCCCAACATCTCTGAACAGCAAGTCTCAGAGTCCCACTGTTTCTGTCCATTCTCCTGTTCCACTCCAACCGAGCCTGACTTGGTTCCTGCAGCCAGCTGAGAGGTGGGAGCAGAAGGGATGATGAGTCAAAATGGTTGGATGGTGTGAGTCCTCCTGCCCTGTTCAAAGGTGTGGGCCTATGGACCATCAGCAGAGCAATTGTCAGATAACAAATGTTTGGCTTAAATGCTATGTTTTCCTTTTCTCCCTCTAGAAGCCTTTGCAAGATACAGATGCTTCTAATTCTTACCCAAAAGCTTTGTGTCTGTCTCTGATCACCTTGCTTCTATGGGGACCCTTCTCCTTCTAGGGGACCTGATCATGTTTCTCTCATCTGTGGAGTCTTGACATGCCAGGACCAGGACCAGCCTTGGCTGAGGGTGGGGTCTGGAGAAGAGTGGATGCAAGGGCATCGAAGGGAAGGAAGGATCAGACATGGGACGTCATTTACTTCATGAGAGATGGGACAATAAGAAGCAAAAGTGTAGCAAAGAGTGTGCAGTAAGTATCAGTCAAGGGCAGTGAAGGGTCAGTCCAGATCATTCAAGCGCCAGAACTTTGTCAACCAGCGTCCTCAGGACGCTTGGCATCGCTGTTGACCATCCTTCGTGTCTTTGTGACTTCGTGTCTTTGCAAACATTCTGAAGCTAATCAGAGGTCTGCCATTTACATTTTCGAAAAATGTCCCTTGCCTGTATGCCTGGTGAAAGTGTTCTTATCTGTTGAGATCTGCAGCGGCAGCAGCTCCAGAAAGATCACACCAGGCCAAATAGTTCCACATGAGGTTTATTGAGAGGGGAAAGGGCAAAGGTGGCGGTGGAAAGAAAAGGAGGGGGGTGCTTCTCTTATATATACAATGGTGATGTGGTCACAGGTAAAGGTGAGCCCAATGGATTCTGGGAATATGGTGGCTGTTGCCTTGGCAACAGGTGTACAGGTCGCACTGTTGCCTATGTGATGTCACAGGTTTCGGAGGTCCTAGTACCAACATTATCAGCACATGTCCCACAGTCTGTAAATATTCCTTTTCACTCGCCCAACTCCATCTGCTTGCTCTCCTTTGGACTTTGATGTCATTTACTTTGAGATCACTAGATGGGAAATTCAGTATTAAGAAGGTCTGGACTTATCTGGACTTACACAAACCTTTAGTATGAGGAGTCATGTCTCAGGCTTCAGACCCCAGGAATACCTGACTGCCTACTCCTTGGTTTATTTGTATTCAGTGAATTTCTATTGCTGTCTGTGTTTATGTTGGGTGGAGTGGTTGATTTCTTTTTAATTCAGTTCAAATTTTATCTAGAATTTTTATCCAAAGGTTTGAGAAAAAAAAAACTCGTATGAATTCTAATTACAGCCCATTCACTGAAAATAAATGGAAAATTAATTTAACTGCTATTCACAAGCTCGTTGACAGATTTTCTCTAAAAAATGGCTATTTCTGCAGTTAGCTGAGAAAGTACAACAGGAAGGAGCCTTTCCTTTTAACTAAAACTTTCCCTAGAGATTAATGTCACTAGGAAATGTTTCCTTTTCTTTAACTTTTAAGTAGGCTACCACTTTGGGGGTAAAATATTATCATCAACATGGAAAGCATGATTAGAAAATAAGACCATTTCCTTTAACACATATTTAAGAGAACATATCATATTGTTACTGGGATCAAAAGAAAAAGAGTGAACAACTTTGAGCCTTTACCATCCTAACAGAAAAGGCAGACTGGTAAACCAAAGAATATTTAATATGTTCTGGGCCTATTGATTGAACAAGAGTTAGAAGAGGCAGATAGGAAGCGGTGGACATCACAGGATGCCTGTGACACTCTCAGTGTGAAGGTTAGAAGGGAGGGGTGAGATCCTACAGTTGTCCTACTGCAGAAGTATATTTGATTTGGTTTGCTTTTCTGGTGAGCTTTGTGGTTGTTGTTGTTTTGTTTGTTGGCAGTGATGTTGTTCAAGACGATGGGAACCATGGCGAGCTTTACACAGATGAACTCATGGATGGCATTATAAATAGATGTGAGTTGCTAGTGCCAAATTATTCTACCTCCTTAGGATGTATGTCCTCTGGTTTGAGGCTTTACTACAATTTTGACTCATACTCTCCTGAACTGATAAAGAGGCTGTTTGGTGGTGTCCATTTATATTTGGTACCCTACTTCAAATACAGCAATTTGATCAACTG
The DNA here is from genome assembly GCA_036184795.1 of Tokudaia tokunoshimensis. Classification (NCBI taxonomy): domain Eukaryota; kingdom Metazoa; phylum Chordata; class Mammalia; order Rodentia; family Muridae; genus Tokudaia; species Tokudaia tokunoshimensis. The sequence goes on along the minus strand of BTHU01000011.1, from coordinate 7,010,976 downwards.
AAAGCAGCAGGTGAAGCCACAATAAATGTATTTTGTGCTTAAGTAGATAATGAAAATAGCAGAGCAAAAAAGATCAATGGAGTTAAACCACTATTTGGAGACATCCTTACCATAATAAAATGCAAGATGTTTGGACTGAGCCCTGTACAGAAGGAATATCTGTCCAACATTTATATAATCATGTTTATTTGTCCACAATAATTTTATTTCCTTGCTACTGGGTAGATATTTCTCCTTCGAAAGAGAGTAATCTACTGAAAATGACATTGATCAATAGGCAATTCCAATGTTGTCTGAGTTTTTTTTTAATTAAAAAAAATCTACAAATAAGTAAAGACAAGTCAGTAAGGTAGAACAAATATCCTTATTCCGATGTTTGTATCATCTCAATAGACTTTACTGGAGCAGCAGAGGTAGTCAGGATGGAGGGGAGAAAAATGGGGAGGAATGGAAGGGAGACTAGGAACCTATAATTTATTCTAGCAGTGGTTCTCAATTTATTCAGCATTGGAACTTATTAAACACAGATTAGGGGGCCTAACCCCAGGCTCTATTCAGTAGAACTTAGCTAGAACCTCAGGGCCACTACATTAGAAGACTGTTAAGCTTCTCTTTCCTGTGTCCTCCTCATTAAAAGTGACTATACAGTTCCTAATAGCATACTGAAGAAGAGACCCCAAACCCTAAATATAAAATTCATCATCCATGAGAAACAAATTGGATATAACAGTTATTATTAGAAAGGTGAATATTTTGTTTAATCTTTATCAATAATCAAAATGCAGAGTTATAAAGGATTTGAAACATTAACTTTTTTAATCTCTGGCCTTCCAAGGAAGATAATAAAGCCCCAACAGATATTTACTGGTGTCTCCAGAGAGAAAAAAAATATGCATTTGACTCTGAACTAGGAGGAACTATCTTTGTACTGTGCCATCTGGCTTTTGCAAATTTAATTCTAGTATCATTTAAAAATTAGCTATCTCATAAAAGTAAGAGAATTTCTGGCGTATATCTGAGCAATGTAGCTACATCTAGATACCACAAGCACTCATTGAGTGCCTGGTACTAGACTTTCCATACATGAATCCCATCTAACCTCTGTCCAGTTCATTGGAAGAGCAATACCAGCTCATTTTCCCAGTGTGAATTGAGGATTAGAGAGGTATCATGGCTTATGTCAACTCATGCAGTAAGCATGTGACATCAAAAGGACAAGAAGAAGTTCCCAGTCAGTGGAGATTCTACTCCAGGGTCAGTTTTTCTTTTGATTAAGAGCATATGATTAGGATGTTTGGCTTGTCACCACACAACACTTGGCCAACAGATGACAAACAGTCTCTACTCACTGTCACAGAGATGTAAAGAAAAAAAAAACTTCATTTCAACTGCAACAGGTACAAGTTCCTGCCTGTAACTGTGTTACAAAATCAAAGAACGATTCACAGAAGGGCCAACTTGGTGCTCAATGTGCTAAGATGATCCAAGAGTTGATGTGTCTTCCAGGAACATCTCACAGGCATCAGGAGCTACCAGATGGTTGCAGATATTGGTACTACATGATAGCTACAGCATCCACACTTTGTTCCTGGGTTTTGTTGTGAGTGAAGCAGACCTTGGTAATATCTATACACATTGAGTCTCTGTTTTAAACTATAAAAATTGGCATGTCCCACCTTTTGTTAGTATAACAGAACTTATTTCATGCTCAAGATATGTAATCAAGTTTTTCAAAATTGCTTTTTGAAGTATGCAAGCCAATGGCACTAATTTTATTCATAATTTAGTATAGCTCTCACTGTTGCCAAGTTCTGAGGTTTTTCCTGAACCAGCTACAAACTCTACAACCCACTAAGTGACATTTCCCCTTCCCACCTCCCAGCCATTGATAGTCTTTATTCTATTTTCTCTCTCCTGACTTACCTATTCTGAGAACTTTATGTAAATGAAATTGATAATAAATTTATTATTTCACTTAGCAAAATGTCATCATGATCCATCCATGTCGGACAGTATCTAAGAACTTTATTTCTCATGGAAACTAAACAATATTCCCTTGTGTTGTTCCCTCACTCGCCCTTTGATACACACCGCAGTCGTTTCATATTTCTATGAAGGTTAGAGCACAAATATCTGTTCAAATCCGAGCTTTCAACTGGGGCATACACTTAGGAGTAAAACTGATGGGGCATGTGGTTAACATCCTGAAGAAGCACAGATTGTTTTCCATCATGGCTGGGCCATTTTACACACCCACCAGAGATATAAAAGGCTAAGTCTTCTTGCCCTTGCCAGCACTTAACTTCCCCGCTTCTATTATAGCCACAGCAGCGAATCCACACACACTTTCAACCTGCTAACATGCAGATTCCATAGGAAGTGGGAGAGCGGCATCTGCCATCTCTGGTATCTTGCTGGAAATGTGGAGCAAATAGTTCTTCTTGAACCAAGAGAAAGAGGAGAAATGGGGCTAAAGAATGTTGCAATGTGTGTGGACGTCATCTGTCATACTGAGAACCATAACTGGGCTATCATCATACCCCAGCATGAAGTTCAGCTCTGAAGTCAAAGTAGCAATAAAATTATATGGGTTTAAATGAGTGAATAGACAGATAACGCCAGTGTAAAAGGGAGCTAGCTTAAATGTGTTCTCCATATGGAAGAAGGAGAAATGCTTTTCAGCAAAGAAAAAGTCTGTTTTTAGAAACTCTTTAGGGAAAAGCACCATTTGATATCAAGAGGCCTGGCACCCATGTCATCTGTCCCGCCAACTGGAGATCTGGAAATGGTTTTATTTTGCCTCTTCTGAAATGACTAGACCATACCTTCTCGATTGACTTAATTCGGCATTTTACAGGTCATCATTTAGTCATTAACAACCTAGGAACCGCCCTTACCTGTTGTTTCAGCTAGAAAAATATGAAAGCTAAAGGGTTCATAAAAAATAATAAAATATTTAAAAATACATATGTGCACATAAGCCTTCCCTGATGGAAGAAAGGGAAGAAGAAAAAGTGTAGTGTAGCCCCAAAGTATCAGTAGAGATGGATGCTGCACAGACACAGCGATGTTCTTTGGCTATCTTTTTGATTTTGAGACTGTCTGGTGTAGCCCAGGCTAGCCTTAGATTTGCCAAGCTGACAAAATTGTTCTTGAACTCTTAATATCCCCGCTTTGTTCCCATAGCACCAGGACTTCTGCTGTGCATCACTGTTCACAGCATCACTCGGGAATCTTAGTCCAAGACCATGGGAAGGGGAGGAGGCTACCATAGAGTTCTGTCTATGACTTTCCTTGGACCAAACAAAATCAATAATGATAAGCATTATCTTTAGCATTTCCCCCATTTCCTTTTAAGGTTTCCCTCCCAGCCCTGCTAACTTGTCATGGCCAACCTCAACAGTCTTTGCAAGTCTCCTTGACCCATTCTCTCAAAATATTTGATTCTCTTCCTAAGTTTGTTTTATGGACTCTTCCACATGACAGAGAACACAAGTAAGTTCACAGCAAAGCACAACAGATTCGTTGTGAGCTAACGTTTGATGCTCGTGTAGGTCACTAGTTCGGTGGTAGAACATCACACTAGAGAATGGGGCTGAGTTTTGTCTTCTGCACTGAAAATGCTTCCATGTTTCTGATATCAGCAGGTCGGTAGAGGCTGGTGTACTGGCCTAAATGCTTAAAGTATGTTAGCCTCTCTCATGGATATTTTCTAGGGTTATATTTGTTTGTATGCCTTGTGCTGGCTGCTTTTGTGTGTCAACTAGACACAGGCTAGAGTCATTGGAGAGAATGGAACCTCCCTTGAGGAAATGCCTCCATGAGATCCAGCTATAAGGCCTTTTCTCAATTAGTGATCAATGTGGGAGGTCCTAGCCCATTATGGGTGGTGCCATCCCTGAGCTTATAGTCCTGGGTTCTATAAGAAAGCAAGCTGAGCAAGTCAGGAGAAGCAAGCCAGTAGGTAACATCCCTCCATGGTCTCTACTTTAGCTACTCCCTCCAGGTTCCAGTCCTATCTGAGTTCCTGTCCTGACTTTTTCCAACAATGGACTGATCTATAAGCTTGATAAGCCCTTTCCTCCCCAACTTGTTCTTTGGTCATGGTGTTTTTTTCACAGCAACAGAAACCCTAAGAGATGCCTTGCTGTTTTCAGAGACTTACAGCTTTGGTAAAACCTGAGTTGATTTAAAAAAAAAATGTTCTTTTTGAACAAGCTTTGGAAAACCTACCTCCTAATAGAATTCTATACAGTCAAGATTCTGCCCTGCCTCCTAGCCACTGCTCAAATATCAGATTCCAAGCAGAGAATAAACAGGCTTAGGTACATCTCTAAAGCGTCAGAAACATTCATATAGAAAGGACATTTGGACCTTCACAGCAGCTGTACTTTCCCCGCCTGTGTAGGCAGCCTCATTCTTTGTTTTAAAGATTTATTTATTTTTCCTTATGTGTCTTCAGTGGAAGCCAGAGAGGCCATCAGACTCTCCTGGAACTGAGGTTACTGAGGACTGTGGTCACTGTGTAGGTTCTGGGAGTGGAAATGAACCCCTCTGCAAAAGCGGCAAATATTCTTACCTGCCGGCTGTCTCTCCGGCCCCCCGTCTCACTCGGAATAGACAGGTTGTTCAAAGGAAAAGTCAAGGTTTTGGTGCTTAATGTGTTGGTCTTTAGCTATCCTGCTTATAGATCTTGTCTTGAGAGGACCCAGGATTCTCTCCCCAATGATTTCAGAATAAAGCTGAAAAGAGAGAGGGAGGGCTTCCTGCCACGGAGATTCAGGACTTTGCAGCCTGCCTCAGAGGGTAGCTTGGAGCGGAAAGAACATAAATACCTGAGCATGAAAAGAGAGGAGGCTCAGTGCGTTAGAGCTCTGTAGCTCTTCCAAAAGATCTGGACTCGACTACCAACATGGTGTCTCACAACCATCTATAACTTCAGTTCCTAGAAATCTGACACCCTCTTCTGACATCTGAAGCCACCAGATCGCACGCACCTGTGATGCGTGTACGTACATGCAGCAGAACACAAAGGCACAGAAAACCAATAAATAGAAGAAAACTGAGATAGCCTTGCATCCAGCTGTAAGTTGTCCTAAAATGATAATCCTAGATTCTCAAGCTTGACTAGTCCCACTCTTTATCAACCATGTGGATCAAAGCAGAAATTATAGATTCAAATTCATGGTAGAGGAAAGAAAATGGAAACAAACTTATGAGGCAGGAGGGAGGAGGTCACATAATCTGGTTGGTTTTTTTTTTCTTTTTGTTTTTCTTTCTTTTCTTTTAGCACAAAGCACTGTGACCGTTACTGGATCTCAACCACCCCCGCCCCAAGTTTTCTAAAATACTTTTACCTGCTTATACAGGTTTTAATTTTAAAAATAGGGTATCTTATCCACCCCCTAGTCTTTTACATTAATTCAAATCTAAGAATTAAGCATAATATTATATTAAACTGAAATATACTGAGCATTGCCCCTAGTACCAGTTAAAGCCTTAGGAAGCTTAGGGGCTGGCAGAGAAATGTCTTAGTTACTGTCTCTTATTGCTATGGCAAAATGACTGACAAGAAGTCACTTATGGGAGGAAGGTTTATTTTAGCTCCCAACCCATCATTTTGGGCAGGCTGTAGCATCAGGAGCTTGAGACAGCTTGTCACACTGTAGCTGAGGTCAGGGGCAGATGTGAGCACTATGCCCCACCCACTTCTTTGCATTTGGCCCAGGATTCCAAGAAGAGCATCTCCTCTCTCTACAGTTAAGCCATTTGAGGAACTGCCTCGCAGATGTGCCCAGAAGCTTGTCCTTAGGTAGGTCTAGATCTCATGACATTGACAATAGAAACAACAGGGAGAGGAAGACAAAACATAAGAAAACTTTAGAGAAACTTTTGAAGCCATATATGTATATCTATAATAAGCTATAATATGCATTAAAATACCATATATTGTAGCTTATAATTATATACCTGTAATATAGCTTAACATTCTGTTATCATAACATTGTGTTGTATATTATAGCTTATTGTACAATTATATACTTACATATGTGTAATTTTATGTATTGTATTATACATACTTTTCAAAAAAAATGGGAAGCTTATCTGTGCCTTACCTCATAATTTTGGGTAAGATTCCTATGTCTGAGGATTGTCTAGGCCCAGCCTTGACCTGGGTCTGCGCCATTTTATGGGGCAGATTACCTCTGCTGAGCTCAGTAATTACTCCAGCCACAATGTAGATCAGGCCCCAGACTGTGAGCAGAGAAATGATATGCCAGTTAACAGGGTGAGAAATAAATGCAGATGAATTATCCACCCTCCCAGCAGCCCCCACTCCCTCTTCTTGGCCTTCTTCATCCCCCAGCCTGTTCTCAGAGAAAAAGGTGAATATCAGGAATGATGTTCACTTCATGTCTCAGTGTCCTAGAAAGGAGAGTGTGCGGCAAGTCATGACGCTGCACTAACGATGCTGAGCCTGAAAGCAAGCGGGGAAGAGGAGGAGGAGGAGGACGAGGACGAGGACGAGGACGAGGAGGAGGATTAGGAGGAGGAGGACGACAACGAGGAGGAGGAGGAGGGGGACAATGAGGAGGAGGAGGAGGGGGAGGGGGACGATGAGGAGGAGGAGGAGGGGGAGGAGGAGGACGAGGACGAGGAGGAAGAGGGAGGACAAGGAGGAGGAGGACAAGGACGAGGAGGAGGAGGACAAGGACGAGGAGGACGAGGAGGAGGACAAGGACGAGAAGGACGAGGAGGAGGAGGAGGACAAGGACGAGGAGGAGGAGGAGGAGGAGGAGAACAAGGAGAAGGAGGAGGATGAGGACGAGGAGGAGGAGGACGAGGAGGAGGAGGACGAGGAGAGTGCCATAAATGAGGGCTGCCTTGACAGCCCAGTGCCTTCTCTTCTGCGTCTCTTCTCGGGAGCCTGGGCCCCTGGGACTACCAGAAGCTTAGCCATAGGCATGGGGCCTTCTCTCCTATTGGTCCCTTCTGTGTAAGGAAACGGCTGGTTTTGTCATCAGTGGACTCAGTTAGCCCGGCATGCTCAAAGAGCTCCCTGCAATGTGAGTGGCCACTTCTTTGTACCTAAGTTTGATTTAAAAGAATCGCGAAACCATTTCCCTTACGGAGAAGCTAACAGTAGTCTGCGTGGCTCTGTTCAGGCGAACAGAGGAGGGATTTTAGTGGCTTCTGCTGGGTCTCAGCCAGATCTCATTGCAGGGTTTGTCATGATACCCTGCACCACGAGGCTCAAGCCAGCCCCTAGTGAAGACCACAGCCTCATTTGTTAAGTTCCATGTTCTGTAGATTCCTGACCCGTGACCCAGGCTTCTCATCTCAGGAACAAGTTCTGGGACAACACATGACACAGGACACTGATACCACTATCTACAGCCTTGTCAAGCCCTAACCTCTATGACTTACTTCCTTCTTTTTAACTTGAGAGGGAGTAGTCCCAGGAGCAGTGGGAGAACTATCCTTGTAATGCTCCTGGCTGGTCAGTGGTAAGAGTCCATCGGACTCTACATCCACTTTCTGTCCTGCCAGGGTGTGGTTACCTTGAGAAGCACTCTGGGATTGATTGTGTCCCCTTGATCCTCTCCTCCTCTGCTGTTACAAGGGTTCTGATGTTTGTTGCCAAGACCTCACTTGTGTTACACAGACATTCTCTTGTGGGACTTCCTTAAGAGACATTGTCCTGCAACACTGTCAAGGTTCAGGGCCCACAGTGACATCAGCGACCCAGGCACTGATGAGGGTTCCTTTGTTTTTTTCTGCCTGAAAATCTGTGTGGGTGTGGCTTTAGCTAAGGTCATGCTGGCCTACAAGAAGAGACATGTGGCTTAGCCAAAGCAAAGGATCCTTAGCTGTCCACAAGGCAGGAAGGATGTGGGTTGTCAGAGGAGTGTCACCTACCTTTCCAACTTGTATGATTGCAGCTGAGGGACACAGGTCCCCACTCAAAGGCATTTTACCCTCCTTATTTACCATTTCACTGAACAGCATGAAGATGTAAGATGGTATGAAACCGCTCGTGAGAGCCCAAACAGAAACGCTAGATGACCGTGAATTGCCAACTGACAACAGGGTCTGAACACATGGCCCTACGAAAAGTGCCAAGTCCGTTTTCAGATAATTTTAAATTCTCTAATATCCGAAATGTAAAAAAAAATGCATCTTATCTTTTATGTTTAATGTTCTCCTTTGAATTATCTAACAAAGGAAAATTAGCAGTGAAACGACACCAACATTACCACCATCTCATGTGTGTGTAGAAGTTGCTCCGGCATTCCCAACGCTGCCAGGCTACAATCTACCAGCGGGCATACCAGGAAGCCCTGTGTGCTACAGTGTACCTGATGACTCTGTCTGTCATCTACCCTCACTTCTCGGTTATTTGGTTGTCACACATTCTTTTTTTTTTTAAAGGTTTATTTATTATATGTAAGTACTCTGTGGCTGTCTTCAGATACACCAGAAGAGGGCGTCAGATCTCATTATGGATGGTTGGAGACACCATGTGGTTGCTGGTATTTGAACTCAGGACCTTTGGAAGAGCAGTCAGTGCTCTTAACCGCTGAGCCATCTCTCCAGCCCTGGATGCCTCCTTCTTAACATGCTCTATAGCAAACAGGACAAGCAAGCTTTAGGCTAATTATTGGTTTTCTGCACAGTACAAGCTGCGGCTAAACAGCCTTGACCAGCTCAACTGCCCACATGCTGGGAAGGCTCTAACTGGCGCCTGCCTCTGCTTCATACTGTTACTGTGTGCATACAATCCACTTAAAGTCTGTCCTCTGGCCGGTTCACTCCCAGGACCCTTAACGATCCCTTAATGGTTGAAAAAAAAACTGCCATTGTCTAGACCTAGAGAGATGGCTCAGTGGTTAGAAATACTGGCTGCTCTTCTAGAAGACCTGTGTTCAAACCCATGTGGCATCTCACAGCCATCTGTAACTCCATTTCCAGGGTATTTGTTGCCCTCTTCTGGCCTCTGCAGGCAGCTAGTGCACAGACGTACATGCAGGCAAAACACTCATACAAATAGAATAAATAGAATTAAAGTGCTAGTGACGTTAAAACGAAGGAAAACTAATACATTGCTCCTGTTTAAAGGAGACCAAAAGCAAGTGGCATTGAAATGCGGTATATGGTCCTAGACTGGGGCCCATGCCAAGGAAATGATGGGTAGGAATGTGGCTGGGTAGGAATATAGAGTGTAAGGTTAAACTGGTGTATCGCTGCTAAATTAAGTATGATTAACTGCTTCACCGAGAGCATGTAGGAGATAACTCTTTTTCATGGGGAACATACACTTAAGTACTACCGAATAAAAGATTACAATATATGTAACTTACTTTCAAACAGTATTCTATATCTTTGTTAGCATGCAGATGTTAACACATATACATTCCTCTAAGCATGTGCTCAAATATTATCCTCATAGTTTAAGTGATGGCTGGAATCAGTTACAAAGGGCACAAGCCCAGCATGCCCAAGCCTTGGATTCAATCTCCAACATTGCGAAAAAGAAATCATTTAAGTGGCACATATTAACAGTGCCATATATACAGTGCGTGCAGCTGTATATATTGATATATATGTAAATATGAGAAGTAGAAACAGAAAATTGTCACCAATTGTGGATAAAAGGCATGCATCATCCTTTGTACTATTTTCTGATTTTTTTCCAGTCATTTGGTGTTCTTTCCCAAAATGCAACTGTGAAAGGCTGGGTTTCACCTACTTCCTTTCAAACCGTTTGCATGTGTGCAGGATTGAATGCACATTAGTACAGATGTGGGAATTTTATTAGAAGTGAATGGATGCTGGAAAAATCTATGTGAGGATGGCTAATGTTGAAGCTAAATACAGATTTCCTCCAGTTGATGGGAGTTTGTGACATTTTGTGACAGTTTCAGTCACACAGGCTTGCTAAGCCTGGCACTGGGATAACAGGCTTTGTGACTTGAAGCAGTTTGGGTTACAGTGGGAAGTGTCAACCAGGTACACAATAAACTCCCAAGTGAACATAAAAGGATATTCAGAGAGTTGAGGTAGCAGCCTCCGTGACTCAGAGGGAGAGTGATGGCCTTTGAAATGGACTCGTGTTGGAATATGTCAGCATTTGGATAAAGTTGGATTAAATCAGTGAACAAAAAAACATCTTAAGCTGGGGGGAGAATCAGAAGCAAGTTTGAAGGAAGCAAAGAAATGGAGACTTTTCTTCCGATTTATAAAAATCCAATCCTCCCCCGCCCCAGCCTTTTGCATCCCTTCTATTAATAACTGGGACAGTGGAAGTTCCCACAGGGAAATCTTTTTCAGAGTTACAGGTGTTGAATTGAGTCTCCAAAGGAGGCTGGGGAAGGTAACACATTGAGTATCTGTGGAATACAATTGGGAATAAAACCCAGATAATGGAGAAATGAGGTTCCTCTGAACTAAATTCCTGCATACACACCCAGAGGCTTAGGTACTCGGTCCATATTAAAAAAAAAATACAACTCCTTGTACCTTAAGTGGAAAGACATCTAATTCAAATTACACCTATCCTCACATCGTCTCCTTACTTCACCCTTCACAATAAAGAACCAAAATTTTTATGTAAGAAAATTAAGCTTGTTTACGGAGAAACACTCCATTGATTGTTAGTTTATTTGATGTGGCACTTTCTTGCTCCCTCACGTTCTATATTTCACACTAAGACTGCTCAATCCACCACTGAAACACACACCATGTGTAGGGGACACAAAAGAGAGTTAGCAAGTAAATGCCCCCCCCCTTCTCTGCTATTTAATCTCAGGGGCTAGACCAGAGCACTCTGTAAGGAATAGAAGGACTCGGAATGGTTGAGGCTTCACCTTGTGCTGGCACGATGCCACGTGTTACGGATGAAGCCCTGGTCTTCCTAACAGTGCCATGGGAGTCCTAATAGCCCAGTGTGTTTGGCTTCTCATTTTTATATGTCACTGGGAAGATGGAATGCCAAGAGCACAGCCGGGGTCTGGGCTTAGACTGGCTCAGGGGAAAGAGTACCACATAGTCAATCACTTCCCGCGCAAGCCAGATTGCCCCCTAAAGATTAGTCAGTGTGCCAGGAAAACACAGGTCCATGTTTCACCGTCCACGAGGAGCTCAAGATCAACAGGCTAAATGTTTGTGATGCCGGGACACTCTAAGGGGTTGTGGGGTATGCGTGCCTCATGCACAGCAAGAGCCTGCCTTAACAGTTGTGGGGTCCTCGTACGGCCTCTGCGGAGCAGACCACAGGCTACTCACCTCATTTGAGTCCTGTCTAATGCTCCCATTTTCCTCTCAGGAGTTGGTCTCCAATCGTGTCCAATTTGTGGGCTCAGGTCACTGGTTGAAAGGTTTAAAAAGCCTAAAGTACAGGACAGCAAGTGCCTAAAGACACATAAAGAGTCAGCTGTGGAGGGAGAATTTGTGGGGTCCAGAAATCAAAACTAAAACTTTAATCATTTGGATGAGGACAGTTTACCCAGTGCTCTCTGGGGAAATGTTCTGAGAGATGCATCTGACGTTGTGGGACCCCTTTTGCGTGTTTCTGTGTGCATAGCCTACAACTTCCTACTAACTGTGTGCATGGCCCACAACTTCCCATTTTATGCAACTGCAACCAACCCGTTCATTTTCCTCCCTGTCACATTGGAAAGGAAACCATAATTTGAAGGGTTTGTTAGCAACCCTGCTACTGTTTCCTAATGGTTTGTGTAGTTGTTAATGACCAGAGTGCCGCACAGGAGGCCTTTGTAACAGAGCCATGTCACCGCGGGGATTGTGCAAAGTGTGCGTTACTTAATCACAGCCTCCAAAGATGAAAAATGTCGCATTTCTTCAGGAAACCTGCAAGGCTGTAATTCTAAAATGCCACTAATGTATTGGGGAGTGTGAGGAGGCTTCCGTTTCTGGCCTCTCTTTCATCCCCTCCTTTAAAAGTTGCTTTTGGCAAAAATAAAAATTTCTAAAATGGCATTGTAATAGCAGAACTTGCCACAATGGGAACCGTACTGAATGTGCCCTGGAATACAGAAACAGAGCCAGGTAGGTGTTTGGTGTGGTGGGAGTAGTCACCGTTATAGGCCAGGGTGTAGGGAGGTACCCATGTGCAGAGTCACCATTGTCTGGTGACCTGGCTGAGTACTGACAAGAAAATGATTTTAAAATGGCAATCCACAATCCTTGAGATCACATATGCTGGGGTGTGCCTGGACATTCCTCTCACACAATGAGGTTTCTTGGAACCCAAGCCTTATCTCTTTAGTGGGTCTCAGTTGCCAACCCAAGCTGTTGCCCACAGGGGGACACTCCCACCTGCTCCCTGGCGGTCTCGTCTATTGGCTTACTTCTAACGTGGGCTCCTTGGAAGCTGTGTTCTTTAGTTGACCTGCTATGTTTCCCACTGCAGTTCCGCATCTCCATCATCAGTCACTGAACAAATAAATGATCTAGGAGACAGACACTGAAGGTCAACCCAGCAGAAAGAATACTGTGACATATAGAGAATACAGTCACATATAAGGCAGGGTGATGCTAGCTTTGATTAGCATTCGCAGCAGTTAGAATCCTGTTAGGATCTTGAAGTGTTACATATAACGGCATATATACATTTGCAGATGAGTATATTCACATGTACTCTATATCCATGTGTGTGTATATGCATAAATACTGTCAGGCACTTATTCAGGCTGCTGTTTTTAGCATAAGTGCAGGAGGTGCGACTAAATTTGAATTTCTGACAAATTCGTAATTTATCTCATGTAGTATCAAGCAATATCTGAAATATAGTGATACTAAAAATGTGTTGTTAATCTGAAATTAAAATTTAGTAGAGCATCTTACATGATTTCTGTCAACCCTGATATACACATATCTATGTATGTTTACATACATATGCATATATGTATTGTGTATTATATTTGTTATACATACATATATATAAATATATATGCCTCTATATCTGTATCTATATGAGTATGTATATGTGAGTGTCTGTGTTTGTAGCCAGAGACTCACTCTCACTCTCTCTCTCTCTCTCTCTCTCTCTCTCTCTCTCTCTCTCTCTCTCTGACTCTCTCCCTCCCCCTTTCCTCCAAGGACAAATCCAGGAGAGAGATCTAGAAGTGCAAGTATCCAAACACAAAATATGACCTAACCCCTATTCTTTCCAGTCCCTCTTTGCCACTGTTTTCCCTGTATATCTCTTCTGAACATGCAGGGGTAAACGCTCGTACCACCATGTCCTATACACAGCCCCTGATCTGCAGTTTTCAATGGAGTTGAAATCTCTTCTGTCTTCTCAGCTTCTCTCCTGGCAACCTTAGTATGAAGCCACTGTGGTATAGAAAGTGCCTTCGGATTCAGGGACTTAGTTTGAGAGGATGAGAGGTTCCTGCAATTCTGAAATATCCATGAGCACATTTGTGCTTTTAAACAATAAAATTAACACTTTCAAATCGTTTGCCATGTATGAACGAACAACCTCCGCACTAAGTGTCAGCCCACCTAGTTGTTGTGGAGCTGACCTCCTTAACTCAGACATCCTCTGGGTCTTTGAAAAGCAAGCCTATGGTGGCTACCCTGTAGGGCCGTCCTTGGGAAGTGTTATGTTGTAGCTTCCCTGTAGGACTGTCCTACGGAAACATGAGGTAATGCAAGTAAACGATGCTCTGCAAAACTAAAAAGATGTAGGAAGTGTTCAAAGACGTGTGGCATTAAAAACCCAAATACCCAGGAGCGTCCAAGCTGGCCACCATCTAAAAAGGAAGCGCAGACACGTCCCACACTTCTGAGGAACAGGACCGAGTCCATAACTGTGCGAGTCACCCACAGCTGCCATTGTGCAGGGAAAACCCTGCAGGATGTGGGGGTTTTCCTGGGACATGGTCCAAAGCCAAAATCCACTTTGCACTCAGACTGTTTGCTCCAAGGACTGGGAGCATCTTGAGGCTATGGGAATAAATTTTCTCTTTGATGCTGACATATTAAACGGATATCCCAAAATGTTCTTTGTAGTCAAAGATAGATAGCCTGTGAGATCTAGTGAAACCACTAGTGAAATAGATTGTGTTTGTGTGTGTGTGTGTGTGTGTGTGTGTGTGAGAGAGAGAGAGAGAGAGAGAGAGAGAGAGAGAGAGAGAGAGAGAGATCCTTCAGATCACAATTAGCTAGAATAACCTTTTTAATTACTTAAGAAATATTTTTGAAGTTTTATCTCAGCTGTACAAATATATTTCCAATGCTGCTAGATTTTGAAAATCACAAAAGCATGCATATGCTATATTGTATTATATATTATATTATATATTGCACCTTTACATCTCACCATCCATCATGAGTCTAAAGCTTCTGAGCAAGAGAACAGGCTTTGAAAAGCCTCTTCTTTTGAAATGTGTAGAGAAGTAACAGCAGAAAATGTTGCTATGAGTTGCTGGGTGAGGCTAGGCCCAGCGCTGACCTTTTGCCTTTGAGGCCCTGTCTTCTGCTGTGTCCGCTTCTCCCCAGGACTACAGTAAACTTGTCAAGGCAGATTGCTGCTAGTCTTGAAACCAACTGGAATAAGCTCAAGTATTCCCCCACCCCGGGTGATTAATAGACTTCAAACGACCTGTCAAAGCCTCGAGGAATAGCTGATCCAGGTGTTTGCTAAGCAAGCCTTTATTTGGTCCATCTCTCACCTTTGCCCATTACTGTAACACGACTGTGCTTGACTGAATAGAAGCTTCACTTTCAAGTCTGAAGCATTAGCACAAGCCACATGAACACCGAGATACGAACTGTGGGAGAAGGAGACGCTTCAATTGACCATCTTGTGCTAAAATTGGTTTGTGGATTAAGTCAGATGAATGGCCGTTTGTCTGATTTTCATGTGTCTGTTGAGAGAAAAATAACTGTGAGCTTGTACCATCATTGTACAAGTAATGTAGCGATCTGGGACCTTTGGCTCTCAAATGGAAATCTACAGGGAAAGGAATGTGGAAATGTTGCTGGGGATGTAGAGTGGCTTAAGGAATGGAGTCAGGGGAAAATTCCAAGAAATACTCCTCAACCCACCACCGGCTCCCTTCACGGTACTGAGGACATCCCTCCACTGCTGGGCACCTTCCTCTTTCCAGACCTCAAGAAACTCTCCATATTTTTATTTACATTCTGCTTCTTTCTAAGTATCTATAGATTGTCAAGTTTAGGAAAGAATACTTGGTAACAAGTTTAGGAAAGAATACTTGGTAACTTGCTAAGGCTGTCGTAATGAATGCCACAAACCAGGTATTTTCTTAAAATTTGAAAGATCATAATTCTGGCTAGGGTACTTATCCTGACCTCAGAAGACTGTTGACTTTTTACTGTGTTCTGGAGTAGCTGAGAGATGCCTGCTCTCCAGCATCTCTCCTTGGAAGGATGCTAAAGTCCTGTTGACCTAGGGTCCTGCTTTTATGACAGCCTTTAACCATAATCACGTCCCAAAATGCTCTCTGCCAAAGTGCATTGGAGGTTGGGACTTCCTAAGAGTTTTCAGGAGGCACAATCTAACCTGTAACCACAACTATAAGAGTAAAACAGAGTATGCATGTTTGGGCAGATTCCTGTTGTGACTCTGACCTATAAATGCTCTTCTGTCGCCTTTGATAAATACACATTTAACATCAAAACGTTGGGTGGAATATTTTATTAAAGAATGTAAAATTTTAGTGGTGGCATATAAAGGCCATTTTCCTTCAAGAAAGACTTGGAGCTCTGTTTTTAGAATGGTGCTTTTTTGTATAGCGTTGTTTGCAAATAAACTAATATTTTGAGTTTAATTGTACCCCATAAACCACTAATCACTGTCCTACAGCAAGAGATCTAACCCTGATCAAATTCTATTTTCTTAATCTAGTACATGTAAACAGTCTTAACATCGATGACAGATTAAGAAGCCACAGATTTATGGTTCCAGTTTCTTTTTTTTTTTTGTGAGTAACAATTTTGCAGGGGTAGTTAAAGAAGTAAGATTTTTTTTTCCATTTGAGGAAATAAAGTAGAAAATTTATTTGATAAAACTAGGAAATAGCTGCCTCTTGGCATAAAAGCAATGAAAATAAGCTGTTAATGAGAAACAATCTTTGGGTTATAGGATTAGGGACAAGCCCCCAAGAAATGAAATCATACAGGTGAGATTTTGAAGGATATATTTTTTTCTCTAGCTAAAAACTATCTTGTCAGAATAATGAAACTTGGTGGCCCCGGCAGCCTTTCCCCATCCCTAATTGGAGAATATCTTCAGGGAAGTCTCCCTGGAACAACCTCCTGCCTGAAAAGCATCCACCTAACACACATTCTACAAGCAATTTCGCTCCTCGTCCTTGTGTGTGAAGTGTAAGGCCATGACAATATCGCAAGTGTTTGCTCAGCCCCCTGCTGGAGCTGGGATTCACACATGGAGCTGTCCGACTTGAGTGAATTCAGATTGGAGCTTTGCTTTCCCACAGTCCTCTGGCTCAGAGGGCTGACTTTAAAGACAGCCACCAACAGATGGAGGGCCTTCTCCACAGAATTAACCTTGGGAAATTTCCTTAGGATCCAGGCAGGGCAGTGGATCCAAACCACTGTGGAGAGTTCAGGGCAGGGATGTGCCAGGCTGCTGTAATCATGTCATTTGCGGCCTGCTCGTTCCAGCCTGTGTGCTGGGAGCTACATGGGCATCTGGGGAGAAGAACCAGAAGAGCTGTGGCAAGCATTTCATCCCCATCCCCATAACTTTTGTTAGCTGGGTGACTCTGCTGTCATTTCCTTAATCTGTAAAATGGGTGTCATAGGAACAGTTTTCACATTCAGTCGTTCGGCAACTCAATGGGTAGGTAACATGTAGCAAAGTATTCTGAAGAGTGCCCTGTACATGGCAAGCACCCAGTGCATGCTGCTTGTTGTTGATCTGTAGAAGGTTCTAGACACAGGACTTGATCTCCTTCCTCTTCCTCTTTTCTTCTGCAGTTGTATCCTTGAGCACACATAGCAACTTGACAGAGGGGTTTATGTCACCTAAAGAATGTTCTACATGTTTCCAGGAGTCTTCTTCTGGACATGTTCCCTGAGAACTGTAAGGATAGGGAGGGCTCAAGATATCGAGAAGAATCTCTGCAGTAATGTCTAAACCCTACGTGTTTACCAAACAGGATAGCCTTGGACGAGGCTCTTAATCTCTCCGTTCTTCACAGGCTAAGCTTTAAAATGAAGAATTAAACTGTGTTATATCTGGAATCCCCTTAACACAGAAGCACTTGGGTCTGTCATTACCACTGGGTAAAACTGTGAGCCTAAGGCCATTAGCTCAGCTGGCGCGAAGAGAGCGAAGGGAGCAGAGCTAAGATCATGGCAGCCAAATGAGCTCTGGATTTTGCGAGCTGTGGACAGATGAGAGTTCCTAACAGTGGATTGTTTTCAAATCAGCCTGCGCTCTGCCAACAACAGGCAGGCAGCCCCACGTTCAGCCTGCGGAGGAAAGAATCATACCATCACAGTAGATGGCATCGAAAGAAGGCGCTTAGGATGACACTGTGTTCTTTATATTCTACTCAACCCAAAGTGCATCAGTGCAAGTGGCCATGTGACCCTGGCAGTGCAATGCGATCAAAAAGGAGAGAGATGGACTTGAAGTTTATGTGGTTGGAGAAGAAATAATTCAATACATTGAGAGTGCTTCTGCTAATGTCCCGAAGAGTCCTTGCGTGAGTTGGGGGCGGGGCGCAGTATTTTGACTGCAGGTAGAGACTATTAAAACTGGAATGGGGTTGGAGCTCAGTGTCAAATGTGGAAACCATCTCAGTTTCAACACTGTACGGAGGACATGCTGCACGGGGCAGAGTGTACACGAGAGCTCTAAAGCCTGGGTCCCTGCGCAGGCAGGAGAGAGGCAACCCACAAGCAGCACTGGTTGGCGGTTGAGTGACTGCCTCAGGACCTAACAAAGTGATTAACATCAAACAAATTAAGGCAACCCTTCGAAAACTGAGACATGATCATGATCGAGGGCTGCCTGGGAGGTGACATCCCGTTAGCACAGAGAAACGTGCCTCTCACGGTTCACTTCCTGAAGCAGTGCGTGCAGGCTCGGAGCTTAGCATCAGGTGTGATCTGATCTCCCGGCTGCACACAGGGACAGAGATATCAAGAAGTCAGGGGTCTGACAGTGATGCATGGCGGAGTCGGATGCTGAGGCTGGCTATGATCCGGGTGGCGGAAATTAATCACCCCTGGATATGCTGACATTGGCACGGGGTGGGGAGGAGACAGAGCAAGGGCTTGTGCAATGTTTCTAATGAGAAACAGGAAGTCAACACTGCCAGAAGCTGTGTGTGTCTGAGACTGGGTGATCGTGGAGGTTAGTCTCCTACCACTAACTGCTATTCGTTCCAGAAAGCAAAACATAAGGAAGACCAAAATCTCAGCATCTTTGGAAGAGATGATTTACATACTGCCTTTTTCATTCTCACTTTTCAGAACTTATTATGTATAAACTATGATAAAAGTTACCAATCACAGACATATTTTTATGGTTTTTTTATTGGATATTTTCTTTATTTACATTTCAAATGTTTTCCCATTTCCTGATTTCCCTCCTCCCAGAAACGCCCTATCCCATCCTCCCTTCCCCTACTTCAATGAGGGTGTCCCTCCACCCTCACTCCCTCACTCCCACCTCCCTTCACCCTCACTACCTCACACCCACCTCCCGCCCGCCATCAATTCCCCTACTCTGGGGCATCTACCAAGCCTTCATAGGACCAAGAACCTCTCTTTCTTCCAATGATGGCAATCCTCAGCTACACGTGCAGCAGGAGCCATGTGTACTCCTTGGTTGAAGGCTTAGTCCCTGGGAGCTCTGGGGGGTCTGGTTGGTTGATATTGTTGTTCTTCCTATGAGATTGCAACCCCCTTCATCTCCTTCAATAATGGTTGGCTGCGAGGACCTGCCTCTGTATTTGTAAGGCTTTGGCAGGGCCTCTCAAGAGACAGCCATATCAGGCTCCTTTCAGCAAGCATTTCTTGGCATCCACAGTAGTGTCAGGGTTTGGTGACTGTTTATAGGATGGATCCCCAGGTGTGACAGTCTCTGGATGGCCTTTCCTTCAGTCTCTACTCTACACTTGATCTCCATATTTACTCCTGTGAGCTCCTATTTCCCTTCTCAGAAGAACCGAAGTGCCTACACTTTGGTCTTCCTTCTTCTTGAGCTTCATGTGGTCAGTCACAGACGTATCTGCTGGTCATTTGCTACTCGCACTGGTGGCTGCACAGAAAGCCAGTCAGTTCACAAACTCACGAAGATGCCATTGATAAAGACAAGAGGACACTCCGTTCATAAAGCATGCTCCTCGACGTCAGAGTCACGTCGCCGTCCTCAGGCCCTTACTGCCCTATAGCTCTAGTTTTATGAGTATAAATTGACATCCTATTGCCCATCCTCCACTGGACTGTAAATTGCATCCAAACAGGAGCTGCTGACTTAAAAATCCCAATCAGTGCCGTACATTTCCGCACAAAGTCCTTGCATAGTTTGGCTCGGCAAGAGCTTAGGGGAATCACGTGACGTTAACATCAGTAAATACAAAAATACACCCGGGGCAAGGGAAAGGGGTGCCTGCTTGGAGGAGGCAGAAAGAGCCTGGACCTCACTCAGCACAGTGCTGCTCACACAGCAAGAGAAAAGAGGAAGTTGTAGATCCCCCAAGGCAGGAGGGGGAGTCTGCAAAGAAGGTCCCCAGATGAAGGCTCTGAGAACAAGCTTCCTTTCTTAGTGGGATAGGAAATCAAAGGAGAACTCTCTATGAGACCTAGAGAATAATCCCACTTTCAGCACCTCCCAGGAAGCGAGCATTAGGAAATCACTAGCTTCCTTGATCACAGAGCCGAGCCTCAGGTCATTCTTTGTGAGCTCTTGTACTTTCAAATGCCCCTAACTCTACACATTGCACAGATTGTGTGCATTTATCGATGCGGGGCTCATTAGCGGGGCCTCCGTTTGCGGTGCTGGAATTCATTTTGTCTTGTTTTGCTTTTCTAAACAGATCCAGGTTTTAACAGGTCCTGTTTATTCTAAAGTAAAAGAAAATGGCAGTAGGGATTGTGAGGAGCAGCCTGCACCCACAATCATAGTGAATAGACTCTCTGGGAGAAGGCATTTAGATTGTTGCTGGAAAGGAATGAGAAGCTTTGCACAATCACATTATCTCAAATTATTACTTCCTGTTGTTTTCCAGAGTTTGTAAAAAAACAAATGACGTGTCATATTTAATCTCCTTTGTCCTCAGATCCACCATAATAAATATTAAGGGAGTACATTTATTACACTGCTTCTCACTTGAGAGACAATACCCATTTATTTTAAACCTTGTGCTGACAGCCCTCCGACACAGCATTAGAATGTTGGGTCTGAATTCTAAATTATTTTTATGCAGTTTATCAAGACTAAGTAGATGAACACCACACTTACCCACTTCTCCATACTTCAGAAAAGACGCAGCTTTTACCTTTACATTCCCTCTCTCCCACTGTCTCCGTTTTTCCTTCTGGGAATTCTGTCGAATGATTTTTAGATCATCCAATTCTTATTCCATGCCATGCCCATGCTTATTCTTTTTGTGATCACTTATATCGCTCTGCTCCCTTTTCTTTTTAAAATTGTTTTGTTTGTTTGTCTGTTTGTTTCCTAAAATTTTTTGCTTTGGAACCTCAGAGCATTATATGAAAGTATAAATTCAGTCAACCATTTTCACCAAGGATCCACTAATCAACTATTCATTCTCATTCTCTCTCTCTCTCTCTCTCTCTCTCTCTCTCTCTCTCTCTCTCTCTCTCTCTCTCTCTCTTTCTCTCCCACTATGTGTGTATGTGGGTGTATATATGTGTGTGTTTTCAAAAAAAGATGTATTTAAATAAAATCCCGAATAAGAAAGAACCGAGAACTCAAGCAAATCCTTCCACATTCAAAATTCCAGTTTTCTATAGTTCATAAATACCTTAAGCTGATAAACAGAAAGGTTTGCCACTCTCAGCAAACAAAAATGTGAACGAAGGTGTACCTAATCGTCTGGAGGATCAGGGCAGAGCCTAAGCCCTGTATGCATCCTACAGAGTAGAGCAGGAATATGTTTTCTATATCTCAGAGTTTAAGGTGCCTCAGGATGCCAACTAAAACCTGGGACTGTGCAAGAAGACAGCACATAAGTCAGTCCTTCCTGTATGTCTTCACACTCATAATCCACTCTGACAAGGGGGTATACTGCTGGCAATACAAATAGCCTTTACTATTCTAATTAGCTTAGGCTTGCCTTCATTTAGGGCTCTGCCACACGTTACTAACTTATACAATGGTTAGGAAAATAATGCATCCCATTGTTTAGAATTTAAAAAGCCTTGAGTCTACCATTTATTTCTTAAACAAACACAAAGTCCAGGTATTTCTTTGAAAAGTATTGGTTCAATCTTTGAGCCCCCTGAACTGGTCAGGAGAGACGGGTCTTACAAATTCTATCAACTAGATTCAATTATGTGCAAGCATTGTGATCTCTACTGGTAGAGTCTAAGGCCACCGGCTTTATGCAATTGTTTTCTCAGGCATTACAATCTCCATGCTTGTAGCTATCTACTGAATATTTCTTTCATGAATATTTATTTATTACAAAACACTTCCTTCAATTTTTTGAACTACAACATGACTTACTAAAGTAGGAAAACAAAAAGAGTATCACCAGAAACTCAGCCTTGACATTGTTTAAACTCGATAAAATTCAGCTTTAGGTCAGGTATAGCAATCTTGTCCCCAACAGGAATGAAATCTTTAGTGACCAGGTAATAAGAAGACAAGTCCAATGATATACATGCAAACGTTGTATGGTGTGCTAACAGTATCTTAACCTGCAAAATGTGCTTCTTTGATCCTTTATCTGCATTTGATTTTCTCCTTTGACTTCCACTTGGTTTTCTTTTTTTTTTTATCGATTATTTTTTTTATTTTTTTATAAATTTTATTTTCTAAGCTTTTTTTTATTTACATTCCAAATCATTTCCCCTTTCCCGTTTCCTCCCTCCCCGAAAGTCCCATAAGCCCCCTTCCCTCCCTCTTTTCCCCATTCAACCCCCTCTCGTTACTCTGTCCTGGTGTTCCCCTACATCCAGTCTTTCCAGGACCAGGGGTCTCTCCTTCCATCTTCTTAGAAATCTATTGATATGCGAATTGTGTCTAGGGTATTCCGAGATTCTGGGTTAATATCCCCTTATCAGTGACTGCATACCATGTGTGTTCTTTTGTGATTGGGTTACCTCACTAAGGATGATATTTTCAAGTTCTGACCATTTGCCTAGGAATTTCGTGAATTCATTGTTTTCAATTGCAGAGTAGTATTCCATTGTGTAGATATACCACATCTTCTGAATCCATTCCTCCGTTGAGGGACATCTGGGTTCTTTCCAGCTTCTGGCTATTATAAATAAGGCTGCTATGAACATAGTGGAGCATGTGTCCTTATTGCATGCAGGTAAAGCCTCTGGGTATATGCCCAGGAGTGGTATGGAAAGCAGTCTGGCGGTTCCTCAGAAAACTGGGCATGACACTCCCGGAGGATCCGGCTATACCACTTGGTTTTCTTGTTTCTCATATATGGTTCTTTTAGTTGCTGCTAATCAGAGTCCAACAAACAGAGATACTGAAAGATTTAAGGACCCGAGGTCGCACTTCTCCTCCCCAGGCACATGTTCTCTTAATTGTGAACATCTGGCCCATCTGATCACAACAAATCTCACATGGTCATTATGCTAGTGGCCCGGTTGTGCCTGCAGTAGCGACGTGAGTGAACTCAACACTGTGTGTGTGTGTTAGCCACTTATTCAGAGTAAGGCATAAGCAAGGCTGAGCCGCCTTTGGTTACATAAGATCAGACCAGGTCAAGTGAAGAACGTCAGAAAAGCTTGCAAGTGTCCTTCATGCTCTCCCGGCCTAAGTGCCAGAGCTGCGGAGGCCTGAGCAGCCCGCCCAGCACAGAGGCATCTGATCGGCTTCAGGAGAGTTTATGGCAGTTCCTCCTTACACCTTCTACTAAGGAATGTCTTATGTACAGCGTTTAGTTCTTATGCCTGGTGGCTTTATTTTCCTCTCTGAAGCTGGAAAGGATAAGGTCACTTCTCTACCATGAAAGAGAATTTACAGTGTGGTGGTAGGTGCCTGGAATGTCAGAACTTGGGAGCTGAGGCAAAGAGGTCTATAGTTTTAAGTCAGCCTGGGCTATAGATTGAGTTCCAGGCCAGCAAGGGGGGCACTGTCTTAAATGAAATAGAAAACATAGTATTTCAAATACCCATAACATGGGGCCCTCCTGATCATAAGTGGATTCCTACCCAGATCTCAATGGGTAGGAATAGAACTCTGCTCTCTAATAACATCACCAAGGCCTAGTGACATTTCTGCTCAGTGGGTTTATGTTGGGAGATGCTACTGAGGTCTAGAAGGTAGGAGCCAGAGATATAACAAAACATGGCATCCAGAGGACAGGGGACAAAAACCAAACAAACAAATAAACAGGCCTCAGATTCAGTGAGATGAGCCCCTGTTATAATCTAAGTCTGCGTTCTCAGAGACTCCCTAGGAATTCATCCTTAAAGACAGAAAACAAATCATACACACAGAGTCTTATTCAGAAGGACAACTTAAGAAGTTCCTCACCCTTTCCTCATGTCTGAAGTGCTTTCTCTTTCAGATGACCAGAGTGCTCAGCTCAGTGTGTGTGTGTGTGTGTGTGTGTGTGTGTGTGTGTGTGTGTGTGTGTGTGTCTGTGGGTCTCTGTGTGTGTGTGTTTCTGTGTCTGTGTCTGTGTGTGTGTGTCTGTGTGTGTGTGTGTGTCTATGTGTGTCTGTGTATGTGTGTGTGTCTGTGTGTGTGTCTGTGTGTGTGTCTGTGTCTGTGTCTGTGTGTGTGTCTGTGTCTGTGTGTGTGTGTCTGTGTCTGTGTCTGTGTGTGTGTCTATGTCTGTGTGTGTCTGTGTGTCTGTGTGTGTGTTGGGGAGGGGGTGTGCAAAGTCATCCCCAGCTGCACACACTATCCGGCAGAAACAGTTCGAGGACGTAGACTTTTTGTGACCCTCAACGTTGCTGCAGTGAGCAGATAGCAAGACCACTAATCTCACAGTAATAGGGCTGGTGGCTGAACCTGTTCACACTATAGCTGATTGGGAAGCTGGGAGAGCAGTCATGTTCAAAGACTTGCCCATACGCCTGTGTCTACAGCTACGCTCCACCTCCTAAGGAAGTCACCAGCTGAGGAACAAGGGTTCCAAACATAATCCTGAGGTGACATTAAGTATTCCAATCATAATAATGGATACATAATGACAATTATAAAACAATGCTTTATATTCTCTGAAGATAAAGAGTGTCTACATCCATTATATATATATGTGTATGTGTGTTATATATATGTATAATTATTATTTCATGGGTATTGTTCATAGGTTTGCATAGCAAACATATTTGATATTATCTTTCCCCCACTGCATATAATAGCTGTCAAATATTCCATGGTGAGCGAATTTCTTTGGGTTTCCCTGTTTTCTCTCTGCAAACCACATTTTTCTTCATCCTGTTTGTTCTCTTCTCCCCTCTCAGGCCGGAACACGAAACAATCCTGTGGCTCATGTTGGTTTAGTTCTTTCAAGTACTGTATGCTCTGGTGTCATGGCTGCCCCTACGACTTGGTGAGAGTGAGCAGGGTTTAGTCCTGGCTCATGCCTGCTCCCTGGGGCCTCCTGACGAAGAGCCTATGTTATAAATACATAATTATAAACTTGTCAAAAGAGACATTATTTACTCGTCCGTCCGCCGTGGCTCCCTTCAGTCTACCTCGCAAGTAAATCTATATTTAGCACTATCATATTGATTGCAACTAAAGTAGTCTGTAATGTCCCTACAGAAATACACCGTTAAAAAGTGTGATAAGAAAGACTCACTCTGGGTTCCGGGTCCTGTCTCAGTGGAAACAAAAGAAGAAAGCAGGAGAGGTGTTTCGTGGTCTGCCATTTTGCCTTTTTCTTCATCCAGTTCTGAAATAATCTTACCGACATTCTGATCTCTTACAAATATTGGGGATCTTCTAAAATCAAACACTGGGAAAGTTTTAGTCACAATTCTACATAACCATTGGGTTTGTACGGTCCCCCAATATTGGTTTATAATTGTCATCATGTATCCATTGTTTGCTGTGTTGCTTTTTGTTGGCGGTCTGGTAGGTTTATACACACGTGGGGAGGAGGGTTGTTTAGGCTTGGTTTTTACTCTCCTGGAAATACTGATAATCTCACAGCCTCTGTGTCCTAAGCAATATTTTAGTTGCACTATATGACTATATGAAAATGAATCTTTGGGAACAATGTATTCATAAAGCAAAAAAATGGATTAGATAAAGTGTTGTATGCACTAGCCACGATTCAGCATATGAGCTGTTGTAAATCAAGAACCTTTCAGCCTTGGTTCCTTCCACACAACGTGCTCTGCCGATGGGAGATCTTAAGGGAACATGTGGATGGCCGTTGTCCCTGACCCTTTAGATCAAGGTTATTTTTTTTACAATTATAACTAATAACAATTACATTTATTTAAGGAGTTTATTCATGTGTGGGGTGAGTAGATAACAGCAGTCAAGTAAAAGGAGTAAGTTAGATAGAAAGGACCCAGTTTGCTAGCGATCATTCTGGGACCACGTAGGCACCCTTCGACGACATCAATAACCAAAGAGTAACTAGCATCATTGCTGGTTTAGAGAAAAGGGACCTAAATGCCTGAAAGTATAAATGACTTGTCCACAACTAGAGTTAGTAACTTCTTATGTCTGTGGCTTAAAGACTGCAGGCGTAGGGCCAGTCATTTTCACAGCCCTATTATATTCAAACAGAGTTACAACAAAAGCTGATGTAATTTCCAGGGAGCTATTTACAGTCCAGAGAAGAGTCCAGCCCACCACAACAGGTAACTCTGTGCAACCTTGGATGTGTGATAAATTTATCGATATGGTTTTTTGTTTTTCACACCCAATAGATGTCCAAACTCTTGGTTCAGGGGGATAATTAACTATGGTTAGGCAGGAGTGTTAAACGCTCCCCCAACCACATCTCTCGCCTACAAAATCAATGAGGACTGTATTAACACTCTTTGAGATCCAATTCTGTAACTGGGAAAATGGGATCGGCCTGTTGATGAGACACTGTAGGAAGCCCTTCTTCCTATCTTAAAATAAAAAAGCATTCAATATCATGGGTTTGTTAGTGCCACACAGAGACGGGCCAGGAAATCATGGGCCTGTTAGTCCCACACAGAGGTTGACCAGGAAACCATCCTATCTCTTTTTTTCCTCTCTTTCCTTTTTAAACACCTCAATCCTTACTTCAAACAAGTCATGATTTCCTCTTTCATAAATATGTATAAGAAACTGGGCCTGTTTGGAAGTAGTCTCTGACAGCGAAAGCAATCAACTCCAAGTCAAGAGCACTCATGTCTTTTTTTTTCTTTGTTGAACCTGCTCACTAATACCTGACATGAGAGGGGCGGTTCACATCTTCAGAGCTCATGTGTACCTGGAATGGGATCTGTAAAACTTGCCACATAATAAGTGGGTATTTGAGATGCATTTGAGTTTTCCAGCTGTTTCAGGCACATGCTAAAGGACATGGAATTCCTGGGAATGTGTGGATGTGTGGAATTGTTAGGCACTTAAACATGCTTACAGATGTGAGAAAATCATATGATTCCGTTTGTACTTAACCATATAAAACGTACCTGCTCTTGCCATCTGTCTTCTGTATTGTACAGAGATGTCAGTCACACACCTTGACATTAGGTTACCTGGAAGTGCATGTTACAGTTTAAGTTATACATGTAAAACAGGCATGTGCTATTGGTTAGAAACATACACCCTGACTGTGGTCATTTTAAAGGTGGGAGAATGAAAGCAGAAACAATGAGAACTGTGAAGTTGGTGCTTCAACTGTCAAGTGCTGAGGCCTGGGAATGGAGATCACTGGTACAGTGTTTAACCATCATGCCAAAGGCCCAGGATTTGAACCCCAGCCTCCCAGAACTGTTACACAAAACTATTAAATGTTGAGCCAGGATTTAAACTTGTACTCTATGTGTTCCTATTTCTACTATAATGTAGAAATCTGTCTTTATCATGAGTGATACAGAATAGCTAAGTAAGTAAAAAAAAATAGCAAGAATTATGACTATCAATGGCCGTTCTTAATAAGTCGATATTAAAAACATCCAGAGATTTGAAAAGAAAACTAACAAACATAGCAAACTAAGACGCTTATATAAAAGCTAGCTAGCGACTGTTTTTGTCATCTGTATGGACTAGACTGAGCATATCGGTACTGCTGGTGACCTCCAGGCTCACCCATGGCTCTGTTCTTAGACGGCACAGTATCATCTGAGGTAGCTTGTGCTAAGGCTTGTTCCAATGGAGGGTACAAAGCCAGACTGAGTAAAAGTATCTTAAGGCCTATGTTTAAAATTACAGGACATCATTTCCATTGCATTAGATTGGTTGCAACAAGGCATGATGTTAATATCATTACAAATAAAAGTTGAAGATACTCCTAACTTCTAGTCAGGAGACACCACAAATCCCATCACAAGGCGCATGGTGTGGAGGGAAAATAGGCCATTTTTGGCTGAATGAATCATTTTAATCAACCTTACCTGTTAAACATACAGCACTAAACATTCTATGAAAATCCTTGTTACAGAGCAAGGGCAATATGTTCTTTGTGCACGTGTGTATCTGTCATAAAGAAAGAAAAAAAGTCTGTCTCTTAGGATTTGATTATCAAACTGTGATTAAAGATCAACCTGAAATAATCGTCATTTCAGATTTGACTTACATTTCTCCATCATGTTACCTTAGGCATTATCACGGTGGAACCAGATGTAATAGAGTTTCAGTTGTGCTATTCCAAATGGCTTGTGCCTGTGTGGCAAATTCCCCTGCACACGTGTACTAACTACCTCACCAAGGGATGCCCCTCCTTCTGTGAGTTACTTATAATTGGGCCAGTCACTGTATTAACTTTAATTAGCAAATTCATCTTTCAATCTCACTTCCCTGGGGGACAGATTAAGTCAGGGCTGGGTAGGTAGGGAATTTAATTAATCTACCAATGAGTTGGAGTTTTCATTAGGTATTGTGGCCTTCTCTCTGTGCCTCTTATATTTATATTATAAATA
This sequence comes from Tokudaia tokunoshimensis, assembly GCA_036184795.1. Classification (NCBI taxonomy): domain Eukaryota; kingdom Metazoa; phylum Chordata; class Mammalia; order Rodentia; family Muridae; genus Tokudaia; species Tokudaia tokunoshimensis. The sequence goes on along the minus strand of BTHU01000011.1, from coordinate 6,982,707 downwards.
TAATACAATATATGTGTGCATGTGATATGTACATATGCATATAGTTAGATTTTTATATAAGTAACAGCTTCCTTTTCATGATTCTTTTTGGGTAATTTTCAAGTATGTCCTTTTAGTATTAAGGTTTTGGTGTTTTTGTTGTTGTTTGTTTGTCTTTGTTTTTTGCTGTTGTTGTTTTGTTTGCTTTATTTCTTAGGTTTAAATTCTATGGTGCCAGAACTCCTTTTATAGTAAATGTATCAATAGCTAGATAGACAAACACCCGCCACTTACGGCTTAAGAACAAAGGGCGACACTGTGAGAATGCAATGCGATAGAGCTAATCTCAAATGCAATTAATGCTCACATTCTTTATGTGCCCGGTTGTAGTCTTGTTGTCTAAAGAATTTATTGAAATAGATACGTTTAATTAAATTCTTTTCAGCACTTGGGCAAAGACACAATTTAAGGTGTGACATTCTACTTAAGGAAAAGAAAGAAAAGCATCGGGTAACTGATTTCTTTTCCCCAGTCTGTCCTCTTGTCTTAAGGATGTGTAAATATCAGTTAGTAAAGGATATATGGGAACTAGTTCTTTTTTCAACTTCTGTGTGCACATCCGCACATCACAGTATGGTTCTAAAGTGCTACTCAGTGATACTGATGGGAACTTTACAAAGCACGGACGGACGGACGTGCAGAAAAAGCAGTGACTTTTTATGTACCTAAGGATGCTAACACACTACTCTGACCTCCTAACAAGCTGATCTTTTTTTCTCGTAATAATGACGGGCTGTGAATTTTCTCCACAACACCACAACTGTCTGACGCTGTAAATTCTGGGCTATGGTTTTTCCATAGACTTTTGTCTTTCAGACTTCCCAACTTGAACAACCAATATAAGACATCAGACAAATGCCCTAAAATAACAATTTCCTTATGTGTGAGTAAATGTGTGATACAGCACTCAGAAAGCTATGACAGGGCGTCCATGGTGACACTACCCCCTAGTCTGTGAAAGATACCTGTCCCACTTGTTATCTTCCTGGCATTCACAGTGATCAGAACCCCATCTTGAAAGTCAGGGGCATTTGCATTGTGGCTGAGGCCAGTTTTTTACTCGACCTCAAATATGCTATAAATACTAGCAAAGAAAAAAAGCAAGACTGTTACCTGTGGGTGTGGCAGGGACAGCTCCCTCCAGTTGTTATCTACTGGGAGGTTATGGGTTTTTTGTTTTTGTTTTTTTTTTGGCCGAACAATAGAAAAGAATTCGACAAGATGTGGAGAGTGGCAGAAACAGAAACGAATCTGGGCCTGGAGAAGGGTTGGGAAGGATTGAGAGGCTCAGGACTCCTGGGTCATTGGTGTGGTGCCAACTTTTCCCTGCACTTGCACACCACAGGCCTTTTCTGCACATGCTCTGTGCGCCACTTGGCAGCTTTGAGAGGAAAAAGCCAGTCAGGCTCTCTGCAAACTGGTTCGTTTCCTATGCTAATCACACAGCTTCTATTTAATGGCTTTGGTCCTCAAAACCGTTTCAGGTCTTCTCTTTTATGGTAATGGAGGCCTCTTTAGAAAGTACAGCAAGGAGTCGAATTTGAAATCAGAACAAGGTCTAATACCGCTGAGTGCTATCACCTAGTCTTCTGGAGCCTTGCTTTGCTCACCAGCTAGGTGGAGTTGACAGTCTATAGTCTGCAGTGCTTGCCTGCCTACCTGCAGCACAGTTTAGGGTGACTAGCATCCTCCCCCACAAGCCAGTGTCTGCATACTAACTTACAGTCGAAATGTAGGCTTCAAACTTTCCACCAAGTGCGATGGTCAAGACAATTCATGGAGCTACTGCTTGGGAAAACCATAGAATCCCATTGTAAATAGGAATTAAGTACAGGCTACAAATCAGCCAAGGCTACAACATGCTAGTATAATTTACACAAGCTATTAATTCATTCCTTGATAATTCCATACTTATGCAACACGTATGTATGTATGTATGTGTGTATCAGTGGCTAATTCATTCCTTGATAATTCCATACTTATGCAACACATATGTATGTATGTATGCATGTATGTATGAGTGGCTAATTCACTCCTTGATAATTCCATACATATGCAACACATATGTATGTATGTATGTATGTATCAGTGGCTAATTCATTCCTTGATAATTCCATACTTATGCAACACATATGTATGTATGTATGTATGTATGTATCAGTGGCTAATTCATTCCTTGATAATTCCATACTTATGCAACACGTATGTATGTATGTGTGTATGTGTGGCTAATTCACTCCTTGATAATTCCATACATATGCAACACATATGTATGTATGTATGTATGTATCAGTGATTAATTCATTCCTTGATAATTCCATACTTATGCAACACGTATGTATGTATGTATGTATCAGTGGCTATAATCCCAGCAGCTATCAATTGCCAGAAGCTCCTTGGTCGTGAAGTTCTTCACATCCATGCTGACTTTATCTTGTTCAGGTCACAAGCATAAGTGGCTTAAAGGAGCAAAATGAAACCACCAAAATGACCACCCCATGGGTAGGGACAAGGTTTTTATGGTAGATAGGAGAGAGAGTGGCCAGAGGCGTCAGGGGGAGTCTGGTGTCAGGGGGAGTCTGCCATGCTCTCTCCAGGACAGAGAAAGCTCAGGGAGAGGACAGACTACACATTGCCAGGACTGTGGGAGCAGAGAAGATACCAAAAATATGGGGAAAGAGCCCTGCCTGTTGTAAGGGGTTATGTTGTTGCAGCAGGAGGGCAGGTTGTCTGGAACCCAGAACCTGGGTAGTGTGGGGCTCTGATCTGTTGGAGGCTGGTTGAGGTAACAGAGAACTAGATGCCCTTCCTGGAGGTTGGGGGCCTGTCAGAGCCGATGAGTGTAACTTTAGGCAAACAGCAAGCCACCTTCCAAGGTATCTGAGGCAGGCTGAGTGTTTACCAGGTCAGAGTCCAGCCTGAGTTGAGTGCAAACTGCCATCTTGGGGGTTTGGGACCTGAGACTATGGAGGTAACCAGATCTGCTGTGAGTTTACAAGCACATATGCTAGGTCCTGTCAGAAGGCAGCATTCCACAGCAGTAAGGAAGCTGGTCACAGTCTCACCTTCAGAAACATCCCAAACACACACATTTCTGACCTTAAACCAATGCCTTCAGGTTCATCTGTGTGGATGGCACAGCCATAGGACAGTTGGGTTGCAGTGTATCCAGTGGCCACACAGCCATATGGACAGTTGGGTTGCAGTGTATCCAGTGGCCACACAGCCATAGGACAGTTGGGTTGCAGTGTATCCAGTGGCCACACAGCCATAGGACAGTTGGGTTGCAGTGTATCCAGTGGCCACACAGCCATAGGACAGTTGGGTTGCAGTGTATCCAGCGGCCCTGTTACTTTGTTCTATCTCATCAGTGTTCAAGGATACTGAACACTGCATTCAATAAAAAGAGTTCTCACTCCATTTCCAAAGACATGCTGTTATCTCTCCTATGAAGCAAACACATCTGCATCCTGTATGATATTTTTTAAAAGCACGAACAAAGATTATTATGATAGTCATCCTGATTTCCTTTATGCTGCTATGATAAACACTATAAACAAAAGCAGGTGGGGGCAGGGTAATACTTCCGGTTTGCACTCCATCACTGAGGGAGGGCAGGGCAGGCATCCCAGAGGATCTGTTGGCGCACTCACTGACAGCTGCATTTCTTTTACATTGCAGATCACATGACAAAGGATAGTGCTAGAACCTTCCATTTCAGTCATTAGTCACAACAGTCTCTTAACAGATGTGGCAACAGACCAGTCATACCTAGCAATTGTTCGGTTGACGATCCCTGTTCTCTGGAACAACAGACTGTCAAGTTATTAATAAAAACCAACCAGTACTGTAGCTAAGAACACAGTATAGCATCATCCAACATTGGGTCTCATCTTCTTGTTCTCTAAACTCGCTGACCATCCCAGTACAAATGATACAATCTACCAGGTCCTTCATTTCCTCAAGATAAAGGACATAATGAAATGTACATATGGGGTTTGTACAAAAATAGAAGTGAAATTTGCAGTTACCGGGCACAGCAGCTCAGTGCACATAGAAGCAGCTACCAACAGCCACTGTTTAAATCCAGGATGGTAATTCTGTCTTACTCTGAAATTGAAACACAATCATGGGATAATGGCAGTCTATTGAATTTTGACTCTGATTTGGATTCTATCAAGGAACATGAAGTAGACATAAAATTCTCTTATTTCAGACTGCAGAGATCCCTGAAGCTGCTTCCTAAATGGGTCTCCAGTGAACTGAAAGTGCTTGATAAGATCAAGTAACCCTTCCAACCAAAGGAGACCTTTTCCTCCCATAAAAATGAAAAAAAAAAGTTGTGCTTTTCCAGGGAAGCGGCAAGACGACTCAAAAGATAGGAACCCGTTCCCGCTCCTTAACTTCACACGACCCCAATCAAACTCTCCATTCACGGCGCGCATGCCCGGTGCCCATCCTGGATAGATGACAGAGAAGCAGCTGCTTCGGGCTGAAATCTTTCATGAGGTAGAAGAGATGGAGATGACAGAATTTGTTTGGGGCTATCAAGACAACATTTTCTTTTTTTTTGTTACAAGGGCAAGGAGAGTCCCAACTCACTGATTATTCTACCGCCATACTCCAGTGCCTGCCTCTGACATAAGCGTAGATCTGCTGGTTAAACTCTTTTTTCCGTCTCTACAACCCTTTCTCTATGATGTGGGCCTTGGGGAAGTTGTGTCCTCTTTTTATGACCCTCCGGTACCCCCAGGCTGCCACACCTGCTGCAGCCCTTGGTAATGACAGAGCCTGGCATAAGCTCTCCATTTAGAAGCCTCTGTACCACAGGCAAAAGGCCTCCCTGAGAGACCTTCAGTGCCCTGACCTTTACAGCAGGGGCTCTCAAATTTTAATTTGCATAAGGATCACCTCAGGGGATCATCATTAAAAATTCAAACTCCACCACCTCTCTGCCCCATTCGGATGCTTGGGTTTGAGTGGATTTCCATACTTCAGATTTTCAAAGCGTCCCAGCTCCTTGTGGTGCACATGGTCACTACAGAAAAGATGGAGAAAACTACTTTTAGAAAATACTATTGTATGAAATACGTGATTATAAAAAGATATAAAAAACATATGTAAAACATATATAACATATATATATATATATATAAACAAGTGTGTGTGTGTGTGTGTGTGTGTGTGTGTGTGTGTGTGTGTATGATGGCCCCTAAAAGGATTCACATGTGATACCGTGTATCAGAAGCAATATCATGCCTTTGTCTTCTTTACCATCCTTTACCAAATATTTTCAGAAGCAATGAGTTAAAAAAAAAAAAAGAAAGAAAGAAACACAAGACAATAATAAATAAAAATAAAATTACCTTTCAAAGACTCTGCTGTCTTTGAAGTGGTGGTAGAGGTAAAAGAGAATGAAAACTCAGTGTTCCGGAATTAGTGATTTTTTACTAGTTATGTTTTCTTCATTTGCATATGGAAATGAGACTATAGTAACTCTCAAGAGCCTTTCCCAAGAGCGCACATACATGTGACACACGCATGTACCCGTGACACATTCAATACTAGTTTCCTGCTTTCTGCCCCTTGAAAAACGTAGTTCTGAAAAGTGTTGTCCCGGGGTAAGTTCTAGGAACTCCCACTTTTCTTGCATTTGATGGGCTTAATGCACATTGATCCCATAATTTCCTCAGACCGTGTGATCTCATGTTTCTATTTGAAACACTAGTAGATAGACACTGGAATGTAATTTCCAATATAAATGGAAGACACGTGGAGCCAATGCTCTCTCCTACTAGATCTTTTATCAATGGGGTAGATGCAGCAAAAGAAGAACGCATTCTAGATCATTCTAGAAACAAAGACTAATTCTTACAGGCTCAGAACAGTCCCTCTTTCTTAACACAGAACCAAGCAAATACAGCAGTACTGGTGTTATTCCAACCCCCTTTCAATTCAAACCATGAGTACTGCTCCTCTATCACAATGTGTAGGCCTGGGTCTGTGGGTACCATATGCATATGGGTGCATATCAGATCCCCGCCATTCCCGGGAATGGAGTTGCTGGCAGTTCTGAGCCACCTGTCATGAGTGTTAGAACCTACAAGAGCAGTCATCCTTCTTAACCACTGAGCCCTCTCCCTAGCCCGAACTGTGTTCTTCTTATGACTTCATATGACTCCATTGTCTACACAAACCAAGTTTTATCTATTATTCAGCTGTTGCTGGACAGCCAGGTTGACTCAGTATCTTAGCTACTGTGCCACGTCTAACACCGATGCACAGGGGTGCTGGGTTGGATTCACTCATGTCTAGAACCAGGTCTGTTCCAGCTGGGTTACATGATTGTTCTGTTCTTGGGTGTGTGATAGAGCTGGACTCATTTACTTCAGAGCAACATTTATCAGAATTCCCATCCTTGGTTTTCACCAGAATTTATTATTCTTTGTTTCCTTAATGCTAGCTTCTATGAGGTAAAAATAGAAACTTAATCAACTTATGATTTGTATGTCCCTGATGGTTAAGGGTCGAACATTCTTCATACATTTATTGACCATCTGTATGTTTTGCTTTTGAGAACTCTTTGTTTAATTTGCCCACTTATTGATTGGATGATTTGATTGGATGATATATTGATTGGATGATTTGCCTTTTAAGTTTTAAAATTATTTATATATTCTATATATTAAAACCTTGTCAGATATGTCTTTGGCAAGATTTTTTTTTTACAGTTGCATAAGTTGTCTCTCTTGTGTTCTTTTCTGTGCAGAAACATTTTAATTTATGCAACTCCACTGGTCAAATTTTAGAATTTTTTTTTATTATAGTGCTTTGCCTGTGTGTACATCTTGAGGTTATTTACACCAGCATTTTCTGAGTCTCACACCCAGGTCCTTGTTCCACTGAGACTCCGTTTTTGTGCCAAGTGAGAGACAAGGGTCTATCCTCAGTCTTCCACAGATGTAGGAGCAGGTTTTTCAAGCACCCCGTGTGGAGGAGGCTGCCTTTTCTAAAGTGTATGGTTTTTTTTTTTGGCACCTTTGAAGAAGAAAGAGAAAGCAGGTGACTGTCCCTGTGCAGGCTTATTTCTGGGTCTTCTATCTCTCTGGTGCATGTGTGGTTCTGTGCTGAAGGCACATTAGTTTTCTTCTGCGACTCGTTGTAATTTGTGATTAGCATTGTGACAACTTCTGCTGTTCTTAACCGCTTAACGGTTGCTGTGGTTGCTTGGCTATTGGAAGCATTTCCCCCTGTGCTTCAGTTTAAGGAGCTTTTCTGTCTGTGTTTGGTTATGTTTTGTTTGTTTCCTAATTCCTGTGGCGCGCCATTAGTCCTAAAGGACCCTTAGAGGATAACTCGGTCCATCATCATCTTAAAGCAGTTTTTGTTTTTTTGTTTTTTTTGTTTTTTTTGTTTTTGGTTTTTTTTTTTTTTTTTTTTTTTTTTTTTTTTAGCTTCTCTCTGCCTGCCTCAATACCCCAAGGTTAGAGTGATCCTCAGAATTGGAGACGCAGCCCCTATCAGACTCCTCCAGGAGTGAGGCAGGTTCTAGATTGATGTCTTAACAGTGTCTTTGTGTTTAGCAGGTATCACATGATTTCTATTATGACATACAACCGAGAAGTGACTAACAGAGAAAGGGCTTTTATCATCCTGTTCTTTGTGTTATCTGCGTCTTGAGGCTCTGGCAGAACTTGCTCGTTCATCCTGAAAGTTACCTATAATGAAGCTGTCTTCGACCTCAGCTCATCGCTGCAGACCCCCAGCAGCGCAGTTACTGTCACTTAACCTTTAACCTAGGAGACAGCTCCTGTCTTCTACCAAGTTAAGACAACGTTTCTTGAACAGCCAACTCTCCTTGGCCAAAGTGCTTTAGGAATCTCTCAAAGTGGACCAGATTTAGGGCCATATTAAGAACAAAGGTTGTGTTCTATTTTTCTCATTTGCACTGTGACTTCCAACCATTATTTTTGAAAATCAGTGCAGCAGAATTTTTTTTTTGTCATTTGCTATTTTGTATCTAGAAGTGGAATAAGGATGTTTGTAGAAGTATGTCCCTGCTGTTCTGTATCTGCTCACCTTTAACCCTGCTCCCTATATGGGAGGTCAAGGGACGTGTCCTCTTTTATTCGAGCATTATAAACACCTTCATTTGTTGGATAGAAGTCCTACGTGATGGGACAACCTGGAGATAGACAGGCTGCTTAGTTTTCCCACAGCATCCACACATTAGATGTAATACTGTAAGTTATCATACTATTTTGTTTATTTTACAGAATAGAACATTGAATCTCACCAAACATAATTTACCCATGGGCACACAGCTATAGCTTTCACATGGCTTGGGAAACAGAATCTGTGTGTGTGTGAATTTGTGTGTATGCATGTGTATACAAGTATGTGTGTGCATGCATGTGTGTCTGTGTGCATGTGTGTGCTTGGTATTTTCCTATTCCACCAAGCTGTTTCCTTCTCCTTATGCATCTCCATGCAATGATAATGAGATCATTCTTGACTAAATGTCTACTATAGACTGTGTGACTCATATACATTATCACAGGAGTCTCCACCACTCCAAAACCAGGACCTGTCATCTTATATGTGACAAAACACAGAAGTCTTGGAAAAATTGGTCATGCTAAAATGTAGTAGAATCAATATGAAACCCCAGAACAGTCCACCCTTCTTATGCATGGCTTCTATATTTGTAGAACTGCAAAGTCTGCTACAATGCACTTGGCATCCCAGAATCTGTGCAAAGAAAACTTCTCCAGTTGATGGTAAATATGTTCAGAGAGACAATGCTTTGAATGACCTGGCATGCAGGGTCTCAGCTGAGGTGGAACACAAAGGCACCCAGCCTGTGACAGCTCTCATATTCCCAACAAGGATTCCTTCTGTCTATGTGGAGAATGTCACAGGTTAAAATGCCACCATGCATAGGGCTACAATGTAGTCTAGTGCTCTCTGATACAAGATGGCTATGAGGTACCAACTGGAGAAAATATGTGTATGGGATACACTTTGTTGAGCATAAGTCATAGTGCTATTGTCTGGGACTCCAATATATAGAGATAGATAGAGATAGAGATATATTCAAATATAGAGATAGATAGATAGATAGATAGATAGATAGATAGATAGATAGATAGACAGACAGACAGACAGACAGACAGACAGACAGACAGACAGATAGATGATAGATAAATAGATAGATCTGGAATTTATATATAGATATCTGGAATTTATATATTTATATATTATATATTATATCTATCCATCCTACAATATGATCTACTTATTAATATATATACAAGGATAGAATATAATATAGCTATATACCTAAATATTATATGCAAAGACTGTATAGATATATGTTTATGAAAGCACAGAAAGCAAGGCTTTGTTAATCATCTGATAGAGATATTGTGAGCAGAAGCCCACAAGAGCCTAAGCCTGCATCTCCTAACACCGTGGCATTGTTCACTCTTCACTAACCCCAGTGTGACCATGATCTTACAGAACGTGCAACACTCACACTGTTACAGTCAACTGCATTTTCTTCTAGTTCCTTAATTTGTCTACTACCCGTATCCAGACCCTCCCCACATTCTGCAAATTCCTAACGTCCTGTCTTATGTGATGCACCTCTGATGGGCACACACACCCATCAGAGACATCCCGTCTCCCCAGCTGTCCTGCTCACTGGCCACCACCACTCACTCAGACTTCACACAATTTCCTGCAGTTCTGCTGAGACAGCCAATAGACGTTCACCATCATTATGAGAGAAACAAGGGAGCGCACATTAGAGCGAACTCATCAAATATTTACTTAAATTGATTTAGCTTAGAGCAAGTTCATATACATAAGTAATTTGTACTCAGTGAGAGTCAGATTCTGAAATGAACATGGAAAATATGGGACAAGATGAAGTCTTTGAGGCTCCTTCCTCAGCATCTTCTTCCAGTCACTAAGGTCATATTCTAGTGTAGAAAGACAGACATCAACACACATGTTATTGCACTGTAGGACAGTGCCTCACCATGCCAGGAACCTTCTGGAACTTAGCCCTTTCTCTGATGGATAGTGCCTCTCTTCTACAAGTGAACAAGGACTAACCTGGTGATGGTGGTACTTTCCATCTTGCAGAGGGCACTAAAAACCTATAGTGAGCCCGCATCCTTACACCTCCCCTGACTACAACACCCTCAGATTTGCTTGAGATGTCATGATTCTGGCTTTTCTCTAGCTTCCCAGGAAACAGAAGGTGATACAGCTGGGGAATCCAGGGACACGGGTTCAAGTCCAGTTTTGTCACACATGGATAGTTCTAAGAATGTCACAAATACTTCCCTGAATCCAAAGCTCCTCATCTGAAAGATGTGGAATTGCCTACATGTCTCCTCTAAAGATGGTAATCATGAAAGGAGACCGAAGCTTTGTCTAGAGGACTTTGTGCCTCACACAGCATTGCTTACTGGGTTATCTTGTCGATGTTTACATCCGCGTGGTCAGTTACATAGAATCACAGGCACTCTGAGTGTGCTTTTCCAATCAGAAAGTTAGTGCATATATCTTGGTCTTGTAAAAGGAAGCCAGTTTTGTGGGACTGGGGATGTGGGTCTTGGGGTAACAGTAATCTTAAGGACCTGAGTTAGGGTGCACAGCACTTGCATATAAATCAGTCATGGTAGGTAGCCTATAACCCCAACACTGTAGAGAGCAGAGACAGGAGGACTGCCAGGATGGGCTTACTGCCAGACACCCTGGTGTTGGCTTCAGGGAAAGACCTTTGCTCAGGCTAATAAAGTATTGGGCAACAAAGCAGGATTTTCTACCTCCTCCTCTGGCCTCTGTGTGAGCACACAGACATAGTCCCTACACCAGTGTTTGCATGTAATGCACACACATGCACATGTGTACAAATGCAAATAATATAAAAATTTTAAAAAGAAATCTATGGTTTTGGAACAACAGGGAAAAAAAAATCTTAGAACCAGATAGTGGGTCACGCCTAAAACACAAACATTCTGGAAGCTAGAATCGGAGGATTGCCACAAATTCAAAACCAGTTTGTGATGTGATATAAAAGCTTGTCTCAAACAAATCAAAACAAAATTTAGTATGCATTAATCCCTCATGAGAAAGAAAAATAATGCAATGAAGGAATTGGGCTCGAACATACTTTTGCCTACTTTAGATGAAATGGATCATTGGTGACTGTAAAGCTCAGGTCATGATCTCCTCTCTAGGACATATGTTTCCAGACCAGGATTTAGAATAAATGATACAAAGTTACTGTTTGATCCCCTGGGGATCCTAAGTTAATAGGTCAACAAAGTCATCCCTGTAGTAGCAAAAGTCTTGTCCACACATCTAACGTGGTCTTTATTGGCTTAAAGTTTTATTTCTTCATTCTAGAAGGGCTAGGTGTCACAGAATAGCAATGCAATCCCGAGACTGTGGTAGCTTTTCAGACAAAGTTTATGTTCACTCAGGATGCATACCCACCCCTGTCACATCTCTCTACCTTTATCCATGTAATCCCAGAACCCAAGATGGTGATGTTACTGACCGCCTTGAGCATGGCCAGTCACCAAGGCGGTGGGGGAAAAGATCCTGTGGGATGCTACCAGCAATTAATGGTTCTGACTAGACTTGGCTCCCAAACTCTCAACAGCCAACAACAAGAACCCAAGGCACACCAGGAAGGCATGGCTGAAAGAAGAAGAAATAGGAATGTCCCACAGATGGCATATAACAGATGAGAAAGAATACTGAAAGGTTATATGAACATAATCTTGAGTGTTCCATGAGCCAAGGTCTTCTGTCCTCTAGGCTGCTGCTGTTGTATTTATCATACAAACCTCTGGGTGTCTAGCAGTTCCATCCTCTGTTACACGATGCTGACTTTTGAAAACTGATGACGTTTCTGTGACAATGTTGTGGCACAATTTAGTGATATTGAGGTGTTCCTAGTGTATTTTTCATGCTTTGAAGCAAGTTCATTATTTTGCACTAGTTATGCCATAGCACGTAGAAACCTTACAAGAGACTGTTTTTTTTTCATACTGAGGGCCTCATTTGAAAAACAGGCTTTCTGGAGAGGATTGCCTTTACATGAGACTTTGTCTGTCCTTCGTTATAATGACAGCAAACTAGAATGAGGGCAGACAAGCCTGCTTCATCCTCAGTGTCTGAGCTGTGTAGACCACTTGTTTCCCAAGAGGTGAGACTACCCCAGCGGGAGGGAAACATCCTGAAAGGCAAGGAAGCTTTTATGTGCACCGTGCTTGGACATGGACATTGAAGAATATTCTCCACTCCTGGGAAGCTAGATGGCAGGTAGCCATTTAGAATTCAGGTGGGGTTTGCAGAGCACCTTCTCCAACACACAGACAACATTCTCTTGGGTTTTAAAGGAAAATGTCTAGACGGAAAAGTTTAAAGTTTTTAAAGGGGAGTATTTCAAAATGCAGCTAGCAAATTTGGGAGGGGTAGGCAGACAGCTATGAACACAGCGAAGGAGACACTTACATAATTTGCAGAAAACGAGACATGTCTCTAGGAGTGTTTCCCTGCTGTATTACTGGAATGTGAAAGTCTAAATATGGTAATGTGAGGCAGGGTTGAATCTGGTGGGAAACAAATGCGCTTCATTTTACAATCCCACAGAGGGAAAACCATCTTGGCAGCTAGATGAGACTGCAGGAGAAGGAAGATTCATACCAACATCAGTCAGAATTGTTCTTACAGAATTATCTTGACCCCAAACACAGGCCATACTTAATATACTGTTACTCAACAACCTTTTAATTATTCTTTTCATTAACTTTTCCTAATTGTTTCTAAGTATTGTATGCCTTTAGTGAAATAATCTTATTTTTATGATCTCAGAGAAAGCAGATGGGGGGATAATTACAACAGGTATAAGCTGGCTCTGTGGGTGTTCATTTTCCAATATACACGGAACCTTGGAAAGGGCTGCTTATCAAAGACTATTTCATGTAGAAACAGCCTGGGAATACTTGTTGGTATTTCTTTCAGTGTTGCCATTCAGCCCTAAATGTCTCAATTCCCATTTTACAGTTGCTCTGTGAAGCATAATAGGCTCTTGAAGCGCGTAGCTTGAATAGGAAAGAAACTACAGAAGCCAAGGAGGATTTTAATTACAAACTCCGCTTCACCAAAATTGCCAGCAACAGAAATATGGCTGTGCAAACGTTCAGGTTCAAATGGGGCAGAGTGAGAGAAACATTTGCAGTCAGGTGAGCCTCCCCCTGCTCAGTGACACAGTTAAGAGGACAAGCTCCCCGGCTTCTGACAAGTAGACCCCGTGTGGCTTACCGTGGGAGGTAGAGATGAGAAGATGCTGGTCCAACTGGACTAAGGCTGTAAATGAGAAGGTGGTGGTGACTCATGGCCAGAGAAGAGAAGCTCTTCAGCCAAATTCACATGGAAACCAGCCATGCCAGTGATGGCTTTAGAGACTAGACAACACTGTATCGTAGTAATACGGTGGCGCATATTCCTTAGTGTGGAATGAATGGCGTCCAAGTTACCATCACAGGAAGATGTGCATAGAAAGCCAGGGAAGAGTGGAGGCTTACAAAGAGTCTGGATTTGGATTTGTCAGGGGTAAGGAACGAGAAGACTCTGGGCTTCCATCTCTTCAGTGGGAAAATTGTTTTATATTTTCACATAGAACCACTGGGAGGAATTACCTGCTACAAAAGGCTGAAAACACTCACTCCCTTGATTTGCTCATCTAGAAAGAAGAACAGCTAGGACTGACATTCTTTTCTTTCTTTATACATCCCTCATCCCAACTTATGATGCCCTCCAGTGCCTTCATGAACTTCACACAAAGAAATGGAGGCCAAGCCGGTTGTACTGTAACTATGTGAGGAGTCTACCCACCATGGCTAGCATTAAGATGGTAGATGGTGGTCTCACTGGCCCTGTGTGGTCCCATCCGTGATTCTAGAAAGACTATAGGCCAGAAAGAGTCCTTCTCTCACACTTTAATTTGTCAAACAATACCTGGATCATTGATCCACAAGCTATTTCTTTTCAGCCTGAGCACTTAGGGGTGAATCCACACAGACCTGTAGGGGACTCCCAGAGTCAGAAGCTGCATCCATGAGCTAACACCCACCGCTCTGTCCAGTGGTCATCCACAGCCCCAAGAACTAGTGACAGAATTACAGATGACCAGCTAACGTGTCTTGAAATGCTCACCATAGAGACCAGCATATAGCTGCAGAGTGAACAGTGAATAATCTATATTCAGTATGGACTTCCTTGAGGAGTAATCTACATGGCACACCCTGTAACAGCAAAGCCCATTCGGTCCCTACAGTAACACTGTAAGAGTGACATCATTATCCCTGTGGTTCAGATGAAGAAGATGAAGCCAGGCAGGGTCAAAGGTTAAGGGAGAAACAGATATGAAGATCTTCTGAAACATTCCCCGGGATTTATGATACACAAGAGATACTTTTAAAAGTATGTCTGGAAGCTAGCTGTGTCCCCAGAGATATGCTGTCAGAACCGTGGCTGCAATGGTCTCTGTTGTGACCCTTAGAGCCCAGAACAAGGTTCACTCTGTGCTAGATATTTTGGGAAATTTCCAGTAATTTGTTGAGTGAGTGAGTGGTAGTGATTGCCACGTGGACATCGCCCTGTGGATCCAGTGGGGCCACTGCAGGGATTGTCAGACTGGTGGCCAGCAATCCATCACAAAGACTATTTGCTGAGACAATTCACTACTGCAGAGACAAGGAGAAATCAGCCATAAGAAAGGGAAACGTTGTTAAGTAGGAAATTAAACCTGATCATCTTGGCCACCGGCCTTGGAGGCACGGTTCAAAGACACACACTCAAAGACATGTGGTAGTGTGTGTCCTCACCACCCTGAAAAGCTCTAACAATAAGGGAGGCATCTAAAATGCTTTTATTTCCTGATTCATTTCTTATAAAAATATTTCCACCCACAAGATGCAAAGGGCAACTTAATAGGCATACAGTTATTAAAAATTAAACCCAAATGCAGTTATCTAAGGGTTTTCTTATTTTACTGTTATTAAAAATGCACACAGATTGTGTGAAGTATTTTCAGCCCACAACAGATCTCAGGAACCAGTTTTCTCGTCATGGAGATGGAAGCGCAGCACTGTGGCGGTAAACGTTCTTTTCCTGTGACCAAGTTCTCTTCATCTTGGGGTCAGAAAAATAAATGTCAGAGGAAATCGCACTTTTTATTTAATTATGCGAAATAGAAATGAGGTGATTCGGTAACACACAAAAATAAAGCATCTCTTCTTACAGTTTCTGCTAGACCTTTAGTTTTAATAACGTTTTAAAGTGAAGTTTCAAAATATTTCTGCTCTGGGAAAAGAAAAAAAAAGAAAGGAAAATTACATCAGAAAGATTTCAAAGGTCCTAACAGCCACTTAATATCTAGGCTGAAAGCACCAGGCACATTGGGGAGGAAATAGTTTTTAGCTTTGGTGAATAAAGAACAATTTAAAAACAACTGCAGAGAAGGTGTTTTCTTGGCAAGCAAAGATCTCTGTGGCAGACAACAGCATTTCTTTACTAATATGGAGCAATAGCCTGCTTAAAACCTACTGCTCAAGGTCTGACTAGCCCATTCATTCCTAAAAATACTTCTTTCATAAGGCTATGTTTAGCTGTTCTCACTTCAAACTTAAACAGGAACCGATAGTACTTCCAGCTATTTGCTTTCTTCATTTGAATTCCTCCCCCTTAGGAAAGAGACTATCCCACCCTGCCGTGGCGCACAGAGGGCAACGCCCAGCACTCACACCAGGCTTTGCACAGGCTCTGCTACCCACACACGGGCACAGACGGGAGCACTCACAGACCTGCTTTGAGAGCTTGTTTGCTTTCGAAGCTTATATAGTTTTTAAATAGCGGAAATGTGCACTTTTGCCAAAATAAATCTCTTGTCCTCGGTAGCTTTTCTCGCTTGTTTGATTTTTTTTTTTCCTCAAGAACTGTTGAAGTCAACACCTTATCTAAAAACCAGTATTGCTAAATTCGTAACTGCCCTGGTTTTCCTTCCTTTATCTTTTGGATAATTAAAGCAAGCGTGAAGAGCTAATGGTTTTAATTCAACCACACTACATTTCTTTTGGATTCTGTAATGCGCCATAAATTTGCATTAATGATCTCCTGCTCTTGGAACCTCAGGAGTGTGGGTCTGGATGAACGTCTGCATGTTTTATGGGCCTTGAGGACCCAAGTCTGGTCCAAGGTGGACGCCTTAGAGAAATAGAACTGCAGTGACTGACTGGTCATTGGAGACCTTGGCTGAAAGACCAACAGACCAGTCAGGACAGACGCTAATACTGCACTGAGAGGTTCAGCTGTGGTCAATGTGAAAAAGTACATTTTAAATGCTATAGGAATTCATGACTTTTAGATAGATAGATAGATAGATAGATAGATAGATAGATAGATAGATAGATAGATAGATAGATAGATAGATAGATAGGGCTTGTATAGGAGGTCAGGCTGGTCAACTTTATATTTCCTTTCAATGTTCCGTGAGAAATAACTGTGCTCCATAATCTATCGAGTGTTTGTCATCTTAAACTCACAGCAGCCTTGAGCGTCAGAGACAGACTCTGCTGGACTGTTATCTGAAGAGAAAGTTATGTAATGCCAAGCACTATGGACCTAGGGAGGACTAAGATCCCAGAGCCATTAACCTGGCTGTCAGTTAAGTAAAAAACCCAGCATTTATTTTCTTCTTTCTGTATGTCTGCTGTCATGTATACTGTTCCTCTAACAGAGGACGAGTATTTTAGGGAGGGGTTTAATTCCTAGTATGAGGGAAGATCAGGCTCAGAGTTTGCACACAGCATCTGTTTCGACAGGAATGGTGTTGTTTGAGGACTGTGACTCATGTTCATGTAGACAGGAGTCTACAACCCCGTGCGATGGATGCAGTAATACTTCTACAAATAGGAAACCAGAGGCTCAAAGACAAATAGTGAACAGAAAACCCAGTTTTAAACCTTATCCAAGGTACTCATTCTTATGACCTAGCAGCATTCATGTTTCCTGGCGACACTAATTTTATTGTCTCTTTTGTAACAAAGGTGCAGTGTCAACAGACACAGAGCCACCAAAGAGTCAAATACCAGGGGGACACCAGAAACAGTTAGCTTTGTGCACTGAGGACTCAAGCTGGAAGCTAGCTTGCATCACTGAAAATGTGCATTGTTGGACAGTAAGGGTTATTCTTTCTGGGTTGTTCAATTCTCTTAGGTGTCATTGACACTATTTAAATAATACAAAGTAAGGGCAGGCAGCGGTAGCATATGTCTTTAATCTGAACACTCGGGAAGCACAGATAAGCAGATCTCTGAATCCAAGCTGGTCTCCAGGCTGAATTCTAGACAACCAGGGCTACACAGAGAAACCCTGTCTCAAAAATCCAAAATCATCTTCATCATCATCATCATCATCATCATCATCATCATCAATAATACAAATTATACTACAAGATCAAAATATAAAAATATCTTATGATTTGCAAATGGCAAAGTAGTTTAGAAATTCTTGGTCTCTCCAAACTTGTATTATAGACCACAGACTCTAAACTGATATTGATTTAGTGACATTCCTATTCAGATGCTTCTGGAAAGTTCCTTTCCCTTCCAGAAAATCAGCAGGCTACCAACTAGATGTTGTAGACAAATGTAGATGTGAAGGGGGTAAAATATGTAGATTAAGAAGCAACATATTTTATAACACAGAGGATATGATGTTAGGTGAAATAAGCAAGTTCCAGGACAAGTGACCACACATGAGATACCTAGAATGTTAACCACATGGAAGGAGAATAGAACGGGCTTTGGTGATGAGAGAAGGAAGTGAGTTATTCAGTGGATACAGAATTTCAGTCCCCCACTATGAAAGTTTCCACACATCGTGCATATGATGGGCGATGTGCGTATGGTTACCAATGCCATACTTTACATTTAAAATTGTTAGAAGCAAATGTTTAGGTCAGGTGGGTCTTTTTTTTTTAGCATAATAAAATTTCAGAAAGTTACTATGGTCATTCCTGAGGATGTCCAGGCATGCCGCCAGGAACTGGGTTCAACTGGAGCTCGTGGAATAAGCTGGAAAGCACCATATTCCAGTTGATCTCAGTTCCCAGGATTGACGTGCCTACTTACCTCAACCAGAATTAGTCAGCGAATCCATGTCTCACATTTTTATGCACACACCAGTAAGACATTCTGGACACCTGTTCCACGAGCATCCTCTAGGAAGCAGGCTGCTTTGTGGTATTTGACTAAATGTATAGCATCTTAGCTTATTTCATTGTATCTGATTGGTCCATAAAGATCCAGGAAAACCATAATAAGCTTCCATTACCTGAAGTCATGGGAGAAACACTCTAAAGAAATGTTCATACCTTCAGAAATTCTGATTATTGTATGGATGGAGAACCCTGGATACTTCCTGATGTTAGCGGGAACGGCGTCTCACTCCGCTTGACTTAAACTCTGTATGTAGACCAGGCTGGCCTCAAATTCACAGGTATTTACCTGCATCTGCTTTGATTTGCTAAGATCAAAGACGCATGCCACCACACCTGACTCCTGAAAATTCTCTACCTTCTTTTCCATTTCTGGGACAGCAAGGCTTAATGTCTGATTTTCCATATTCACTTCCCTGGGAATTTGCACACAGCAGCCTCCTTCCTTGTTCATATCTGTAAATCAACACTCACCCTTCAAGTGTGAATAAAATGGAACCCGCAGCAAAATCCATCTTAGTGTGTTTGTGGAACACCATCACATGACAGCACAGGACAGTTCAATTCCTCAAGGAATTTATATGCCAAGACCATCCATTGGGATCAAGGTTGTCCTTCAGGTCACCTTTTCAATGTCTTCCTTTTCGTGGGAGGGAACTGAGGTTCTCTGAAAGCCCGTTGTGTCCAGTATTAATCGCAACAGAAGACAAGAAAGTCCATGTTTATGCTCCCCCAGCCGTGGAAATCCCTGGCTGTTTCTTATTAAACTATTAGTTTGGCTTAAAATTGTCTTGGTTCCTGTTTATGGGTGAGTTTAATAACTGCTATCTTCAGTAATAAGAGATATAATAATGTTTATCCTTTTATTTCCTTTGAGGATCTTAGACTATGCTTTATCATTAATTAAAGAATCCGCTGAGCCACCTATTAAATAAATATTATTAACCCCATTTATAAAGGAAATGAAATTCCAAGCAATTAGGGAAGAGAGAGGCACTATGCCCCCAGTTAATGGTTATAGCGGACATTCTATAACCCCACAATCAGCAAGAACACTGCTACTCCCCACCCCAAGTACTTTAGTCCGAGATCTAAAATAAACGCAACAAGTTGGCACTGAGCTGTGTCTCTGAATGAGGGATGTGTGAAGAACCCCAGAGCCAAGTGTTGAAGGCAGGGAGCTTCCAGCTCTGTACAACAAGACCCTTCTCAGTTAGCGTATTGGAAACAGCGGGGAGAGACACTGAGATGATCGCCAGAAAGGTGAAATGCGGGGTCCGGTTCTTCTTAAGAGAAAAGTGTTGTGGAGGCTGACGGTAGTAAAAACTAAACTAAGGTAGAGAGGCAGGAAAAGTCATGAAGAAGAAAGCAGTTTTGAGCGGGTTCCACAAGGGTAGAAAATACTACAGTGATAAGACATTAAAGAAAATTACATATGTATTCATTTTAACCAATATTTTATGAGCAACGTAAACAAAGGTCTCTCCTAATCCTTGAGACCGTGAGATGGCACAGGAAGCAGCTGTGGAGACGAGCCTTATCTAACATCGCCAGCATTGCATTTCTTCCCGAGAATATGCAAAGGAAAGCAAAGGTTCCTTTCCCCTGGTATTTGGGCCTGGAAACAGCCTCGGGCAAGGAAACAAGTAGCGAAGAAAGAAACTCAACAAAATTCATCTTGTTCGCAGGCTTTGAAGGCAGTGGGTCTAAGTGTAATTCTCCAAGAGAGATCAATGTACAGGAGGCTAAAAGGAAAGGTTCCCAACCTGGGCGTGGGGGCACACTACTGCAATCTCAACACTCAGGAGGCCGGATATGGCAAGTTCAAGGCCAGCCTAGCTTAAATAGTGTATCCAAAAACAAGTAGAAAACCTCTATCTCAAAAAAATAAGAAATAAAATTTAAAAAGGAAAGTAAGGACAGACAACCAGTTCAAGAAATGGTTGTTGGCTTTGCGACCTCAGTGGCAGGGTGGGTTAGGACCAGTGAAGAGGAAGGGCAGAGGAGTCAACAGGACTCACCTCAGAGAAAGTTAAATGCTAGGCTGCAGAGCATCCATCCATCGGAAGACCTGACAGACCTGGGGAGATGACTCCTCAGCTAAGGGTGTTTCCTGGTGGTCCAGAGGATCTAATTCAGTTCCCAGCACCCAGGTCAGATGGCTCACCCCATCTGCAATGTAGCTTCCCTGTTACAGTGCTGAGATTGCAGCTTCAGGTCAGTTGCCCTCCTCTGACCTCCATGGGCACCCGAGCACACAGAAACATGCACGTTCACACATACAACACACACACACATACATACAACACACACACACACACACACACACCACAAATAAATCCCCAAAGAAAAATAAAAAGAAAGATGCAATGGTTTGTAAATGTCTCTCCTACCTTCTTCCCTCCCTCCCCCCTTCCTCCCTCTCTCTCCCCCTCCATCCCTCTTTTTTCTTCCCTCCCCTGTCCTTCCCTCCCTCCCTCTCTCCCTCCTAAGTCCTTTACCCCTTTCCTCCTTAAGGAAAACAATGCCTGTGGAGCTGAAGAAAGGAAATTAACCTGTCACCATAAATAAAACCAAGAACAAGATAAGCATGAGTGTCCGTGATTAGAGGGAGCGCTGAGGGACACAGTTTGGGGAGCAGAACACAAGAAGATGAAGAAGGTCTCTTCCCGGAGAGCCTTCATTAGCACTTGTGTTTGGTTAAAATAAGGAATGTTTGACTGTTTTCACACATTTTACTGCTCTTGAGTCAATAATGTGAATACAAGGCTCTAAACATTTATCACAGCACACATTTCACGAGTTCACGATGTTTAAGTGTAAGGCCCAGGGAAGGATGTCACAGTAGCTTTGTGCCTGGACTCCTCTGCCACCCTTCATTTACGGGTCATTCTTGGTTTAATTGATTAACTGAGACAATTAGTGGGTCACAGTTCTGCTTGGTAAAGGAAGAGAATTCTACAGCTTCTCATAGTGGAGTTCTGAGCTATGGGGAAAAGGGAAGAACGTTCACATGGCGTTCACAAGCTGAGATTGAGATTGTTCTATTAAAGGTGTGTTGAGCATTACACAGATGGGGAAGAAGAGGATGAAGACTGGGACAAGTTCTCCAAGCATCAGAGAGAAGCCCACACAGCACTTAGAGCATGTTCTCCAGAACCAAGAGCCAAAAGCCTCTTAATAACAGAAGGCCAGGGAAGGGAGGCTGAGTTATTCAAACAGAACGAGTGGGCTACAGATAACAAGAGGCAGGCATTGAAAGACGTGTGAGGTAAAACAGTCTGTCCAAACAGAACCAGTAAATTCTGAACTGGATGGAGTTAGTCACAGACGTTCACAGGAAAACATGAAGAAGCAGGTAGACCTAAGTCATGGATGTGGAGTGTGTGTGTGTGTGTGTGTGTGTGTGTGTGTGTGTGTGTGTATGAGTGTGTGTAAGCATGTGTGTGTATGCGTGTGTAAGGAGTGACTGTGTGCGTGTGAGCATGTGTGTGTGAGTGAGGGGAGTGTGTGTGTGTGTGTGCGTCTGTTGTGAGAGAGTGTGTATACGAGTGTGTGAGTGTGTGTGATAGTACATGAGAGTGAGGATGTGAGTTTGTGAATGTGTTGTGGTCATATACAGACTCTGTGTACATGAGTGTGAACACGTGTGTGAGCATGCATATGAGCATATGTGTGAAAGCGTGCATATGAGTGAGAGTGTGTGAATGTGTATGTTAGTGTGTGGAACGTGTGTGTTTGGTGTGTATGTGAGTGCGTTTATTGGTGTGTATGTGTGGGAGTGTGTGGGAGAGAGTGTGAGTGTCTGTGAGTGTGTATATGAGGGAGTGTGAGTGTATATGTTAGCATGTGTGTGTGAGCATGTGTGAGTGTGTGTGTATGGGGGCAGATCACACAGTAGGTGTTACTCTCCTAGCATTGTTCACATTTTTCTCTTCCTTTTCCTTTTTTCCTTCCCTCATTTTTCTTTCTTTCCTTTTGATAAAGTCTCTCCCTACTCACAAGGCAAACGTTTGCTGGCTGAGCTGTCTCCAGCCCTGTCAGGGTTGCAATGCACATACAGGAGAATGGCACTGTTTTTATGGTTTGGATTCTTTGGGGCTTTTTTTGTAGTTGTTTGAACAGCGTCTCCCACTGTTTCGGGCTGGACTGTAGCTCACTGTGGCCCACACTCCCTGCTGCAGCCTCCAGAGTGCTCTGGTTGGAAGCAGGCACCTTCACTGCTGGCTTGGCCTTTGACTGTTAACTGGATAATTTTCTTTACCTCTTCTACCCTGCATTGACAGACCTTTGTAGTTAAACTTAGGGCTTCTTAGAATTCTTTTCTATCATTAAAAGCACTTGCTAAAGGAAAAAAAAAATCATCAATTCTGAAACCTAACATACATAGGATTTATGTCTACACATAACTGTTTTCATATAAACTCAAATAAAACATCATGAATTTTGAAGAATAACCAAGTCAAAGAAAAATTTAGAATGCCATATACAGATGGTGTTTGGGCTCATTTTAATTGATTTGGAAAGCTGAAGGAAATTAGGGATTTTAAAAAACCAATTCTCCTTTCAGATATGTTTTGGGTCAAAACCCCAGGTATAGAAAATAGATACTTTAAAGCATTCTATATTAGAGCCATTATTAATGAAGTCATTAAAGTATGTGTTACAAATTCACTCTCACCGAAGATAGTTTCCAGGGAATCCAGTCTCCAAATTAAGAAGTTAGTAAAGACTAAATTAAGTGCTACCCTGCTACTCCAGAGGGTTGTTTGGGAATTCGGTACAGCATATTAAAGTGAAGAGCCAAACATCGTAGGGGTTGGAAGTGAGAGCACTTGGTTATCATCACACCCATCTCCCCTCTCGGAAGAGCAGCAGCCGTTCATCTTTCGAATATCATGGTGGGGGACGTGTTTCGTGAAGGATGCTCCTGGGACCACTAGACCCACTTTTCCTTAGAAAGCAATGCTCATGTGCTCATGGTGAAAACAGCCCTGGATGGAAAATCAATCCTGAAGGCTGGGAGTTAAGCTGAGTGTTTAGACTGTGTCCTAGAAAGGGACTCGATGGGGCCAACTTCTATCAGAGAGGTAGAACTTTGAAAACAACATTTAAATGGGGCCTGTGGGGTCATGCGTTACAGAAAGACATATTCCTCTTTTTCAAAAGGGCAAATGGCTTAGCTATCCCAGAGCAGCTGCATATCCCTGCTGCTCCCCTTGCCTAAGGCATGAGGCACACAGACACCAGCAGCTATCCTGGGCTGGCTGGCTGGACTTTCTAAAAAGACTTTGCCTTCCCAAAATTAAGCACACAGTCAGTGTTCATTCTGGTTGTCCACAATTATGCATCTTGTGGAATTTGACATTCTTGAACTACATGCTCATAATCAGAAGTATATTTTTACCTGAAGACCTGAAGTGGGGTATGATCTGGTTGACCTCATAATGTGCATGCAGTGACTGAATGTCCCATAGCTGGAAAATGGCAAACTAAATGAGGATCATATGGGACATGGATGAAATGTTTGCTTTGTCATGGATATGACTCTTTGTTCATGTTTCAAAATTCTGACATGAGATGACATTAAGAGACGGAGCCATTGAGGGTAGGATCCCATGGTAAGAAGATAAAGAGGTCTACATTCTCTTGGCCCTGTGACATCAGAGGAGTCTTGACAGAAGCCATCTAGGAAAGGCTATGGCAAGCAGGTGAGTTTCCTGGAGATGGCTCATCATTTTTGCATGGCTGTGATGCGTGCACTCTGGAGAGGCACAGCCCCAGAGACTTACTTCATCCCAGGATTGCTGCTCACTGCTGATGTGCCTTCCCTGCCACTATCACATAGCCTAAGGATTCCTGGGCATCAGCCCACCCTATTGGGCAAATTTCCTACAGATCAACTTGAGGATGAACTTCCATGAATTAATGCTGTTTAGATTAATTAGTGACTTTATAGAATTCCTGATTTTATTCAGATAATCTTCGGAAGAAAAGTTAAGGAAATGGTTTTAGTCATTTTGTCAGAGAGATTTAATAAAGTTAGAATCAAGAATAGAATGTGCCCACTCTTCGTAGAATAGTAAGTAAAGTATGCATAATAAGGAATATAATGAGCTTTCAGAAATTACTCTTGAGGAATAGACTTGGGGCAGATTTCTGATCAAGGAAAAACATTAATTCTAGGTCAGGCCAAAGGATGAAGTCACAGGTGTGCGCTATGATAAATCAAGGCCATGTGAAACTGTTGCTTTGAACTTATACTGAGCTTATAGAATGAAACACTGCTTTGAACTTACTATCAATATCCTTCTGTAATTCCCTTTTGTGTTACATTTTATCTATGAGGTAATTTTATAAAGAACTTTTGTCTAAGAAAATATAAGAAGGCCAGAGAGAAGAAATAAAGTGTGGCATTTAGGACTCAGCCTGATCCACCAAATATACATGACTGTCTATAAGTATATGTGTATGTATGTAAGTATGCATGAACACTTGTGAAATTGTTGAGTCAGGTGATCAGGTCCAGCCTGTGTGTGTATGTGTGTGTGTGTGTCTGTGTGTGTGTTTGAATTTTCCCTTTCTTTCTCTTCTTTTCTCTCTGGCTTACAAAGCGTTATCAGACTCCAAGCCTCTTGCCTGGCCAGTGAAAAGCCCTTCAGCCAGAGAGAAACTAAGTCCTTTTTTCATAATTCCTCTACTGCTATCAGCAGGAGTCAAATTACCAGAAGCCAGTAGCTTTTGGACATGCAATAGCAAAGAGTTTAAGACAGAAGAATTGCTGAAAGTAGGCAGCTTTTAGTCACAGAATAGCAAGAGAGAGAGTTAAATTTCCAAAGGCCATCAGTTTCTGGGCCCCAGAACAGTAAGAGAGAGTTATAAGGACAGAGATCATCAGCCTTTGTCCTTTGTCCTTTGATGCAGTGCCTCACCTCAGTACCTGACCTTGCCAGGACTGGCTCCCAGCAGGGGATGTCTGCTATAGTAGTTTGAAAAGGCATAAATTTGAATGGTTGGTACCAAGTTGGTGGGATTATTTGGGAAGGCTTAGGAGGTGTAGCCTTATTGGAGAAAGTGTGTCATTTGGGGTGAGTGGGCTTTAAGGCTTCAAAAACCCAGGCCTGCCTCAGTCTCCCTGTTTCTCTGCCTCCTGCTTACTAATCAAACATAATCTCTTGGCTACATGCCTGCCTGCCTTCACACTCCCCTCCATGACAGCTGTGGATGTACCTTCTGGAACTGAAAGCAAACCCCCATTTAAATGCTTCCTTTTATAAGTTGCTTTGACCAAGGTGTCTCTTCACCGCAATAGACTAGTATCTAAGACACTTGCTAACTAACTCTGGAAGATTTCTCAATCTTTAGAACTTAAAAAAGTTATGGGAACTGATTTTTAATTGTTTTGTTAAATCTTACGAAGCTGCCTAAGAGGGCTGCACTGCTCTGTACCAAGCCCATTTAGTCTTGAGGGCACCTTGCCTGCATATGATTGGGAGATGTTGGGACTTCTGCTGTATAGGCCAGAACACTGTGATTGGGACAACCAAATAAAATCCCGGTGAATGTTCAGATTCTCATCTTCTATGAGCAGAAAAATGGTACTCATGGCTTATTACCTTGTGGAAATGGGCCTAGGGTCTGTAAGTAGCAAATTCTGTGTTTTATAAATGCTTGAACTTATCCATCAAAAAAAATGACAACCAAGAAGACCCTAAAAAGGCATATCAGGGCGGCAAAGCAGAAGCATGGTTTTATCCTCTTAGACCCTTTTTATTCCCCCTAGAGAACTGGTTTGGGGTTTATCACCAGCCCTGAGTGTGAATGAATGAGTAGAAATTCCTCCAAATTTCTAGACAACCCTAAAGTAATCCTTTTCCAAGGATTCCTTTAATGTAATCCCTGTTGTCTTTGTCTCTTGCTTTTGAAGAAGAATCGTAACACCTCCTCTTTTACAGCATGGGTGGCACAGCCCCAGAAACCAGCTACAGTGTTCGGGCAGCATTGTGTGCTGGGTCTCCTGGCCAAACTAGAGATCTGGTCAAGACCAGACATTTGGAAGGAGTTAATTGCAAGTGGTCATTTTATAACGCCATGACTCGTGTAACACAATTGCATTTGAAACAAAGAGAAAGATCTCAGCAATGCCGACTCTAAGATGTACTGGCGTTATTCCCCATGGTCTGTTGAATCTGTAGGAAGTTTCCAAGCAGCTTCATAAATCCTGTCTATCCGCATCACATACCTGTATTTAGCTTTGAAAGAAGTCGTAATCCGTGCTAACTGCATGAGCAGAGACACACTACATTTGGAGTATCCATACACACTTCAGGCGCAGGAATTTTAGTTGCTGGGGGATTTTTCTGTTCAGTAGAGTCCATAGCCATACAGAGCTGCCATTGCCATGGTTAGTAATGCCAGAGCGTGGCTTTGGAAAGGCCTACTTTCATCTTTCCCAAGGCCTTTTGTCCTACAGTTCCAAACCAATGTACGCAGTTATTACCTTTTTGTTTTTTCTTCTAGGCTGCAAACAGACTACATATAAAGTAAACCTACAATGACTAATCCTAATGAAACAACATAATAAACTCCATTTTCTCACTTCCAGTATGCCCTACATCTACAGATCTAACTGCCACTAATTTTAAAAATTATGCATGTCCTCGGAGAGACACCGAGTAGCAGTGAATTGGAACAGCTCTGAGATGACGGCCTTTGTATACTGTAACACTTCAAAATCATTGCTTCCAGAAAAAAAAGTCACAGAGGCTTTTAATATTCATAAAGATTAGAAACAGGTGTTTGAACAGAGCTCCAGACACCTTTGACAGGACCACAATGGTTGGTCTGAAAGGGTCTTCATTTCGCCGTCACTGGCCGGCAGGACTCAGAACATCAAACAGTCAGACTCCTTAGCTTTCACTACCTGTTTCAAAGGATTACACTTGACATTTCTCTTTTTTTTCACAATCGTTAAACTCTGTCCTCCCCTTTAAAAACGCCATGATTTTGTTAGCAAATCAAAGCAGGCAGAGGAATACATTAGTGCTCGCTCCATATGGGCTCTGGGCTGACCTCACTGCTTTTTATGTCTACCAGTAGACCACACAAACTATTCTTGGTTCACCATTTATCCTGTGCAGACAGAGAAATGTTTGCCTACCTCAGAAGAATGCCATTTAGCCAGTTAGGGGTAAGTAACAGTTTGTGGCTTAGATTTAAAAGTTGTGCCATTTGGGGGAACAGATGCTGTGTCTTTCTCTGCCTCAGTTTCCTGCTCATGGTGAAAGGGAAAAATAGGAGACCAGGCTGTGACTTACATAGAGAACCACACAAAAACTCATATGAAAAAATAGGAGACCAGGCTGTGACTTACAGAGAGAACCACACAAAAACACACATACATACACACACACACACACACACATATATGCATATGCATACACATACATGCATACACATACATACATACAAACATGCATACACATGCACACATACACACACGTGCATACATGTGCATACACATACATATATGCATACACGCATGCATGCATGTGCATACACATACATACATACACACATGCATACACATTCATACATACACACATGCATACACATGCACACATGCAAACACATGCACACATGCATACACATGCATAAACATGCATACACACATGCACACACATGCAAACACATATGCACACATACACATGCATGCATATGCATACATATACGCACATGCATACACATGCATACGTACACATACATACACACACATACACATGCATGCACATGCACACACATACACACTCATGCATACACATACATACCTATCCATACACATACCACAGTGGTCCATGTGGAGAGTGGGCACGCAGCTCCATGGGCTAAGGTATATTTACATTAATTAGACCAGAGACTTTGGGGCAGCATGAGGACACTATTGGTTCCTGGTTACTTCTGGGCCCTCATTCCTGCATCAGTGAAATTCATTATTTGATTCAGAAGTCCTTTCTGAGTCTTTATCTAGATCTAAATGTTTGATTCCTAATAGATCTATAAAATCAAAATCAGCAAGGTGGTATAAGAGATAAAATAATAAAGTGACCTTACCCACAAGTGCCTGAGTAGGTTTTTAACACTCCTCTTGCCCCCCCTGCTGTGTGTGTGTGTGTATTTGTGTG
The DNA here is from genome assembly GCA_036184795.1 of Tokudaia tokunoshimensis. NCBI lineage: Eukaryota > Metazoa > Chordata > Mammalia > Rodentia > Muridae > Tokudaia > Tokudaia tokunoshimensis. The sequence goes on along the minus strand of BTHU01000011.1, from coordinate 6,954,180 downwards.
TATAGATGTATATGGATTTGTGTGTGTATGTGCATTTGTATATGTGTATATGTATGTATGTGTGTTTTCATGTATATGTGTATATGTGTGTTTGTATGTGTGTGTTTGTGTGTATGTGTGTATATGTGTATGTGTTTGTGTGTATTTGTGTATTGTTTGTGTGTATTGTGTGTTTGTGTGCATGTGCATGTGTGTAAAAGCACATAACGTCGGTCATGGAAGGCACATCCTTTCCTATGACTGACGAGAATAGAGAGAGTAAGAAGCAAAGCTTTGGATGTCGAGCTTTGGATGTTGCTGAAAAAATTTTATCTGAAGCAAGAGAAGTCGTGGGTGTTTTCTCTCTTAGGATGAAGTTTATCCTTTTGCCTAAAAGACAGAAAGTCAGAGTAGAAAGGAGGTGAGAAGCAGGGCTAGCCTAAAGTCACTGGGATCTTATTTGCAGGAGCCCTGCACTTCTTATTTTTAAAGTCATTGACGACAAAATTTAGGTTCCCTTTCAAAAACTCCCAGCCAGTTCCCTTTCCGGTTTTCCCCTAACCCTGGTTCTCTGTCCTCACCCCCGACTCTGACAGCGATGAATACCTCTAAATTTGGTGCAATGGGGGGCAGGATTTTAAAACTGTGTAAGAACTTTACCCTGACTTGACATCTGAACTGGACATGAGGTGATATAAATATTTACATTAACCAACATTACAGAAACTCCTGTCATTCCGTCACAAGTTTGTTTATTTTTTCGAACCCTGCATAATGTGGTCAATGGAAGAATAACTTCTTTTATTCTTACCATGCATTTAAATATCACCCAAGAACCTAAATGCTAACAGTACGTGGGAAGCAACTTCTCCAGTATTACACAAAGTGACCTTCGGAAAGGACCCTCCTGGTACCGGAACAATTTCCATACAGCTGCCGCTATGCCCGTGAGCACTTCAGTCCTCAAAAGAGACAGAAAGAGAGAGATGGGTTTATAAATTATTTTGACTCAAAACCCCAAAGTAGAAGCACGCTCGCACATGGACAGCCTATCACGTAGAAGTTAGCCCCCCGAGCAGAGGGGCCGGCGGAGCCTCTGGGATCCACGCTCTTCGGCTCCCACCTGTGAATTGCAGCTCTCAGGCGGAGTCTTATGATACCACTGTAAAAGTGATGTGCCTCTTAACTGGCAATTTGCTAAGTGGCTGATGAAATGCATGGCAAATATGTCAGTTTCAGGTGGTTAGGAAAATTAACCTCCGCATGTTTTCCTTATTGTCGTGGATGCCAGCATGCAGCCACTTTCCTGCAAAGCTGTTTAAAGGTGACCTATGGCCAGCTATTTATTCACCCTGTTGGAACCAGAGTCCACTAAGGCCAAAGCTTTAGGAGAATCAGCCAAGGCTGTTCATTTAGAAGTCTTATCAACATCCCCAAACAGTATACTGTTTTCCCCAATCCTTGGACTTTTTGCAGTGTTTCCTGTCTGATTGTCTAACCTGTTGGGTTGGTCCCCACACCTGCTCCTCAGTCTGGTCTGACGACAGTGGAGGGTAATGAGACATCATGAGAGCCCACATTACGCTTTGGAGATCCTTATCCATCTGGTGCCACAAAGATAATCACAGGAAAAAGACTCAAGAAGAGAGGTGAGGGAATATCTATCGGATGCTGGTGTCACCAAGCTGTGACATGATCTCCGATATGTCCTTCATATGAGTACGGTTTGCACCAGATGCTGCATTTAAAATGCCATTCAAATTCATTTATGCCTCCTGTGCTCACAGACCCTTCTGACAACGGGAAGATTTTTATCTAAATTCTAAGGTGACAAACAAATGTGGACGGAGACTGAGCACTTTGCTCAGTCATCTTAGCTGGTGGTGATGTGAAGTTAGGGTCTGAGGTTGAATGTCACCCCGCCGATTACAGAACCAAACTTTAACCAGGGTCGGAGTATACAGGAGCTCTGAACTCAAAGAGCCGACTTGAAACCCACTGAGTAATATATATAGTTTGTGAAACCTTTAAAACAAGGCAGAAGGCTGAAAAAATGCAAGTCAGTGGTAGAGTGCTTTCCAAACATGCGCAAGGTCCTGGGTTCCAGTATCAATCATAAATCAATCAATCCAACAATAAGTAAATAAAATATAACATTTGACAAGTTCAGTGTCACAGAAAGACTCTCTTTGTTAAACAATGCTACAGCAAGAATAGAAAATAATTTGTATGCTGAGGTTGTGTCCCAAATTAACGATCCATCAGCACTGTCTGCAGCGGGCACATGAAGTGACGTGAGGAACACATGTGTGTCCCAAATTAACGATACATCAGCACTGTCTGCAGCGGGCACATGAAGTGACGTGAAGAACACATGTGTGTCCCAAATCAACAATCCATCAGCACTGTCTGCCGTGAGCACATGAAGTGACGTGAAGAACACATGTGTGTCCCAAATCAACGATACATCAGCACTGTCTGCAGCGGGCACATGAAGTGGAGTGAAGAACCCGTGTCTGCACTTCTTGTTCTTCAACAACAACTTATCCATCCCTGAGTTTCATTGTGAGAATCCAGACTGACCAATAAGTTGACAAACCTCTGCTGATCTTGAGTAAATGCTAAACTATGTATTAGGCATCTCAGATGTGCACCAAGGAGTATAGGAGAAACTTTCCACCTATATAATTTACAATACAATCCAGGAAATAAACAAAGCATGTAGCCAGTCCTTTGGATGTTAATACTTTGTGATAATTGTAAATACTCGGAAGATTCTTGTCAGGGAAAATTGCACATTACGAGGAGCACATCATCGAGGTACAGTGTTTTGTCTTTAGATAGGAAATGCAGCCTTGTGTTGTCTTTTCCCTTCTTCCATTCATTTCACAAAGGAGGAAAGACATGACAGGGATCTATCAGAGTCACAACAAAGCAGAATGCAGTGTAACAACTACTGAACTTTAGAGTATGTGCTCACATGGGTGTCTTCAATCCTACGTCTGTGCTTGCTAGGGATTTTGTTATAATCAAATTGGACGTGAAATAATAGAAGCTCCTTTAAGAGCCTGTGTTCCCGATAGAAGTCTAGAAGTAAAGTTTCAAATACACGACAAGCTCCCTGAGTGCAGCTTTATTAGCATCCCCATACAAGTAAGAATAATCTGCAAGTGAAGCTGGATAGGGGTCTGGGAGAGGAACTTGTAGATGAATCAAGATGGGTGGAGTTCACAATAGATGCGGAAGGAGCCCTTAACACGGTTCTCTCTACACTTGACATTTCTCAGTTAAGATGTTTTCGAGCCCATCTTTAAAATGTGGGATCAGGGCAAGGGAGCTGGTTTAGTGGGTGGGAGGCTTTGCTGCTCGAGAACTTGGGTTCAGATCTCTAGTGTCTAAGCGAAAAGCCAGGGGCACCTGTAGCTCCAGCACTATAGCAAACAGATTTCTTGATCTCTGGGACTTGGGGGCTGCCATACTAGATCTGGGTTCCGTAAGAACCCTGAATACAGAGTAGGTAAGAGAGCAATGTAGCAGGCTACCTAACGACCATCTTCTGAGTACACAGACAGACAGACAGACAGACAGACAGACACACACACACATACACACGCACACGTGTACCTAACACAAACTGGCGTACCATAAAGCACATTAAAAGAAAAAGAAAACAATTAAGATGCCAGAATAATTGATGCTTTGGTCACCGAGGGAAGGCTTGATACTACGACAGACTGTGAAGAAGAAGCCATTCAAAGCCTACACAAGGTAGTGGGGGGAGTGGGGAAGAGCTGCCCTACCAAGAAGTGCGGAAATTGCACAAATCAGGACACAGAGGAAAAAGCAGCACTAAGACTTGCTATCGCTCATGGTTTTCTTCTTCCCATTGCTGATGTCTCGTGGGCGTAAATTTATCATTGATTTGGCGTAGCATCTTCAGATGCTGTAATTTCTCATCTGCTTCCTGCTGCAAACCCATCAGCTCTGCCCGTATCCAGGCCTGCATCGCAGCTGTGAGACATTAATCTCAGAATGCTTCCCCACCACTGGCCTGGCTGATGCGCACTGCCTAGTTAGCTCCCCAGCAAGCTCCTGACTCCTCTCTTGGCACCACTGACAACCGTGCCACTCTCGTCGCTCCGGCAATGGGACGGCTGCGGCTTGTCATGCCCTGTGCCTAACTGTCTGCACTTCCCAGAATCTGAGAGGGGTTTATCACCTTGTGTCTGGAATCAAGGCTCTCTTGTGACTTTGTAACAATAAACCTTGTGTTTGACACCGACACATTTTTTTTTCTGAATGTGTGCTTCGCAAGTTCTCCATGTAGCCCTGTGGAGTAGCTGCTAAATAGTCATCAATTATGATACTTACTAATAAGATTCATTGTGCAGCTAGTTCGTGCTCAAAGGCCTAATTTCTCCATTCTGGTTTCGTCTGATTTTCTTAAAAGGAGCCTTTAACATGTGCCACCTGCTGGTTGGCTGAATTAGTGGGAAGATGAGCTTCCCACCCTGACATCCAAGACAAGCTGTGGAGGATGAATTCTCTCTCATTGCTTCATCACCGCCACAGAAGTAGAAATGAACGGTGGTGTGGTGTGTGTCCTGTCTTCACTATTAACCATGGGGATGCATTGTGTGTTTATAAGATGAATACATTTAAAAACATCGGGAAGATGCGAGAGGTAACTCAGAAGTTAAAAGCATTTGCTGCTCCTTGGTAGGAGCCGGATTCAGTTCCCAGCAGCCATGTTAGGTGTTAGGCAAGTCACAACTGCTGTAACTTCAGCTCCAGGGCATCTGACACACTCTTTCCTGGTCTCTGCATGGACCTATACACACACACACACACACACACACACACACACACACACACACACACATGCACGCATACACATAGACACGCACACTCACTCACACATATGTCAGTAACAAAATGCATTTTTAAAAAAGATCAAAATGCCTCTATGTGGGTGCTCCCCACCCACCCAACTCCCCACCCTGGCATTCCCCTACACTGGGGCACTGAGACTTCACAGGACCAAGGGCCTCTTCTCCCAATGATGTCCAACAAGGCCATCCTCTGCTACATATGGGGCTGGAGCCATGGGTCCCTCCATGTGTACTCCTTGGTTGGTGGTTTAGTCCCCAGGAGCTCTGAGGGGTCTGGTTGGTTCTTCCTATGAGGGTGCAAACCCCTTCAGCTCCTTCAGTCCTTTCTCTAACTCCTCCATTGGGGACCCTGTGATCAGTTCAATGGTTGACTGCAAGCATCCGCCTCTGTATATGTCAGGCACTGGCAGAGCCTCTCAGGAGACAGCCACATCAGCTATATCAGACTCCTGATGGAATATGGGGCTCCTGGGGGAGGGGGCTGGATTGGGGAAATGTAAATAACTAAAAAAAAATCCAATAAAAAATGACTAAGCATTAAAAAGAAAAAAAATCAAAATTTACAGACTTTCTTTTCCTCCAGATCACACAGTTGCAAATCTAAAAGGCACAAATGTAGGGGCCTTTATAAGTAGACAGGGAGATTTGATAAGAATGGGGCTCAGGGATGTGATATGTTCTTTAGTCACCCAAAGACAATACATTCTCACCGACAGCAATTAAAGCTTGCCAGGGAGGGTGACTGAGAAAGGGCACCCAGAATAAAAGGAGAAATAGAGTTTCCAGAGGAAAGGCATAGGGGCTGGTGGGGCCCAGTGAGCCCAAGGGAATCTAGCAATTCTTTCCACCTAACCTGGAGAAACGTGACCTTATTCTATGACCCTGCTGAGTGCGAAGAGTACATATATGTGATAATACGTTATAACTGTCTATAGTGTACATACAACATACAAACCCTGCCTTATTTGCAGAAAATTCCATCTTAAATGATTAGGAGGGGGCTCCTGTCCCTCAGTCTCCCACTGGGAGGAGAAAAAGCTATTTAAAATGACTGTTAGTGATCGTCTGTCTAAATTGCATGTTGTATCCTGTTCACCACCTGATCTTGCACACGTGAAGCGGTCCCTGGCGCTCCTACCACAAAGAATGACCTGTAATGATACTGCATTTTTCTGAAAGTTTTCTTTCTAATAAGAAACAAAAGTATCACGATGTCTAAATAATACTTGTTTCGCCCAGAGTTGAGAAAATAATAGAGTGGAGAAGACTATGTTTTTTTTTTCTTTTCTCTTTTTAAGATGTGAACATCTTTGTGAGTTCCCCCATTCCCAAGATGAATCTGTGCTCTGGCTGCAAAGTGCTGAGTGGGTGTATTTCAAATCACAGAAAACTTCTCTTAGGTGTCGAGAGAGACACAGGAGTCTTATTACAACCGGTTTGTCATTTTCATGGTCCAACTTCCAGTACAAAAGGAGCACAAGATTGCATCGGGGCCTTTGAGGTGTGCCAGTTGGCAGCTTCCTTTACGTGGACTGCGCTTAGTCAGCCGCCGTGTGTCTGTCATTCATCTCTCCTTCCTGTGTGGTGGCAGTAAAAGTGGAGCACTTTATCTGCTCCTCTTCAATTAGATTGATGTATGTGCATTGCTTGCATTTAAAGGTCGTTAATTTCCACCTTAGTCTCTTGGGTTGGTAGCACATAGATGGATGTATTGATGATTTGGTCCCTCATCGGTTCTGTATCACCTTTAACTCCAGTACCCATGGGATCTTCCCACCCCAACCCAGTAAGCAAACCGCAGGAATATCTACAGATTACAGAACCTAGATTTTGTCCTTTCTAGAAAAATTTGAATGACCCTGTATGGAACCTATTGCAAAATTTAGTTATATGTTTACAGTGCCTTTGGCCTGTATATGTATATAACATATGTATATGTTGGCCTTGTACTCAAGCTGTGTTTAGTGTCTGCAGTATCTAACGATGTGAGCCCATGACTTCCCATTGGCATTGACGTTTCAAAGTAATTAAGGATTTCTGAAAATTGTTTTCAGACTATTTCATGGAAGAAATAAGTCCCCCTATTCATCAGGATTTATACTCATTAGTAGTCCTTTTAAGAATCGTCTCATGGTTAATTATCATGAACCTCTTATTACTGATGTGTCATGGCAAAGACAGACAAGCACCCAACTCCACCTGCACCATAGACCACACCACTTCCTCAATGTAACAGCAATGTGACAAAGCTTAATTGCCAGACATGACTGATATTGTTGACCCCTTCAGAATAATTAGAAACAGCTGAAATATCTGCTAAATCAAACAACTATGTTAGGTAAAGCCAGTGAGCATTTGACTAAATAAAAAGGTATAATTTGAATCTAAAATCAGAGCAACAATGACAAGTCCCTGCTTTAACCAAAAAATTATAAAACTCTTAGCTCATATTTTAAAATGAAATCCAGTATACATAGATGCGTGACATAGTAAACATAAGTTCTAAACTAATCAGCTTACTGCCCAGTGGTAATCTCCAGAACATTACATCTTCTTGAGACCTCTGCAGCCTCCTCTACAGAGTAAAGTTAACTCCATCATTGGAAACCCTTCAGCTCTGCATCCTGTGTTCAAAGACTGGGAAGCCGACTAGAACATCCACACAGCATTTGAAAACAAGAAGATGCTACCCAAGATGTCAGCATCAATTTTAATCAGTGTTTGAGGCACATAAAAGAGTCCATGCTATTTAAAATCCAGGACTACTCCGAACAGGGTCACAAACATCACTAATCAAGTCAGTGATTATTTTGTTAAGTAGTTGAAAGCCCAGTCATGCCCAGGCTGGAAAAGAGGAAGCACTTGGTCCTTTGAGTGCTAAACTAATGCTGGTTGTGATTTTGCAATGTGAGGGGAAAGGACTTATAATCAAGGGTCATTATCATAATCAAAGCTCCTTTCTGTGATCAGCCCAAAACATGCACATCTCTTAATTAAAAATAAATGGTTTTTACTTCATTAGAATGCTAACTTCTTTATAGTACACTCACTCTTACAAGAATTCTATACTCCATTTGGGCAGTAGGTTCTCACACATGCCATTATGGAAATATAGAGAAGGCAGAGACAGAGAAGGGATGTGGGGAACCTCTGGCAGCCTCAGCCTCAGAAAGATCCCCTTGGTGTCAGCAACCCTGAGCATGTTCCTTTCCCCTATACTCTCTCCCCTCTTCTCCACCTTCTCCCTGTCCCAGAGACTTCCTTCCCTGCCTCTGCTCTTTTGCCTACATGATCAGCTGCTCCGGGGATGCAGTGATCTTAGCTACAGAGGGAGACAGGGTCCAGGTGGAGTGGAGAAGCCAGGAAGTCCCTTGCATAATTGGGCAGCTCCTGGGTGACCCCTGGCCTTTTAGTGGACGAGGAAGCCAGTTCCAAAGCTTGATTGGATCAAGCTGAAGAGGAAGGGATTTAGCCCCAGGTCTTTGCTTCTTGGCAGTACTCACACCACTTGGGAAATTGCTGGAAACACAGACCCTCAGTTTCTACCCAGAAGTACTGTTTGAGTCCATCTGTTGCCAAAACACAGTGCCACAGACAGGTAACTTATAATGGCTGAATATAGGTTTGGGCCATGGTCTTGGACCTTGATGCTGCATCAACCCGCGATTCAAGGAAGCAGTGCATGGGAGTCCAAGGATGCTAAAGGGAACCGAAGTAATTATCTTATCATGAACTCTCTCCAGTGACAACTAATCCACTCCTATGGTGATGGCTTGAGTCCATTCATGAAAGCAGAGCCCTCATGATCTAATTACCTCCTAAAGGGCATTCAACTCAACACTGCTACGCTGGAGAAATTACATTTCCAAACCATGAATTTGGAGGACACATTCAAACCGTCATCCCTCCTAAATCAAAACCGACGGCTGATACTATGAGCATAAGAGTTTCAGAAGCGATGGGCGAAGATGGCCGTGAAGACAGACTGGGATCCTCGTCAGTTAATAGTTACTGAAGTAATCATCCTGATTCATCTTGGATTTTACACATTAATCTTGAAGTTGCCCCCCCAACTCTGATAGAAATGCATGAAAATAGCCAAGAAGGAATAAATATCATGGAATGTGTTCATTGTAGGAAAGTTTGCTTCCCTAATGGGCGATAAGAGTCCACTTGCAGCAGAAAGTCTCTATCTCTATATTGTATATACAATATTCTGAATAAATTATCTGGGAGGATTGGCAGGAATCTGGGAAGATAAATCCTGTGTTTTCACTGCATGCATCAAATATGTTAAGGAAGATATATAAAGCAGTGATTTAGAGCAAAACACCTACCTTAAAACCACAGAGGACCAAGGATGGGGACATCAGAGGGACCAGGCTCACATAGCCCTTACTAATTTTGTTTTAATATCCCCAACCCCAAGAGTGACCAGTCTACTTCTTTCGCCACACTTCCATCTCCACCATCCAACACCAATCAGCTCACAGGTCACGTGCTTCAGAAAGTCTTTTTATTTACATCAAATCCTATCAGCAACACTAATAGGTAACTCAGGGCTCCTGGCAGGCTGTGTAGTTTCCATTCCCACCATAAGCCTTCCTTGTTCAGGGATCTCAATGATTCACCAAGCAATCCGCTGTAGAATGCAGGAGGAGCTGCGGTGGTTAAAAAGCAAAGCTCTTCCATGGGTGGAGTTGCGTTGCTCTCTTCCGTTGTGTCAATCACACACTAAGAAGCACAGGAGGGCTCTGGAGCTGCCCTTCATCCATCGCGCTTTCATGGGTTCTGTTGAGTCTGCAGGTTAAAAGTGGTTTAGGCCTTCTTCTCTAGTCAGAAAGAACTCAAGAATTCTCTTCACTCGAACAGCTCATTTAAAAAGCCCCCACCCCTTTGGCTGTCCTTCACTGGCACGTGCTCCTTTCAGTTCAGATGCAGTTAGATTAGTCTATGAGCTTACAGCTTCATTATCATTCCAGACTACAAGAATTTGGAAGAAGAATATCAGTGGTAGTCCAAACAGCCAAAATTAGAATAGACGCATGCTAAAGGCACTTTTTAAACAAAATTTTTGTATAGGTAAGATATGAAGCACCCAAAACAAGAAGTGGGCATGATGCATATCATTTATATATGTAAACAACAACACATCTGTCCATCTCAGAAGGCATGAGCAGTTTTCATCTTCCTGTGAAACATACAGCAGCTGTGGGGCAGGGAATGGTCACTCCCACCATCCTGTGAGAGCGGAGCGGCCACTGGGTTTCCCATGTGCCAGGGGCACTGACATGGGCACCAGCTGCTCCAAAGCTCCGGTCCTCTGGCCCTTTGCCTCCAATGCAGGGGAGCTTCTTGGTAAGGATGGGGGGGGGTTGGAATACATAAAAGGCAGAATTAAAATAATTAAAATGTGAAGGTCTGTAAACAGTCTAGACCATGATAATGTTGGGGCAGAGTCTGATTTCTATTCAGAGATGGCTTTAAAAAAAATACTGTTTTGTGGAAGCTCTGTGCTTCTAGAGTGTGGGAAATGGCTCAGGGAGAGTGATCCCCAACATAGGAAGACTGCTGTGTTATTTGTTCAATTTCAATAAAAATTATTTGTAGACCCTGCATAAAAAGAAAGGAAGGGAGGAAGAGAGAGAGGAGAGAGAGGAGAGAGAGAGAGAGAGAGAGAGAGAGAGAGAGAGAGAGAGAGAGAGACAGAGAGAGAGAGACAGAGACAGAGAGAGACAGAGAGAGAGACAGACAGAGAGAGAGAGAGACAGAGACAGAGAGAGAGAAGATCATTTGTTCACTTAGCTGTATTTCTCCACACTGTCCACCACAAGGCACCTATGGCCATATGGCATGCCATAGTTTGTGGACCTTTCAGAATTCGTGTGTGTGTGTGTGTGTGTGTGTGTGTGTGTGTGTGTGTGTGTGTGTTCATGTGGATACACATATATGCAACATGTGGAAGCCAGAGGTCAACCTCAGGTGTGTTTGTCATATACCGTTAAAAAGTAGGACAGAGTCTTTCACCGGTCTGGGATTCAGCAAGTAGGCTAGGCTGACTGGCAGGTGAACCACAGGAACCTACCTATCTTTATATTCCCAGTACTGGGGTTACAAGCAGATGCTACCATGCCTGGCCTCTTATGTGGGTTCTAGGGATCAAACTCATTACCAACTGAGCCACCCCTCAATCCCCTTGTCAGTCCTTTTTGGGGAAGTAATTAGAGCCTGACTCCTGTGAAGATTCCTGTGTGGCAACCTTATCCCTCTTGAAATTCCTTGACACCAAACAATTCTAAAAAATATACCAAACTCATTCTCAGATCAGCAGACTTGGGAGTGCAGAGACCCCTGAGCATAGGGATTGAGCCACCCATGAGGCTAGCCAACTCAGCTCACCCCGGACCCACCAGCTGTTACTATTAGTAAGGTTTTTTTTCTATCTACCAGTAGCTTCTAAACCACAAAGACAAATCCAACCTAATTGGTCTCCACTCTACTGAGTGCCAAGAGCCCTCTTCGATGTTATACACACCTTACTGATGGCCTTGCTTAAAGACTTGGCAAGAAGGATCATTACTCCCATAGTGAGATACTAAGACCAAACCAGGGTACTAGGCATTGGGACACACCATTGAGTGGTAAATTGTAATTTAAAATTGTTGCCTGTATATAACAAGTATACTTCATTCTCAGCACTAAATATGCATGTTAACTAATCTCAACCTACTCATTATTACAAAGAAAGTAAATACTAATGCTTTTTAGGGGGTAAAGATAACTAGCCAGCCATTGTAGTGTATGCCCAATGCTTAGAAGGTGGAGACAGGAGGATTAGGAGTTTATCTTATACCACATAGCAAGTTTGGGGCAAGCCTAGGCTATGTGGGACTATCCAAAAAGTAGAGAGAAATGCTATAAACTTTTGTAAAAGACTGAAATATTTAAAATGTTATTCACCGAGATTAATGTTAGAGAACATATACAAGCTACCACTATTTTCAGAATATATTTTGTTGACAGTTTGACAAATATTTGTTTTTCAAAACTATGTCTCTATGCACAGCAAATAATGGCTGACACTGGTGAGGCCCCTACAGACTGATTGCATTTTTTCTGACTAATGTACAACTTTCCAGGGTAGATAAATATTTTCCTGAAAATAGAAATAATTGGCATTTATTTTGTGGACTTTATTACACAAGTGTTCTTTGGGCAATGACTCTGTTTCATTCATCAGAAGAAATTAATTTCACTGAAGTATAAGGGCTTAAAGTTGAAATGCCAACTTCTACCTCATGTACCATAATCTACACTATAAGGAGAGTTTCCTTGGGTTTTGATGAGTGGAGGAGGATGCCAATAGTTGCAGGTTTAAATACAGCATCATCTTTCCTGCTTGTTCAGTATCTTTTGTGGCTCCCCTAAAGATTTGGAAGCATCCATCCTTTCTTTGTCTCTATTACTAACTTTATTAGTACAGAAGTATTTTCATTCATTCAGAAAACATTTACGGACAACCAGCTTTGGGCCAAAGATTGAAAAGGATTGAGGTCTTAGCACTCAACTATCCATTCAGTGTCTGTTGGGATTCTTTTAGCGGCAGTAATAATTCCATGAAACATGAAAATTGCTAGCCTCGAGATCAATAACTTCAGAGGCTCCATGATAGCATCAAGCTATAAGCTCATCACCTTTGCGTTCTGGCGTTCCCAGGCTCATAGTCCTCGTTGTTGTGATATAACTGTTGCTGCTCTGGGCATCACACTGAATTGCAACAAGTTCCCGACTGAAGATTTTCCACAATTCCCTGTAGTGGTTAGTTTTATTAATTTAAAGCAATCTAGAATCACCTGAGAACTGAGTCTCAACCAGAGACCGTTGAGATTGGGTTGGCATGTAGGCGTGGCTGAATAGCATAGTCTCAATTTCATTAATTGATACAGGAAGGAAGACTCAGTATAAGGGTAGGTGGCACCTCTCCCTTGGTTTGGCTCCTGAAGTGCAGAAAAAGGGGGGAAATGAGCTGAGTGCAAGCATGTCTGCATCTCTTCTCTCTGCTCTTAACAGTGGGTGTGACCAGCTGCTTCCAGTGCGTCAGCTCCCTGAGGTCTGACTTCCACAGCCATACACTATAACCTGGACTGAAATAAACCCTTCCCCTAGGTTGCTTTAGTCAGGGTGTTTCATCATAACAACAAGAAACAAAATGAGTACAGCATGTGTCTCATCACTAGATAGCTGCAAGCCCAGACCCAGACTTTTAACCGGCATGGGGAATTAAATAACCGGGATGTGCTTAGGCAATCAGAATGTACCTAAACTGCAACACACTTTTTCACTGGCATGCACACATGGGAAAGAACTATTGAGTAGGTATGTGGCTTCCACGGTGAAGGAATAGTCAGAGTTCTAGCAGGGAGTACTTACGTGCTGATGCCATTTTACTTAATAGTACACTTATCTTCTTTTCCCTCAAGTCTTTTAGTCTATTTTGAAGTGTTTATCAGTTTAATAATTTGTAGTTGTACGAAGGTGGCACTGCGGTGTTAGGTAAATAGAAGCGTGGTAGAGTTCATGGCAACCCACAGATATGGCAGCAGGAGCTTCAAAGTGCTTATTAACATCTTCTTAGGTAAGGAGAGAAAGTTTGGGCTCAAGTTTTTCATCATAGAAAGTAAAATTGCACAGAAAGCCTCTACTCATTATCCCCGTAAGTGTCTAGACCTGTTTCCTCTAAGTCTGTGCATTATAATTCTACTCTTTATTTTATTCTCTCCTCCTCTTCCTCCTCTTCCTCCTCCTCTTCCTCCTTTTCTCCATCCTCCTCCTCGTCTTCCTCCTCTTCCTCCTCCTCCTCTTCCTCTTCCTCCTCCTCCTCTTCCTCTTCCTCCTCCTCCTCTTCTTCTTCCTCCTCCTCTTCCTCCTCCTCCTCCTCTTCCTCCTCCTCCTCCTCTTCCTCCTCCTCCTCCTCCTCTTCTTCTTCTTCTTCTTCTTCTTCTTCTTCTTCTTCTTCTTCTTCTTCTTCTTCTTCTTCCTCCTCCTCCTCCTCCTCCTCCTCCTCCTCCTCCTCCTCCTCTTCTTCTTCTTCTTCTTCCTCCTCCTCCTCCTCCTCCTCCTCCTCCTCCTTTCTGTTTTGAGCCAGAGTTTGATTATGTAACCCAGGTTAACTTTGAATTCTTCTTCATCAGCCTCCTAAACACTGGAATTTCAGGCATGTGCCACCATGTCTCTTTACTTTATATTTCTCAGAATCACACATGTGGGATTATACAAACTTTCTCCTTCCTGCCTATCTAATTCCATTCAGGAAAATATCCTTTCAGCTTACCCACACTGTGCTAACAGGTCAGCACTTCACTTTTTTAAAGGGGGAAACAGTATGTCTCACACCCTACACTATATTTTTCAGTTCACTCGTCATTCACTGGTCAGGCTCTGCATTGTGATAACCCTAGATTCTAACCCTCAAAGTCATAACGTGTCTAACTCAGCCTGGGTGTGGAGACTGTAATGATGACCATGGTTCAAAGATCACTATGAAAGAAGCTCAGAGGTGAAGAGGGAAAAAAAGCTGCTTTTTAATGGGCTAGTAGAAACTGTTCCCTGTGAAAATGTAAAATAAGATTTAATAACATTTTACCTTCCTTTGTTCTCACCAAGTTATTAAAATCTGTGTATATAAGAAAGATAAGGCAAAGGATGAATAAATATGAAGAGACTGAGAATAATACTAAAAAATACTTTATACTATGGCAGGTATAGATAATTAAAATTGCCCACCTCTCTGCCTAGCCATGTGACTGCTGAAACAACGTGTAAAAAAGGAAATGAAAATAACTTCCAAGTGCCAGTTACTAGCCAAGTATTGCCTTTTTTCCCCCATGATATCTCCCTAACTCTCTCAACATCGCATCTTACAGACCTCTAAAGTAAGACTCAAAAAGTACCTTCCCCTGTTTAGGAGAGGAAGAGCAGGATACCCAGAGCTTTGAGGGTGTTGAGGAGGAGTAGTTGCATTAATGGGAATCTCCCCCTATTAGTACATGAAAGGGTGCTGGTTAGTTTTTGTCAACACAACAGAAATCTAGACATACCTAGAAAGAGGCAATCTCAGTTGAGGAATTGCCTTCACCGTTTTGGCCTGTGAGGTATCTTCTTGATGGATGGAGGAGGGCCCAGTGGCACATTATCAATGCCAGCCCTGGGTAGATGGGCCTGGCTATGTAAGAAATATGGCGGAGTAAGCCAGTACACAGCAGCCCTCCACAGTCGGTCTCTGTTTCAGTTTCTGCTCCAGGTACCCACTGAGTTTCTCCTTTGGCTTCCTTTGATAATGGGCTGTAAGCTATAAGATAGATGAAATAACCCTTTTCTTTCCAGTTGCTTTTGGGTGTTTATCATAGCAACAGAGAACAAATGGGAAGAAAGGGTCAAAAAGAATGAGTCAGAGGCTGGAAGCGCGATTTCCATTTCCAGATATAAATATTTAACGTGGCATCCACTTACCTAACCCTTGTTCTACAATTAACCCTCTACTGACTTTGACATTCAATTATCCTACAGCGACCTTTAGCATGGCACTAATTGATTAAAAGGGAAGAGAGTCACAGCTCGAGAGATTGTTGTGGAGATCGGATAGAAGGTTCTTGTACCCCTGTGCCTCTGCTTTCAATCAATTTGTCTTTTCTACCCTGAGAACGTGGTTAACCGAGCCAGACAGAAGCAGAGAAAAATGCCTCTCCCCTTGTGGTTTCGTTGCAATGTCAAAATAATAAATAGGTTACTCACAGCGGTCATTCAGACGTGAGACATCTCAAACACACATGGCCTTGTGGGAGTGCACCAGCCCCACGCCAGAGTTACTATTGAAGAGTTCTGGCTCTTAGCCCAAAAAAGAATTCCTCCTTTCCCACAGTCTCTTTACTTGTGTGAAGCCAGAATTTTTACAGAGTACTGTCCCTTGTCTGAGAAGAAAGCCTGCAAGGCATCTCTGAGATTTAGAAGCCTTGTAGCAAGCTTTAAAAACGCATCAGGTAGTTGAAAGCTGACGTTATATTAACAAGATACTGGTGGGAAATGAAGAGTCAGAGCTACCAGCTCCGATGATGCCCCACAACTGTATTGCTGTAGTTGTATCGTTGGTGGAGAGCAGATCTGTCTCTGTCGTTTGAAGCTGAAGCGGTGCACTCCCCACTATGGTTTCTCATGGCCACTTGCCATGACCCCCAAGACCCCCGTCAATGGTTCCCTGGGTCTGCTGGGAAAACCAGCAAAGGCAAGTTTAGTCATGGTTCTCCGATGTTCCAGCATCCACACAAAGAGATATCCATCCTTCTACTCCTGGAGAATATGACAGGGAAGGTAACAAACTAGGCAAAACCAAAGGTTCTTTTGTGTTCTACATTTGACTAGTTTATTTCATGGTGGTCTAAAGATAAAACAGTTGGAAACAGCTGGCTGTCTGCTGTTGAAACATTCGTGTATTGAAACTCTTTGGACTATGGACAGTCCTGTGTTGAGGAATGGCTGACAGGAATATATGTCAGGGAAAGGCTATGAGTAGAAGTTGATCTTCCCTCTCTGTGGAAACAGACCTTTTGTGCATAAAACCTATAACCTATTAGTCCTTTTTCTTAGCATCTATTTACTACGGAAAGTATGCGTATGCCACCATGACCCAGCCCTGGTACACTGCTGGCTAGTCTTTCCCTATGTAGACTGACTCAAGCGCTTCTTCTCCAATGTCCTACTAAGCCCTGTGACGACTCACTGTCCACCGTGAATGAGAAGGGCTGGGAACACCTTGTGGCCATCTTATAACCTGGAAGCTGGTGTGGCCTTACACAATGCAAAGCCTCAGCTCATGAGCTCATTGCCTGCAGAAGCAAAGAAAGCAGAAATGCATTTCCAGCCGTCTGATGGCTTCATTCTTCCAAAGTTATGTGGACATAAAATGTCAACTGTCTGTCCCATTCATCATTTTTAATTAATTCCTTTTTGGTACCATAGTATAATTATATTATTTCCTCCTTCCCTGTTCTCCCTTTAAGCCCTCCCATATACCTCTCTTTATCCTCTCTCATGTTCATGGCCTCTTTTATCACTGTTGTTATGCACATATATACATGTATATGTATATTATATATACATATAGTGTGTGTGTGTGTGTGTGTGTGTGTGTGTGTGTGTATTTCAAAATATAACCTGCTCCGTGTTTTTATTGTTTGGGGTCTTTGTCATGGTCTTTTGACGAGAAATGAGAACTCTATTGATCATTAATATGCACCAATATAATAGTTGTTTAAAATAACAATCATTATAAAGTTCCTTTCATCTCAATAGCAACAAAATATTGAATATCTAGATCAAGTCTTCTTTACATGGGCATATGTATACAGGGAGAGGTGGTAATTTAGGAGAAATGGAAAAAGATATGGTTTGTTCAAAATAGTATTGTTTTGTGGAAATATTCAGAGAGCAACAGCAGCCCTTAAGACACTGGGCTTGACTTATTGATGTGGGAACAGCAAAACACAGAGGCCAGCTTAGAAACACATGGAATGATGTGGGTATATGTTTACAATGTAATACATAATTTTGAACAACAAATATCCTTTTTCTGGGTAAAAATTATTCTTAAGATTTTTCATATAATACATAATATATATATGCATACACACACACACACACATACACACACAAAAGATTGATGTGCAATATCCACAAAACACATATATACCTTTTTACCAAGCAATATAATGTTTATTCAGTAAGTAACCAGTAGCCCTTCTCAGACTAGTCCAGCATCTGCACAGTTAGTCTCAGGCTTCTGACCCAATTCCAAGTCAATAATTTCATTCTGACTTCTTAAATTCCCCTGCCACGTCTACTCAACACAGAATTCTTCTTCATTTCTCGTTTCCATCTGAAGTATTACTCCATCCTGAAAAACAGCTTCACGTACCTTTCTAAAGGTGGCTGCTCTGCCGTGATGAGTGAGGCAATTTTGTTATGTTAAGTGCTTGGGGAAGAAGCAGTTGTGCCTCTGTAGAAATGCAAGATAATATTACTCAATGAACCTCCCTTTCAGGTGTTGTACAGAGGCACTTTCTAAACGAAAAGGCCTTCCCCCCACTGCAGTCTATTTATGTGATATATTCAGAATGGACCTATTTCCTGAAGGCACCTGGAGATATGTGGAGAAGAAATATGAAAGACACAGAATTAGAAACAGATAAAGTTTAAGCAGCCAGCAGGGAAGACTGGTGAGGTTGCTCAGCTGTAATTTCCAGCCCAGATTTAAAACTCTGAATGCTTAGGCAGAACAGAAAATAATTATGCAAGGTGTTTCCAGCACATCTGCCAACCACATTCCAGATGATGCTTTGTGGTTCCAAGAGACACTTTAGGTAAGCAAATAGGTCCTCACTACAGAATTCAGGGCTACCCAAACTTTAAATGAAATCATTGTGTAAATTTATTGACTGTTTCTACATGAAGTATTTAAAGAATGCAATATGGAAAACATAGAGCAATGTGGGTACTTCCTAAAATACACCATCCTGGATTTTCTTTTAAATTAATTCTTTTGGTTGTCTCTCTGTAGCCCCAAGGGAAGGAGGGAGGAAGGGAGGGAGGGAGGGAGGGAGGGAGGGAGGGAGGGATGGAGGGGGAGAGACAGAGAGACAGAGGAGACAGAGACAGAGAGAAGACAAAAAAAAACTCTTACCAAGATTCTTGAAAAATCATGGTATCATAGGTCTTTAAGTACCCAAAGGTGACTTAAGGTTAATTGAGGTGTATTAGCAGAAATCACCTTGGCTCATGTTTCTAGAAACTAGGAGAGGATACCGATATAGAAAGACACTGGAAATCAGTTGTTGGAGTTTATTGTATCATCAAATAGTAGACATTTTGATTTTGTTTCTAGTTCTATCAGAAGTTAATTAACATCCTCCTTGTATCTCAATTGTTTTTTTTTTACAATGTACACAAAGAAAATAGGGATTTTACATGAAAGCATCAAGGCCTACCACACTGGGTGTTGTATTTGATTGACAGAACAATCACTGACTTCACTGAGGGACATTCTCAGTTCTGTGCCAGCCTCTGGATTAATGTTGTGATTCTTTCTGGAAGCATTTCTGGGCTTCTCTACATGGCTGTTTATGCGTGGCTACTTAGAAATATTCCTGAATGTTTAAAGGTAGAGATACAGCATTTTAAAATGTGGAAGTTTTGACCTTTGTCAGCATCTGGATTTCATGGGGCTAAGAATTATAACATCAGCTTCATGGCTTCAGGGGGGTTAGGTGGACACTGTGTCTACTATGCCCAGCAATTCCATAGGAAGGGGATAGCAACTGGTGACATCATCAAGTAAGGGAGCCACATGTTTGCTTTTCAACCTGCACAATGACTTTCAGGTGACTGTTTAGTCACTCTTGTTTCATCTCCATAATTGTCTACCCCAAATATAGGGATCTGCTAGCATAGCCATGTGGCCAGCTGGATAAGCTGCCCTTACCTGGAAGCCCTCCCTGAATACACGGCCATTCCAGGGTAGACCAACCTGTTTTCACACCGCATCTGTGTCTTTGTATTGGGTCTTCCAGGTGTGTACGACCTTTTGACATTGTGACATGGCCTTGCCACTTACAAAGCTCACACTAAAAATAAAATATTGAATTGAGTCTTAAATACTGGAAGTGGCAAAAACCTCTTAAGTTTGCAATATTTTGTTGGGTCTCATTTATGGTATCCTATGATGTGTGTACACTGCAGACCGTGGTTTGGACATCCCTAAAAGTATTTCTTTGTATCATTTTCACTTATTTGAATACTATTTTTCAAACTTTTTACCGATATATCATTGTATGTACTGATGGGTTTCATAAAGAAAACTTCAATCAAGAATATCATGTACTTTGACCACATATCTCTTCATACCCACTGCTTATGACTACCACTCCAACACACACACACACACACACACACACACACACACACACACACACACACTAGTCTCTTTTCTTCTTTCTGTTTCACTTTTACTTTCATGACTCATATATGAATATATAAATATATATATATATGACTTTAGGACCTTCTCGATCACCCATGCTGCTCAACAGTCTTCTGACTTAGGACCTGTGAGATATCTACAAATCCAGACATTTAAATTAGCAAATGGGAATTAGTGTCTTCATTGCCATATATGTAAGTTTGGATCTAAGCAGGACCAGAACTTTAATGTTTAAAACATGAGGAAATAACTTGTTTCTAACTCTCGTTTTCAATGAAATATGGACCATCTACTAAAACAGCTGCTCCATAAATGTAAGTCTATTAAATGACAGAGTCACGGACGTGTTCTTTTACCTTCATTTCTATCCCTATTAAAATTCCATATAAAGGGTAAGTTTGAACCTTTCCTGTTTATTAATAAAAATGAGCGTTGCTATACTTAGTTCTTCAATGAATAAATTATGAAATGTAAAGGAATCTATCTTAAGTAGATAATCATGAATAGAGACAGATCAGAGATAGGAAGAATATTTTATACTGGATCATATCTATGAATCTAAAAAGCATCTATAAGACAATGATGTGCCAACAAGATGGTGCAGTGGATAAAGGATCCTGCTGTCAACCCAGAGACACTGAGTTTGATCCTTAGAAACTCACATAGTAGAAGGAGATATCCACTTCCAGCAACTTTTCCTCCAAAGCACACCATAGCATGTTATCATATGCATGAGCACAAAATGAACATGTAATTAAGATTTGTAAGACTGATTACGTAAATTGTGACAACTGACGGCATGAAATCGCACATAGCTGGTTAGACAGATATTTTCAAACAGCAGGGGATATCCAACCATATGCTATTGCACGAAAAATAAATGGTTGAAACTTCTTATAGGGTTCGAGCTTCATGCATGCACACCAGAATTAACAGCTAGAAAGGGGTGACACGAAATATTCCCTTATAATCAATTTTGTATTGATAAATGACAATGGTTTTATTCTCTTCTTTGGATACCTCTTTCCTTTTTGTATTGTCAAAAAAGTTACAAAACCATTTGGAATTAGAAATTTCATTGAAAATAAGTAGTTATATGTCTCTTAAAGTAGTTACATCTCTCTTACAAAGTAACTCTAGGAAGTCGTACTCAGCTTGTATTCTCGTTGCTTCCTTTGTCTCCTGCATTCACCATCTGCACTCTGACACCTAGTATCTCTGTTTGATTTTCTTCCTCCACTTGAACCTGGCCCATCAACCAGCTTGCCCACACTGTCTTCTGAGTTTCCTGAGACCTCTGCTCATACATTTGGAGCTACCTCTCACAGTGTAGGACGTGTCACCCATTTGTCTCTTCCCCTGGTCATAGGCACGTCCAAAAACCAGAATGTAACACTGTATTCTCATAATCATCAATGTTACTTTCCAACAGTCAGTCTAGAAGATTCTGCACAGGAACAGAAGAGTTGGAAACTGTAGGTTCACGTCATGCACAAAGTGAAGGCTGCTGACTCAAGCTCCCAGACATATTTGTTTGCTGATAAAGGAGCATGGCCACTGATGTAAATTTTTGTTCTGTTTTACCAAACCAGCGATTCACTATGTAGGCTAAGCTGACCTCAAGTTAATGGTCCTTCTGTCTCAGGAGACTAGGATGACAGATGTGTGTCATTAAGTCCAGGCACTAGGTTATATATAGGTTCCTGGAGCAGGAGTGATTCCCTTAACTCATACTGGTTAAACACACACACACACACACACACACACACACTCATGCCAACATACCTGAGACTCAAATCCATTCTACCTGCCTCTCCCTCTTCTCTCCCTCTCCCTCACTTCTCTGATTTGGAAGATGATGTTTGTCTCCATATGGGATACTTTGAAGACGACTTTAAACCTGAGCTATTGTGTAGGAAGTATCAAAAGGCATCTTGTCATTTCTCACAGTCAATCCAAGATGAAGTCGGAGCCTCGCAAAATGAGTTCAGTTTGGGGTGTTTGTTTCTTTGGTTTTTGTTCTCACTGTTTTTAATCCATACAATTTTCTTCAGGGTCTAGTGACCCAGAGATACAGGACACAGAAAGCCATTTTGAAATATTTTTCATTTTGGTTCAAATGGCACTAAGCAACAAAATAATAAAAAAAATCTATTTTTTAATAATACAAGCACGGGTGAGCAGGAGAGAGGTTCCCATTGCTTACTGAATCTCCCACTAATCACTCTGTTGGTACTCAGCGGGGAGCTCTGACAGCACACCTGACTTCTCATTTATTTATTTTTTATTGGTTCTCAGAGAAGCTTGTGGTTCATTCCTGGGCAGGTTGCAGGCACTTCTACTGCTGAAACAAACAGTCTCTTGGGTTGGTTTGCTTTATTAACTTTGGGGGCAATGGAGGGAGAAGGAAAAGAATTACTTAAATGTAATAGGTGGGCAGAAAGTTGAGACTTTCGTATTTTGTGACACTTGGAAGTGTCTGAAATGGTCCTGTTTCCTGATAGCTGACAAAGAAGTCAGAGAAGGAGGCAATGTGTAAGAGAAAATGAGAGAAATCGAGTCAGCAACACGCCCTGACCTGCCACTCATGTATGACTGAATCGAGGGGCCTCTGGTATCTATGACTGGTATTGTTCCTCATATCAGGGAGGCATTAGACTGTAATTTCTCAGCATGGACTTGTGGCTTCAGGAATGTGGATAATCTCAAACTTTCAGAGTCCACTTGGTTGAAGAAAAAGAACCGTCTGGCCGTGCAGATTTAATAATTGACCTGAGTGTGGTGGTTCACACCTGGGAGCCAGCACTTGGGAGCGAGGCAACGCTATTGTTAAGACCCTGAGGTTAAGACAGCAGATGCCCTAAGCTCTAGCCATGACTGGGAAACATTGAGACTTTGTTTCAGAAAGCAAACAACAGACTCGATTCAGCCTAGTATCTTATCCAGTAGACTGATTTCTGCTGCCAGTTCTCATGATCTGAGTTTGATCCCCAGAATGTACATGATAGAAGGCGAGAACAAACCCCCTCAAATTATCTTCTTATCCCCACACCAGTGTCGTGATACGGCGTGTGCACACATGCATAGAGTGGATAGATAAATGTGATTTTAATACATTTTTAAAATGAAAGTCTTAGGCAAGAAGATTGCCAAGAGCTCAAGGCCAACAGGGCCACAGTGTGAATGCCAGCCCAGCCTGGACTAGGGTGAAACCCTGTCTTGATAAAACAAAGAATGAAAGAAGAGTGTAATAATCAAGGTGCCACAATCGCTTTCAGTGTTCCATACCAGAGTTACACTTAACTGCTAGACCAGAACGAGGAGCATCCTCATAAAAGGGCACTAAAAAGAACCTGAAAGCCCACAGAGGATAAATTGCCCCAGAGCCTCAGACTGTGGGCCTGGTGACTTCTTGGCCTCAGACCTCACACATCTCAGAATCACACCTCCTCCCAACTGACATCTCCCCATTACACCACAGAGCCCATCCAAGGTGCTAAGGATTCAAAGAAAACTCAAGGGTACCATACCAGGGTCACGAGGCAAGAGCAGCATTGTGAGCATTTAGATAACCTGTGAAGGACGATACTGGATCGTGATGCCCTTGTGGTCACTCATGAGTCACCAGGGAATGCTTAAGAAATTGATTGTAGTGTGTGTGTGTGTGTGTGTGTGTGTGTGTGTGTGTGTGTGTGTGTGTGTAAGCTAAGCTAGAATAAAAATATCATTTCTTTATGCTTTCCCTTTCAATTTCGCCTATGAAAAGAATAATGCACTTGGAATATACTCAGTAGATGAAATACTGGGCACTACTGAGCAGTGTCCAAGGGAGTTGGAGGATAAAGTGAGAAGAGCCAGTGTGTTGGTCTGAGCTCCACAGTTGCAATCAAATGAGTTGCTTTCCTTCTTTGAGTTATTCTGTACCAACCAATAAATGAATCTAATGGTGTGTCCAAACTCTGTTGGAGCTCAAGAAACATCCAGATAGACAGTTCTTCTCTCAGGGAGATCTGCACCCCTCAAGTTCTGTGATTCATCCTCAAGACAGAGACTGATGGGTTGCTGTGAATTATTTGGACAGTTAAAGCTACAAATTACATAACAACTCATTCATATGGAAAGTAAGTCCTAACAATTCAAATGAAGAGTAACAGTTAGTAGCAGATACTTTGATGTCCATCAAGTTAGTGATTTACAAGTCCTATTCTTTGTGGCTTGTGATGTAACTAAACACTTCAGAATATAAAATAGCAGTAAGACAGTGCTTACATGAATATATTATATTTTTATGAAATACAATGTATCATTCTCCTGAAAAGAAGCTGCCTGGAAAAGCATCCTGTGAATTCTAATTTTTGCACTGTGCAAGGACAACTGGTGAATTATTTCCCCCCCCCCATGATTTGCATTTTCTTTTTCAGTGTCAAAACAAAATAAGCCTCTTGTTTGTGCTGGCTTCAGATTAAATTAGATTTTATATTTGTTCTCTCCTCCTCTTGCTGAATTTGGTTTCAAAGTAAACAGTTATTTTCATTAAAATCTCTCCTTTGGCTTTAGTTCTTTAGTTATTGTAATGTTTCTGGGTTGCTCCCTGGTGTGGTGGTGTTGTTGAATATGATATCTGTTCAGTGTTCTAAATTGTTCACTTCCATTCTGGATTGTTTACCTTCCCTTGTGATCCTATGATTTCTTTAGTTAAACCCAAGTCCTGTCAGGATCTGATCCCCTTTCAAGGTATTTTTGGTACTTGATTGGCAAAGTTAGATAAGGAATACTGCCAATGTGCTGTTTATTGACTATAGACAAATTACAAAGAAGAAACAAACCAGACATTCATCGTAATAATCATTTTGAAAGTTAGTGGCTAAACATGGACTCTTGGAAAGCAGTGGAAACAAACTTTTTGACCCAGCCAAAAATATCCACATTCTTCTTCTGGAGGGGCAGGGGAGTTAACCTAGCGATAACCTTCAATGGAAACAGAAACAGCTCAGCTTTTCAATTTCAAGCTCAGAGAACTAAAATGTTATTTCCACCTAATAAAAAAAAGTACAATATGATTTTAAATTCCCACCCAAACTCTTCATCTATGTTAGAACATATCAAAAGCCACCCAGGGTCCATTTATCCTATAGCACTGCTAATAAAAGTTCCCAGGCATTTGTGGCCGTACACATGGAAGGGGAGCAGGGAGGGGAGGTGTTAGGGTGGAGAGGTGGGTAGAAAGCTTTTATTAGGTTTCTAGAAGAAAATACAGAAAGATTTTTGAAAGTTTGTTCCAGTGCTAACTTGACAAATGTTCAGTGAACGCCTCTCAGATGCCAAGCATAGTCATATCTCTGTATTCATGGGGATGGGTTCCAGGACCCCATGGTGCCAGACGCTGCAGGTGCTTCCGTCCCTTAGGGAAAATTGTACATTTGCATGCAACCTACAAACGCCCTCCCTTCCAAGGTAAATCACCTCTAATTTACTTACAATATCTCATCCAATGTAAATGCTATGCAAATAGTTGTTACACTGTATCACTTAGCAAGTAATGAGAAGGAAAGATAGTTGCACATGTTGAGAAAGATGCAAACGTCCAGAAAATCATTCCCATCTGAGGTTGGCTAACTCTGCAACTGTGGAACCCACAGACAGGGACCAGCCAAATACACTGCTGTAGGGTTTGGGGCTTAGCAGTGAGCAAAACAGATGGCAGATGATCTCTTGTCTCATTATGGTTGGGTCGGAAAGGTCCCCCAGAGACTCTTGTTTTGAACACTTGCTCTCCAGTTGGTAGTAGTATTTAGGAAGAGTATGGAAGCTTTGTGAGGTAGGTTGCTAAGGGCAAGCTGCCGGGGAAGGATGTGCCCTGCTACTGTTTCCTGGTGTGTTCTCTGCTTCCTGACCTGCCATAGTGTGAGAAGCCTCTGCTACACACTCCCTTTGCCATGACCTGAACTGCTCCGCCAGGCCTTCTGCATTACAACGGACTGACACCGCTGAATCCGTAAACCTTAACAATTCCAGAAACTGAGTTTAATCCATAGAAGTCACATGATGGTGGAAGGAGAGAACTGACTTCATAAAGTTGTCCTCTGGCTTTGGGTCATGACCAGGGGGCATCTATACCTTTTCCCCTACACACACACACACACACACACACACACACACACACACACACACACACAGCCCAAACTAAACAAATAAAACAAAGGACAATGAAAGCCCTACCATTTTGAAGGTTGACCACACATCAGAGAGAAGGTGAGAGAATAACAAATTTCCATGTGGTGATGCAGATAGGAATTGCTGGGCCCATAATAGAAACAACAGGCCAAGGATGAGCGAGGTTTTATGGAATTAAAAAAAGAAACTACTTTGAGGATTTCCTTTGCTAGGAGGCCTACAGAAAGTAGAGTTGTACATACTGTGTCAGTATCTCCAGGAGAGTGTTCTAGAAAGAGGGGGAGGGGGAAGGAACACACCAGGAAAGAGGAGCAGCAAGATGAACAATAGACAAAAAGAAAATGTAGTCAGCCACATCGTGGGCGTGAACTTCAAATGGAGAAAAGCTAGAAAATATGGCAGAGACCAAGAAAAAACATTTCAATGATTGGTAAATTTAAGTGTACAAAAACAACAAAAGTATTTGCGTATCAAACACTACCATAATTAAAGTTTTAAAAAAAAAGGCTAGGGAAAAATTGAAGGTTTCTATCAGAAAAGATCTTCTTTGTTTCTTAAAAAGGAAAGTTCTTTATGTCAACAATAACAACAACAACAAAAAAAAAATCCTCAGAAACACAAAAAGAAAAAAATAGATGTAGATTATAAAGAAACGAAACACAAAAATTAATATTGTGCATGTTATACTTACGAGGAAGAAAATTCATGAGAAAGCTTTGTAATGATTCGGAAAGTTCCAGATGTTTGAGCTTCACAAATCTAAAAGTCCGGGAGTAAGAGGACCACATATCATGCACAGCCAGTCAGAACATGGGCACAGTTTCTGCAAGCTGGTCGATGTCAGAATTGCATGTTCCAAGTTTTGACTTGGTTGCTTCCAAGACTTCATCCAGCAGACTGACTTGCATATGTGATCAATGGAGTATGTATGAGGTCACTGACAACAGCATTCTTTATAGCATGGCCCCCTGGGACACACTGCATAGTGGGAGGTGAGTCGTTACCAGGGGTGGAGGCTGGTTGTGAGTGTCAAGTAGGTGGTCACTTGTCTATCTTTAGGAAAATGAGTCTTTAGGGTTACATTGAGTTGTAAGGGCGGAGTCAGTGACAATGTCATTTGAAACGTTCTGATTGAACCCCCTAAGGCTGTTTAGGGGGCAGTGGGGATGTCAGGTGAGGCTGATGAGAGGGGCAGCTCTGGCATACCAAAGTGTGCCGGTTTACTGCTGCCAACTTTATGCCTACAAAGATGGGCAGCAGGCTGATCAAATGTCCTCAGGAAACAGTCTGCTTGGTGATGTGAGGGAAGGAGAGATGAGAAAGCAGAGAAAACAGAGCTGATTTAAAAATGAAAAGCAGAAATAATATATATTTAATCTCTACAAAGGGTACAGACCTTCTGCCTATATGTTCAAGCTTTCTTCTTGCTCTCAAGTTTGCCCTCTTGCCATCTGAGCCCTGTCTCCTACTTGGATGGCCTCTGTCCCTGAAAGCCCTACTGAGTTTCCAGGCCTTGCCTTAAAGCTCTCCCCACCCCAGGGCATTTTAATTAATAAGTGTAGGTGAAAGCGAAGAATGGGTGTCCTCAGTATACCTATCTACTGCACACTGCAGTAAAAAGTTGAACCCCTAATCACATCTGTGTCATGAGCATGTATCAGCCCACGTAAAAACCGCTTTTCCTGTTTGTTGTTATGAAGAATAATGGCTAACTGGATGCCCATGAATGAACTTGCCAGGGTTTAAAATTATTTGTTTTGCTTCTGATTATTTCACAGTGGGCAAAAGACCTTGGCTCAGCTAAAACAGGGGTGGATGAAAGAGAGTAAACATGGCTTTCTAAACAAGAGTCTGCCGGGATTGTAGGGAAATAAAAAGACTGGACCTGCTAATCCCATGTTCAAGAATAAATTTAGATGTTCCCAGGAGATCTTGAAAATGGTTCCTTGTTTTAATTCATTGTTTTTCTTGTAAATGAAAGAAACAGTTGTGCGTGTCACATTGGGAAGGTCATGAAAATTCTAAGCTCCTTGAAGGTAGTACCATGGACAGCATCAGTGCTGACAACTATCTGTGGTGACAGCAACTTTCACTCTTTTTCTCATTAAAAAAACAAAACAAACAACCAAAAACAATGGGGCTGGAGAGATGGCTCAGCAGTTAAGAGCACTGACTGCTCTTCCAAAGGTCCTGAGTTCAATTCCAAGCAACCACATGGTGGCTCGCAACCATCCGTAATGAGATTTGGTGCCCTCTTCTGGAGTGTCTGAAGACAGTGTGCTCACATATAATAAATAAATAGATCTTTAAAAAACAACAACAAACAAACAGAAAATCAGGATGGGATTCCTGACTGTGCAAATAGTGACAGCTTCTTATGCCTTTTCTTGGGTTCTTTTCTCTTGTTTGGTCCAATTCCAAGGTGTGTTTTTTTTTTCTCTTACTATATGACATTTTATCATTAATAAGCAAACCGGAAGTAAGAACTCTTCAGTTCTCATGATCCTGTTTATCAGATAACTGTTTAAGATACAAACAGGAGAACAACATAAATTTGTTAAACACTATTTGACTAGAATTTTGAAGATTTGCTTCTCATCAAAAACAGGGAAATTATCTGACAAGTTTCTAACAAGTATTTAGTAGATTAAAGTAAGCCTGTTTGAATTGAATTTTCAGTTTTAAGTTTTTGTTCCATTTATTTATTCGTGTGTGTGTGCGTGTGCATGTGCGTGTGTGCGCGCATGCGTGTCTGTGTGTGTGTGTGTGTGTGTGTGTGCCCTCGTGTGTGCGTGTGTGTGTGTGCGTGTGTATGCGTGCGCGCGTGCACGTGTGTATGTGTGTGTGTGTGTGTGTGTGTGTGTGTGTGTGTGTGCCCTCGTGTGTGCGTGTGCGTGTGTTGTCAGGGTGCACATGCAGATGTCAGAGGACCAGTTGCGGGAGTTGGTTCTCTCCTATTATATGAATCCTAGGAGCACAGCTCGTGTCATCTGGCTTTGCACCAAGCACCTTGCCCTGATGAGCCATCCCTCTAGCCCTGAATTTTCAGTTATTAAAGTATCCCTACCCCACACCTGCTTCAGAAAGACTTAATCACATCCTATTAAGGGAAAGTTTTTCTGCTCTGCTCCAGACACTTTGAAATTTTCCCTATCCACCTTCAAACCAGTGACATTCAACAAAGCACCTGATTCCCACCCCTCTCTTTAAAGACCTACGTCTGATTAGGTGAAGTCCTTGATATGTGTCTTCCAGAGAGCACACAGCTGCAGGGCCCTACAGGAAGGTTTCTAGTTCAGCATCGTAAGAAATGATATTCCATGCCTGGCCCAAAACCTTTATAAGTCATTACCTAGGCACAAAACAAAATGGCTTCCTTCATCTCTGTTATACACACTGCAGGGGAGACAGAGTTTCTAATCCAAGGCCAGCTAGCTACAGTGTCCCACTGAGTATTCTGCATGCTCTCCTAATAGAATCATAGTTTTTCTTAACTACTGAAATGCTTGTAAACAAAGCATTTATCATAAGTGTTATATTTATTAACTATTATTTGACTAGCGTTCCAAAGATCCAGGTCCTTGTCAAACACGGGGAAAAGCACTTAAGTATCATAAATATTGTTATTTGTTCTGTTTTTCTATTCCTCAGAAATACATTATTAGTAAACTTGTCAGCTTTATATAACTATTTTTATAAGTCAGAGTGCCATGTGTCAGGGACACAGGCACAAATCAGCGGCTTGATTCATCTGCTCCAAGTAGTATTGACTGGGGTTAGCATTTAGTAGTCAGCTGACATACTGACTGCTCGGAAGAACCCAAGAAAGCTTCATTCATCTATGATACTTTGGTAGGGATGGCTGGAAATCTTGGTCCTGCTGGGACTCTCATCCAGCAAACCACATGTGGTCCCTCTTACACACTGGTCTCAGGAGAGTCTTACATGAGTCTCTTGGGTACCAGTGCTGTGAACAGGCAGTGTCTTCTGTTTGCTATTCATCACAGCAGTCACTGAAGCCACCTGGACTCAAGGGGACACTTGACAAATCCCATGTTTCAGAGGAGAGAATGTTAAAAAAAAAAAAAACTCTGTAGTCATGTTTAATTAACTGAGGGCACATCATAAGAAAATAATGCAGTTTCGTATTTCTCAGTAATGAGATCATCCATCAGAAGGCGCCTGTTATCTAAACATTAATTGAGCACATAAAGCAATGGCAGCTATACATCTTAACGTTATCCATGTGCCTTACTGATCACACCAGTTCCTGTCAATATGTCACCAAAATAGCTCATTAAATGCTCCTCTCTTTTGACTTACACTGGTTAGAGACAGTGACTCATAGAAGTTCCACTGTGTTTGAAATAAAGGAGGCACCTGATACCATTTTATTTGCTTTTTAAGCTCCGTCTTACTTCATTTCTCATACCATGATTACTTAATGTATCTTGTCATAATTTCCATGCAATAGATGCAGGTAAAGTGACCTTGTGAATTCAATGACTTGCTTGTAGTAATAAACCAGTTATCACTCAGCTACAATAAAGCCCAGGTACTGACTCCAAAACCCTCTTTCCAAGACACAAAGTCTTTGTTTGTTCAAGCAGAATGCCTTGACCTCAGAGCCCAGCCTTGCTCGCAGCCTGGCTCATCTATTGCCTTGGCTGGCCGCCTCCAGATGATGCAGCACTCCCTGAGTGCTAACACAGTATCTCTTGGTTTGCAACAGTAACTCATGCCAAAGTAACAGCTACTTGTAAGCCATTCAAATTTTACTTCCCACAAGCAGAAGAGATACATAAGTTGGGCAAGAGGATATGCACAAAAGGAATCAGCCCATAATTAGCTGTAGCACCAGGGTCTTTGTTTAATTGGCAAGAGATAACAGCTCCAAAGAAAGAGTTAAGAATCACACTGCAGTATTTCCAAATGGAATGGCACAGAGATAATTAAGATAGCTGGGGACAGCGGCTTTGGACCAAGTACAGTGAAGGCAGGCTCTCTTCGGCTCCTGGGTAGGAATGTGACTCTCCTTAGACATGGGGGACTTGACTTGCTTGGCACGTGGGAAGCAAGCTAGACAGCAGAAGTGGGTGGGGCTTATCAGTGGACCGCGCAGAGCCTCTTCCCATCAGGCCCTGGGGCTGAGGCTGAGAAGGTTCTATCATTCACTTCTCTTTTCTAGGACTGGACACCTGAGACCTGCAAGTGTGACTCTCTTACATCCTGCGGTGTCTGGACTGGACTCTATACAGCAGACATGGCAAGCAGGAATATTCTGAAAGGCTACTCCCCTTTCCATGTATTGTGTCTCTAGAACAAAACAGAAATCTGAGGAGGAGGAGGATTGTGTACATTTGATTTTCATGTGTATAGGCATCTAAATGTGAGTGCCAGGGGCGGTCATCTCTCCTGTTCCCTGCCTTATATTTACAAACGATGTTGCAGCTCCTTAAGTCCACTTGATGCCTGGAGGCCTGCTTGCTGCATTCTTATAAAAAAAAAAAAACCTATGTATGACAGCAACCAAGAATATGTATAATTTTATATTGGTGTTTCACATACAACTTTGCCTTAGCTTCAATTACTATTGTGTATTTGTTGCATTTGATTTTTGCTTCAAACATTTGGACTCATAAGAATCTCTGGAATTGTTCTTTCTTTAATTAGCATTAGGGTGTGTGCTGTGTGCATGCACTTGTGGACGCTCTAGTCCATGTGTGCTCGTGTGATAGCCTGAAGTCAATGTCTGGATACTTCCTCTATCACTCTCTACCTTAAATTTTGAGACAGGGTCTCTCACTGAGCCTAGAACTCTTCTGTCCTCCATGGGAACCTGATAGATATACAGTGCACAGGAATGCATTCAAACCAACTGCCCATCTATATTTAAAGGAAGGACATGAACTTGGAAGAGTTCCAGCAGAAGTCAAAGAGGAGGAAGAGAAAATGGATGTGGTCACAATGCATTGTATATATGTGTGAAATGCTCGAAGAATAAATTTCAAAAAAAAAAAAGAAAGAAAGAAAAAAGAAGCATATTCTGACTAGTAATCTTAATTTTAAAAATAGATATTTAAGTAAAAATTATCTTACAGTAATTTGGACAGCAAAGCAAAGGCATAGATATAAAGATCAGAAATGGAAGAACCAGCAACCTGAATACAGGGACACTTGGATTAGTGTTTTTATTGTGATGGTTCATCAATAGGACCATATTTCCAAAGCCAATAGGCAAACTTTGTGAGAGGGGGTCACTGAAAATGTGTGTGTGCGCGCGTATGGATGGCCCCACCATGTATATGGTGTGTGTGCGCGCGTGTGGATGGCCCCACCATGTATATGGCCAGGAGAGGCCAGAATAGGGTTTCAGAACCCTTGGAGCTAGAGTTCTAGGCAGTCCCGAGGGTTAGGAATCAACTTCAGGAAGAGCTGCTTACCCCAGAAGCATCTTTGAACCCTACCATGAAGATTTTTTTGTTTCAGTTTGGTGGTTGAGTTTGTAAGCCCAGGCACTTAAAAACTTGAGCTGTGGTCTTGACACAACAGGGAACAGAAGGATAGACGTCAGCAAAGACTGTTCCCAGTTTTATGCTACAAATACAAAAGTGTCTTCCCTGACCTATAGATTGGAGGGTTTACAAAAGAAGAAGTTTTAAGTCAATCAAGAAGATTAAGAAACTTTTTAAAATTTAAATCTAGTCATATCCCCCTTCTCTTTCTTCCTTCTAACTCCTTCCATAAGTACCCCTGTCTACCTCTCAAATTCATAGCCTAGAGTAAAATAAAATCTTAAGGAGACCTTAGTCTATGTCATTTCAGACTCCGTTAAATTCTTCGTGTAAAATCCAAAATCATGTCCTTTTCCTTACAGACTTTTTTTTTACAGTTTTTTTTAAAGATTTATTTATTATTATATGTATACACTGTAGCTGTCCTTAGACACACCAGAAGAGGGCGTCAGATCTCATTACAGATGGTTGTGAGCCACCATGTGGTTGCTGGGATTTGAACTCGGGACCTTCGGAAGAGCAGTCAGTGCTCTTAACCGCTGAGCCACCACACCAGCCCCCTTACAGACTTTTTTACTGGCAAAATTATTTCTTTACAACCCAACCTACTCATTATAGAAACATATAATGAGAAAAACCAATACTAATTGCATGACGACTCATGCAGGTGCACATGTGAAGCACACAAGTATCCCGTAGTTATCATTTTCTTTAATTACATCTTTTGCCTTGCTCTGTGGTGGCAATACATTTCCCACGCTAGAATTTCCTGAGTCTTTTAGATTATATCTGTCACAAGCAGTTAATCCTCACCAAAAACCCGGCTGCAAAGTTTTTTGATAAGGGATTTTTTTTTTGATAACCACACAAACAGATAGAAAGACAGAAAAGAAGCAACCAGTCTTCAGACATGTAACTGCCTCTCAAATGCACAAAGGAGAAGATGGATATTACAATGGAATAAAGTCTATCTTCTTTCCACCTAATTGGTAACTAGGCCATTAAGATCTTGGGAAATATCTGCTTTGTTAAAAGATTCATGACGTATACAGATCAATCTATGTGTTATCTATGAAAAATATCAGAAAAAAATGGAGGGTTTCTGTATGCGATGCCATTCGTGCATGCATTTCTGTGGGTCCATTTGCACCTGGGAGGAAGACATGGGATGGAATGTGGAGATGGGTTATATGGCACCAGCTTCTTTCTGCTCCTGATTCTGCCTTGAATATTTAACTCTTCTTCATTCCCCAAGGAATACAGTGGGGACTCTCTTGTATGAGATCTGGCAGAAGGAACATTGGATTACACTAAGAGTTGATACTGTTTATAAAGCCTGGGGCTCTTTAAAAACATTAATCTCTACTTTCCAGACAGTTCTATGTCTTTTATATTAAAAAATTCTCTTAAAAGGTTTCTCAACAGACTAATTCATAGCTACTTTATAACCCTGAAAATGTTTTAATGTTAGACTTGGGTTGAACATGGTTGAGTATGCAGTAAAAATAAAATTTGGTTTCCTCACATTAGTACTGTAAAACAGCTAACTATAAACAGCATTTTACATTAATAATATATTACATTTAGAAAGCAGATCATATGATATATGCACAGTATATTTCATTGCATGCTTAAAATATTCATGCACAAAGCAAAAATAAATAGGGCATGTACCACAGTGCTCACAGTATTGTTCTGGGAAGTGGGGTTAGGGGTATATTCATCTTCTTAGTTTTCATTTTCTGTATTCTGTGAGCATTGGATAATAAATGTAGATTTTTCTGGAAAGGGGGAAATTTTTTAAGATTCGTTTTTAAGAGTTTAAGCAACTGAAAATTTTGTGACCTGTTGGGTGTATAAGTTAAAAGTCTGTCTTATGCAGTTTAATGTGGAAGCTGCTGACCTAGAATGGTTCTTTTAAATCATATGCAACTAATTAGTTCTTCACCTTACTAAGCACAGCTCTTCCCTCACAGCCACGTTCTCACAATCGGAAAACGTTCTGTTCCACACCCCAAGTAGAAAGTGGATTGCCAAAGTATGCCCTGGTTACCAAGAATGGAGACTGGACCGGGGTTCGGTGTCACTGGTCTGGACCTCTACGCCTTCCCTGCAGACCCTGACTCATTTCAGCAGTCACCCCGATATATCATTTAACTCTAGCCTTCCAGACAGTACAGACAGGAAGAATGGCCCCCAATACATAACTCGTGACTCCATGTCACAATTCCTAGCTCCCCGGCCTGCATCCAGCTCAGTTTAATTCAGTGCAACACCCCAGACATTTTTGAGAGCACACTGTGTGGTATATATCAGAATCTGCCTTAATCTTCCAACCCAAATGAGAGAAAGGCCCTTTATCGCTCCCACCCCCAGAGAATATTGAAGAGCCTAAATGGGAAAGCTTTTTGTGTAGAGTGTTAGCACAAAGCAAGGACACGAGAGAGCTTCTGAAATCGAAAAGTACTTCTCACAGAGGCTGTGTTCATTGGGTCTTGATGTCTGTGTGTCCAGGTTCACAGATCAGCACTCCAGTTGTTTATCCAATCTTCCCAAAGCAGAGAAGTTGTATTAGGCTCCTCCCCATCACTGTAGGCAGATACCCGACAGAAGCAACCTAGGGAGGAAGACTTGTCTCAGCCTGTGGTTTCGGAGGTATTTCAGGCGGGGAAGACATGTTAATGGGAGCAGCTTTGTCTGTGACTGCAGGAGTGTCATGCCGACAACAAGCCGGAAGACAACTTGGGCCGGAAGCGGAAGCAGATCTCAGAGTTTCTCCAGGATGGCTACTCCCACTACCCAGGCCTCAAGTCCTAAAGCTTCCACAGCCTTTTGTTGTTGTTGTTGTTTTGTTTTGTTTTGTTTTTCTAAGTTTTTTTTATTTACATTCAAAATCATTTCCCCTTTCCCGTTTCCTCCCTCCCCGAAAGTCCCATAAGCCCCCTTCCCTCCCTCTTTTCCTCATTCAACCCTCTCTCACTTCTCTGTCCTGGCATTCCCCTACATCCAGTCTTTCCAGGACCAGGGATCTCTCCTTCCATCTTCTTGGAAATCTATTGATATGCGAATTGTGTCTAGGGTATTCCGAGATTCTGGGTTAATATCCCCTTATCAGTGACTGCATACCATGTGTGTTCTTTTGTGATTGGGTTACCTCACTAAGGATGATATTTTCAAGTTCTGACCATTTGCCTAGGAATTTCGTGAGTTCATTGTTTTTAATTGCAGAGTAGTATTCCATTGTGTAGATATACCACATCTTCTGAATCCATTCCTCCGCTGAGGGACATCTGGGTTCTTTCCAGCTTCTGGCTATTATAATTAAGGCTGCTATGAACATAGTGGAGCATGTGTCCTTACTGCATGCAGGTAAAGCCTCTGGGTATGTGCCCAGGAGTGGTATAGCCGGATCCTCCGGAATAGTTTCATAAGCTGTGGGCCTACGCCACTCTCTTTTCTGTTGCTGTAATAACACAACATAATTAGAGGCAACTTGTAGAAGGAAGAACTTACTGGGGATTAACCATTCCAGAGGGCTGGGAGTCCATCATGGCGGGGAGTCATGGCAACCAGCAGCAGCATGGAAGCAGGAAGAGGAGGCTGAAAGTGCACATCTTGAACTGCAAGCAGGAAGCAGAGGGAGTGGCCTGGTGGGAAGGCAAGGCCTTGAGTTCTCCAAGCCTACAGTCCTAGTGGTACATCTAATCCAGCAAAGCCACGCCTTCCTCTCAAGCCACACCCCCTTCTCAGGGCAATCATCTAGGGACCAGGGCTTCGAATACTGGAGCCTCTCGGGCATTTCCCAGTCAAACCACCACGGGGCATGTTGTTTAAAACATAAACCTCCATAGATTTCAGATTCAACCTGTAATGGAGATCAAAACCCATTTTCGAAATGTTGTTCACATCTAACCAAACATTGTTTTGATTTCATGTAGAATTACATACGTTCAACTTACTGCATATGCACTGACTTTCTCATATTTCAGGCATGGTTCTATGGATGTGAGATCATCCTAAATCTTTATGTGAAGTATATTGTGATTTTAGGATTTAACCACCCATTTCACTTGAACACATAATGTCTTAGGAGTGAATGTTCTTTTTTTTTCCCATCCAGTATTCTATAAACGTTGAAATAGAAGTTAAAAACTTGTATCCTCCTTGTCTTTTACCAGATGCAATGCTCTTGGTGGCTGAGCGACTGGAAGGGCCGTTCAACATTGAGTCAGTCATGGACCCAATAGACGTCAAGATCTCTGAAGCCATTATGAACATGCAGGAAAACAGCATGCAGGTGTCAGCAAAGGTAGGTCCATTAATAGCTTGTCTCCTACTGTATGCACATTGGGTGTTGGCAAGGGACTTTCCATTAATAGCTTGTCTCCTACTGTATGCACATTGGGTGTTGGCAAGGGACTTTCCATTAATAGCTTGTCTCCTACTGTATGCACATTGGGTGTTGGCAAGGGACTTTCCATTAATAGCTTGTCTCCTACTGTATGCACATTGGGTGTTGGCAAGGGACTTTCCATTAATAGCTTGTCTCCTACTGTATGCACATTGGGTGTTGGCAAGGGACTTTCCATTAATAGCTTGTCTCCTACTGTATGCACATTGGGTGTTGGCAAGGGACTTTCCATTAATAGCTTGTCTCCTACTGTATGCACATTGCTTAGGTGGTGTCACCTAAGAAGTGGAGTGGTGCGGGATGCGGGTGGGGATTATAAATTCTACAACGCTGCTAGCGAACTTTTCCTGCTGAACCACACATTTGCTCCTTCATTGAAAATGGATAACAAAATGGCATTGAGAAGAGAAGTAAGACTGTAGTTCACAGCTACTCAATCACGACATAATTATTGGCTGCCTGAGAGTTTCGGTGAGCTCCAAGTGTGACTGAGTAATCCCTCACATGTGAGAGCAATTTGGGAGGAATGTTCTATTTCGATGTTTGAAATTTCTACACCACGACCATTCTGCCCTCTCTCTCAAAGTTTCTAATTCTGTCACCAGCTGTGTACATGAGGTATGTGCTGTATGTGCTCAATGGTAAATAATCAAACACCACCTCAGACTTCCTTTGAAGACAACTGTACAACCTTCATTAATGAGCCTTGGGGGAAAATGTTCTTTGTGTATAAAAGTTGAAGGCAAAAAAAGTATCAGAGTCTCATAAATCATATGAGACAGAGGTCCTAGGTTTGGAGCTGTGGGCACAAATGCCAGGCTCCCGGTCTGTGCTTGCACACACCCAACTGGAGAGGAGCAGGCTCACCATAACCAAAGGACGGGAGTCTGCAGTGTAGTCTCCAGCCTGGGCTTTCATCATCACCTTCTTACAACCCTGATGAGCACACAGAAACTCGCTCCTCTCTCTACTAACATCTCTGCAATGAAACGACAACCTCATCTACCTCAGCCCTTGAAACCTGGTGACAGGGGCTGGAGTTCCCACTGAAATGTGCCAAGGGTTACTTGATTACATAGTTCATTCATTAAAGTGTTTTGTGAAAGAGATTTCAAATGTAGTCAAGGAAGAGGGACAGAGAGGCCCAGAGAGAGAACCGTGGACTCTCACCAGATGTCCTGGACTGCCATTAGGCAAACTGGAGTTGCACATCTCAGGGTAAACTAGGAGGGGGTAGGCTAAGAAAGACTGACCTGCATTTAATTCTCTCTCTGGGAGTGGCTGAGCCTAGAGTTTCTAGGCTTGACTCTGGGCTTTAATGAACTTGAGGTACCAGGTAGAGACGGATGCTTGAATTACCATCAACTGTTGAGGAAATAGCACATTTGGGGCTTCCATGAAAAGCCATTTTCTTTTAGTGTAGAAAAAAAATAGCAACTATCCATTCCTCTCAAGTCCATTGCCTAAAAACCAATTAGAGTTGTTCTGAGAGGCTTCATAACCTAGCAGTACTGGAGTAATTGGGGGCTAGGTCTGTGGAAGTTAAAAATAGCCTAAGAGAAGGGAACATACAAAAAAATTCATGAACAAAAGTATCTGCAGCCTGAGACCATTACTCGCTTCTCAGAATTAGGTGTCTCTTTCAGAGCGCAGCTCAAGCCAGCCATTCTGAAGTAGGCATCTAATTCTAGCACGCATCTCTTCTCCAAGCCAGGCATCCTTTTGCCTTTTCACTTATCAACTTATTCAGTATTTATTTATCAGCAGCCCTCAATGACTAGGCTCACTACCTACAACCAACGCCATTCTCAGTAGGAAAGATAGACACAAAGCAGAGAAGCCAGGACACAAACAAATAAACAAGCTGCTACCAGACAGTTATAGGTGGGTGGAGCATGTTTCCTGTTCTTCAGAGACTGGGCGTATTTTGATATGAAGTTTCTACTACTTGAGTTTTCAGGAATCCTTGATACAAAGTTTCTCTATGGAAAACACTCTACTGGTTCTACTTCCTTGGCTTTCTTTCTTAAATTCGTCCTTTATTTAGTAATCGAGGTATTTGAATACACTAACAAGATCAAGGAGTCCTGCTTTAACAACCCTTTAACAACTGCTTTACACCTAGAGGGGAACCCAAATCGTCCAAGATCTTGAGTCTCCTGCCTCTGCCTACCCGAGGCCTTTGTGCCTTGACTCCTGTGCACTGCCCTGTGTTTTTCCCTCAGCTTCTGTGACTTCCTCTGCCTATAATGTTGCCCCCCTCCTGTCCCCTTTCAATAGATCCCTGTTGTGAGTCCCAACCCTGACATCCCACCACAGCAACTGCAGCACGCTTGAAATAAGCAACCCTGTGATGCTTGCTTCCTAAGGGCCTTCTCCTGACATCCTTAGGCACATGGGACAAGGATAGCTGCTGTGTCCTCTGCAACCAGAACCCAGCCCAGGATGCAGTGCACGTTAACTGTGGGCAAATGCTTGTAGAATTGATATCAAGAGAGGTGGAAGGCAAGGGGGGAAACTCTTTTACAGAAACCCTCAAGAACTTGGAAGAAATCAACTGTCTCCATCACTTTTCTACTGTGGTGAAGAGGCACCAAGATTAAGGCAACTTATAAAAGGGGACATTGGTTGGGAGCTTGCTTATAGTTTCAGAGGGTTAGTCCACGGTCATAATGGCAGGAAGCGTAGTGGCAGCAGGCACGGACTAGAGCAGTAGCTGACTGATTACTGCCTGATCTGTAGGCATAAAGTGGGGGGGAGGGGCAGAGACACACAGACACAGAGAGACACACAGAGAGAGATGACACAGAGAGAGTGAGAGACAGACAGACAGAAAGACAGACAGACGGACAGACGGACGGACAGACAGGGCCTGGTGTAGACTTTGGAAATCTCAAAAGTCCACCTCAAAGTGACATACCTCCTCCAGCAAAGCCACATTCCCTACTCCTTCCCAAACATTCCCACAAACTAAGGACCAAGCATTCAAATATCTGAGCCTATGGAAGCCATTCTCACTTAGATCACCACATTAACCAAACTGAGTTGGGCATGATGGCACACACCTTTGATCTCCACACTTCAGAGGCAGAGGCAGGAAGATCTCAGTGAGTCTGAAGCCAGCCTGTCTACAGAGTGAGTTCCAGGCTAGATATGAGACCCTGGCCATGCACCACTGCCCCCCAGAAAAAAGAAAATAAAAACAAACAATTCAAAGAGTATAATGCCTAAAGTGGCCTCTTCTACAGTAAATACATCTTTATTGGAAAATAAGAATTCTATATATTTGCAGAATGCCACATGATGTTTACAATGTGTCTACATTATAGAAATGCTAAACCAAGCTAATTAGCAGAATATTGCCTTTTATATCCCATTCTTGTTGCTGCTGGAGGCTTTTGTTTATTTTTGATTTTGGTTTTGGGGTGTGTGTCTGTGTCTGTGTCTGTTGAAAAATCTACCCTTGTAACAAATTTGAGGCATGTAGTAGATTATTATTAAGTAAAATATAAATGAATTATTCTGCCAAAAAATTATCTTAAGACCTCAACGAAATGAGACTTTTGTCAGCAAAATATGAATGAAATATTTTTACAAAATTTACTTTAACTACATCATAATAGTAATGATGTTTTACGAATTGTGTATAAAATTGACACATTTTGTGAGAAATTCCATAATCAGGAAGAAAACAACACAGTGCCTGCATGGTCACACCCATAGTGTACCCATGCACGCAGTAGGAAGGGTCAAAAGCAACACGTGATACACGGACTGGCCATAGAAGAGTGGCGCTGGTGAGCTGGCAGAGAAAACAGACTGAAGGGAGTTAGAGGAGGCGAGAGGAGCAGAGGAGGAACAGCCAGGCTCTCCGAGAAAGAGCAAGTATGTAGAGAAAAGTGGCCTTCTGGAAACAGAGCAAAAGATGAAGAAACAGAGATGCCAACTGTGGAAGACCTGGAGCTGATTCTGTTTTCTCTATGATGTGTGTTGCTCTCCAAGATAAATCCCAATGACATGTTTCTCTTCTCCGGTGTAGTCATTTATTTTTCCACTTTTTCCAATAGTGCATGCATGCGTGCTCTCACACACACACACATGCACTCTCTAGCACACACACACACAAACACAAACACACACACAGGCACACACACGCACACACACACACACACACACAAACACACACACACACACAAAACTTTACAATAAGACATTTCTTTCCCCAAATGTTCTCATCATATCTCAAGGAAGGAGGACTAATTTTTTTCTGCCTCATAATTGAACCTCTGAATGAGAGAATTTTACAGCCTAATGAAAAGATCTGTTTTCACCAATGTGTTCATGCCCCTGTCTTCTCCAAGCCCTGTTTGTATGGCACTGTCAAGTCCTTTTTATTTGGCTATTTAACCCTCAGAGGCAGTTGGGAGTGGGCTACAAGATTCCTTTGAAAAATATATACTGTCATAATACACATACATACGTTATGACACATTTCAAACTCTCGATTTCTTTGCTTTTGTGCAATAAATGTATATGCATATACATTTTCAAGGGAAGGGGACTACAACACATTAAACAAAGATTTTGGATTCCTCTTGAGCACAGTACCACCAAGTAGCAAGGAGAGCCATTATAGTTACTATCGGTTGAACCCTGACTGTATCCATTCAACAAACACCAGCGCATGTTCTAGGTATAAGGAACACTGTAGAAGAGAAACAGTGTCCTTGGTTTGCCCGCACAGTCTCTCTCTCTATGTGCCTTATTTGTGTATTTATTTCAAATCCTCCCTGAAATCTTGTGAAGCATCCATTTACTTGATTATCAGAAAGGAATGTTAATGTTACAGAGATTAATCAGTTAGCCTGAAGTCAGACAACAAGTG
This sequence comes from Tokudaia tokunoshimensis, assembly GCA_036184795.1. Lineage (NCBI taxonomy): Eukaryota > Metazoa > Chordata > Mammalia > Rodentia > Muridae > Tokudaia > Tokudaia tokunoshimensis. The sequence continues at coordinate 6,912,296 of BTHU01000011.1, read as the reverse complement.
GCAGGGCTAGAAAGCAGCCAGATCTGTCCAGTCCAAAAAAGAAAAAAAGAATTTCCCAGCATGCTTCAGTTTCCTTTATAAGCATCTCCCACCAGGACCAAATGTACTCAGCACTGGAAGGAACAACTACATGAGCGAGCTTGGCCAGCCCTGCTCTGGGGAGTCTATTAAGGGAGGGAGACCAGCTAGTCCAACAGCAAACACGTCGGCCCATTCAGCAGCTTTGCCAGCCTCACGGCAGACAAAGAAGAACTCTTACTAGCCCCCTGTATCCCACCCAAGTGGAAGCATTTCAAAGCTTCACGTTGGTGGAAATTCCCCAAAGAGAAGGAGGGAGAACTAGGAGTCAAGTTTCTGCCTTTGAACTTCAGATATATTGATAATCTCCTCCTTATCCTCTCAGGGAAGATAAATCTGATTTCACTAGCTATCATTTAGCTACATTAGGAATAATTTCAAATCTAACCAAGGAAGATTGGTTTGTCAGATATAATCTAAATTAAGAAGGAAGACTTATTAAGTTCCAGTTGAAGTCATCATTCAATTAACAGCCATTACAGATGAGGACGGAACTGTTCCAGAAGACTGAGACAGCCTGATGGTGCTTAATTTTATCTAGACAATTCTTCCTGGATGTACAGATCACAAGACGACGAAGACACCTAGAAGAACATTATAGAGAACAGAGCAACTTCCCTCTCGACCTATTGAGTCTGTTTCATCGTCTATATTATTTGTCTAATGGCCTTTTGCTGGTAGGACGGGTTCTCAGTTAGATGAGCGTTAATTCACTCTGCAGGATTCTTTTCCAGCACCCAGTTCTCCCTCCCTGCCTCTCTTCACTGTGCATTTGCTCCTGTGAGGAATTAGGGAGAAACACCCTCTTGAGAATTCAAATGGTGAAAATGTCTCCTTTCCTTTAGAGGACATCACCTAGGATCTAGGTCACTCACTCCAATGTCATTTTGTCTTTTTCCTGTGGGGACTCTCTGTGTTACATGCACCTTTCTTAAGGCAATCATAGTATTAATATGTTAGGGTTATTCTTTGACTTCCTTTCTCCTGGGCAGTATTCTAAATTATTGGAGTGCAAGAGCTGCATCTTATCTATTCTCAAATTCTGCAGAGAAAGATCTTAGGATGCCCCATGTGGAAGAAACAGTGTGTTTTGCCTGGGTGAGGTCACAATGTGAGAACCTAACTCCAGAGATGCTTCAACAAGAGGGGGACAATAAACAGCTTACCGTGGCTTGAAGACACTCTGCACTCTTCAAACATGGCAGCAGTTACCGGGTCAGAGATGGTCACCAGACAGACCCAAGACCTTGTTTTTACCTTGTTGCGTGATTTGGGGCAAATCATCTATCCATCTAAACTCAAGTAACCAGTGTTCAAAATGAAAGCCCCAATACATCTTATGGGCTGTTTAAACAGAACAGCAGCACAGTACATGTAAAGTGTTTAGCAAGGATCGTGTCAAATCTAAACCACCCATTAAGGTTAAGACTCTTAATTGTTACTAAAAACAACTGTGATAGGTAAATTCCGAAGAGTTCGGTACTATGGTCTTAATTCATCCAGGACAGACTGCAGGCTCAAACTTAGCTTGTAAGAGCAGAAAATATTTACCATTTTTACCTCACATTTTGATCCCATGCATGTTTGATTATTTCCAATTAAGAGTTTCCACCTTAGGAGAGGAAGGATCTAAATATATGCCTCTGAGAGCAGACCTCAAGAGACGTCAAGTTGTTGATGACGACGTCAACAACCCAATCACAGTCTGTGCCTCTTGATGTTACCAAAGAAGTGAGATTTGGGGAGTTTTGGTGGCCTCTGCCCATGGTCACATTATTCTTACTAGTTTTCTGCATGGGTGGATAGTGGGTCCCTCCCATGTGATCTTGGAGAAAAAAAAGCAGACGGTCACATTATTTACAAAACTTGATGACCTTTTAATTTCTACAGCTTGTTTTCAGTTTTATTTTCAAAGAGAAGGCTGTGTTCTCGGTGGTTCCAGACCTTCCAGTTTTCTCTAATTTTTTTTTAAATAAATTCAAACATTTTGTTCTACACGATAATTCTCACCTGCGTCATGGCACTGAGAAGAATGACCTTAAAACAGTGTGTGTGTCTGTGTGTGTGCTTTTCCCCTCTCTGTGCAGAAAATCAGGGAATATTCTATTGCTATTTATAGCAGAATCAGTTTGATTTTTTTGTTTTTCTTTTTCAGGGGAAAAAAAGTCATGTTTTCATAGTGTAAAATGAAAGCTTAAATATACTTATTTGTAAGAAAAGTATTGAACAAAACTAGTTTGAACTCTCCTTCTTGGGAAAAGAGATTCTCATTGTGTTTTCCTTTTTGATGATAAAGGAAAATTTTTTTTATTATCTCTTCCCTTTGGGGATTTATCTGGAGACTTTACCTTTCGGTAAAGGATAAGAAGATATTTAGTGTGTTCCACTCAAAAATGGATTAGTGAAACTCAATTCAAATCAACATCCAGTGTCCTTAGGAGCAAATAAAGAAATCTACTTTTCTGGGTCTCACAGACATTTTCTACCTTCCTCCTGCCTTGCAAGGAAATCTTCCCAGGTCCACAGCTCTCACAGATGGGCTCTGCCCTATCTCACAAATGCACAGCCTTGTAATCAGAGCATTCTGGTTCTGATTACTACTTTCCCACTAAGGAACTGATGATCTGCTCTGACACTGATGAAATCACAACTTCGGGAACCAAGTGTGTGCCTGTAAGGGCTTACCCTGTATTCTGTGTGTTCTGAATTGAGTTTACTGTCTGTGGTTTTGTTTGTTTTTGTTTTTGTTTTTTTCAAAAGCTGGCTGCCATGTATATTTTAAGGTTTAACCAATTTGCTTCCAAAGCTTAAAGGTTCCAGGACATCTGTCAGATGTATTGCTCAATTCTTAAAATCTTTTCTTTAAGGTTTTAGATTGTGTAAGGATTCACCTCTGTGGGATTCATGGCTGCTCTAGGAAGCTGCCTGGAGTCCCTGGCTTGAACCAGCTGCTCCTCTCGGGTGTTCTCTTTGTGCTCATAGCATTCCGATTCCCTGGTCTTTTGTGAGAATGCTCACAAGAGCAGGTACATGTCCAAAAGACATATCTGCACCTCTTAATCTTGTCCAGAGTAACACTCTATATGTATTTGTTCAATCATAGAGTAGATGAATGGTTCCCAACTGGGGTGATGTAGTTCTTGTGTTTACTTACAATCTGCCAAGAGACACTAAAGAAGTTCTTCCAGCCTATAAACAAAGAACGTGTGAAATTATCATTTAACCAGGCAGAGAGATGTGGGATTTTTTTTCTCTCTCTCTTTCTCCATACACTAAAGTATGCTGTGTTCGAGTCCTTGAAACTCTGCCCTCTGCTTATTTGGAAAGATATCAAGATATCCTGCAGCCTCAAGAATGCATAAACAACCAAAAGAAAGAAAGAAAGAAAGGAAGAAAGAAAGAAAGAAAGAAAGAAAGAAAGAAAGAAAGAAAGAAAAAAAAAAGAAAGGAAAACTTCTCAAGCAAATGGAAAGAATTTGTTTTTATTGAAGAAAAGATTTTAAGAGGCATCTGACAGATACCCTGGAACCTAGGTGTTTATGCTTTGGAAGTAAAATTGTTTAAACCTTAAAATATACATGGCAGCCAGCTTTTGAAAAAAAAATCAAAGCCAGTAGAAAGTGACCAAAACAAAAACGGATGACTTGACTAGATTCAGAATCTGGAATTCTCTGAATGGACGCTGAATCCATCCAGGGACTTAGACCTGCCAGAGAAGTTGGCCAGGGGAACCAGCGCAATCAATCTTTAAGGAAAGAAAAACATGAGAAAATGGAAAGAAAGATGATGAGAGGAGAGAGAAGACAGAGTTGGAGTAGAAAGAGAAAGGAGAGTGCTCTGAAATGATGGGATGAAAACCATCTTCCTAGAGAAGGCAATTCATGAAGAGGCTTGCTGATGTAAATAATGGTGAAAAGCTGGGAACTTAGAGCGTTTGTATCGTTAACCTAAAGATTTTAAACCAAAGAAAGAAATTATTATCAAAATCACTCAGCTGTATGCAGGAACATGGTGTCCTAAGATATAAGCAGAAAACAGAGCTATTAGGAACCAGAAAGGAAAGCGTGTGAACATAAACTCTTAAGGAATAGTTTAATTTATTAGTGTAGCTCTTCTTGCTGCTGACGTTGATGAAATGTTTTTTGGAAATATTTAAAACAACTCCCGTTTACCTACGTTGATAAGTGAATATCCAATACAAACACATTTCAGTCACCACCTCTCTTCAAAGAATTACTTAAAGATTATGGGTATCTGTGGAGGGGTACGCCCAGGTGAGTGCAGTACCCACAGAGGCCTGAAGGGGGCATTAGATCCAATGCACCGGACTTATAAATGGTCCACCTATGTGGCAGCTGCTAACAAGCCTCTGCTACAGAGGTTTGCATTCTTTTTTTACATTCCCAATGATTTCCCCATTCCTGGTTCCTCCCTCCCAGAAGTCCCATAAGCCCTCTTCCCTCCGCCTGTTCCCCATTCAACCCCCTCTCGATTCTCTGTCCTGGCATTCCCCTACATCCAGTCTTTCCAGAACCAGGGGTCTCTCCTTCCATCTTCTTGGAAATCTATTAATAGGTGAATTGTGTCTTGGGTATTCCGAGATTCTGGATTAATATCCCCTTATCAGTGACTGCATACCATGTGTGTTCTTTTGTGATTGGGTTACCTCACTAAGGATGATATTTTCCAGTTCTGACCATTTGCCTAGGAATTTTGTGACTTCCTTGTTTTTAATTGCAGAGTAGTATTCCATTGTGTAAATATACCACATTTTCTGAATCCATTCCTCCGTTGAAGGACATCTGGGTTCTTTCCAGCTTCTGGCTATTATAAATAAGGCTGCTATGAACATAGTGGAGCATGTGTCCTTATTGCATGTAGGGGAACCCTCTCAGTATATGCCCAGGAGTGGTATAACAGGATCCTCTGGGAGTGTCATGCCCAGTTTTCTGAGGAACCGCCAGATTGCTTTCCAGAGTGGTTGTACCAGCTTGCAATCCCACCAGCAGTGGAGGAGTGTTCCTCTTTCTCCACACCCTCGCCAACAACTGCTGTCTCCTGTGTTTTTGGTCTTAGCCATTCTGACTGGTGTGAGGTGGAATCTCAGGGTTGTTTTGATTTGCATTTCCCTAATGACTAAGGATGTTGAACATTTCTTTAGGTGCTTCTCAGCCATTCGATAGTCTTCAAGTGAGAACTCTTTGTTTAGCTCTGTACCCCATGTTTTAGTAGGGTTATTTGGCTCTCTGGAGTCTAACTTCTTGAGTTCTTAGTATATATTGGATATTAGCCCTCTGTCAGATATAGGGTTGGTAAAGATCTTTTCCCAGTTTGTTGGCTGCCACTTTGTCCTTTGCCTTACAGAAACTTTGCAATTTTATGAGGTCCCATTTGTCAATTCTTGATCTTAGAGCGTAAGCTATTGGTGTTCTGTAGCTAGAGCAATTAGACAACAAAAGGAGGTCAAAGGGATACAAATTGGAAAGGAAGAAGTCAAATTATCACGATATGATAGTATACTTAAGTGACCCAAAGAACTCCACCAGAGAACTCCTACAGCTGATAAACAATTTCTGCAAAGTGGCCGGATATAACATCAACTCATGCAAGTCAGTAGCCTTCCTATACTCAAAGGATAAGCAGGCTGAGAAAGAAATAACAGAAATGATACCCTTCATGATAGCCACAAACAATATAAAGTATCTTGGTGTGACTCTAACCAAACAAGTGAAAGATCTGTATGACAAGAACTTCAAGTATCTGAAGAAAGAAATTGAAGAAGACCTCAGAAGATGGAAAAATCTGCCATGCTCATGGATTGGCAGGATTAAGATAGTAAAAATGACCATCTTGCCTAAAGCAATATACAGATTCAATGCAATCCCCATCAAAATCCCAACTCAATTCTTCATAGAGTTAGAAAGAGCAATTCAAAAATTCATCTGGAATAACAGAAAACTCAGGATAGCTAAAACTATTCTCAACAGTAAAAGAACTTCTGGAGGAATCAGTATCCCGGACCTCATGCTGTACTACAGAGCAAGTGTTAAAAACTGCATGGTATTGGTACAGTGACAGGCATGTAGATCAATGGAACAGAATTGAAGACCCAGAAATGAATCCACACTCCTGTGGTCACTTGATCTTTGACAAAGGAGCTAAAACCATCCAGTGGAAAAAAAGATAGCCTTTTCAACAAATGATGCTGGTTCAACTAGAGGTCCAGATGCAGAAGAATGCAAATCGATCCTTTCTTATCTCCTTGTACTAAGCTCAATTCCAAGTGGATCAAGGACCTCCACATAAAACCAGACACACTGAAACTAATAGAAAGGAAACTAGGGAAGAGCCTTGAACATATGGGCACAGGGGAAATTTTCCTGAACAGAGGTATGCATTCTTTTTTTTTATTTTACATTCCAAATCACTTCCCCTTCCCCTTTCCCGTTTCCTCCCTCCCCGAAAGTCCCATAAGCCCCCTTCCCTCCCTCTTTTCTCCATTCAACCCCCTCTCATTACTCTGTCCTGGCATTCCCCTACATCCAGTCTTTCCAGGACCAGGGGTCTCTCCTTCCATCTTTTTAGAAATCTATTGATATGCTGATTGTGTCTAGGGTATTCTGAGATTCTGGGTCAATATCCCCTTATCAGTGACTGCATACCATGTGTGATCTTTTGTGATTGGGTTACCTCACTAAGGATGATATTTTCAAGTTCTGACCATTTGCCTAGGAATTTCGTGAATTCATTGTTTTTAATTGCAGAGTAGTATTCCATTGTGTAAATATACCACATCTTCTGAATCCATTCCTCCGTTGAGGGACATCTGGGTTCTTTCCAGCTTCTGGCTATTATAAATAAGGCTGCTATGAACATAGTGGAGCATGTGTCCTTATTGCATGCAGGTAAAGCCTCTGGTATATGCCCAGGAGTGGTATAGCCGGATCCTCCGGAAGTGTCATGCCCAGTTTTCTGAGGAACCGCCAGACTGCTTTCCAGAGTGGTTGTACCAGCTTGCAATTCCACCAGCAGTGGAGGAGTGTTCCTCTTTCTCCACATCCTCACCAACACCTGCTGTCTCCTGTGTTTTTGATCTTAGCCATCCTGACTGGTGTGAGATGGAATCTCAGGGTTGTTTTGATTTGCATTTCCCTAATGACTAAGGATGATGAACATCTCTTTAGGTGCTTCTCAGCCATTAGATATTCTTCAGGTGAGAACTCTTTGTGTAGCTCTGTACCCCATTTTTTAATAGGGTGACTTGCCTCTCTGGAGTTTAACTTCTTGAGTTCTTTGTATATCTTGGATATTAGCCCTCTGTCGGATGTAAGGTTGGTAAAGATCATTTCCCAGTTAGTTGGTTGCCGCTTTGTCTTTTTGACGGTGTCTTTTGCCTTGCAAAAACTTTGTAATTTAATGAGGTCCCATTTGTCTATTCTTGATCTTAGAGCATAAGCTATTGGAGTTCTGTTCAGGAAATTCTCCCCTGTGCCCATATGTTCAAGGTTCTTCCCTAGTTTCCCTTCTATTAGTTTCAGTGTGTCTGGTTTTATGTGGAGATCTTTGATCCACTTAGAATTGAGCTTAGTGCAAGGAGATAAGGATGGGTCAATTTGCATTTTTCTGCATGTTGACCTCCAGCTGAGCCAGCACCATTTGTTGAAAAGGCTATCTTTTTTCCACTGGATGGTTTTAGCTCCTTTGTCAAAGATCAAGTGACCATAGGAGTGTGGATTCATTTCTGGGTCTTCAATTCTGTTCCATTGATCTACATGTCTGTTACTGTACCAATACCATGCAGTTTTTAACACTATTGCTCTGTAGTACAGCTTGAGGTCCGGGATACTGATTCCCCCAGAGGTTCTTTTACTCTTGAGAATAGTTTTAGCTATTCTGGGTTTTCTGTTATTCCAGATGAATTTTTGAATTTTGAATTGCTCTTTCTAACTCTATGAAGAATTGAGTTGGGATTTTGATGAGGTATGCATTCTTAACCAGTGAGCTGTCACTGTCACATCGAGGAAAGACTCTTTACAAAATTCAGTACTCTGAAATTTCTGGCCTTCTGTAACATTCAGTGAACTGCTGTAGGAATAGAGCCCAAAGCTCTTAGCTTAGTCTACCAACCAAATCAATAACTTGACTATTTTGTAAGTGTGATCTTCCATTTTCTATCTGGATTATTAATTTTAGTAAGTAACATCAAATGATCAGGAACTAGAATTTTTGATTCTAGTTATTAACTTCGGTAAAGTTGTTTATTTAACTTTGCTTCAACTTGACATAGTAAATTGAGTAAAGATGGGAGCAATTTGTTTGATATGAATGCATGGCTTTCTCTAGCTCTTCAGACTAAGGAAGAAATGCCCAGTCTTGGTTTGGAAGAGACCTTTGTCTATAAAGCTTAAACCTAGCTCCGTAACCCATGTGACTGTAGATCATGCCTATGAAAATAATCTACCGTTACACTTCGCCATTTCAATGTCTTCTCTAGGTATCATATTTTATCTTCAAAATGGCTTTGAAACTTGGGAAGTCATGTTGTCCCAAGTTTAAGATGATGTTCCAAAGCTAGGACTCCAAATTTTTAGGCTCTTCTTAGTGACGATTGCTATGGTCAGAAGGTTACTCCTGGAGTTATCTCTTATAAAGGAGGTCTAAGGAGGCTTCTCTCCAGTCTATCTGCTAAGTAAGGACAGACAGTGTCATCTACAGATTGCCTGGTGCCTGAACCTTACACTTCACAGCCTGTAGAACTACAAAAGTTCCTATTATGGGTGAATGACCCAGTCAACGGTATTTCACTGTAGCACTTCAAGTCTCCTGAACAGCTGTCTATTGTGAAAATAATGGCCACATTTGGATCCGTTATATACAGTCCTGTAAAGATGTGATGGCTTCTTGTTTCCTTGGGTATAGATGTAATAGTTTGAAATTCTTCAGTTATTCTTCCAACAAACAGTGCGGTCTTTAGGACTGTAATACAAACTAGAATCTACTAGATGAAGAAAACAGCCTCAAAACATCCAGTCCGAGTGAAACGAGACAGCACGAAGGAATGCCTGTGTTTAATTAAACCACCAGAGCTCCACTTGCAGATTTCAAGACAGCATAGTTAACTGGAGCTTTTCTGACTTATTTGAGACCCACTGAGAAGAAAGTGAGGAGATGAGATTAGTCCCACAGGGAGACTATCCACAAACATTGCCTCTCAAGTTGCCAACAATGACTCCGGTGAATCTGTCTGTTATCAAAGCAGCAAAGAGAAGGCAGAGACCAAGAAGACAGGAAATCCAGCTGTAAGTACCTCTGAAAAGGGGAACAGTGTACTTGTTTATGAGAACTATGTTAATGTAGTTCAGTTCTAAATACATTTACAAACCGACGACTGAGTGCGAAGCTGCTACAAACACATCTTTTACTCTACTGCTCCTCCCCCTGCCTCTCCTCCTGATCCTCCCCCTCCTCCCCCTGCTCCTCCCCCTGCCTCTCCTCCTGCTCCTCCCCCTCCTCCCTCTTCTCCTCCCCCTGCCTCTCCCCCTGCTCCTCCCCCTCCTCCCTATAAAACAATAAAATGTCTCTTTGTCCGGCACTTCCCATCTTAGTGCCAGTGTCTTTCATCTCAGAATGCGGTAGACTTCAGCGATATTATCTTTGTAATCCTCTTAAGGGAGAGGAATCATGAGGCAGAGAGCTCCCTAAAATCCGCGCGCGCGTCTATTGAGTCAGCTAGGCAGGAAAGCTTATTCCTTTGGATATTCACAGCATTTGTCTACACGGACCTTTCTGAATACTTTCTGGAATTATCTAATTATCCCTTAGAACGAACTGGGCAAAAGGGAACCCAGATGCGATTTTTAAAGGTGTTGAAAGGGTTGGGCCTAAAGATGTGCTGCCCTTCTACAAACTTCTATTTTCTTGTAAAATGAAGGCTTTTTTTTTTTTAACTTTAACTGAGGTTGGAGTGGTAGCAGCAACCTCGGAGGCAATTCTATCAGAATCTCATTTCTCCTAGCAGGTGTGAGCCACCCTCATCTCGGGGTGGAACTTCCTGGAGGAACCCTACAAATTACATCACGAACACATTGGAACACGTTTCGGCATGAAGTCCCCGTGGATGTTCCTAATTCAATACATGAACTCTATTGCTTCTGCACATCTTTGAGCCCTTACAGATAATATTGTGTGGAAAATACAGATCAGGGACTGGCGCTGTGGCTTAGTGGATAAGGAAGGAGCCTTGCCGCTCTTCCAGGGGACCTGAATTTGACTCTCACATTGGGAGCGCTTTAGTAACTTTAACTTCAGCTCCGGGGGATCCAGTGCCATCTTCTGGCCTTTGTGGGAACTGCACTCACGAGCATAAAACCACCCACAGGCAACTAACTAAAAACAAAAGTTAACATCTGGGTGGGGGGGGGGTGGACAGAGAATGAAAGAAGCACCAGGCCGGGTGTTTTCCTCTTCATATTTTTTTCAGTGCGGTAGAACTTACAGAAAGTGTAAGTTATGGACTTGTGTAATCATGTAGTGATTACCAAGCACTTGTTTTCTAGATACTGGATTGTGTGTACCCTGCTTCATAGCTTACATGTGACCACAGTAGATGCTGGTGTGGTAAATTGTGCCTACTGAGGAGAGGATGGAGACGGGGCTCAGAGAGGTCACACAACACAGGCTCCCTCCAGGAGACACTGTCTCTCTACTTTCCCTTCATGAACACAGTTTTAGGACTTTAGAAACCACCTCAGAATCTAAACTTGCATCTCCAGCCCTGACGCCTTGATCGATTACCTAACTCTCATTTAAAGTCAGACCCTATCTATCATACTATACATTCTTATCTATTTCTTCTTTTGTTGGAAATATAAAACACTGGGGTGCCTAGGCTACCCAGGCTGCTTATATTAACCTAGACTGAGACACCTGTGCTCATACTGCTATTACAGCAAACTCAGAAAACAGGAATACTCCAGATTTACATCCAGTATTTCCATTTGCCACCCACCCCATGAACCCCATGTTTCTAAACACTCTTTCTAACTAATAGAGATTACATGTTGTCTTATTGTCTCCAGGCTAATATGACAGAGCACTGTAAACCGGGTGCCTGTGTCTATACGGTCCCTGGCCATGTCTTTACTCATCGTAATCCTATGGCTTGAGAGATTAGGTCTCAATTTGGGGATCTGGGAAAGACCCGGATGTTCAGACAACATGCATTAAATGCACAACTATGAATCTCGCTTCGTGGGTGCTCAGCTAGGGGATAACACGTGGATTTGTTTCTAACCGATTCTGTATGTGACACTAGTCCAGAAGTCCTTCGTAGTCCCAAGGAGACAGGACAAGCTGGTACTCAGAGGCCTCCTTGCACGTGTCCTCAAGTTCTACAGAGTTCAGCAACATAGACCTTAAGCCCAGACCTGGAACTTTCACGTGAGAAGGCCTCTCTTTTGACAGCTGTGCTTAGTAAGTGTCAGGTAGTATGTCTGTTTAGGGTTAGGAAAATTTCGAGGTCCTCGTGAACACGTTTCTACGAAACTCCCCAGCAGAAAAAGAGGTTTGCGGGCATCTCTTTGGTTTGGATCTCAGACCCAGCAATCTCTTCTTTGAAATCACCTTCAAGATCTAAACTAGACATAGATAATGGAAAGCTACTGGGATTTGTTAACTAATCTGTGGATAGTCCTTAAAACCTTAAACAACCCACCACAAATCACGAAAGCTCTCCCTAGAACACACAGCATACATTCTTCAGAGAATCCCAAACCCCAGTGATTTGGCTTGGCCCCAGCAGTGAGTGGAGTTCTTCCCTTCCTGAAGTGTGGGTAGAGGGGCTGTTAACTCTTCAGTGCCCAACTCTCTGTAATCTCAGCAAGGCCTTTGCTTTTGTTCCCTGCTGTCTTTATGCTTCTTAAAAGTCAACTGTCATTTTCAAAGCAATCCGAAATAGCCCACTCAACAGATCCCTGGAGCTTTGGGAATGTTAAGGCCCTCCATCAGCAGCGACCTTGCTACAAGGAAGTGATTTAGGCACTGTGGAAGAAAAGGCCCACTGTCTTTATCACGCTGGTTGCGCCATCAACTTTCAGAAATTGCGAGAGGGAAGAATAATCAATAGTGTGTTAAGACCAGCCTCCGAGAATGCCAAGACAAAGCACCCCTGTGCTGCAAAAGGCTGCGTTGAAGGAGAAGTCCGAATGCACAAAAGAGAAATTAGTTGTAGTGGTGAGGCAAAATGGATTGCATCTCCAGATGGAATTTGTCATTGGGAATGGCACTCAAGGGCTCTCTGTGTCCCTCAGTGGGATCGTATAATATGCAGGATGAAAAATGCTCCAGATTTAAACAACCCAGAATCAAATGACAACACAAATGATCACACTGTAAATATGCATGTGCGGGTTAAGAATTAACTCAAATAGTTGAGGGAAGTGTCTGTAATTCAAATTAAAACACAATTGCATCCCTTCCCCTCGCCCTTTCCTCTCTCCAACTCTTCCTGTGCACTCCTCACTATCTTTCAAATCCATGCCCTTTGGGCCTGTTTTTCTTTAATTCTTTTTTTTTTTTTTTTTTTTTTTGGTTTTTCGAGACAGGATTTCTCTCTGTAGCCCTGGCTGTCCTGGAACTCACTTTGTAGACCAGGCTGGCCTTGAACTCAGAAATCCTCCTGCCTCTGCCTCCCAAGTGCTGGGATTAAAGGCGTGCGCCACCACCACCCGGCTTAATTCTTATTATATACATTTCCCCCCTAAATATATAGCTAAACTTATAACTACAACCTACTTAGTCCATATAAGGTTACTTGTGTGCATATAATTCCAGGGCTATTCGGTATCGGATAACCAACATGGGGTCTCTATCTTGGTCCATTCTGAGCATTTCTTGGTTGCTGGTAGAGTTAGGCTAGGGCTGGGGTCCTATGAGATTTCCCCCTTCCACGTTAGCACGTCGACTGGTGTCATTCTTATTCTGGGTCTTGTTGGGACAGCCATGTTGCTGAAACTTCATGGGTGTAGCTTGCCCTGGATTTCCAGGAGAGGAAGTCTCACAGCAGACATACTATCCCTCTAGCCGTTACCATCTCTCCACCCTGCTGTTCATTGGTGTTCCTTGAGCCTTAAGCAAAAGTTATGTTCTGGGCACATCAATGAGACTGGGCACCAATCACTTTTCTCTGCACTTTAATTAGCTGTCATTTTCTGTAAAGGTCTCTATCTGTTGCAGAGAGCATTCTTTGTTGACGGAAGCGAATTGCGCTTACTTGTGAGTATAAAGATAAATATTTAGAATACAGTAGGGATTATGCTAGGTTAATAAGTGATGGCTTTAGGTTCTCCTCCAGGAGCCATGACTTCATTAGCCCCGGTAGAGGCTAGATTTCCAGTACCAGGCATTATTTTTCTAAGAAGTATCCAGGAGACAAACCATCTCCTATATATGAATGTTAGAAATATAAAGTTTCAGGTGAGAACTCTTTGTTTAGCTCTGTACCCCATTTTTTAATAGGGTTACTTGCCTCTCTGGAGTTTAACTTCTTGAGTTCTTTGTATATCTTGGATATTAGCCCTCTGTCGGATGTAAGGTTGGTAAAGATCATTTCCCAGTTAGTTGGTTGCCGCTTTGTCTTTTTGACAGTGTCTTTTGCCTTGCAAAAACTTTGTAATTTAATGAGGTCCCATTTGTCTATTCTTGATCTTAGAGTATAAGCTATTGGAGTTCTGTTCAGGAAATTCTCCCCTGTGCCCATATGTTCAAGGTTCTTCCCTAGTTTCCCTTCTATTAGTTTCAGTGTGTCTGGTTTTATGTGGAGATCTTTGATCCACTTAGAATTGAGCTTAGTGCAAGGAGATAAGGATGGGTCAATTTGCATTTTTCTGCATGTTGACCTCCAGCTGAGCCAGCACCATTTGTTGAAAAGGCTATCTTTTTTCCACTGGATGGTTTTAGCTCCTTTGTCAAAGATCAAGTGATCATAGGAGTGTGGATTCATTTCTGGGTCTTCAATTCTGTTCCATTGATCTACATGTCTGTTACTGTACCAATACCATGCAGTTTTTAACACTATTGCTCTGTAGTACAGCTTGAGGTCCGGGATACTGATTCCCCCAGAGGTTCTTTTACTCTTGAGAATAGTTTTAGCTATTCTGGGTTTTCTGTTATTCCAGATGAATTTTTGAATTGCTCTTTCTAACTCTATGAAGAATTGAGTTAGGATTTTGATGGGGATTGCATTGAATCTGTGTATTACTTTTGGTAAGATGCTCATTTTTACTATATTAATCCTGCCAATCCATGAGCATGGCAGATTTTTCCATCTTCCGAGGTCTTCTTCAATTTCTTTCTTCAGAGACTTGAAGTTCTTGTCATACAGATCTTTCACTTGTTTGGTTAGCGTCACGCCAAGATACTTAATATGGTTTGTGGCTATCGTAAAGGGTATTATTTCTCTTACTTCTTTCTCAGCCTGCTTATCCTTTGAGTGTAGGAAGGCTTCTGACTTGCTTGAGTTGATTTTATATCCGGCCACTTTGCTGAAGTCGTTTATCAGCTGTAGGAGTTCTCTGGTGGAGTTCTTTGGGTCGCTTATGTATACTATCATATCGTCTGCAAATAGTGATAGTTTGACTTCTTCCTTTCCAATTTGTATCCCTTTGACCTCTTTTTCTTGTCTAATTGCTCTAGCTAGAACTTCAAGTACTATATTGAAAAGATATGGAGAGAGAGGGCAGCCTTGTCTAGTCCCTGATTTTAGTGGGATTGCTTCAAGTTTCTCTCCGTTTAGATTGATGCTGGCTACTGGTTTGCTGTAAATTGCTTTTACTATGTTTAGATATGGGCCTTGAATTCCTGATCTTTCCAAGACCTTTAGCATGAAAGGATGCTGAATTTTGTCAAATGCTTTCTCAGCATCTAATGAGATGACCATGTGGTTTTTTTCTTTGAGATTGTTTATGTAGTGGATTACATTGATGGATTTCCTTATATTGAACCATCCCTGCATCCCTGGGATGAAGCCTACTTGATCGTGGTGAATGATCGTTTTGATGTGTCTAATGGCTGAGAAGCACCTAAAGAGATGTTCATCATCCTTAGTCATTAGGGAAATGCAAATCAAAACAACCCTGAGATTCCATCTCACACCAGTCAGGATGGCTAAGATCAAAAACACAGGAGACAGCAGTTGTTGGCGAGGATGTGGAGAAAGAGGAACACTCCTCCACTGCTGGTGGAATTGCAGGCTGGTACAACCACTCTGGAAAGCAGTCTGGCGGCTCCTCAGAAAACTGGGCATGACACTTCCGGAGGATCCGGCTATACCACTCCTGGGCATATACCCAGAGACTTTACCTGCATGCAATAAGGACACATGCTCCACTATATTCATAGCAGCCTTATTTATAATAGCCAGAAGCTGGAAAGAACCCAGATGTCCCTCAACGGAGGAATGGATTCAGAAGATGTGGTATATTTACACAATGGAATACTACTCTGCAATTAAAAACAATGAATTCACGAAATTCCTAGGCAAATGGTCAGAACTTGAAAATATCATCCTTAGTGAGGTAACCCAATCACAAAAGATCACACATGGTATGAAGTCACTGATAAGGGGATATTGACCCAGAATCTCAGAATACCCTAGACACAATCAGCATATCAATAGATTTCTAAAAAGATGGAAGGAGAGACCCCTGGTCCTGGAAAGACTGGATGTAGGGGAACGCCAGGACAGAGTAATGAGAGGGGGTTGAACGGAGAAAAGAGGGAGGGAAGGGGGCTTATGGGACTTTCGGGGAGGGAGGAAACGGGAAAGGGGAAGTGATTTGGAATGTAAATTAAAAAAATAAAATAAAATAAAATTAAAAAAAAAAAAAAAAGAAATATAAAGTTGAACTTCAATATGTACTGAAAAGTGTTAGTATGTGTATTAGTCAGAGTTCTCTAAAGGAAAAGAAATTATAGAGTGTGTGTGTATGTATATATGTGTATGAGTGTATGTGTATGAGTGTGTATATGAGTGTGTATGTGTATGAGTGTATGTATATATGTGTGTATGTTTGTGTATATATGAATGTGTGTGTTTGTGTGTATGAATGTGTGTGTATGTGTATGTATGGGTCAACTTAACATAGACCTCACAAGTCCACCCCTTGTCAACTTGACATACAATCATATCTCCTTATGTTATATTTAATTTCTAAATAAAAACAATTACCAGGTCATAATTACATCTAACATGATAAAACTAATCCATATACATTCACAAATAAGTCATGCATTTAACCAAGTCATAATTACACCTCTCCTGATATAATTATCCTTGTATAACTTCAAACACATTATAAATTTTAGCTTAGATGGCAACATCCCTTAAAGGTCATTCTTTCAGTATCTCAGACTTAAATGTGATAAAGAATAGTACTCTCTTAACTGATACTACATTACAATTGCGGGGAGAAAAAACAAATATCTATACAAGCACATTCTTAACAAAATATAACAGAAACACTCACATTGATTATAATGTTTGTTTCTGTAGCTGATCACGTGGCCTTGACTGGTGTTTATAACTGCCTTCCTCTACTACCCATTCTGTATTTCCTCCACCCTCAGCAAGCACCTCAGCAGGTCTTGCCTCTTTACCTAGAAAAGTGACCTATTCCTTCATTCCTGGGGGGTCTGTACCCTTTGTGACCCTGCCTGGATTAGGTTGTTGTAGATTTCCAATGACTTTAATCACACGACATGGAAGTACCAAGAGACACCCTAAAGGATCTCCTTCACTTAGACATAATCATTCTTACCTCCATTGTGGAGAGTCAATCCAATTCCCCCTTTGGTAATTTGGATCAATTGCCCTTCTTAGCACTGTGGTTACTTTCTTAACCTGTCGGTTAGCCTGTCGGTTAACTGTCCGTTTAGGGCATCAGAAAGCCAAAGCACCGGGGGAGGTCTGAGCTTCGAGTTCAGTGGAGTTTTAGCAAGAAGCATTATGTGCCAAAAAAGGTAAATCCATGCCTGGGATAAACATATCCTCCAGTGAGGATAAGCATTGTCCTTTCCTCAGAGGAAGTGGTCCAATGTGGTCCACAAAGTCACTGGCTAGTCACCCCGATGGAACTGTGCCTCTCTGGGCTCAGGGTTGGTCTCTCTTCTTGACATATCTGGCACTCATCAGCAGCTGTAGCCAGACTAGCCTTGGTGAGTGGAAGCCCACGTTGTCAAGCCAAGGTATCACCCCACATACCAGCACAGCTATCTTTGATCATGTGTCCAGGTCAACAACAGAGAAGGCTAGGGAGAGAGGCTAACTATCCACAAAATGTATCATCTTATCTACTTGGTTGTTGAACGTTCCATTGAAGTCACCCTTTGAACATTTGCATGAGAAACTAGTATCTTCAAACCCTTTACCCATTTGGAGACATCTATCCACACATACTTCTTTCCCAGATGTCTTTCTCACCAATTTTCCAATCTTGCCCTTTCCAAGTTCTTTATCATTCAGCCAATCCACTGGCCCATGAATCAGTGAACAATTGCCCATCTGGACATTTCTCCTTCCAAACAAAACGTATGTCTGTGTACTCTGCCCCAAGTGCTATCCATTGTGAAGATTTTCCTTGACTTGTGTTTTTCAAGGTTGTCCTAGAGAGGAGTTGTAATGCTGTGACTGGCCATTTTTGAGTAGTGCCTGCATTGCATGCAGAGTTATCAGTAAACCAGGTCCTAGTATTCTCTTACTCAATCCAAAGACCTAGTTAAAAGTGGGTCTTATCAACTCAGATTATTTAATTACCCAAATGAAAAATCCCTTACAAGTATACTGAGTCATGAGGGTTTTAGTTAATTCCAAATGGAGTCAAGTTGACAACCAAGAAGAGCCATCACCCTGTTTCCTAAAAGTCTAGGAAAAGTATATTACCTCTTGATAACTGCTCAGAAGAAAAAACATCTAGAAACAGAGAAGGAGGTGCTCCCACACCGACCTGAGTGGAATCGCTGTGGAAAAAGATTGGCAACTCGGTCCCTAAATTCATTACAATGAGCTGTGCGCTTTCCCAAAGCAACCCCAGTGGCGACATGAACAGCTGTCAACAACCAAATTAGAAGAAAATACCATTTTGTGGATTTCACCCGTATTTTCTTGCCCTATTTCTTCACCGTTGCTCAGCAGAATATTTTCAGAAAGTTCTTCCAGTGAAGAACGGTCTTGATACTCGAGAGAGGGCCCTTCAAGCCATTTGGCCTTCATATGCCACATATGAAATACACTTTTCAAGTTAGATAAGATGGATCCGAAATGGTTGTTTATTGAATCCCAAATTCAAGTATAGGAAAGAGCCTGTGACATAACTGGATTAATCCTGAAGTCATCCTATGAAGAATCTATTTTAATTCCCATAATTCAATAGCCAGTTCCTGCTACGTGTAGAAGTTTTGCTCCATATGGTCTTGCAAACTGGATTGGCAAATTCTGACTCCTAATTCCTAAGGGAAACATGGGGTTAGACGCTTCCGGTTAGAGTGTGACCTGGCAGCCCAACTGGAAACCTGTCCTAATTTGCCTTGGTTTAAGAAATCTTACTTAAGATCTGTGAACTTGATGAACATTGAACTCAAGAGACCAAACTCAGAGTTGAATGAAGTGTATGTTAAATGTGTGCTATCCCTATGAGACACATCACTTCCTTCCTGGTGTCCAGCACATTAGACAGTGTCTAAGTGCTGTCTACGCCAGGGACTCATTTATACAGTGAAATCACAGTGTGAGAACATGGGTTAAGTAGACCACAAGGAGGATAATTCTTCACACTATAACATAGAGGCTGGAATGCAGTGCCTGCACACGGAGCCGTCAGCTTGTTTGGGTTTTTCCACGTTGTATTATGAGTATTGATTTTGGGGGTTATGAATAAATTTTCAGTAAGAAGACAAAGTTGCAAATGTGAAATCTGTAGGTAATGATGACTGTGGTAAACCCCGAGCAGGACATGCATGGTAGCTGGTCGCGATATTCGTGTGACAATTCTTTCCTATTGGTGTTTATAACTTTACATTCAAAAAGTAGAAAGGAAGTAGAGAGTTTGGAAGTAAGAATTTCAAACAAAATGTGAAGGATGCTGTTTTATTTGCCTCTCGATTTTGGGTTTAATCTCAGTTTAATTTTGACCCTCGCTCTGATCTTCCCAGGTCTTTCAAGGCTGTGGCCAGCCCAAACCTGCTCCGGCTCTCAGATCGGCTCGCTCAGCTCCCGAAAATTTCAACACCCGTTTTCGACCCTACAACCCCGAGGAAAGACCCACAACGGCAGCAGGCACAAGCTTGGACCGGCTGGTGAGTACTCCGATTGCTGCCCGTGAGGACAAGGGAGGCGCTGTCTGCCACCCAGGTCCTTTGCCCTGTACGGGCTGGGCCACGGGCTTCCTAAAGGTTGAAAAGGCTATCTTCCGGTATCTGCTCCCGTTCTCAATTAGAATGGTGGGCAGTAAAGGATTCCTTTTTTCTTTTAGCTCATGGATTTGGTTATTTAAGAACTCTTAAAACTGTTAATTCTCTAGTGCCGTGCCTAAAATTCCAACTTTATGTGTCTTCTAAAATATTACTTTGAAAGTCCGGTTGCTGGGTCTCCCAGATGCCTGATTAACAGAAGCACATTTCTGATTCGTCTGCTTCATTGTTTTCTTTAAACGGTTGCTTGGGTGATTATGACAGTCTTTTTTTTTTTTCTTATCATTCCTCAGAGGCTAAGTTTTCTGTTTGGAAAGTCTCTTTTAGGAAGTCCCAAATTAATATTGATGTTTTGTTTCCTAGATGTCTATTAAAAGTTGGGACCTTAGGACCATTTGAATGTGTGTCAGGGACTGGGTGATTTTTATGTCAGAAAAATTTATCTGGTGATGGCTACTATATACATAATAAATACAGTTTCTAATGTTTTTTAAAAATGACATAAAAATTAAGAGCTCCTAATTTCAAAGAAATACAGCCTGATCATTTCCAATTCAATATCTTCACTTCGTAGTGCTATAAACAATTTATATACCCTCGTGCTTGTCAGTGCTGTGAATGATGCTTTTACCAATTATCCTGATGTAAAATTAACAGATAAAACCCTTAGGGTCATACAGCATTTGAACCACATCTGATTGTGTCATATAAACTCAATCTCCAGGGTTGTTGGTTGTGAAATCCTTTTATTAGTCACTGTTATGAATGGATTTATAGTTTTAGTTAATATCCCTTCTGTAGTATAGAATTCAGAAGATTAAATCGGTTGTGTTCGGCCTCTGTGTAAGAACATCTCTCAGCATTTCTCTCAATAAAAATAACATCAAATGTATTTAACAGCATAAAGGGCTGTCCATTAAGTGTCAAAGTAAAAGGGTAATTCTCATTAACTGCTAATTTATGCTTTGAATTTATTGCCCTTTATTAGCGAATAAAATCCCTCTTCAGCCCAGGTTTTAGAAAAGAAGCCGTAAGTGTGACTTGCTTCAACCTGTCTCCCCTTGCTCCCTCCTGTCCTCTATCACATTTTCCAAAAAAAAAGAAAAAAAAAATTTAATTAGTTACTATTTTTCTTTTAAGCAAATGATTCTACTCTGCCAAACAATCGCCTTGGTGAGCCTTTCTCAAGAATGTTGGTTTTCTTTAGAATGTCCTGTTTGCCTTCAACTTTACCAAGTGCTCTGTGCTCACTGTGTGAGCATAGATCTGATGTCACTTTAGTAGTGTGAAAGCCATCGTTCAAGGAGGCTGGGCCCTTCAATGTGAGATGACCCCGTTGTAGGCATCTCATATACAGAATTGTTCCCACAGAGCACAGTGCACTGTTACACAGCTCGAAACTCTCACAAGAGGAAACCTCCTTCTCACCACAGTATAGACGAATAGAGCCCCTTAAAGAACAAAAGCATATTAGATACTTAGTAAAAGTATCTACTTACTGCATTACATTTGGATACTATATTGATATCTACGACAGTCACCGGATAGTTTTCCTTTGTAACAGAAAAGCATCCCCTAAGGGAAGTAAACACATAGCCTTAAATGAGGAAAATAAAATAGGGGGGAAAAAATCCCACTACTCCACACAGTATTCTTGCCTTCCCCGGAGCCCTGGTACCAACCCAGGAGCTGAACTGACGGTATAACGCTCTCCCTCAGCGAAACTACCGACTCCCTCCTAGGTGTGACTTCAGGCTGTGCCCTTGAGAACTGCAGCCTCGTTCACACCCTATGTGATAAGATTCTGATCTCTTTTCAAATTTGAGAACCAGCCATTTGTAAATCACAGCCAGCCTCCTTCCAGTTTCTCTCCTTCACTCCTAAAATCAAACATTCCCACATCAAAAGATGTTCCACCAAAGTTATTCCAAAGACGTAGACGCTGGGCCCCAAGCTCCCTACTCAGGCTCCCTTTGCAGCCCCTGGCTTCCCCAAGGCCTTTTCCCTTTAAGCTGTGCCTGTCTTGCCTTCTACACGGAGGCACAGCGTCAAGTGTGGTCTTTCATGGACCTGTTCAAAGGGGCAACCCTGTGAGTTCTCCAGATGGGTCTGTTCTCTGTGATAGCCCATCTCCGCTATTTATAAACAAGGCTTGCGATACCTACTCCTGTCTTAGCTTTGCCCTGCAAAGATGTCTCCTAAATATTCATAAGAAGCATACGTCCCAGAAAAGGAGGATAATTGGGAAAGATTTCTCTGTTTCACCAGAGGAAAATGTTTTAAAAGCCCAACATCAATAGAACTCTCCACTTACCCCGCCCTGTTAGCCGAAATGAAAATAACTTAATTCTGACGCTTGCTCTTGGGGGCTGGCTTCTTGGCACCTTTTAAATTAGTGCCTGTGGTATTGACTCTGGAATCTGTTGGTAAATGCTCTTATGTCGGTTATTGTAAAACTGTGTTTTTATGTGAGCTGGTAATTAAGGGGTTTGTTTTAGAACCAAAAGTCTCAAGCCCCAAGTTGATGCTAAAACTCGCAGAAGAGAATTGGAAAGAACATGGTATCTTTAAAAAAAAAAAGGATAAAAAGGCTTAGTCCATTAGGAGCTTATAAATTCCCATATCACACAGAAACGGTCCTACTTGTTCTTGGAACGTTGTGTGGACCTAAAATGTTGTTGACAGTAGCCAGCAGCCTTCAAACATGCTACCCTCCAGTCATGCTCTGTTTTCCAAAGCTGAATGATTATATTTGTGTAAATTCAGCCACTGATAGAGAGCTGGCTTTGGGGGAAATATCAGAGTCCTCACTGCCAAGGCCATCAGCTGATCCTGCTGACAGACTGGTCTCACCGCCATATCTCACCCCAGCAGCTCCTCTGTCCCCACAGGCTGCTAAAGGTTTCAAGTTAAGTGAGCCAGGGGTCATTATTTGCACTTTGAAAGCGACTGGTTCTCTTCTCCTTTTCCTAAATTTATCCTCTGCGGGTTGTCTTAACTGCTTTCATGTAAGGCTATGAGTTTCGGCAGCTCCCACTCGTTGGAAATATCAGGTACAAAACTAAATCATCACAATGTCACCGAAGTTCTCGGGTCTGAGCAGGCAGAGGTGTTGGGCATTATCCTCCTGAAAGGCAATTAGAGGAAGGGCTCAGGAAATCAGAGCACACTTGCTCCCAAACACACAGGCAGGGACTGTCCATTACTTACAGTAGCGACGTTTTCATTAGGGCAAATCTGAACTCTAAATTACAGTCCTTAGAGGAATGTGGTTTATAAAAGTCAACCTTAAAAAAAAGGACCTGGAAGTTAACTCATCAGCTTGTGACGATTTAATCCAAATCAACTCCAGTAAGTATCTCACCTAGTCCTGGATGTCAAGGTGTCTCAGGTATTCTCTGAGTCACTAAGAATGTGGGTGTGGGTAGACGGAATGTCAGCCAACTGATGAATCTACGCTTTCTGCCTATGCCGTGCTATGATGTATAAAATAATCTCTTTCTGTTTTTCTTTTGAATCTGTCTTCCTCTTGCTTCCCAGAGGACTGTGTGGAGGACCATGCAGCATAGTGTAAGCACTGGTCTCATTCTTTCGTTTACCCCGTTTGTCTGGAACGTTCCTGAGAGATGCCACCTCCCTTCCCCTTGGCCCCTTATCTGTGATGAGTTGCCCACTGCGTAGGGCCGACTTGTTGCCCAGTTTCCTTCCCGTTTGGTATTTACGGTTCAAATCTGTCCGGGTATCCTTTCCCTGTGGCAAGGTTTTCAATCTAATCTTCGTAGAACCTCATTTGGTAGCTGATTTAAATTCTATTTCATTATTCAGATTATTGTTGTCTGACTGAAAAACTAGTTCGCCTCGATAGGCTATTTTGGCCTTTTCTTCTTGTACTGAGAGAATAATTACATCACTAATAATAAAAAACAAACAAATATGGACTTTCATGCCCAAGGAGCTAATTTTTCCGTTAGCAGGAACATAGAGAATTTAGGGGCTTAAAAATGGTTTATGGCATAAACTGTTTTCCCTCAGTATATTTTGTTGTTCCCATTTTGAATGTACCGGGTGTACATTCAAACGGTACATTTGAACATACCATTTGGTTGGTTTGTCTGAGCATTGTGGGAGGGAGTACTGGCTTTTGTTTTCTCTGACAGTGACCTGTATTGGGCTGAGGACAAGAACTATAGGTTACCTTGGCTGTTACATTAACTAAAACATTATCTAATGTGGTTTTCAGAAAGCTATTACGTGATGGTACCTGTCCTTCCAAAGTTGGGAGTGCGGTGAATGTTGTAATTCCAATTTAAAACCACCCTGGGCTACCTAGGGAGTTCAAGGCCGGCCTAGGGCTATATACCCTCTCTGAAATAAAACAAAGCAAATCTCACTGTACACTACACGTGTGTGGTCTAGGACTGTAAAAGAAGGTATCTGTACTGGAGGGGTACGTGTTTATTCAGTGAACATGCCCATGGCATAAATGGTGTTTTGTGTCCACCTTCCCCCTGCCTTAAACTAGGTGGTACTAGTACTGTGTGATAGTTCTCCTTTAAAATTCATTTAATTCAAAAAGAACTTGTCCCTGCTGAGTAGCCATGCACCCACAGTTTCAAATCAGCCCAGGGCACTTTGGATGAGGTAAGAGACCCTAAGTCTAGAACATGAACATTCTAGAGAAGAATGAGGAATATTCCAGAAAAGAGAGGAAGAGACAGGAAGGCGGGGGACTTGCGGGTTCCTGATACTAAGTAGAGGCTGGGAGGAGTGACGGTTGGGCGTGGTTTCTGTTAGCTTGACCAAATGAATAGCCTGAATAATCCAGTCAGGTGGTACACATGTTCTGCCCTATATATCACCACAGGAACAAATGGGCCGGTGTGATCTGCTCAGTGGATTGTTACCATGACATTACATTGTAACTCCGCCCCTAGAATTTCTCCTGTTTTTAATGTAATCACATTAACACCCCGTGTCTACCGGAGTTCCTTCTCTGCTATCACCAAACATTGAAAGCCCAAACTATTTTTGATAGGACTTTTTCAAAAACATCTGCATCACAATCATAACTGATATGCAGAGGGCCTAGGTCAGTCCAGTCCCGCGCATGCGCCCTGGGTGGCAGTTCAGTGTCTAGGAGCCCCTTTACAACCAGGTTGGGTGATCCTGTGGATTTTCTTGTGCGGTCTTTGACCCCTCCTACATCCCCCTTGATCGTAGGTGGCTCCTACGATCGATCCTTCTTTCTCAACTTCCACAGGCTTGCCCCTAGCTCAACCTAATGTGTGGTTGCGGGTCTCTGCATCTGTTCCCATAGCTGCTGGAGGAAGCATATATATACTATATATGAGTATAGCAGGTTATCATTATCGTTAGGAATCCTTTCATTTCGTTGACTTTTTCTTGCCAATCGGGTTGGGTTTCTATCATAGGTCACTGGACTCTCCACTCTCATAGATTCCAGGGAGTTTCCATTGCAATGGGTTTCTAGCTCATCCCTGAGATATCCCCAATTCCATTGTTGGTCTTCTTGTGGGACCAGAGGCTATCTCTGACTCTTGCCAGCTTGGGCTTCTTAGACCCTTTTCCTCCTACTGGGTCACCTTGTCCAGCCTCAATACGAGGGAGGTGCCTAGTCTTATTGCAACGTGATACACCATGTTTGGTTGATAGCCTTGAGAACCTGTCCTTCTCCAAAGAGAAACAGTAGGAGGAGTAGATGGAGGGGGGAGAAGGGATATGGAGGGAGGGGCTGGGAAGAGGGGAGGGAGCTAGGTTTGATTGTGGTTAGGATGTAAAGAATACAATAGTAATAATAAAAAGTTGAAAAAACAAGTGCATCTTCCTCAATTCAATGGCGTGTTCCTAGAAGCAAAGCTGTTAATAATAGCATAGACAGGCTTGAGGACTGACAAGACACCATCAAGATATGCACTTTGGGAGTGGGAAGGAACCTCTCTGCTGACCTAGTGTATACACAGTCCGAGGTTCAGCCTCCAACCTGGGGGGGGGCAGGGAGCACTTTAATTGTTTTTAATTATTGCTTTGAATTGAAACGGATGTGGCAACACACGCTGGGAACTTGTTGTCCAGTCTGGTGGCTAATAATATTTTCAGAGTGAAATGCCACTCGTAAAAAGTGTTCTCCTCTGCCTCTCTGGGACTATTTGGGTGTGATTTAGGAAACCTGGGCTGTAAGGATTGGGTGACCATTCACTTCAAATTGCTGTGGCATTTCATAGCCACCCCAAAGGAATCTGTATCTATTTCCACCACTTTGCATTTCAAAGGAGTGTCAGACTGGATTTAAGAAACCCTTTTATTTTCTAGGGAGTCAGCCCCTCTCTTTGGGTTAGAACCGATCAGTTCCACAGTCTATCCCAACACACACACACACACACACACACACACACACACACACACCCCTTTCCGTCTTTGCTTAGCTTGAATAAGGAAAAGTAAGCCTTCCCCCAACAACACTAAACCAGATTCTCTACTTTACTTAGTTTCCTAAAGATAAATGGGTCAAAGTTAGATAGCCTTCCAGTCTCTGCTGCAGCTGAATAAATTATGCCCCATTCACCCCTGCAAACAAAATGCTACTGCCCAATCCCCTTCAGATCATGAACTGCTCTGTCTTGCCAGCACCTGCTTTCTCTGTTTGCTCTTAAACCCCACGAAGACAACCCCAGTTTCAATTTCCACCCTCGGTAATAACAGCAGCAAAATGAAGTGCACCTTCAAAGCCAAGAGAAAAATAAAAATACATGAAAGCCAGTGCACCGGACTTCCCTGGTATGCCTCTTGCTGGTCTACGGGCAGCATGCGCATGCGCGGCGTGAGGCTGCAGGGAGATGCCTGTTCCATTCAGGAGCTTTGCACTTGATCGGACCCAAGTGGGGACTCTCAGAAGACACGCATAAAAAGGGATGACTTATCTCCACGATATGCAGCTTATTCCGTGGGCTTGAAGGATGCACAAATCTAACTCAGTGGTGAGCGCTGCCGGAAACCCAAGGAAAGGCCGCTGCTGCTATGGCTTCCTCGGCTCCTGGAAACAGACTGCGTCACCTCCCACCTCCGTGGGTAGAGATTCTTTCAGGCCCATCCAAGACTAGTGGGAATAACTGGGTTTCATTGAGTGGGCTTGCACGCCACCAGGAGAAAGATAGACAATTCAGAGAACCAGTCACGTAACTTCCTGGGAGACGATGCATACACAGTCTCCACAACTGCTATAGAGACCTGTCCAGAGAATGTTCTGGATCCTTACGTCGATTAAAAACACACTGCAGGACCCAAGGAGCTGAAGGGGTTTGCAGCCCCATAGGAGGAACACCAACGTGAACCAAACAGCACCCCCAAAGCTCCCAGGAGCTAAACCACCAACCAAAGAGTACACATGGAGGGCCCCATGGCTGCAGCCGCATGGGTAGCAGAGGATGGCCTGGTCAGACATCAATGAGAGGAGAGGCCCTTGGACTTGTGAAAGCTCATTGCCCCAGGGTAGGGGAATGCCAGGTCAGAGAAGTGAGAGTAAGTGGGTTAGTGAGGGGGAGAGGGAATGGGTTAGGGGATTTTTGGAGGGGAACCAAGGAAAGGGGACAGCATTTGAAAGGTTAATAAAGAAAATATCTAATAAAAAAGAAAAAAACACACACACTGCAAGTCTTAAGGGAGGAAACCTTTTGCACAGTTCTTATTCAGTTTGAGTGCTCTAAAATCAGTCTCGAGGCGATCTACAAGACCCTGCTCAACTCTGAGTTAAAGGCTCCTCCGGTCTCATAAATACTTCAGGAAAAGCTTCTGTGATCTCCATGTCATTGTTCAGACTCAAATAGGACTAATGTAGATTCGGGTCTATTTTATAGGATGCTAAGAGATTTACTTTTTCCTTCAGACTTTAAACTTTCTTTCAGGATTCCTCGGCTTCAGATGAAGTCCAAATTGATGCATTCTGTACTTCCAATCAATCCACACGTGTATGTACTGAGTTCTCCCCTGTTGCGTAGCACTCAGTAAAACTCCCCGCCACGTAAGATCCATTTACAGTGAGGGCTTAGTGCTGGCGTCATCAAAAAGCCAGAGTCTCTGCTCATCAGAGACATTGTATCCGCGCTCGCTCATGGTCCTCCAGGGAGCAGTAGCCAGCGCAGAACTTCCTAAACCATTAGCACACAGTAAATAGGAGTTTGATTTCATGATCTAGGATAGACTACACCAAACAAATGAAGAAGGAATATTAACAAATGAATAATCATTGACAAAATATGCAAATGGAATACATTAACCATCTGCAGCGTCCTTGGCATAGGCTGTGTCTAATAGCTCATCTTCTTTTTCACACACTAGAACTTTCTACCCGCATCTTGAACCAATTAAATGGGAACTTTGCTGTCAGTCGTAAACTGGTCAGATGAAAAGTCCATCTGCCCACTCAATCTCCATATCTTCCCTTATCAAGAAATGAAATTGGTGTTTCAGTGAATTGATCCAAAATCTCAAAAAAGCAAGCCATACAAAACTGCTGAAATTAAAAATATTTGTTCATACAACACATCAGTTGACACAGGCCATTTATTAAATACTACCCAGCTTCCAGACCTTTTTCTTGTCATGGAAAACCTGCAGTAATTTTTCTACCAAGCTGTCTGAGACATTTGCTCCACAACTCCCCAGTGTGATGTTCATGCTGATGAGAGATAGAGTTGAAGAAATGGGATATTTCATAACTACCCGTTCTGATATATTTGCTGTGTAATCAATCGGCTTATAACTGACTCTGGGGCCCATAGAATATATTTTAAAGCATTGGGAATTTGGCTATTCCCATAACATACTTGAACCCTCTTCACTGCTCGCAATAAACCTCAGGCATAAACATTGTCGAGAAAACCAAATGAAAAGAAACCCAACTTGCTTCATAAATGTTAAAGGTGGAGAGATATCTGCAGTACGTAATAATTCTATTACTTAAGCTCATGCATGGTCGTTACCATCAGAAGCCTGATTCCACAGGTGTTTTCTTACAACTTAAAGACTGGCCAAGCTGTTAGAAAATGGAAGCAGCCAGGCTGACCAAAACTGAATGAACTGTGAGCAAAGGGAACTCCGCTATATTGTTAGCTGTCAAAAACTTGGGGGAGGAGATGTTTGCATAGATGTGACATCTTTAGAAGAGTTTGCAATACTATATTGATCTGCATGAGCCAAGAAGAGACAAATCTGTCTAGGGAAAGAGCCCCACAGTGGTGGTATAATCAAACATGTTGATTTCTTATTCGTGTCACTTGTCAGTGTGGATTGACTTTAACACCCTTCCTCCAGGACTTTGGGTGACAGAAGCTGTTCATTAGAGCTTCACATGTCACAGTGGTTGGAGGACTTGGCCATGTAGCTGTTATATCTCCACCTAGAAGGAGTACATCACCTAGTTCACAACTAATTGGCCAAAGTGAGTCATGTGACCAGGACAGCCTTCCAAAAGTCAGGGATGGATATTGGTGTGCATCTCACATAGACAGAAAATAGACGTATTTGTGACAACAACTTTGTCAAAATTTTTTTCCTTTTAAAAAAATTCTTGTTTGTGATACCTTCATAATTTGATCAGGACCATCCCTACTCCCACCGCTCCAACTTCCCTGCGTCCCTCAGTCAAGATTTCTAAACTAACAGTCTACTTTGTCATCCCCAGTCCCTAAGATAAACCTTATGTTGAGAACACACACAGAGTAATCAGTCACTGTTCATTCCAGAAGTATTGGTTGGTCCTAACATGACAGAGTGAGAATACACAATACCTTAGACAATGTCAATACAATTAACTATAATTTAAATCAGAACACGCCATAATGATTGGTATGCAATGGACCGATGTTTTTATGTGCCTTTGAAAGAATGAACATGTAAGAAGAATGTGGCACCAGGGATGTAACTCGGGTATAGACGGCTTCGCCCTCCCCAGCAGCAAAATCTTGAGTTCAGTCTCCAGTACTGGCAAAAACTAAAAAGTGTGTGCCCTGCCCCAGCACAGTAACATCTCTATCTAAACCCCACGGATGTCTTGGCATCAGCTGCTCATGAAGTTCTGAATGGAATCCTGAGTCAACCCCAACTTAGACATCCAGTGTTAGAGTCTCAAAGAAGGATGTGAAAGTTACCACCAAGGAGCAGGAGAGACAGTGGCATCGGGGAAACAGAGTGAGCAAAGACATTTATATGACTGGCACATAAGCATCTTCTAGATCCAGACAA